>CANTFK010000990.1:0-685587 GCA_947646735.1 Peronospora farinosa
TATATTTAGTTATAATTAATTAAATATAGCTCAGTCTTGAATTTACTTAAACAAACGCACCACGCACGAGAAGTTGAAAAGCTTCTGCGTGACGTCGGTGCCTTCTTGTTTAGAAGCTCGTTGCACTCTCGCTTAAGCGAGAGGCAACTGGTGGTACGACTGCTTAAGCAGTCGACCAACCTCCCAACCACCCTCGCACGCGAAGGTAAGACGGTCTAACCGCTTCCTCGCTTGTGCATAAGGTGTGTGCTCGTAGTACGAGGCAACTTCGTAGAAGTGCCCGTCTACACTTGGTAGCACTACTTATGTAATAGGTTGCCCGAGCTCATGATTCGTGAAGACAATCAATCGTGCATCAGGATGACGAAGAATCCCGTCTCCCACGGACGTGCCAAGCACATTGACATCAAGTACCACCATACTCGTGATGAGGCCAAGCTCGAATACTGCTAGAAGACTGTAATGTTGGTGGAGATCATGACGAAGGGGTTTCACGGTTTGCGTCACAAGGATCAAATGGCGGCGCTCGGCATTCGTGCGAGTTCGGATTGAGGGGAGTATTAAGAGTTACCGGTACAGCCAAACTTTAAGGCTTAGTATCTTTTACAGCATAGTTCGTACGGTAATCATTCTGACTTAATTAATCAAGTAGGTTGATTAGATGGCTGTCATGATATGTATGAGGTCACGCAAATGATACATGTAGTAGGAAGTAAGCTCCGATAAATCAATCACTTTCGAATCTTCTCTTCACTCCACCGCTATAGTTACATCAGAGACCATATGTGTCAACACCTCTAATCATTAAAACAAGCTGATCTTCCGCCATTACAAAAAGAACCATCTTGGACATAGACACCAACTAAAGCTTGACACCACCGTCTTTCTTATTGCCAATTCTTCTTGTGTGTTGGATCACAACAACATAACCTTTCCTGCTACGCATGGACAATAATTGCGACTCTTGCTTGTTCCAGGGATGCATATGCTAGCTGCAAAGGGTTATAATAAGATGGAAGTTATCGACGGCCTATGAAAAAAGGGGGTGCCGAACATTCTGACCAATCAGATTTTGATAAATTTTGGGGTGGTTGATGGTTACCAAAAAGCTGGTTGATACATAACGCCTCCCCAAAAATAATCAAAAAGCATATTGAATCAATTGACGAATCTCATGGCGGTCGATGACGCGGTAGCCGCGAGCTTTTTGGAGCTCAACACTGCGCTCAAGCGCGAAAATTATACACGTGCTGTAGAAATCTGCAACAAGAGTGAGTCTTGTTTTGCAAACTCGAGTGCTGCATGAAGGGGGGGGGGGGGGTGGGTGGGTGGTGAATATCTGTCTGACGAATGTGTTTATGTTATAGTTCGTTCCAAGTTTCCAGATGACGTAGATGCTGTAAAGGTCAAATGTGTTGCACTTATTTATTTAGAAAAGGTTTGCTGGTCTTTGTATTGATAACTGAATGGGGGGGGGGGAGAAGGGAGACTACACTGATGCTTTTTTTGCATCTGGTTCGTCTTTAGTTCGATAAGGCGCTGGAATTGGCTGTCAAGTACGATTTTTTAAGCACGGAAAAGGCCTATTGCCTTTACCGTCTAAAGCAAGACGATGACGCGCTGAAGCTGCTAGATGGAGAAGAATTGGACACTCTGAGTGCAGCCCAACTGCATCTAGCAGCGCAACTGGCACGTCACGTGACGCAGCATGAGGAGAAAGATACAATAAGATCTGACTTGATTGTTGGGTTGTGTAGCATTTTCGCAAGGAAAATTACGACCAGAGCATCCGCATTTATGAAATGTTGCTTGCTCGTGCTCAGGAGGTGACATTTTTGGGGTTATTGAAATTGCTATTGGAGATATACCATCTAAAATACTGTTTTCTCGACTATAGGGCGATGATCTCTTGGAGCTACAGACAAATCGACTGGCAGCGTATGCGAGTGCTGGCAGGAGTCACGAATTGATGGATCGCGAGATTTTGGTGAGAGACAAGACTAGAATATACTTTTTTTGGGAGGAAATATCGTCTAACTGGAATATGTTGCAACAGATCAATGCTGGTTTCGAATTGGCTTTTAACAAGTCGTTTGTGGCTATCCAGTCGGGCAATTGGGAGGCAGCCGAGCAACTTTTACTGACTGCCGAACGTAAGTCTGGTTCTTGGATTTGGTTTTGCTAGCCGGTACTTACCGTCTTTTAATGTGTTGGTTATATGGCAGGTATGTGTCGCGATGCCTTTGCTGCTGAAGGGGCTTCGGAAGCTGAAACTGCAGAGGAATTGGCTATCATTAAGACGCAGCTTGCATTTGTGAAACAAATGCGCGGTGATGTGGACAGTGCTCTTTCAGATTACCGTAACGTTCTGAAGCTCAAGTATGTTGCTGTCGTCTGTCTGACATCGCAGCTGTAAAAGTTATTGGTGGTTGTTCTGTTTGCTTACTGTTGTTTTGCTTACTGCTTACTGCAGGCTGCGCAACCGTGCTGTGGGAGTTGTGGCTTCGAATAACATTGTGACGATCCGCAAGGACCGCGACGTATTGGACTCGTTAAAGCGGTTGAAAAATATTGATGCAACGGCGTTGTCGGACAAATTGACCTCTGCGCAGCAGGAGGCTATCCTTGCGAACCGCACGCTAATACTGTGCCTCATGAACAAGGTGCGCACACAGAAAGTGCCAAGTTGAGTATCCTGTACTTACAACTGTGTTCTTGGTAGACGGAGGAATCCCGTGAGAGCTTAGAGGCCTTAAAAAAGCAATTTCCTGCATCGAAGTCAATTGCCGATATATCGTTGTTGCTCACCATCAAGGATCATTCGCCTGCAGCGGCCATTGAGCAGCTTCAGGTTGGATACATCGCGCCTATCGAAATTGATTATTGACGGCAGGACTGACTCAACCTTGTGTATATTCCACATTACCGTGTATGCATCTAGGGTGATGTGAGTGTAGGTGGTCGCCTTGGCCTTGCACATATGTATTTAAAGATAGGGAAGGTGCTGAAGGCAGCCGACTGCATTCGGTCCATTGAGCAGTTGGCGCACACGCCAGGTACTGTGGCAACCCTTGTTGCACTGTACGAGCAAGCCGGTGACTCGGCATCTGCGCAAGCCGTACTGGAAAGTGCCGTGGCTCACCACAAGGCAATCGACTACACGTCCGAACAGGCCATGGCGATTCGCGAAGGTGACTGCTGGTACAAGATTCAGAAGAAGCAGTTCCGTAATGCCGCTGACGCGTACTTGGAGCTTTTGGAAGGCGAGACTGCTGGTGCTATGGAGTGCGATCTTCGTCTTCGTTCTATGGCCTCGCTGGTCGTTGCATTGTAAGGCATCCTAGGACCTGATCTAGCTCTTTTTTCTTATGTTGTTGTCTAACTCGCTTTGTGCGTGTGCAGATCATTTTGTGATGCTGAAGCTGCGGAAACGCGGTGTGCTATGCTTCCTGCTGTCGAGGAAAGCGGTGTTGATCCAAGTGAATTGGAGAAGCAGGCTCCGCGCTCGACTCGTCTAGCCGCCAAATTTGTGGACACTGGTGACAAGAAGAGCGAGTACGTGTTGCTTTAAACATTTTCTGTTTTTTTCCTCTATCGGATGTGGAACTCATTAATTTTGCCTCAATGTAGACGGAAGCGTGCGGCAAAGAGCCCAGAAAGTATTGCTCGCAAGCGCGCAAAGCGAAGGGAGGCATATTTGGCCAACCTTCGCGCTCGTCCAGACTACAACGCGTCCATCGGACTGGTGAACCCAGACCCAGAACGCTGGATTCCGCGTAAGCAGCGCTCGCATGGCAAGCGTGGCCGTCGTGGACGCAACCGCTTTGTCGGCGCACAAGGAGCTGGCATGGGCACGGAGAAGGACGCTCTCAAGCTGGATGCAGCCGCACGTGCTGCACGTAAGGCCGAATCAGACAAGCCCGCTGTTGTCGTGGTGTCCAATGGCTCGGGCATTCGCAAGTCCAAGAAGAAAAAACGCAGATAGAGGGAACACTAGTCCTGAACATGTCTTCGCCCAAGTGCAGTTACCTGGAGAGTTCCACGAGCTACCCTTTGCCAAAAAACGAACCTGTTTCTTTCTGCAGCGTGTGGTCTGTGAATTGCTTCTTGTCGTCATTAGTCTTAGTGCTCTATACTGCTTTACTCCATCTATCCAGCGTCACCGTCTCTATCAAGTGTCTGCAGCTATAAAAACGACGTTGCTAGCACCAACGAGCCTGACACAACCACTGACTAGACAGTAGTAAAGCTGGGCGCCTTCTCACGCAAATAGAAGAGCTTTGCACGACGTACGCGCTTCTTGCCTTTATGGATGAACGCCTCCTGCAACACCTTGACGCTCTGCAACAACGGCGAGTGCAGAAAAATCTTCTGCTCGTAGCCATAGCCACCAATGTGCTATATCAAGACCACAACCAGTCAGTTACCAATTACAATTAACCTCAGCACTTGTCGTCACTACAAGCGACGTACGTTACGAATGACAAATGAGCTGCCCGTGCCACGGTTTCGTCGCGCCAACACAACGCCCTTGACACGTTGAACTCGACCACCAGTGCGACTCAGTAAATACTGCACCTCAACTGAGTCACCAGGCTTAAAATTATCAATATCCTTTCCATCTGAGGCTTTCATAACGGCCTCCACCTCCAATTGCTGCAGAAGTGACGCTGCACGTTTGGTCGGAATCTTGAGCTTCGTACGCTTCGGCTTCTCAATCTCGGGTGTCACGTTGTCAGTTGAGAAATAAACTTGCGCGTTCAAAAATGGGGCATGACGCGACGTAGCAGCGCTCGTGACTCGCACGAAGCTTTTAGTGACGGCGGCCAACATATTGAACGAGATACAAGCGAGTTTAATGGCCAGTCGTAGATTGTGTACTGTACACAAAGACTTTCGCGAAGACTACACAAAAAATGATCAAATTCTTGGTCTTTGGTACTTATTTTTGTCATGCCATACGTATAGTATACGCCGTCATGATACATTTTTATTTTATTTTTATATTTTTTCTCATTTTGTTTTTATTTTTTGGCATTATTTAGTTTATTATCCCCAAGTATTCTTTAATTTTAGGCAGCCCCTCAGCATATTTAATTTTAGGCAGTCTCTCAACACTAGACACTTGAGTCTAGATACTTTTAGTAAAAAGTGTCTTAGAGATCAGTCAAGACTGATTTTTAACTACAAAGGATAAGTAGAAAAAGATTTCAACATCGACTATAGAATTCACAGTGGATATACTTCAGTTTGCAGCGTATCTCATGTAATATTGTTTATCCAGGTGTATCGAAAAATCTCAATGCTAGGCATCAATCACGAGCTGTAAGCAGGTGAGAGGATAAAAGCGGAGCTCTACACTTCTCGATCCAGGTCGTCGCTATTGTCCGTGTCGCTACTGATAAGCGGCTGGTTCAGTTCATCTACTGCTGTACCTGTATCAATGGCTTTCCGTTGCTTGTTCCAAGATGCTGCCACGTCCGCCATGAAGCGGTACACAAACAGTCCTAGCATTATGAATACTAAGCCCGCGATATCCCTCGCATGCAATGGCTGGTGCTCCGGCATGAATGGAAACGTGAACGCGACATTGCCAAGAGGAACCATAATGGTCATGGCCTGTTCAACAAATAGTTGTAAGATGAAGATTTAGAATGAGTAAGTACTCCAACAGCCGATTTAATCAATCCACGTACGAGCCAGAGGATATTAGCGCTGCCAAACTTTAGAATCAGGATGATCAACAGATTATAAGCCACGTTAAACAGCATATATGCCGTCACGTAGATGGTCGCTTTTTCGCAGTCATCCTTGTGGGCACCGTCGGTAATAGTATTTTGTCCTAAGTAGCACATCAATCCATCGTATAAATTTTCTGGAAGTTCACTGGGGCTAACTGGGTGATCTCCGACCGTGGACGCAGGGAATGTCAAGGGGATTGCAAACACAAACTGGAATAGTGCTATCCAGCCATTCAAATAAATAGCGTCTAGCTCAGTCTCCCCAAGAGCCTTTTCCTTGTAAACGCTCGACAGACACATGGGGACGCAGCTAAAGATCATGACGATGGACCACAGCACCAATATGTGCGAGTTCGTACCAGTAGTGCTATTGGTATCCCCAAAACCCAGCACAATGAGTAGCCCCATCGAAACAATTATCGCACCCACATATTGGTAGCTTGAGTACTTTGCATTCAGCAGCAGTCGCGAGATAAGCATTGAAATGGGGATAGCAGCCTGACTTAGTAAAATAATAAGTGAGCCACCCAAGTAAGTAGCCGCAAACACTTGCAAGATGCCGGCGATAGAGTCAAGCCCTCCCATGATGGCAAACTTTTGCTTGGGAATACTGCGCTGTTGTCGAGTGATTGCAGTGCCATACTTGATCATTGGCAGGATATACGCAAAACTGATGGGGATCTGCAAGTGTCCAGTAAAGATAACATTAGTGAAAGGGTACAAGTAATTCGACCGAATTGAAGAGCCGACAGCAACGTACGTAGACGAACGTTGTCAGCAGGTTAAGGAACATTGGGTAGTTATGCATCGGAATGGTCTGTAGCCTATTACATATCACAAGTCAGACTCAAAGATGCAGCATTATTTACATAAAAGATATATACTAACTTTTGAAAAACTATTCATTCCAAGTGATGACAAAAAAGAAAACAATGCGTGAGTATTTCTTTGTGTCTATTCACAATCAAGAAGATCGCTTACTTTTATTGCCAAGACCTACAAAAACCATGGCGATGAAACTCACGAGGAGCTTCATATCACGCTCCGTGTTCATTATTTTCGTCGTCGATTGATGCCTTCTTCAAAATGGAAGAATCTTCTACAGACGTTTGAGTTTGTTTTTCCTTAAGTAAGCCTTAAGTTTCGCATACTCGTCAGAATAAAAAATAAATGAGTATTGCTGGTGTTGGGGTAGTGTTTGTGGTCTCGGTAGTAGTCACGGGTTGGACAGCTCTGGCCTGGGTGCTGACCCCTTGCTTTTTGTTGGCAACACTGCCTCTGCCGGCGTTACTACAGACCAAACGCTTTTACCGCTGCGTCACTCGCTTTATGTGCGCTCCACATTTTCATTCCAAATTTTCATTCCAAATTTTTTTTACTAACTAATCGAGTTGTTTTTTATTGCTGTATTTATTATCAAGCAGTCAATGGGCATGGATGGGTCAAGTGGTTTTATTGCTTGGTATGTGAATACTGAGCCGCTCTTTTAGTGGTAAAGTTGCCACTGCCGGACGCTCACCATGAATTCTGTTATACAGAGAAAATGTTTCGGATTCAAGTGCGAGTCTACGGAGATGCAGAGACGAAAGCTCATGAGACTGACATGCCACATGATCGAGCCTTGTGGATATCAAACCATCGCACTCGTATCGACTGGATGCTCCTGTGGACCGTCGCATGGCGGACAGGCACATTGCACCAATTGCGAATTGTCTTGAAAGCCCCGCTGCGCAAAATCCCCATCTTTGGCTGGGCCATACAACACTTTATCTTCATTTTTCTTGTACGAATAGCTGTCCGTTTTTGTTTTTTGCTTTCGATGACAATGTTCTAATGGTTCTTCTGCCTGGTATAGCAACGCCGGTGGGCAGATGATCAGGTGAACCTGCGTATGTTGCTGCCGTTCCTTACATCGGCAGAACCGGAGGCTTCCTACCTTCTCTTTCCGGAGGGCACAGATCTCAGCGAGAGGAACCTAGAAAAGAGCCGTTCTTTTGCTAACAAGAACGGCCTCCCACCTCGACAATTTTCGTTGTACCCGCGCACGACGGGTTGGACCTTCATGTTCCCATTGCTGCGCTCACACCTCACGGCTGTATACGATATCACCATGTTCTACGTGGATTATGCTGCTAACGAACGTCCATCAGAGAAATCGCTGCTTACTGGGCGTCTTCCACGAATGGTTCATTTCTATATAGAGCGAGTGGACATCACGACCATGCGCGAGAAAAGTGAGAAGGAGCTTGCGGTCTGGATGAAAGAACGCTTCGAACGTAAAGAGTCTCTCCTCAAGGCATTCTACGAGTCGAATGGGAAGCTTCCAAATGGAGCAGTACCTCTTTTTCAGGAAAATCAAGGACCCGTGTTCGCCGTGTTAGTCATGTTTTGGCTCATGTTGATTGGTACCGCCATCTTTTGCGGACTATTTGGCAATTTGAGCTCATTTATAGCAGCCGTGACGATAATGGCTGGTTACAGCATCATCACTGCTTACGGCTCGGGCGTTGATGGGTATCTGATAGCGAATTTGTAAATTGACTCGCTTTCAAAAAGATATAAGTCTACTTGATAATGTCCATTGCTAAGTGACGTGGAGGCAGACGTCCACATGCTTGATAGCGTGCGGTGAACCCCGCGTTGCTTATCATCCTGGTTGCATCCTGATAGTCATCCTGTTTTTGTGTGGCTTCCACTTGCACTTCAGCATGCTCGGTTTCAGAGTGCCTTCCCAACGTAGCGCCATGTAACACCGCCGAGATCAATGTCACGGTGCGCTGGTTCGTGGACTTAACCACACCAGTTAGGCTTTCGATCTCACTATAACTCCAACACGGAACGTCGTCGTCAAGGTGCTTCCCCAGTCGTATCGTAACTTTTCCAATGCTGCTGAATCGATACAGTAAGAAAACTCCGCGGATAGTTGCGTGAAGGCCCCATTCGGACGGGTACATGTTGTAATCTATGGCAAACATCCGATCAACGACCAGCACGGTTTCATCTCCATCCTAGCTCGTAGTCCAAAAGACTCCAGCTTCGACAGCTTTGCCACTGCATAATATAATTCATCACATCCATTTACGTGCTGCAGATTAATACGACTCCTGTTGGAAGTTGATGTTGAAGATTATGAGTTCGATTAGCGCCAGCCGTCAATCCGGTCAGAGATAGTCAGTGCAAGATGGTAGCAGACAAGTTGGCCAGCAGCCATCTGTCGTTGATGTAACGGGGTGAGCCCGTTACATAATATTGACACTTATATGAAGTGTCAATAAAAATATTATTATAATTAATAATATTTTGTCAATATTACCTTTTCTAATAATATTGTTCCAGGATTCCTTGAAGTTGGAGATGCCCTCTCATTGGTTGATATGGGCCATCATATTAACCAACGCGCTGACCAATGACCGATGGACGCGCGCAATGAGTGGAGGGCAAGTCGTCAACATACATAGTTGTAGTTTATATAGTTAACATAGGTTCTAACAGATTAGTTTTATTAAGATAGTTAACTATATTTTATACAGTTTTCTTTTCCCCTACTTCTAAGCGTTTGTTTAGAAGTAAAGCTTCCTCTGCCTCTTGTGTAAGAGAGGTAATTGAGGCACCTTCTTTCACTGTAATCAGTGAAAGTAGACTATACTGTAATCAGTATAGTCGGAGGGTGCCCCAATACACCTGGTAGCACTTCGTGGTCCGTTCAGCGACCACCACACCATCCGCTATGGAATCAGCGGGTGATGAACGTCATCACGCAACGCGTGATGATTTCCGCCATTTGAGTGACCTCGAATGGAATGCGGTTCAGCGTATGGCTGAAACCATCGGCAACCCTGCCGTTGGTGCCATGTTGCTCTCTCTTAGCGGAGACGACCAACATGCAACCATCGCCAAGTTCATACAACATGAACTTGACGAAGTTGTAAAGAAACTCACCTTGCTAGAGGAGCAAGGTTCTCAACAGGTTGAACTGTTGAGAGAACAAGGCGCTCAACAAGCTGACTTGTTGATGCAGCAAGGTGCTCAACATTTGAACTGTTGAGACAACAGCAGGCTGGTGCTGTTGCTGCCGGGTCGGCGTATGCACGTCGACCCGAGTCCTTGAAGATTGATGTCCAAGGCAGTCGAAAGCGACTCCTTGTTGAGATGGTTTGTCGAGCTCGACGATGCCATTGAGGCTCGTCGCATCGATGACGATGCGATGAAGGTCAAGTTCGCCATGTCGAACTTGGGAGGACGTGCCAAAGCTTGGGCCTTAGGGCTCAAACTTCACGACCCATACGTTTTCCCAACGTATGACGTCTTCAAGGCGCGGCTCAAACACACGTTTGAATCGCCTCGCGCCGAATTTAGGGCTCGGGCTGAGCTCCTGGATTTGAAACAGGGTAAGCGTGATATACACGCTTACGCCCAACACGTGCGATACCTCGTTAGCTGTATCGTACTTAACCCAATCGATGAACACACGCAGGTTACTGTGTTCATCAAGGGTCTGACAGATGGTCCTGTCAAGACCCACCTGTTCCGCTTGGAACTAGAATCGCTGGATCAAGCGATCTCTGCAGCGGAACAGGAGGACTTTAGCCTACAACAGGCTCACGTCCACTCGGGATCCTATCGTCCACCGAGACGACAGGAGGGCGGAGGTCCAGAACCAATGGACCTATCCTATGTAGAGAGCGAGCGACCTCGCTCTACAGGGTACAAGCGATTGCAAAAGTGCAATCGCTGTCAGAAGTTGGGCCACTACGCTTATGAGTGTAGTGCCCCACGCCCAGTGTCTCGTAACACTGGGAGTGACGATCGACCGTCTGCCAAGAAGGGCCAGAGACGTGGGTCCCACGCTGCTGCGAAATCGCAACAACGTGGTGAACCATCAAAATACGGTCGGGGTCAGTAGGGGCGGAGCGCTCTACTGATCCAGCAACGTCAAGAGAGTTCGCGGGACTCTTGACGAAGGTTGCTCCCAACACACAGTCACTGTGTGTTGCCGCTCCCAGTGATGCGGTATCCCTCATCACCTTGAAGATCGAAGTGACAGAGAACATGTCACTTCGCGCCCTAGTTAATTGTGGGGCTTCGAACAACTTTGTTCGACGCCAATCGCTGGATGATCATCGTAGTCTCAAATAGGTTGAGCGCGAGACCCCTCCAACGAGGATGACGGTGCGCCTTGCGGCTGGCGCATCCGTAACAGTAAAGAAACGTGTAGTGGGAATTCACTACACGCTTGAAGGCAAAAAGTACGATGATGATTTCATCGTACTTGATCTGGATGACAAGTTTTTGATGTCAACCTAGGATTGCCATGGCTCAGAGGTACGAGCCATGGGTCATCTGGCAGCATCGAACCGTGAAGATGCCTGCCGCTTGTTCATCAGATGACAATCTGATGAACGTCTTGGAGCGTTCACAAGCGTGTGAATGTACTACGAGTGAGTGTGATGGCCTCACTTGTGGTTCGGTCGTTAGTACGACTGCACAAGAACTCAGCGTGACAGACAGTCACGCTGTGGAACAAGCTGCCGGCGACTGTGCACAAGCACAGGCAGCGCCGAAGGTCCACCACTCGAATAAGTCGAGTGGAAAGGGACATGAATGCTCGCCTAGAGGGCAGCATTCACCGAAGAGTAAACCGGTTGCCTAGAAGCGGCAACACGGTAATCCTAGATCAACTGGAGAGTTGATCGTAGAGGATCTCGCTGTGGTTGCGCCACCACAGCTAGAGGAAGTCGATGGAACAAGTTTCATCGAGCCTGCGGGAATAAGTCCCCAGGAAATAATCACTGCGGGAATAAGTCCCCAGTGCCGTGAGGGAATAAGTCCCCAGGAAGTAACCGAGAGATAACTCAGTTGCCTACGCTAGAGCCTAAAAGGTTCTTGCGTGATCTGCGTAGTGGCAAAGTCAAGCAGATCTGTGTGCTCGTCGCAGAAGACGAGCACATGACTGACATTCGGTCAGCAACAGTTTTTGCCGAGAACGAACGGGTTCTCAGCAGCTCATCAATGGACGAAAGTGCCCTTGATGAGAAGACTCGGATTAAACGATATACATCGCAATCCTGGGAGTCGCTGAAGTCAAATCCTTTGTACAAGGATTTGGTCGAATTCAAGGATGTATTCCCTGAATCCGTTCCGTGCGAGTTGCCTAAGGATAAAGGTACTCGACACGAGATCGACCTTGTTCCTGGCACAAAATATTGTGTCACAAAGCAGTGGTCACTGCCTCGGGAACAGGTCGAGACGATCGACAAGTTCTTTGCCGATCGCCTAGCAGCGGGCCATGTGAGGGAGTCAACTTCACCTCACAGCTCTCCGACCTTCTGTGTGCGCAAGGCCACAGGAGGGTGGCGGATAGTGCACGCGTTCAATAAGTTGAACGCTGCAACGATACCGGCGCAAACGCCGATACCGAGAAAGGACGTAATCATAGATGGTATGTCTAAGAGTACCATCTTTTCGTCCATGGATCTGATGGATGGTTTCTATCAGATCCTAATGTGTGAACGGGAAATCCCTTACACGGCATTGAGCACCCCTAATGTATGCTCTGGGAATGGTTGGTGATGCCGCAAGGGCTCAGTAATGCACCAGCCACATTCAATAGATGTGTTTCACATCTATTGAGACCGGTGCGCGAATTCGCACCGAGTTACTTCGATGATGTGTTCGTCCATAGTCGAGCTATGGACGGGAAAACAGACTTGGAAGTCCATAGACTCCACGTCCATAAGGCTCTTACATCAATGCGCGAGCATAAGTTGTACGCCAACCTCAAGAAGTGTATATTCGAAGCTAGTGAAATACCACTTCTTGGGTGCATCGTCGGGAAGAACGGCGTACGCCCTGATCCAGAGAAGATCAAGGCGATCACCGACTGGCCAGTGCCAGTCGATGTCAAGGGACTAAGGAAGTTTCTTGGGCTAGCGGCGTACTTGCACAAGTACTCGCGCAATTATGCCGAAATGACAGTACATCTTTCTTGTTTACTCAAGAAAAATGTAAAGTGAAACTGGAACGCTGATTGTCAGCGTTCCTTTGAACGTATTAAGCAAAGCTTGATGCAATCGCCAGTGTTGGCGATTGCCGATCAAGACAGACCATTTCATGTGGTCTGTGACGCCAGTGATTTTGCAATCGGCTGCGCACTGATGCAATATGATACAGACGGCGCAGAGCGTGTCGTCTGTTATCAATCGCGTCAGCTGCAACCAACTGAGCGCAACTACCCGGTGCATGACAAGAAACTCCTTTCCATGAAATATGCACTGGCAAAGTTTCGCGTCTATCTTTTAGGAGATAGACCATTCATTGTGTATACAGACCATGCGTCATTACGCACGGATATAAACAGTCCACACCTCTCGCAACGAATGGCGAGATGGTTGTCGTTCTTCGCGGAGTACAACTTCTCCGTGGAGTATAAGCCGGGACGACTTAACGTCGTCGCCGATGCTCTTCCACGTCGGCCTGACCTAAGCCGACTGTCAATCCGACAGTGATGTAAACACCACTGTCGCCACGCTGAGTACCAGCGTCTTGTCGTCGAGCTTACTCGACGACATTAGAAGAGCATGCGCACAAGATAATGATCTTGTACGCCTGATGGAGTATCTCAAGGACCCATCCACGCAAGCTAAGTAGCGCTTGCCTGCCATGTATCGATCTTCTCTCGATCGATACACCCAGCGGAACGGCTTACTGTACTATACAGCCGTCAACAATGACACGCCTCGTGTCGTTGTACCGCCACAACATGATCTCAGATTACGGATCATGTTTGGATGTCACGATGCACCAATAAGTGGGCATCGCGGCCGTGAGAAGACCTACCTCACGGTCAGTCGCGACTTTTAATGGCCACGCCAGTATAAGTTTGTGCGCAAGTACGTGCGTGCTTGCGAGGCGTGTCAACAAGTGAAGCCTAGTCCTTCACTCCGTGCACCATTGCAGCCTCTACCTGTTCCGGCAGAGTGCTGGGAGTCCGTATCAATGGACTTCGTCTTTGGGTTTCCCAAAGACGCTCACGGGAATAATGGTATTCTCGTGTTTGTAGACAGGTTCAGCAAGATGGTACATCTTGTTGCTGTACCTGAGTCGATCACAGCAGAGGGCTGTGCTCGAGTGTTTATCGATACAATCTTTCGATTGCATGGTTTACCCCTTGAACTTGTGTCCGATAGGGACCCCCGGTTCACGGCTGAGTTTTGGCGTTCCGTGTTCCAAACACTTGGAACACGGCTCACAATGTCTACTTCTGACTATCCAGAAACTGATGGTCAGACTGAACGCGCCAATCGCGTCCTCGAAGAGATTCATCGAGGGTACGTCCACTCGTTTACGAGTTGGAGTGAGTTCTTGTCGATGGTCGAATTCGCCATCAACAACTCCGTGCATGCGTCTACGACGCATACACCGTTCTACGTGAATGACCTTCGCCATCCACGTGTCCCCACCTTAGTAGAGGGTGACTCTAATTTAAGGGGGGGGGGACTCGCTCGAGCGAGAACCAATCTGGCTCTTGCTCATCACGCGACGACGTTATGGTCGACGCGAAAGTAACCGAAGTCGTACCATTCGACTTCGGTGAAGAGGAAGAAAGTAAGAGCGATGATGCTCTTACTGATAACGATGCTGACATCTTCAGAGGTATCACAAGTGAGAACAGTAATGTTCTCGCTGCATTAGCAACCGATATCTCTGCAGTGCACTCACAATGCACTGCAGCCAAAAGCAACGAGTCAGCTGAGAATTTCCTGCTGACTCGTGAAGCGGTAGTCCGTTTCGTGCAAGAATCCATTGCGGAAGCGGTGGATAAGCAAAAACGAAACGCAGACAATAATGGAAGGGCAAATGCTCAGAAATTTATTGAAGATGATTTAGATTTACTGTCAACAGTAAACCTACCGAAACATGTAGTGACTAACGTGGGCAGCAATAAATTGTTGCCCAAGTACATCGGCCCGTTTCGTGTATTGCGCCGCCTAGGCAACGCATACACGATCGAGTTGCCACGCAGGATGCGTACGCATCCTACGTTTTACGTGGGACGTCTTCGTCCGTACGTTCAGTACGCGGCTTCTTCGAACGACGAAGATAGCCATCACTCTCAAAAAATCCCCTTCAAATTCTTGTTTTCACGAACCAGATTCGATACCTGGTCGTGTAGAGATGAGATCTTCCCATGATATTGGACGATCTCCTGACGAGCTGTCGCCAGCTCGTTACTTAGAGAATGAAGCCGCCGTTCATTCTCCAATAGTGCGACAGCATTGTTTGCCCGAGACTTCTCATGATCAAACTTAAGCTGTCGCACAATATCCTTAAAGCGGCGACGCTTATCCCGTTCGTGATCAACATCACAACGTAGCTCACGAGTTACACGGGCAAACTCGTCTAACTCAGCAGCCAAATCCGATGAAAGAATCGGACAGGGTTTTCCCTCCACCACCGCATCCGCTGGTGGACTCCCATGGTGGGAAGCGCTTCCTAGTCGTACGCTTACTAAATCACCGCGAGGTGAAGGGACGTCGGACGAGTTATCTCGTCCGAGGGCGTGGCTATCCGCCTTCGGCGGATAGCTGGGAACCTCGGGCCCAACTTATGGCCGACGTTCCCGACCTTGTCGAACAGTACGACAAGGGGCACCCGATGGTGAAGGACCATCGGAAAACGAGCGCCCAGTGCGCTCGTAAAGGGATTGCAAAGTAGCAATCCCTTCACGCATCTCAGAAGAGATGCGAGCCCTCCACCATGGCTCAGTAAGGATGTACGCCTCCTTAGGCGCTCTTGACGAGGTGCTCAGGCACCCCGGGCATGGGTCGCCCCAAGAGAGGCATAACAGGCCTGCCTCTCTAGATAACCGGTGCAAACGATAGCATGCACCGGACGTACTTCGTTTATCAAACTTATTGCGGCTAGCAAAAAGTCTTTGAAACCAAGCCTCTTTCCCAACGTTTAAAACGTTGGTGATAAACGCGTTCCAAGATTTTAGGAACGCGTCGGCCTCACGCTTCTTGTGTGAGCCATACCATCGATGTTCAAGGAACACATCGATGTAATAATCGTTCTCAGTGCGAAAGTTTTTCGCACTGGCGTCAAGGCCATGAAGCTTTGAAGCATCAAACAACGGTATGGGGAACCGTTCGTTGGTCTTTCCAGACCAACGATCAAGCAGATGCTTAGGAAGCATCCATGGCTTGCGATCAGGAGCAAGACGCAATACGTTGCGGTCTAAAGCCTCCTGCGTGGTGTCAACAGAAGTACCGACACCACGAGCATTAGTGTCAACAGAAGTACCGACACTATGAGTATTGATGTCAGTAGAAGCACTGACATCACCCTTACGGTCCCCACCCGAGTCACTATCCTTCGACTCGTTTAACGAGTCGTCTGATTCATCAGACGACCCGAACATTTCACGGTACATTGATTCACTCAATGTACCACGATCCCTCTTCGTAGCATTAGACGACGAGGTATCACCCCGGGGAGAGCCCGGGAGTGGAATAGGTGACTTTGAGCCGGATGCGTCGTCCGACTCACCAGAGTAGTCAACGACTAACTCTGGGTCAACATCTTCACGTGGCGAAGCGCTACGTGAACCTGCAACAGGCGTTTCAGGCTGATGTTGACTTCCAGCAGACACATTAGAGTCGTGCTGGCTGAGGCTGTGAAGCCTCAGTAGCGGCTGCACACAGGCGTGCAGCCGAGCTCTTGACTGCCTTAGCAGCGACGCGCATTGACTTTGTCATAGCGTAATTGTTGAATGAAAGAAAATATAACAAGTTCTCCTTTCCCATAGTCACTAAACAGTCAATAATGTGACTGTTGGTTGAGGAGGGGGTGATGTAACGGGGTGAGCCCGTTACATAATATTGACACTTATATAAAGTGTCAATAAAAATATTATTATAACTAATAATATTTTGACAATATTACCTTTTCTAATAATATTGTTCCAGGATTCCTTGAAGTTGGAGATGCCCTCTCATTGGTTGATATGGGCCATCATATCAACCAACGCGCTGACCAATGACCGATGGACGCGCGCAATGAGTGGAGGGCAAGTCGTCAACATACATAGTTGTAGTTTAATATAGTTAACATAGGTTCTAACAGATTAGTTTTATTAAGATAGTTAACTATATTTTATACAGTTTTCTTTTCCCCTACTTCTAAGCGTTTGTTTAGAAGTAAAGCTTCCTCTGCCTCTTGTGTAAGAGAGGTAATTGAGGCACCTTCTTTCACTGTAATCAGTGAAAGTAGACTATACTGTAATCAGTATAGTCGGAGGGTGCCCCATTACAGTTGAGGCGGTTGGAGCACAGACATTTAAGAAAACGAGTGGCTAGGAGGAAGACAGAAGAGATAACTAGTAAGTATCAATACAGAATCTTATTGTTAACCTACCGCTTCCTTCTCGCAACACGCATCTTGCCTATAGGTTATGACCACAATAGCCGGAGCCACCGAATCGACTACGAAGACACCAGGGGGTGTCCCGCGAGCCTCGCCTGGACGCGGCTCGCCAGCGCGTGCGCCCATCGCACCCGCAGTCGTCAACGATGGACCCACTCGCGAGAGCGGGCAGCGAGACGATAAGATCCTCTCCGCGCTCGCCGCACTCACCGATCGACTGGCGAGCCTCGAGACGTCGCAGAGAGTGCGAGACGAGGAGGAGCGCATGCTCAGGGCCGTGGAGAGCGGACTGTTCGCCTCGAAACTCGGCGCCAACATGCGCAGTCGACCGATGACGATTGACGCGATCGGAGACGCGGAGGAGAAGGCACCGGCGCCGCGCGAGTACCAAAGCGCGACCGATCTGAGCGCGTCGAGATTCGCATCGCTCGAGCCACCCCGCGCGCGCGCAGCATCGCAGCAGCGCGCACCAGCGTATGCGCCACCTCCGCGCGCATGCAGCCTCACCGACGCCGCAACAAGCCGCTCCACCGCAAGCTTATGTGCGCCCGGGCCTCAACGGATATGGAATGCCGTCGGCAAGCCAGCGTAAGTTGAACATACGCAAGTTCGATGGTACAGAGCTGTACCGCGGACTCGGAAGCGGGTTCTTCGACTGGGGGCGCACGTTTCAGCGCGCGGTGAGCCTCGCGGAAGCGTCGTGTGGTTTCGGATGGACCGAAAACGTCAAGGTCAACCTGCTTGGGCACTTTCTTGCCGGCACGGCTGAGAGGTACTATCACAAGCAGGTTGACACCTGGTGGATGCAGACACCCACACTGAAGTACATAATGGAGCAGCTCCTGCGCACGTTTAAGGCGTCAATCACTTCAAGCCAGGCGATGAAGCTTATCATGGCCAAGAAGGACGCACGAAGCACCTGGGCCGAGCACTTCCTGTATATGGTCGCCGTCAGCGAGGCGCGTGGTGGTGCCGACTCGCTTGTTCTGGATAACATCGTCCACCACGCTTCTCCGGAGCTGATGAACGTGATGCGTTCTAAGTATGAACCCATGCAAGTCGTCTACCTGCGCCACGCCGAGGATCTGGCGCACTTCGCGCAGTCCATTGAGTATGGCAGCAGCGCAGTGGGTCGTGAGGTCGTCGCCGCGCACGTGGAAGGCAAAATCAAGAGCGCGATCACGTGCTACCGATGCGGGCGATCGGGACACATCGCAGCTGACTGTCGCGCGCGTGTCGTGCACGACGACGAGACACCCGCAAAGGGTGGAGGCGCCAGCATGATCCTCGCGCTGACCGAGAAGCGTGTTGTGCCCACAAAGAAGCGCAACAGGAAAAAGAAGAGCTCGCGCAGCAAGGACACAGCAGCGAGCAATGCAAGAGACGGAGCGCGAGCCATGGACGACTCATGCGGATTCGTGCTTGCAACGAGAGACGGAGCACGAGCCACGGACGGCACGCGTGGCTTCGTGCTTGAGGCGACCGATGCCACGGGGGCCGACCGAGGAGACTAAATCCTCGACAGTGGCGCGAGCCGGCATCTCGTCAACGACGAGTCACTGCTACTCAACTCGACGGCTTGCAGCCACGAGATCGCAATGGCAGACGGCGAGTCGCTTCACCTGACGCGTGTCGGCAGTGTGCGCCTTGAGGTTCTCGCGCGTGGCGCGAAGGCTGTCGTGACGCTTACGGACGTATACCTGGCTCCGCGACTGTCAAAGAACATTTTGTCGTACGGCAAGCTCGAGAACAAAGGGTTTGCCTTCGTGTACGACGGTGACGAGCGCTCGCTCGCTCGGCGCAGCGATGGTGCAGTCGCGTTCAATGTCGTGATCGACAGTAACGTGCTGTATGTCGTGACGAAGGCCTCGCACGACAAGGAGGGTGCAGGCGGCGACGCGATCATGGCGGCGCTCGAAGCGCATGCAACGGAAACCACCGCCGACGAGACGCAAGAAGCCTCGCTGTTGCATTGGCACCAGAGACTCAGCCACCTCGCATTCGACACGATCGAACGCATGACGCGAGACCCGGCATCGGGCATTCGACTGAGCAGCAACAAACGCATGGCGTGCGTGTCGTGCCTCGAGGGCAAGCAGACGCACAACGCGTAGTCTCAACAGGAAAGCGGCGCGCACTCGCCCATCGATCGCATCGGCGGCGTCATCTGCTCGGACCTCAAGGATCCCATGACGCCGCAGGATCGGCTCGGCAATCGTTACCTTGTGAACTTCATTGATCACAAGAGCAACTACTGCCGAGTCTTCCTCGCGCGCACAAAGGACGCTGCGGCGAAGCAATTTGAGGCATTCCTCGTTCCCTTCGAGAAGCTCTTCGGATTCAAGATTCACGTGCTCCGCACGGATGGCGGCGGAGAATACTCCAACGTGGACCTATTCTGCGAGCGCACGGGCGTCGCACGCCAAGTGTCGGAGGCGCGCAACCAAGCTTCAAACGGCAAGGCGGAACGAATGCACCGCACAGTGCTGAACCTCGCGCGTAGTATAATGTTTGCCTGCGCGCTTCCACTGACGTTCTGGGGAGACGCGGTGCAATACGCCGTGCACATCCTCAACCGGAGCCCCACGCGAGCACACGCAAAGAGTGCGTCGCCACTCGAGGTTCTGACGGGAAAGACGCCGGATCTGCGCGGAATCGTCGTCTTCAGCGAGCAGGGTTTCGGCTTTGCCGATTTGAACGTTGCTTTTGCAACAGTAGTATAGTCTGGGATGATTTTAAAGATAATTAAATAATTATTAGATATTATTAAAAAATAAGAGTTAATATTCAAAAAAAATTAAAAAATTATGGAATTAATAAAAAAATTACAAATAAAATTACAAACAAAATTAGCAGAAAATCTAAAAATTATTACAAGCATTCTAATAACTTTAAGTTTGAGTTCTATTATCCTTTATTTAGATCCTTTTGATTTAAATTTTTTTAACAAAAGAGATATTCTAGACTTAAAAGAAAATTTAGAAGAAAAAGAGGATTTAAATTTAGAAAAAAAGAAGAGGATTTAAACTTAGAAAAAAAGAAGAAAAGACTAATAATAATATCTATTATTATTTATTAGCAGCCAGATGCTGATGTAATTTTATTTGTATTTGCACCTATTTTAGCTTTTTTTTAAGTTTATTAAGTTGGACTGTAATACCTTTAGGTTTTGGTATGTTTTTTACCGAATTAAATATAGGTATTTTATATTTATTAGCAATTTCATCATTAGGTGTTTACGGTATAATTATTGGAGGTTGGTCAAGTAATTCTAAATATTCATTTTTAGGCGCATTAAGATCTGTAGGTCCTGAAGTTTTAGGTAGAGTAGTTGATGCTTTAGGACAACCAATTGATGGTAAAGGTCAAATTAATAGTAAACTAGAAAGTAGAGTTGAGGTAAAAGCTCCAGGTATCATGCCTAGAGAAAGTGTTAAAGAACCTGTACAAACAGGTCTAAAAGCTGTAGATAGTCTAATTCCTATTGGCCGTGGTCAAAGAGAATTAATTATTGGTGATAGACAAACCGGTAAAACTTCTATTGCTATTGATACAATTATTAACCAAAGAGAACCTCTTTGGTTAATAATTGTGTACAGGGACCCGGGCAAGAACTCGTTGCTGCAGCGCTCGAAACGCGCCATCATTGTCGGCTTCAGCGAAGAAACCAAGGACTACAAGGTGCTACTACCGCGTGACAACAAAGTGGTCGTCACGCAGCACATCAAGAACATCAAGACGTTGACAAAGGCGCAAAACGCGCAACTTCAGCGCGCGATGGACGTCAACGATCGAGCCGTAGACATGGAAGAGTCAGACATACCAGCAGCAGCATCGGTGAACGATTGTCGCGCAGAGGGAAGCAGACGCGGAAGAAGAGAGGAAAGCGATGGACGCGGGCGGCGCATGGAACACGCGGTGCGTCAAAACGCGCAGAAGCGGCTGCTCGTCAGGAGGAGGCAGCGCTAGCGGAGAGGTCGTAAACGCTGTTTTTGAGCACGATCCGCTTAACTACGGACAGGCGATGCGCAGCGTCAAGCGCAAAGAGTGGGAGAAGGCTATGCAAGAGGAGATTGCCGCGCTTGAGGCCAACGACGTCTGGACAATCACAAAGCGAACGCCAGGGACGCACGCGTTGCACACAAAATGGGTCTACAAGACCAAGACGGATGCGCAGGGCGACCACGAGCGGCTGAAGGCGAGATTGGTGGCGTGCGGCAACGAGCAGGTGCTCGCCGTCGACTACACGCTCACCTTCGCTGCCGTGATGGACCTGTCGACGGTCAAAGTGATCCTGGCGCTTGCGGCGACGTGGGGGGTGCCTGCCAAGCACGACGACATCCCCAACGCCTACGTCAAAGCCGACAAGGAGCCACACCTCCGCATCTTTCTTCAGATGCCGCGCGGCATGCCGGTATAGGAGGAGACGCTGCGAGCGCATGGCGTTGCGAACGCGAGTGAGTTGTGCTGGAGCTGAGAAAGAGCCTGTATGGGCTCAAGAAGGCAGGCCGGCTATGGAGCCAGCTGCTGCACTCGAAGCTCACTGTTGCTGGTTTCACGGGGTGCGAGAGCGACATGTGCTTCTACTGGAAGCGCGACGGCGACGACCTCGTCGTGGTCGGCGTGTATGTCGACGATCTCCTCGCGACAGGGACGAGCGCGGCAGCGGTCGAGCGGTTCTTCAAAAGCCTTGCTTCGTTGTCGATTAAGGACCTGGGGCGGGTTAGCAAGTTTCTGGGCATGCGCTTGACGCACAATGGTCAGCGCGGGTCCGCGCTCGATCAGGAGGAGGCCATCAGATACCTCCTGCGCGACAACGGTCTCTCAGACGCCAACTCGACGTGGAAGCCGATCGACGACAGCTGCTACGAGCTTGAGGAGGGCGATGCGGATCTTCTTGGGACGCCAAGCGCGCGACTAGGACCGACAGTGCGCCAGTTCCAGTCGCTGGTCGGCTCGCTGCTCTGGGTGGCGCGTTGCACGCGCCCCGACTTAGCATTTGCGGTGCACAAGGTCACGAGACGAGCACACGCCTCGACTGAAAGACTGGAAGCTGGCGAAACGCGTCGCGCGATACCTCAAGGGTACGGCGGCGCTCAAGGTCGCGATGATTCCAGAAGACAACCCGGGTGCGGTGATGTGCCTGGAAGCATTTAGCGACGCGGATTTTGCCGCCGACAAGACGGACCGGAAGTCAATGACGGGTGGCATCGTAATGCTGAACGGGATGGCCGTCAGCTGGGGTGCGTGGAAGCAGGGAGGAGTATCCCTGTCGACGATGGAGCGGAGTTTGTTGCGGCGAGTGAGGTCGCGCGCGAGCTGCTCGGCCTGCGTGAGATGTTGCGCGAAGTGAACGTGGAGTCCAAACTCCCGATGCAGTTGCGAGTGAACAACCAAGCGGCAATCGCGCAGATCGCGGGCGAGGCATCGTCGCTGAAGGCGAAACACGTGGATGTGCGCCTCAAGTTTTTGTGCGACTACTCGCGTCGCGGCATTATCGTGGCGAGCTACGTCAGGTCGGAGCAGATGCTCGCAGACCTCCTCACGAAGGCGTTGGACGCGACGAAGCTCTCGACACTGCGCGCGCTCGTGCACATCATGTAAGGAAAGATCAAGAACGATCAAGGGTGTTCAAGGACGTTTGAGGGTGGAGTAAGGGAAGAACGGAGGCGTAATCGAGGAGGAGTGTTGGAAGTTGAGGTTGAAGATTATGAGTTCGATTAGCGCCAGCCGTTGATCTGGTCAGAGATAGTCAGTGCAAGATGGTAGCAGACAAGTTGGTCAGCAACCATCTGTCGTTGAGGCGGTTGGAGCACAGACAGTTAGGAGAACGAGTGGCTAGGAGGCAGACAGAAGAGATAACTAGTAAGTATCAATACAGAATCTTATTGTTAACCTACCGCTTCCTTCTCGCAGCACGCATCTTGCCTATAACTCCTTCATCTTGAACGTAGTTGCGAGCAGTGCTGACTAATCGGCTTCGGCAATCTCCATGCTGGTCTTGGCGGTGGTGATCATGTTGAACCTCTCTTTGATTGGTAGAAATGTTATTTTTCAATTCTGATCAGTTCTGACCAATCAAGAGATGTCAAAAGTATCATGGAACTAGATCGAGCAGACGAAGAGATGTTGCTGGAGAAAGTGCCGCAGCAGCTTCATGCTGGACGACGTGATGAGCGCAAAGACTCATTCTTTGCCTTTGCCTTTGCAGTCAATTGTGGAGCTGTGAGCTTCATTGCGGTGCGTTCTTTTTGTCACGAGAATTGCAGATTCAGATGTACCTTATTGAACCATTCCATGTGTTTTCTCTCTCTCTTCTTTTGGTTTATTTGTAGCTTTTCTTCGGCCTTCCAAACATCTCAAGCATTTATTTTACCGTGCACCACGAGGACGATTCGTCTCATGGTCTGAAAATTTTCTTAATCTTCTTGGCAACGTCCTGCGTTGGTGGCGGTGTGTCGGCGCTATGGCTGCAAGTGCTACAGAACCATGCAGAACGCGTGATATCGTGGACATTAAGAGTCAGCATTGTTGCCTTCATCATGGCTTCACTAGCCTCCTTCTACGACTCTGGAATGGCTGGAAAAGCCATTGGTTTTTTCAATCTGTTCTTTGCCCTTATGATTATCACGTACTACACCTCTGTCCGGCGTTCGATCGCTTTTGCAGCATCTAATTTAACAGCTGCTTCGAGGATTCTGCGGATGTTTCCTGGTGTTATCACATCGGCGTACATGGCTTTGTTGGCCCAGGGACTGTGGGTCGTAATTTGGGGTACAGCAGTAGTGGGTGTCTTCGCCAAGGCAGTTGGCAACCTACATGACTCGAGCTCCTTTGGCAACACTTGCTTCTTCTTTATGCTACTGAGGTACGTATCATTGTTCTCTTAACAGACTTTTGTTTAGCGTCTTTTGACGCAATTGGGGTGTGGTTCGACAACTTTGCAGTTTTTACTGGTTTATGCAAGTTGCCAAGAACGTAGTGCACTGCATCACCGCCGGTGCGGTCGGCGAATGGTGGTTTGGGGCTCACGACGTTAATACAATCCAACGGGCTCAAACACGTGCGCTCACGACGTCTCTTGGCTCGATTTGTGTCGGTTCTCTAGTGGTTGCTGCGCTGAACGCACTGCACACGCTTTTGCTATCGACCCCGCGGCGAAAGGCCAAGGGCAGCGCCAACGCGTGTCTGGAATTCCTGGTCAAGCTGGTCATGCGCAATATGCAGTACTTTAATAAGTACGCGTTCTGCCAGATAGCGTTGTACGGGAAAGACTTTCGGCTTGCTGGATCGGACACGATGCAGCTTTTCCGGGATCGTGGATGGACGGCTTTGCTTAACGACTCGCTCATATCAAGTGTCCTTGCAGTAGGGTGCCTAGTTGCTGGTACGTTTTCTAGGCCTTGCACATGTCTGTAAACTCTACTAACTCAAACCGGCTTTGGTAGGCGCCGTGTCTGGAGTCATCGGCTCGGCCTGGCTGTATCTAACCCTACGATGTACACCGGACGAGCTGGCCGAAAACCCAAACCAATGTCGTGCGTGGCATGCTGTCTTGTATCTAAAGAAGGGGGGAATGTTTCTTGTGCTCATATGATGATTCCTTGTTGTGCCGCTTAGAGACTTTTAACGTTGTGGTATTGACCTTCGTGGCATGTGCTTCGATCGGTTACGCCATGTGCACGATCTTGTCAACCATCTTGGACTCTGTCGTCGCGACCATCTTCGTTTGCTTTGCCGAGGTACGTTTACATTCATTCGTGCATGGACGGTTTGTCAACCTGACGGTCTAAAGTCGCGCTTTCGAGCAAGTTAAGTGACGAACCGACTAGGATATACCTGGTCGGAAACTGGCCACCTCAGCCGACCTACCATTCTCTCACGCCTGCGGCAGAATCCCACCCTTCTCACCATGTGCATTGTTTACGTTGTAATTGTATGATCAGGACCCTGCGGCACTGCAGCGTTCTCACCCGGACGAGCATGCACGTCTTGTCGAATCTTGGAGTCGCTTGCAGCCGGGTTTGTTGAGCTTCCCGACTCACATGGTGTGATGCGATTTAACACAGAAATAGGCCAACAAGTACATGATTTCATGAATCACAGACAGATCGCGATTATGGTAAACATTCGACTTTGATTGTGACTCGTTTTCATTGATGGTTGATCGTGAGTCTCACCTTTTAATTTCGACGAGCTGTCAGGTGATGCCCGTTGTCATTATTTCCAGTATTAAACGCAAAGGCGACAAGTTCGTGCCAAGTCGGTAGCTTAAAAAGGTGCAGTCATTTCAGAGACGCGTAGCCAACGCTGGATTAAGGCCGTCATTAGTGAAGATCCAAGCAAATCTGAAGCTTTTACTGCTTGTGTCATCATCATCTCCATCGCTGGCGGTGCAGGTGATACGCTTCCGCTCAGAGGATAAGAAGTCAGCTATACCACTGAGGAAAATGCGTTTCATGTACGAATTCGAAACGTGCCACAATGAGACTGATAATACGTTTCACACCGAGTGCAGCTTATGCGGATACGCGAGAGCGTATGCTGCTCAAATGCCGTCACTGCCGTGACTGCTACACATTTGCGGAAAAGCTCAACCAATCGCGCCTGCCAACGCGACGTATGGTCGTCTTGGACGCAAACAAGTATGGCGCAACGCCTCGCGCTATGCTAGAGCTCATCTACTTCTTACGCAATCTGTGCTACTTGTGACGGAGTCTGCGCATCACTGCGCACGTCACGGTACGCTTCGTAGTTCCACTTCCAATACATAATTTAAGTACTACTGTCTTATTTATTATATCCTTGGAAGTTTGCAAGATAAATCAGTTGCAAGTTGAGGACAGCAACATGAAAAAGACCTGTGACAACGGATAAGTCACACTTTCGCATTAGTGTCATCTGCAACCACCTCCCCCTTACGAAACGAAAGAAGAGCGTCGACTCAGTTCGCTTCTTTACATATTGAAACGTTAAGCAGTACTTCCAGCACGATCACGAGTCAATAATAGCAGCACAACCATGGGAGGTATTCTACAGAAGATGCTACAGGCATTTTACACCAAGAAGCTCGAGGTCGTGCTCGTTGGTCTTGAAAACAGGTGCGATCAAAGAAGAGATCTTCCTCAATCTGATTCCTGATTCTCATTTGATGGTTATTTTTGCAATATAAATTGACTGTAGTGGCAAAACAACGTTGCTGAATGTGATGGCCATGGGTCACCCCGTTGAAACGTGTCCAACCATTGGACTTAACGTGAAACTCGTGAAAAAAGGAGGCGTACAGATGAAATGCTGGGATATTGGTGGACAGGCACAGTACCGAAGCGAGTGGGGCCGTTATACACGTGGGTGTGATGTCATTATATATGTAGTTGACGCCAATGCGGTACGTGCTGCTATTTGATTATTGTATACTGAAATTTATGTTCAAGGTCCCTGCTTATTGAGGTCCTTCTCTTGTCGGTACTGACTTTTAAACTACACAGTTTGATCAAATCTCTTTGGCCCGGAAGGAGCTGCATCGTCTACTAGAAGATCGGTACCATATAGTGATGTATATATTGACAACACTTGCTTTTCTTTTGCTGAGTTTCTATTTGTTTTGCTGTGTAGTGAACTGGCGACGACGCCACTGCTGGTGCTGGCCAACAAGATCGATCTGGAACCTCATATCTCTGAGCCAGAGCTCATTCGTGAGTTGAACTTGGACTACATTGTAGACAATCCATGGCTGGTGATCCCCATCTCGGCGCTACGTCTCGTCAACATTGATCAGGTCATCCAGTGGCTGATGAAGCAGTCGGGCAAGGGCTAAATCGTCTTTAGGTTGAGTGTGACGAGAGAATGAATCAGCCGAGACTTTATGCGATAAAGGTCAAAACCAATCGACGTTAAAACCTCCCGACAGCAAACGATCTGAGGACAGACAGAAAGCGATGAATGCATTTTGTAGAGTGCAGTGCAGTGCAGTTGACTTTGTCATGGACTTATGATTTGCATTTCTTACATGAGGTGTCTTGGTATTCTTTTTGTTGTCATGAAGTGCCAGCTAAGAGATAAAGTACTTTTCAATCAAGAATAGTATGCCACTGTAGCTTCTTCTCCATCGTCTATTGCTTCCGTAACGTGCTCACCATTGTCTTGAATCCTCTTTCTACTTTCTTGCCAAAGTGACCGACTATCAAGCAGATTTAAATCGTCATGGAAAGCTTCTTTTTGCAGCACCATGTGCTCCAAAATCGTGACCCGGATGAAGTCGGTGGCCAAGTCAACTCGGACTCGGAAGCCAGGTGTGTAGCTACAACTATTTGCGTTATCAATAGCAGTTAAAAATTGCTGTAAATCGTGTACTGTAGCGACGATCAGGAAGAATTTACAAATCAAGTTAGCTCTGTAGCTGATCCGACAGGACCATGGAGGCAAAGACTTGTGAATGATGAGACATGGGGAAAGCCTACGCGGCGTTTCCGTGGTGGTAAGGGTCGTGACTTTGCTTCAGTGCACACTGGACCTAAAGGGGTCATCAACGACTATAAGGCTCACAAACGCTATCAGAAGGAGGAGGTGTGTTGTTTTTAGGTGGAACATCTCAAAGAGGGAGCGGATAAAGTGCTCATATCGTCTTATGTCGGACTGTAGCGCCTGAGGGAGGAAGAAAAACGTCAAGCAGTCCTCAACCGTATTACGAAAGGTGCCATTGTCCCTTTTGATCCTTCAACGGGGCGGAATGTACGTGCACACTTTGACTTCGAGTGCGATGAAGGATCGGATTGGGAATGTGACAATAGCGACATGGAAGATGACACCTTCTTGGTGCAGTATGCTGAGATGCGTGTCAAGCAAATGCAACAAGTGGCTCGCAGTCGCACGGTCTACGGTGACTTGGAGTACATTACCCCCAAGCAATTCGTAATGCTCACTTCGAGTACGGGTGATCATGCTGGCAGCAGTATGCTCGTGCACCTCTACCACCCGGAAAATTACGCATGCGGTCTGCTGAACACTCAGCTAGAGCTACTGGCACGCAAACTTGTCCATGTCAAGGTAAAGTGCTTCATGGACGCAAACAGTAGGATGCAGGATGGATAACTGTTGTGTTATAATGCCTCTAGTTTGCAGCGATGATGGCCAAGGAAGCCGACACGTCCATTGAAGCGGCAGATCTTCCGGTAGTACTGATCTTTCGCAACCAGCAGCAGCAGGAAGCTGTCGTGGACGTCACACATCGTCTCGATGGTGAATTCACGTTTGATCGAGTGGAAGCATTCGTGAGTGAACAACTTGAGCTGTAAGCTTAGCCTGTCAGTCCACTTCCTATGAAGCAGGATGACGATACAACGGACACACTTCGATAAGACATGGATTCGGATGCAGCCCAGCCATACGAGTTTATCATTTGGCGGTTCCATCGTGATACTATTCTGCATCATGCGAGAAGAGACACTTGTCACCAAAGCGGCATTTCCTATTACGCATAAAGTTGTCACACACTTGATTGCGTGTCTTTTCAAATGCACGTCCAGAGCGCATGGCCTTTGTCTCTGTGTGTTCAAAGCTACAGCCATCACCCCATTTGCACTCTCCACGCATAAAATCATAGCAAACTTTGACTGTGTGTCTCTCCTTCTTCTGCTGGGCACGCTGCTTGTGCCACTTGCCTGCACGGTGTTCATCCACTTGGACTTGACTAGTAAAAGACTTTTTGCACAAAACACAATGCAACGCCTTATCTCCAGTCTGTACACGCTCCAAATGTTCCTTAGACGTTCGATGGGCTTGAAACTCCTCCATATTCTTTCCAATAAACTTGCATGACTTGCAGGCAAACGGAACTTTCTTTGGGAACGTTAACGCGTCTCCCAGCAGCTCCAGTGCTTTCTTGGCTGCTTGCTCGTTTTCTTCCTGTTGCGTTTTCTTGCGTTTCTTCATGGCTAGTGGCAGATTCATTGATGATCTTGGAGCTGGTAACATACTATCAGGCAGCGATTCAATACGCTCCGAGTAAGTGGATAGATTCACGACTGCTTCAGTTTTGTCATTGTCAGAATCCGATTCGGAGTCGGAGTCGCTGGAGTCGCCATTTCCTTCACCTCCAAGCTCAGCTTCAAGACACCTAATACGTTCAGTAATATCTTCCTTCTCTTTTCCTTGTATTGTCAAGTGTAGAGCACTCTCGGCAGACTGTTTTAGACGCTTGGCAATGGGCTCCATGATGACTGGCCAGGAAGCTCAAATGACGAGGGATAGGGAACGGCAATAGTGAAACCAAGTCAATGGCAGTTATGAGGCTCGCATTGTTCATTTGTTGAAGTTTAGTTGCATGCATGACTCCCAAGCTGCCAAATGAACAAACAAACCGCAGTGTTCATGTCTTTTAGCTTCTTCGCTCTTTTCTTTCAACTAAAAGACCACATCGGCGTCCGCGGACAGCTCGTACTGGGAAAGGATGTCATGGTCCGACGCCACAACATCCGCGAACGGGTCGTCGTCCACAGCGACGGCGATATTCTTGTTGGCAGCCGCTTCTACAGTGAGGAATGAAGATAAATATGAACCTTTGACCCACACCTTTGTACATGCTTGTATTTCGCACCTTTTGCCTTGGCCAAGATGGCTTTCTCGATGACTTGCTTATTCGCCTGCACCTTCTTGATACTGTCAATACCATACCAACAAACGGCATCGTGATTTTGTCGAAAGTATATCGAATCAGTTACAATCGACACAAAGTCAAAAGAGCAACAGTGTTCCATACCGCACGAAATCCTCGCGTTCCAGCTCATCAAGCTCCCTCGAAATGTACGAGATGGTCTTTTCAATACGGGGAATGGTCACCTGCAAACGCAATACCATCGCCAGTCAACAACCCTCGATGCAGCAAGTTGCTTTATCACACGAGACGCACATTGTCCAATGCGTTCACGCGACGGTTGGTCACTTTTAGAGCCTCATCCAACGTTACGAAAGAGGTCTATTCCAAGATCAGACCCAATTAGATCCCACTCAAAACGACACAACATCAGCTCAATTTGTCACCTACTTGGAGCGATGCGAGCTTGATCAATGCTCGCAGCAACACGCGAAATTTCTCGCGGCAGTTTTGAATCTTGCCACCTCCACCGGCAAGACCAATATTTTCACTCTTTTCGCAGCTCACTTTCACCTCCGTGAATACCGGCAACTTGACACCGGCCACATTGTCAATGCGATTCTGCGTACGAATTTCCGCCGTGCTTACTGATTCAATGACCTTATTACGAAAGTCACCCGCTGCGTATTGCGCCTGTGTGAGTGAGAAAAAGGCCTCGGATGCTTCTCGTGACATGGACATCTTGGTCTGTCCAATTTTCAATTGGAAGAAGAAAAGATGACAACAAAACGTCAATACAATTGAAACGTCATGGCTATTAGTTATAAGGGGGTGATGCCAAGCCAAACAATGGAAACCTTTTGAATCTCACGTAACATTGCTTGGAATCGCATCTTCAGTGCATCGGCCTTTTTCTTCAATAGCTCAAACCCTATTGAAAAATAGTAGACAATGGGATAAAAAAGCAGGACATTTACAGCAGCAAAACAGAAGACCAGAAAAAGAAGAAGAAGATTACTAAACCTTTCTTTGCTCCGACACTTTTCGTCTTGAAAGTTGTTAACGCCCTGTATATGATAAGAAAAGCAACCGTTAGTTTCTCTACCAATAAAAAAAGTCAGTATCAGTGTTGAAGTAGCTAGATACAACGTACATGCGCGTAGGCGCCACTTGAACGGACGACATTCTGCTTACAAGCTTGAGGCTCAAAGATTGCGTTTCTATAAACCCTAATTAGCACACAAACCCTAATTAGCACACATACCCTAATTAGCACACATACCCTAATTAACACATAAACCCTAATTAGTACACATACCCTACTTAGTACACAGTCTATACAAAAGACACATCCTACCAAAACTCAGTTTCGTCAAAGATGCAGCAGTCGCGTGGGGACTGGTTTGTGACGTTTGGTGCTCGTGAGCTAAAGAGTAAAAGTACACTCGAGTATCAGGACTATCTTCATCTTAGTAAGAGCTGTACATCGTCTCAATTTGAGGAGGATTTACATCAAATTGAGCTCGATCTCGCACGTACAAACGAGTCCATCCGTCTCTTCCTCTTACCTCAAGACGAACGTGAGACGGTCCAGGAGATTTCAAAAGACGCTAAAGATACAGAAGATCTGGAAACTCATGTGATGGAGCAATTTGTGCCCGTGCTGAGAAATATTTTGACAGCATACAGTGTGGTATGAAGGAAGTAGACGCTAAAGAAGCAAACAAGTCGATGATTAACTCAAGTCTCTTGCTTATTGCATGGGGTTTTGCTACTACAATATACAGAGAAACCCTCGTGTTGGGTATGTACAAGGCCATGCAGACGTATTGTGTTTCCTATTGGGTCACGTAAATGACAAGCGTGACGAGGAAGAAACATTTTGGGTCTATGCCAATGTCATTGAAAGGTGCGATAGTGCGATACCTCTAGTGTTTATCGTTGACTATTGACTGTGTTTTGTGTCCAACTGTTTTTTTGTAGAGTTTTTCCAGAGGATTTCTTTGCACGAACGCCAAAGCTGCATGGCTTTCAAGTGGTGCGCTTTCTTTGCCGAGGCTTTTGCCATTTTTTAGCTGACAAATCACGGTGGATTTTTGTGACGGTGTAGGATTGTCAACTGTTTCATGAGATGATTGTGAGGAAACTCGTGCCACTACACCCAATCCTTGCCAAGGTAAAGAGTTTAATTGGGACTGCTGATGATAGTGCTGTCATCTCACTTCTACTGTCGTGGAGTTGTCAGATTGACCTGCCTCTCGTGACGACACTGTTGTCTTGCAAATGGTTCGTCTCACTTTGGGTTGGAGAGATGCCTCTGCCTGTGCTGTATATGGTATGGGATACGATGCTCGGGGAAGACGATGGCACTATACTGCACCTATTGGTCGCACTGCACTTCTTTAAGCTCGCAATGGACAACATACAGCTATACATGGTAAAACACACTCTGTTTGTGAACGGCAATGTAGCGCATGGTGGAAAATATGACATTGAGTTTTTCACAGGAAAAGGAGCAGTGGGACTCCAGTTACATCTACAAGATCATCCTGGATCAGTGTCGGAATGCAGCTGAGCTATCTCCGCAGACGCTGCTTCAGCAAGCACACACATTATACGGTGTAAAAGCTGAATCTATTGAAGACATGCGGGCAGCACTTCGTCGATTGCCTCTTTTGCGCAAGGCCGAGTTCATAGTGCTTGCAAAGCAGACGCATTTTGACCAGTTGGAAATGGAAAGACTTCAGGACGAGTTTGCGTTTCTTCGCTATCAAAGAAAAACGCATCGTCGTTCAAAGCTACGTGGTTTACGGCAGGATGATATAGAAAGTATACTTGCACGGGAATTTAACACGGTACGAAAGATCTAGAGATAGGTGTTGTGGCCATGGGATGAACAACTGACGTTTGTGTATCACCGTATTTGTCTAGTGGCCAGTCAAAATACACGAGCCAATCTATCGCTATCTCAAGCCTGACGGATACGGAAATGTCTCCTATTACAGTTTGATTCAGGTTGGTGCTCCTATCTGTTACGATTGTCGGTGACAGGAGCGTAAAGACAATTTGATGTTGAGTGCATCTGTAGTTCTTGTCGGTTGCAAGTCGTGGAACACCGGAAGAAAAAGCGGACTTACTATTCCAGATACCAAACCAACAGTGTCGCGAACACCTTGACCAGCAAGGCATCCAACAACTTGCAGGTTAACTTGCTTGCTTTGGCGCTCATACGTGAGGGCGGCGTCTGACCAGATGTTGTACTGTATTGTGTATGGGTTATCCATGGTCAGATTTGCTGTGCTGTCTCCTGACGAATCGGATGGTAGCGGATGCTGGCGGGAGTCAGGTACACGAGTTGCGGCAAAGAGAGCACGGAGGATTTATCTCCAGTGCTGCAAAAAGCCCTCTTCTACGGAGACACTTTCGAAAAAAGTTGCTGTCGCTGGCAACATCAGATGGCCAGCTCCAGCTTGCTCAATGGCTCGAATATGCTCTCGGAGACAGCGAGATAGCTCAATTGATAGCGTGTGATGATACCCAGTGTCACTCAGGCAGGATGAAATCACGCTCGTTGAGTTTGAGGAACATGACCATGATTCAACCGACGCTTGGCCGGGCATTGTCAGACTCACTTCTGCACCACACTCATCACCCTCCCCAACACACATTGTCAAAAACCAGTGCAAGACATATTGAAGAAACTCTAGAGCATGTACCTGATGCCAAGAATTACGGAGTCAATGCTGCTCCATTTTTAAAGGCATCTGGTTTGACGGAGAATGCATGTACGGGAAAGCGTCAGATTGCTCTTCTCTCCAACAAGATGCAGAAGAAATTCAAGGCGTCTTGGTCATCTGCTGAGGATGAGGTCCGAAATGTATTTGGAGAGTCTTCCAAAGCAACGTACACTGGATCGCCATACGTATTCTGGTGTCAATGCACAGTAAGCTGAACAATTTAATAAAAAATGTCATGATATGAATTGCTGCACATCGTCTTTAGAGCCGAATTGATCACGTCGTCAAGCAGCGTGTCATTGAAATGGAATGGCTATGTCTTGATGTAGCCATTCATGGAGACCACTAAAAGGGTCTATTTTTCGTAAATGGGTACATGTTTGATGTTTTTGGTAGGATATTGTACTCTCCGTCCAGCATATCCGAAATATTAGGTAAAACCGTAAAATCAACCAATGAGCACTCAGATACTGGCTGCATTTGCAACCATAACATTTGACGCCGGTACAACATATCAGATTTTTACTAGCCATTCAAATGTCGCATACTTATGTGGTACACTCACCTGATCCGACCCCTCAAGAGATTCCTTCATTTATCGAGCAGCTCCAATTGCAAAAATGCTCAATAATACCGACCTTGACAAACAGCCAATCGTATCCAATCTCGATGGGGAGTCGTTACTTCCTGCAGATGTACATGACATTACGGAAGAAGGATCCGATATGACACGTGATATTTTCTTTGCTATTCTTAAAGACACACAGGACGGTCCACCACGTCCAAAATCGTTACCGGATCACAGTGATATTCTTCACGAGGACATTGGTGCGTCTGTCTGTGTCTAGAAGTTCTACTCATACTCTTTTTCTGATGATAATAAACTTCATCTTGATGATATTTATGGACTGTTGATGCTCGTTAGGTAAAGCATCGGACATTGCACAACCCGGAGGATTTCGTCGAGATCACGTGATTACGAATCTTGGAGGCAATAGTCCACACGTACCGATTTACGTCCAGGACTCATTTTTAGAGTCCATTCAGCCGACTCCAGGCTTTCTACAGTCTGCATATGGAGACTTTATTGTCGCTACTCTTGATCGTGCAGCCGACGATGACGATTCAGATGTACGTGATGCAACTCATGACAATGCAAATGTCATGCAGCAAATTGATAATTACTTTTTATTGCTATTTGAATGGATAGGACATAGCTACACCGTTGCTTAGTCGTGCGTGGAAGCGCAGACCCGAGAAGCAGCAGCCTGGCGCGAGCGTTGGAAAAACAGTGTTTACGATCCTCAAATCGTTCATTGGCAGCGGCATCTTGTTCCTGCCAAAAGGTTTTCAGAATGGAGGCATGCTGTTCTCACTGGCGGCATTGTGTGCCTCTGCCATCTTGTCAATCTTTTGCATGTTACGTCTGACTGCCTGCTCCAATGCTGTGCGTAAACGGAATCGGAGCAGCGTGTCATATGGTCTTATTGGCGAAAAAGCGTTCGGCAAAGTTGGTCGCGTGGCTGTGAATATCTCGCTCGTGCTCTCGCAGATTGGTTTCTGTTGCTCGTACTTGATCTTTGTGGAAAAGAATATCGGTGAAGTCATTTTGGCTGCCTTTGGTATCCAAAGAACTACAGCATCTTCGTCATTGACGCTCATTATGCTCCAGATCTTGCTATACACGCCTCTGACGTGGGTGCGTCGCATCGAATACTTTGCACTCACGAATTTGTTTGCCGATCTCCTCATCCTATTTGGCATCGTCTACATCATGTCTTATACGATGCAAACGCTTGATGAAGCGCCGGTTGGCAGTGCTACGTGGGAAAATTTCAACTCGACGAGCTGGGCCATGCTATTGGGTACTGCTGTGTACTGCTTTGAAGGCATTGGACTGGTATTGCCGATCTATGACGCTATGGACGACGATATAAGGCATAAGTTCCCGCGTATTCTTTCTTACACTATGTTGTTCCTCGTCACTCTCTTCTCGGTCTTTGCTGGACTCGTGTACGCCGCGTTCGGCCAGGACACGCAATCCGTCGTCACGCTAAACCTACCCAGCGCTCAAGATAGCATTGCTACCATGACTGTTCAGATCACGTATTCGCTTGCACTGGTGCTCACGTACCCACTCATGCTGTACCCAGTGGTTAAGATTCTGGAAGGCTACCTATTCTCTCATCACAGTCAGAAGGGTTACTGGCGCTGGGAAAAGAATGGCTTTCGGTTCGCGCTGGTGTGCTTTACTGCTGCTATTGCGTATTTCGGCAAGGAAGAGCTAGACAACTTTGTGGCCCTCATTGGTGGGTTCTGCTCCGTGCCGTTGGCTTTCATCTACCCATGTCTATTCCACTCCAAGCTTTTAGACGAGGGCCGCACCTTGGACAACATTGTCATCGGAATAGGCGTCTTCACGATGATCTTTGCTACGTCTCAGGCCTTGTCGACGTGGAATTAGTACAAGCAGCAAACGTGTTGGAGCTTCTATACATACCTAGATTTATATATAGCTCTCAAGTGCTGCTAATTGATCGTGAGCAGCTTTACAATTCAACACGCACCGGTCCATCACGCCACCATGAAAATCTACTGTCTCCTAGCAATCTTATCACTTTTTCAATCGTGTTTCTTGTGCTTCTTGTTGCTTTTGTGCTTCTTGTTGCTTTTGTGCTTCTTGTGTTTTTTCTTATGGCGCTCGGGTGACATCGATACCTTCGCTTCTACTGCTTTGACATCATCATCGTCAGACTCTTCACCACTAAAGTCAGGAGCGTTCTCCAGAGACACCATTCCTTCCGAATGCATATTTTCCCATAGTTTGCTGACCTTTCCAGCTTTCTTTCGTGCCCAGTAGCTGCGTTCATCTTCAATCTTTCTCTTCTCATCAAGAAACTCATTGACAGTGCTACGATCACGACTCCGACTGCGTCTCAACTGCTTTCGTTCCTGCCGACTTCGACTCCGACTTCGACTTGACCACGATCGACGTTTGCTTTCACAGATTCGTCTCTTATCTTTACTGCGACTCCGTCTACCAGCCCTTTGCCAATCTCTCGACGTATCCAACTTTCGTTCCAAGTGACGTAATTTCCAGCATTTATCCTCTTCCTGCCGTCGATTATGCAAGTTCGCACTAGAACGTAAACTCTCCATCAATAAGTATCTTCCCTCGCGTATACAAACGCTTTCAACAACATAAACAAACCTATGAATCGTACTGGCCAAGAAAGTTTTGTTCACATCCGTTCGTTTTTCGGCTTGCGTCTCGTTCTATCGACCATAATTTCACACTTTAAACGACTATAGACACTATATAAACATATACACGACTCACCAGATACGCCAGGACACCCTTTGAACCTTTTACATGTGGTTGTAACGCCTTCATGTGCCTCGTAATGTCTTCCGCGACAATATTATCGTCCATATTCATAGTCGTCGTTTTTACTGGTTAAAAATTAAATTATTCAGTCAAACGAGCCAATCAGAAACATGACGTCACCTCCAAGCAAGAAGCAGCGCGTCATCAAGATAAACTCCGACTCTAGCATGTCGAATGGTCATACTGAACTCAAGTCTATTAGTATTATAACACTCACTCCAAATGAAGAAGAGCTTTTTACGTTTCTATTAAAAGTAGCAGCTGCTCACGTACCGAATAAAATTATTCTTCGTGTAGCTGGTGGATGGGTCCGTGACAAACTCTTGGGTCGAGATAGTGACGATGTGGATATTGTAGTGGATTCGATGACAGGTCGTGCCTTTGCAGATCTTATAAACACGTACGAGACGTTACAAGGTCGTCCGATGAAAGCAGTGGGGGTGATTAAAGCTAATCCGGAACAGAGCAAACATTTAGAGACAGCTACGATGCAAATTGGACACGAGATGGGCTGGATTGATTTTGTTAACCTTCGAGCAGAGACGTATGCATCGGAGGATCATCGGATTCCAATGGTAACGATAGGAACTCCTTTGCAAGATGCTGAACGTCGGGATTTTACAATGAATAGTTTATTTTACAATTTGGCGACGAAACAAGTGGAAGATTTTACTGGACGAGGGATTGAAGACTTGAAAAAGAGACGACTACGGACACCATTGGATCCTCGAGTTACATTGCTTGATGATCCACTCCGTGTACTGCGTGCAGTACGCTTTGCATCGCGGTTTCATTGTACTTTGGAGGATGAGCTGCGTGCAGCAGCACAATTGGAGGAAGTTCGAATGGCACTTGTTCGAAAAGTGAGTCGAGAAAGAGTGGGTAAAGAGCTCGCAAATATGCTCACGGGAAGAGCAGCGCACCCTGAACGGGCGTTGTGCCTGCTGCATGAGCTCGGATTATGTGAAAGTGTCTTTTTGCCCTCTACTCTGTTGGAAAAGATACCTGTATGCCGTCCAGACGGAGAAGTGCAGGAGGTGGACCAGAACGTATGGAATCGATCATACGCTTATGTGTCAGAGATGTACTTCTACTTGACTTCGGGTGGGGTTTTAGACGTTGATAAGTTGGCGTTGGAGAAAAAGCATGAACTACAGGTTCGTATCTTGGCATGCGTGTTGCTGCCATTCCGGGATTTCTGTGTACGTGACAAGCGCCGTCAATCGGTCGCTACATTTGTCATCCAAGATTCGCTCAAGCTACCCCACCGCGATGCTAAAGATGTGAATAATGTTTTGGCTCACGTGAGTGAGTTTCAGGCAGCAACACTTGATGCATTTGACCGGGCAAAGGTGGGTCTTCTTCTTCGCAGTATCGGTGCTCAATGGGAAATCTGCCACGACGCAGCGCTAGTGCAGGAACTCACGGACTCTGGACCGGTTGACGAATCTGCTGACACACGCGCTACAGTATCCAAGCGTTATTTTACTTTTATCTCGCACATTCGAGATGCAGGTTTGGACGGCGTCTGGGAACTAAAGCCACTGTTGAATGTAAGATCCTGCAAATGTGTGACCTTGCACCTGCTTACTACGGAATTGACTGTTGTATGTGTCGGTTTTGCGCACACTGGTAGGGAAACGACCTTGTGAAGCTGCTAGGTGTAAAGCCTGGTCCACAAATGAAAGTATTGCTCGACCGTATTCTGGTGTGGCAACTCTCAAACCCAAGGAAGTCGCGCGACGAGTGTATAATATACTTCAAGGCACTCGTCACCAATGAGGCCAAGTGAGATGCAGACATGCACGGAACGTAGGTAATTGATATAGCGGATACACAAATGCAGAGCCTTGACACTCAAATGCAGACCCTGCTACTTTATTCAGTCTAGATGACGACATTAAAGTCGTTGCGCTTATCGCCGGGCACCAACAACTTTTGTGGAAATGAAGCCGTCTCGTCCATCGTCTCAGTCCGTTCCAAGCAAAAGAAGGCGACCTTGGGTGAGTCTTTAGTCTCACGTACTCGAAATCCAACAGCCATTAGGATCTTGGTGAATCGTGCGTACGTCATGAACTGTGAGTGACGTAGACACAACAATGGCAGCATGAGAAACAGCAGTCCGTCTTTTTTCAAGTGCTCCCGATACAGCCGCAACATTTCGCCACGTTTGTCAGCTCCCGGGACGCAATTAAGCACCATGCTTGACACGACAACGTGGAACTCTCCCGTGGGTTTGAGACTGAAGAAATCACACTGCTCAATATGTTTGTGTCTTGAATGAAGATCAATAGCTCGAACATCGAGCCATGGACATGAAAGTAGCTGCGTATTAATGGCTCCGACCTCCAAGACCTTTAGCGGCTGCTGCTTGGCTTTTGGTCGCATTTCAAAGCTCGTGAGGAGCTGAAAGACCCACTTGGACGTCCGGTGGAAACTTGTGCTTAAAATACTGGCGTCCTGATAAGCCTGACGACCTCCAAGATCTTCTAATTGTTTGTTAATTGCTGCAATGCGGTCATGACGTTGCTGCTGCTGCTCTGCGTCCACGGGATTTTGCTTCTTGAGTCGATCCAGTTCGTGCGTTAAACGATGGAACTTTGTCGTCACTTGACGAGCTTTTCGACGCGATTTCATACGCGGTGGAGCGATATGCAACGCTTTGCGTGATTTCTTAACTCTCTTCATTTTTGTCCTCGTGGTGGTAGATAAGGCCGCAGACGTCGTGGTACAGCCGCCATTCGCCACTGCGAGACCCATTAGAAATGAGTGGCGATACGTTTCTATTAACCTCTGAATGAGCAACTTTGTTCTTTTTTTGTCGTCTTGATGATACATTTGTTTTGGCTATAATCAGTGCAATGAACAATTTATGGAATATTTATAGTCAAGGTAAATGGAATATACTATATTCCTTCATAGAGGTTTTGTTTTGGCATGAAACGACTGGCCCCGTAACAGCTTCTTGCAGCTTCACGCTATTATCAGATTGACATTGATTGACACACCTTTTGTCTCGGCATCGGACGAAGCACTGCCTTTGTTCGCTCAATAAGTGTGATAAGTACAGCAAGATAAAACAGACGACCGCTGGAACCTTTTGCGAGCGTTTCAAAATGCATTGAAAAGAATGAGACGTGAAAAAGAAAAACTACAATCGACACGGTTTGTCAGCCCTTGTTATTTGTTGTAAGCTCAAGCGTAACGACGCGTCCATTCCGCAGCTGCACACACAAACAGTTAGCTACATCCTTGTATCCATGTTCATGACGTTCGTCCTTGACGCACCCATTTGCACAGCACCAGCCTCGTCCGTTTTCCAATGGTCCGCGACGTCATTGGCCAGCGGGTCATCCGGGTTGGGGGCCGACAGCAGTGCCTGGATGCTCAGCAGCACCGTGCGGATCTGCAGGGCAGGTGACCACTTGTCCTTGAGGATGTCAAGACAGATCCGACCGAGCTTGTCAATGTTGGGGTGGTAGATACGCGTCAGGAAGCGCACTTTAGGTGGCGCCATGGGGTAATCCGCCGGTAGAAAGAGCTCGAGTTTAAAGATTCCATCTAAGAATACACACAAAAGAAAGATCTTATTAGTGATACCCCTCTGTATAGTGATATGTTGCAACGTCGAGCTCACGAACTCTCATAGGGTGACGACTGTGGACCGGCAATCACCACTTGAAAGTAACGGAGATTGTCTTCATATGGCGTAGCGCTAATTCCAGCAACTACAAACACACAAAGAGTCAATATAACGAGCAACAATGGATCCCTTTATTTAGTTATAATGTACGAACCAGGCTCTGCTAGCAGCCGCTGGGTTTCCTATGAGCGTAGCAGATACCACATTAGTATAAAGTGCCTGAGACAAAGGTATATAGAGCAGAAGAACGTCATGTCACCTTGATGATGCGGCGCGGGAGGGCACTTGCCATCGTTTCTTAGCACTGTGCTTTTGTATACTAATTAGAGATGATTATATATATGCAAAAGCGACGCGGTCTCTAGAGCAACATATTATAGTCTATTACAAAGGTTCAGGAGTGATGATGATGTTGCAGCTTAATGAGAAAGAGCGCGGAAAAGCGACTGAATGCGGAAGGAGCGACGAGTGCTGACGGATGCCGCAGGGATTAGAACGAAGCAAAGCTGGCAAAATTGACGACATCGATCACTTTACCGATTACGTGGTGCGGTGTCACTCCTCTCCATTTTCTATAAAATGGACATGCTAATTTAATCAAAAGGTATATTGAAGACAGAGCTGTAGATATTTCTACGAAGCATGCTCGTCTATAGGAAATAGATGCTCACCTCGGTAGTGTGTGTGTTACCATTTATTAGTGCAGACCGCAATGAAAGTAATAAGCCCACGTCACATGTGGTTTAGCATATACTGGAGACTAAAGTGTTGGCGTCATCATATTCAAGCGACGATCTGATAATCTGATAACATGTTGACAACGTAGCTAATATTCAAGTCAACAAGCATTAATTTGTATCTGATACCGTTGGAATGGTACGATACAGATAGCAATAAGACAGTCAACATGAAGCTAGACTTATTACATTGAAATACGACACTCTTTTTCATATTAAGGTATTAGATTATACAACAACATATATAAATTACGTTTACTAAATTAAATCTTTGGATTTGTAGACTAAAACACCAAGCAAAGCCAAAAGCTGCGGCTAGAATGCATTCATTCGTAGATGTAAATCACTCCCCCCTCAGTCTTTAATCCCTTTTAATTCCCAATTGTTGAACACGATGTTATCCGCTGCTGTAGGAAAAGCCGCCGCTACTTCCAGTCGTCTGACTGTTGTTAAAGTGGTCCGTGCCGCCAGTACGTTCCGTGTCGAGACGGACTCGATTGGAGAGGTTAAAGTAGATGATTCCAAGTACTGGGGCGCACAGACGCAGCGCAGCCTTGAGAACTTTCCAATTGGTGGTGCTCGTGAGCGTATGCCTATTCCTGTAATTAAGGCATTTGGTGTCGTGAAGAAGTGCGCAGCCAAGTACAATCTAGAGAAGGGAAAGCTTGAGGCGACAGTCGCTGAGAAGATCATTGCTGCAGCTGATGACGTCATTGCTGGCAAATTGGACGACCATTTCCCTCTCGTCGTCTTTCAGACGGGCTCAGGGACTCAATCCAATATGAATACGAATGAGGTCATCAGTAACCGTGCCATTGAATTGGCCGGCGGTGTGCTCGGTAGCAAGACGCCTGTGCATCCAAATGACCATGTGAATATGGGCCAATCGTCGAATGACTCGTTTCCGACGGCCATGCATATTGCTGCTGTACAGGAGGTTCATCGTGTGCTACTTCCTGGACTCTACAAATTACATGATGCTCTGGACGTTAAGGTGAAAGAGTTCGACGACATTATCAAGATCGGACGCACTCACACGCAGGACGCAACGCCGCTGACTCTTGGACAAGAGTTTTCTGGCTATCGCGAGCAGATTGCTGTCTCTATTGAGCGTGTAGAGCGTGTTCTGCCTAATTTGTGCAAGTTAGCACTTGGCGGAACGGCTGTAGGCACGGGTTTAAATACGTCCAAGGGCTATGATGCTGAGATCGCCAAGATTATTGCGGAAGAGACCAAGCTGCCGTTCATCACCGCCCCCAATAAGTTTGAGGCGCTTGCTGCCCATGATGCCGTCGTGGAGGCCAGTGGTGTGATGAACACCATTGCCTGCTCCCTCATGAAGATCGCCAACGACATTCGTTTTCTCGGTTCGGGCCCGCGCAGTGGTCTGGGAGAGCTCACACTACCCGCGAATGAGCCTGGCTCGTCCATTATGCCTGGAAAGGTGAACCCCACGCAGTGTGAGGCCATCACAATGGTGTGTGCGCAGGTCATGGGCAACCACGTCGCTGTGACGGTGGGTGGCTCGAACGGTCACTTCGAGCTGAACGTGTTCAAGCCCGTAATGATCAGCAACTTGCTGTCGTCAATCCGCCTGATTGGTGACAGCTGTAACGCGTTTACGGACAACTGCGTGGTAGGCATCGAAGCGAACCGCGAGAAGATTGATCAGCTTATGAAGAACTCGCTCATGCTCGTCACGGCGCTAAACCCGCACATTGGCTACGACAAAGCCTCCAAGGTGGCTAAGAAGGCGCACCAGGACGGTGCCACCCTACGTGAGACCGTCATTGCTCTCAGCTACTTGACTGGTGAGGAGTTTGATCGCTTTGTACGCCCCGAAGAGATGGTTGGCCCCAAGTAAATTGACCAAACGTCACATTAAAATCGCCACTAAACTTTTGATGACGTAGCTGTTCATACATGTGGTTTACTTACTATAATTCTAGTTGATCAGAAATGCATGAACCTTTTTTATGAAACTAAAGAGTATTTTCGACAGCTGTGAGGTTTGAACTCACGCGGGTTACCCCAATGGATTTCAAGTCCATCGCCTTAACCACTCGGCCAAGCTGTCCGGATGATAGATTCCAGAACTTTTACTATATTATTTAAATAGTATACAAAGACTTTATAATAAAAAACGTCTTACGCCGAGGATAAAAAGCGGCAGGTGGAATTGATTCTATCGGGCAAAACGCAATACAAAACATGGATATTCAAAGGTCTGTCCGTTGAGCTTCAGGAGTCGATACCGAATTCACCGTAGGCACCGATAGTGTCGTTCTTCTCTGGTCGTTACTTGAGCTCTGCATTTCATATATTGCTGCTTGAAAGGGCAAGTACAGGGCATTCTAGCCAAATTGACACATTAAATGCAAACGGAACATCAATTATCAGCCCTTTCGTCTTCTCTCATGTCACATGATCATCGCACCAGCTGTCTCTCTGCTGTTCCTAGCTCCTTGGAGAGCTCCACCGTCTGTTGATTAAGCTTCGTAAGCACCTGATTGAACTAAAAATCGAGGAAGAACCAAGTTACTTTATGTACCTAAATAAACAACATAAACACACAACTCGATTCGTCACAATAAGCTCATCTGATTGACCTGTTGCATTGATGTAGACACATTAGCCATCGCTTCCAGTAGTCGCAATTCTTCTTCCGCTGCATCCTCGCCGTCCATCCAGCACTCACCGTCGTCCATAATGTCGACCTTTTTTCTACTAAAAACAAAACATATTTTTTCGACTACTTAATACAATTTTCTATTGGTCAAAAATAACTTGGATTACTTTCTACCACTGATTTTCAAGAGCAAAGAATCAGATAAAATCTCTGGATCATTTCTTCACTAGCTTTTAATCCAAAATGTGGATGCAAAAATCCGTCGAAGGTTCGAGTTTCTCATCAAATGGCAATTTCCACGATCGAAATCGCTTTGGTTCTCAGTATGCACAAGGAAGTTCGTATAACGGTAATCCTGCTCCTGTTGATACCGGTGATTGGAAGACGAAAATCTTGGAAAGCGGTCAATGGCTTGGAGGAAAAGTGATTGAATACGGAGGAAAATTAGCACGTGGACCCACGTCGGATGCCATTCCAGACCATTATGCACAGCAAATGCCAAGGAATGATGGTCGTGCAAATTGGATGGAAGATATTCGAACTTCCTCATCGTCGTCGTACGCTGGTGGTAATGGCTCGAGAGGTTACACTGGTGGATACCAAAATGACTTTGTTACTGAGAGACCAAAAGCTTATTCGGATTTTAGTACGGGGTACACGAGTAACCCATCAGGTGATAAACCCTATGGGGGTTACGAGTCAAAGACAGTGAGCTCAACAGATCACCAGAAGAGTCGTCATGCTAAGAAGAAGAATGAAGGGAAAAAAAGTAAAAAGAAAAACAAGAAGAGCAAGAAGAAACGACAGAGTGAGAGTGAGGAAGAGAGCGAGCAAGACGAAGAGGCTATTTCTAAGTCGTCTGAACCTGAGTCGGCGGACGAACGACGTCACAAGAGTAAAGTGAAGGCTAAGAAGAAGAAGAGCTCGAAGAAACGCGATGAATTTTACTCGGAAGAGAGTGCGAGTGAGCAAGAAAGTGATAGAAAGAAGGCGTCGGAGGACTATTCATTCTCATTTGGCCCGGCAAATCTGCCGCCTCCGCCTCCAGAAGACCAACAGAAGATGACGACGAAGAAAACGAAATCGAAGAAGAGCAAAGACAAAAGTGAAAAGAAATTACGTTCTTGTCGGCATACACGTGAGTCCACGGACAATGAGTCAACTTCAGAGAAGGAAAAGTCGCGGAAGACAAAGAAGCGCAGCAGCAAGAAGGTCGCTACGGCTGCTAGCAGTGCGAGTGTGGACTTGCTTGGTGTCGACTTGGATGTCCAGTCTGTGATGCAGCCACCTACTTCTGGTTGCCCTGCACAAGAGTTGCGACCTTCGGTCTTTGATGCACCGCAGAGCCAGAACCCTTTGCAAGATCTGGCAGGTTTGAGCTTTGCAGCTCATGCCCAAGATCTTGCTCCAACGCAGCCATCTGTGTTCGATAGGAACGTGCCAGCAACAGTTTCTAACGAAGCTCAGGTGCATTCTCAGTCGCAGGTTCATGCGTTTCAAACGAGGTTGCTGCCAGAGAACAACCTCGTAGACTTGAGCTCTCTTGTGAGCGAAAAGAAGAAGACTTTGTCTGCTAACCCGGAGGAGAAACGAACACTAAACGACATGCAGAAGGCCCTTGGCGCCAACCAGCCGAAGTCTGTGATGGCAATGCCAATGCAGGGACAGCAACAGCAAGACACGTCGGGTAGCATGATGCAGCTAAACATGAACCAGCTCCAAATCACGAACGGAGCTACAGGAATGCAGCGACAAATGTATCCGAACATGCAGCAGATGCCAATGCAGTCGCAATTGCAGGGCATGCCTATGCAGACGCAGATGCAGCAGATGCCAATGCAGAAGCAAATGACCATGTTGACGCATCCTCAGATGACGAACCAGCAACACTTCGCGCAAGGCAGGTCGGATCCGTTCCGCCAGTTTCCGTAAGAAAACATTGTGAAAAAAGTTCATGTTTGGAGTGTGAACAATATGAAACCTACTTTATACCTCCTATTGATAGCTATGTCTAAAGCATCGATGGTACAAGCCGATTGCAGCAGGAACCTCGTCTCCTATATACAATGTTTATGTTTGCCGACGCCCTGTAGAATCTCTTTTAATATCCCATTTTGCACGGCAAAGATACTTCCTTGGAAAGCACTCTTACTCGGTGTAAGTAGACCGAGCTGATGGTATTATGGCATGTTGGCAAGGATTTCTATCTACCTGTTGCAAACTATCAAAGCACTACACCATACAGAAAGCGTTTTGATATATACATGTCCAGAGCGTTTCATGGTCCAAGCAAATTGCAGCAAGAACTCCACACAAATATCTCTAGGGATTTACTATCTGCCGACACCCAAGGAACTCGACTAAATGCCTGGAATTAGACGCAAAGTGCCGCTTTTCAGCAACTCCATGGTACATTCTAGAATTGTAGACAAGTGATCCTCGGTAGAACTCTTCACCCAACTAGAGGCACCTTGAAAAGAGGTGCAAGAAGTATCAAGTCCAAGTCGGCTACTAGACACAGATGCTAAACAATAAGAAACTATCTAGCTTTTACAGTAGAGCAATTAGCTCGTCGTGAAAAATGGGCACGTGATAGCCATTCGTTTTGCTTTATGAATATAGACAGGTATATTCATTCCTACAGGTAATATAATCCGCTGTAATCGGATATCACACCGAAGACCGTATTTGACAGGTGATCTTTTGGAAGGGCTACATGTATCCATGTAGCATCTAGTGACACTATAGTCAGCACTCGCGACGCCAGCACGTTTGTAAATTGGCTCTTGCTCTTTCCAAACGATGTGATAGAGCCAAGCGTTTCTTCGAGGTCCAGATGTACTTTTGATGGCAGACGGCCGGCTCTCGTACTTCTGGCTGCGTTGTCGTACAAATTTGCCGTAGCGGTTTCTGCTTTTGTACGACAAGAATGCTTCGGTGATTTTTTTTACCATAGCCTTAGAGTTCTGCGAGCCATCACTCGTCGCGAAGGCGCTCGATGGCAATTTATTGCATAACTTCTGTAACTTGGTCGAGCATTTTATCTAAAGTGCCTGCATTAACATCGCTCTTGGCCAGTTTGTTGGCTTTCTTGAGGCTTAATTTATCTTTTATACATGCAAATACTTTTGCGCTAACAACCGGAACTGGTTCAAGAACACGTTCTGATGCTTTTTCTAATACGTAGGTGCTATCTGCTTGACGACTCGAGCACTTGATATATAGCAGTGCGTCTTATACCACAGACGGATTCATTCATTCCACGGACCTGCTTCATGTTAGATTAAGACCCCAAGTACTGATGCATCAGCGAGGACATCCTTCTTCAGCTCAAAATTGTATGGTGATACAACGCGGGTGGGTATTTATCGCATAAATGCATCTATCGTCACCTGCCGCCCACAAGTATTATAGAGACGCGGTGGAGCAATTCAGTGTCCGTAAAAGTGCTGAAGTAAACCATTTTGCGTAAATTCGAGGAACTGAATAACGCACGCTTGGGAGTCAGCACCATCATCGGAATTGTGCGAGATGCTAGAGGCATCTAGCGATACAATAACAGGAGAAACCCCATCGTCACCGCTGAGCAAGCTCACTCGTAAGTCACTCATGCAATTCGTAAAGAAATACGCCGTTGTAAACTCTAACCGCAAAACCATAATCCGCAAAGGCGCTTGCACATCTAACTGCTCCTGCAGCATGAAAAACACCTGCGAGAAGTCCAAAGCATCGTATTCTAACACTAAGTTCCACATCAACAACATCAACACACGTTAGCTCCAGCATTATACAAGATGTCTGCACACTTTTGCTCCAACATGAAGAGAAGACCTACCTATAACACGACGGCGTAGTTCCGCAATAAAATTTTTACGCCTCCTCCATTGCTCTATGAACTTCTACACAATCCGACACTTTTTAGTATCCACCCTAATGTAGTTTAACCAAAAACAACAGTACTTACCTTCCTGCATGAGGCGATCAGCTCAACGAAAGATATGGCCTCACTTGACATAGGAGTTTGTGTCACCTGACTTGACAGCTGCAATTCAACGGGCCATTCAACAACCAGTGGCCACGTATTATCTAAACTACTCTTTTTCTCGTCCATCATAGAGTATCCAATGAAGACCATCGGTCTATCCGTCGTGTCCGAAAAGTTGGGTGCATTGAAGCCGTCAGGAATGTACACCGAATCCAGCTCCCCCTTCTCAAGCAGAGCTTTGGGATCCCATTGAAAATTCTCATCAAGCAACGGAAGTGCAAACAGCACGTAAGAGTCACCAGTTCTCTGTCTCTTCACCACCAAAACTTCCAACTCTGGAAGATGTTGCAACAGTTCGTACTCAAACTTTGCTCGTTGCGACGTTGATGTTTGCAAAATCTACAAAAGTACAAACAACATACCAGCAATTGAATCCACTTTGCTGCAAAATGAAACTGATGTCATTCCGTACCTGCACTTGTACTGCTTTAAAAGTCTCCACAATTTTCTGGACCACATCTGTCAAAACTTCTGTCAACTCATCGGCAGTCAATGCCGGTAAATTTCCACGATCCGACATAGTGAATTCAAGTTTTTCAACTTGTTGCAATGTTTTCCATGCATTGGTCGGTATCATCTCCAGTAAATCTTGGTTCACTTGGTCATTGTCATTGAAACCTTTGTGCAGATAGACAGTTGAAAATTTAACTGCAATTAATTATTTGAGCAATAATACAAAAATACATTAATACAATCCAATGCAATAATAAATTGCTACTAATTTACAAACCTCTCAAATCTTATAAAAACTACCTTGGCGATAACAGATGTTTCTGCTCGTCCAGATGTCCACACGCACTGCGAGCCAAGCGTTGCGTGCGTACAAAACCTCGACTAGACCAGCGAATAGGGTTAACTTCTTCGTATTCGATGGTATCGCACCATTCCCATCGGTCCGAATAGTTTTATTACATGCATCTACCAATACAAACTCGGCTACGCGGACGTTGCGTCGACAGCGCCGTCGGAGTTCCATCAAGTAAGAAACTGATGATCTGCCGCGAAGAATCAGATGGTAGCTACAATGGACGTTTTTTGTTCAACTAGACTAATGACAAAACACGGTAGAAACACCTTTTTTTGTCAAAAGACGTGAGATGAACCCATCTCTCATCCCGTGCGTTTATCTATTGTCGCTTACCGTGTTTTGGTTCTTCAACCCTGTTTAAGTCAATATCAAAGTCTACCGTCCTTTTTCGCAGGTAAATAGGAGTGGAGCCGGGGTGGGGGAGGGGAGGAAAAAGGAAGAAAAACACGACTGACTCACGAGAGTGCCTGACGACGAATAGCTCCAAGCTCATTCATTGTCGCTCAAAACGACTTTGGAAATACAATAGGCGTGGTGTTGGGTCCTCTCGAATCCGATCAAACTACATTCCAATCACTTGGACGAGCTTTAGCGATGAAGGGGATGCTACAGACAGTCAAACGAAAGCTTAGTACCAACGGAGAGCACATGCCTATTGGCATAAACTCTCCGGATCGTATGGAAGTCGATGGAGGAGGTACAAAAAGTACAAATAACGGTGGAAACTCGCCAACAGGCGACGTTGCACGGTCGGACGTTTCTTTACCAAAACGTGAACGTCGTCGCTCCTTTATGGCGAGGAATCAAAAGATTCAAGCATTAAAGGACTTGCCACATTTAAAAGACACGTCGTTGCAACGACGAGAAGCACTTTTTCAACAAAAACTCGAACTTTGTTCGGTTATTTTCAATTTTGACGACCCAACGTCGGATAAACGGTGAGTTTTTTCATATGTTTTGGAGACTATGGGGTGGGTTTGTTAGTAACTTGATGAGTGGGTTTTTATTTCTTTATATTGGTAGAGGAAAAGATTTGAAACGGCAGACACTTTTGGAACTGGTAGATTATGTTAATAATCCTGGTGGTCAAAAGATCTTTACGGAATCACTCATGCCGGATATTATGGCCATGGTGTCCGTGAATATCTGTCGTGCACTACCTCCACAGACTGAAGACTTTGATCCTGAAGAAGATGAACCGGTGCTTGAAGTTTCATGGCCACATCTTCAAGTGGTGTATGAATTTTTCTTGCGCTTTATCGTGTCGGGTGAAGTCAATGCAAAGGTTGCAAAAAAGTACGTCGATCAGAAGTTTTGTCTTTCGATCATTGACTTGTTCGATAGTGAAGACCCGCGTGAACGGGATTACCTCAAGACCATTCTCCATCGTATCTACGGCAAATTTATGTCGCATCGATCATTCATTCGCAAAGCCATCAGCAATGTCTTTTACCGATTTGTGTACGAGACAGAGCGACACAATGGCGTGGGTGAGCTTTTAGAGATTCTTGGCAGTATCATTAATGGTTTTGCCATGCCTCTGAAGGCGGAACACTTGCAGTTTTTGGTACGCGCACTCGTGCCGCTGCATAAACCAAAGTGTGTATCAATGTACCACCAGCAGCTTTCCTATTGCATCACGCAGTATGTAGAAAAGGATCCTGATACGGCAGTGCCAATCATTCAGGGCATTGTCAAGTTTTGGCCGTGGTCGTGCTCATCGAAACAAGTGATCTTCCTGAACGAGCTGGAGGAGATTCTGGAGCTTATGGGCAGCGAACAGCTGCAGCAGGTGCATAAGCCACTTTTCAACGGTTTGGCCAAGTGGCTCGGCAGCCAACACTTTCAAGTGTCGGAGAGGTCGCTGTTTCTATGGAATAATGAACACCTTGTCAACAACGGTTGCTTGAGTAAGCAGCACGCGCATTTGATTCTGCCAGTCATTTACGGCCCTCTTCATAGAAACTCGCTGGGACACTGGAATACTACAGTTGAAGGACTCGCTCAGGTATGCCTGGCCGTGCTTGCTTTTTTTACCTTAGCAGTAGATCGTTCACTCATTGACGAGTTGTTGTTTTTGTTTTTGTTGCGTTGTTTTCAGAACGTATTGAAGCTCTACATGGACTATGACATGGCTCTATATGACCAGTGCGCAAAGGAATACTCACTGAAAGAACAAGCCATGGCTGATATCAAAGGCAAAGAGCAGGAGAAATGGCGAGAAATAGAGTCGATGGCAGCAGCGAAGGCTCCATCGTCAACGGCCTAGTTACAGAACGGATCGCGGCAAACTTTATACGTGGGTAAAAGCCTGCGAACAACAATAGCAGCAAACGATATCGATGGACCAAGTGGGTGGAGAACGAAGAGAGAATGAGGGGGACGGGATGGCGAAACTAAATCAAGGCTGTAGCTTCTGGTGTTTTAGCTGTGGACGGATGCCGCCAAGTCTCGTTATCGTCGACTCATCACAGCACTCTTTGCACTAAGCACGGGAGAACAGCAGCACAGAAGAGAAGAGGTGGCCGGCAGACGGATAGGGTTTCATGAATGGTGATTGCATTTAGATGACGAACAGCTGCGTTTTGCGAGCAAGCGAGCATGCACAAGGACAAATCAGGTGGACTTTTGCATGTCTTGAGTTTTTCATTACCATTAATTTTGGCAGCAGGAACTTGAAGTGGATGACTCCAACTTGCGGCCAATCGTTATGTTTCAATGTGGTTCACATGGACTTCGCGTTGCACTGTGTGTGTGTGTGTGGTTTACATAAGTTGTCCATCAAGTTTACATAGAACTACTCTCGACCACAGGATTAAACCGCAAGACAAATGATGCGCGTGTGGCTTCGTCCGTGCGCGTCTGCAATCACTGGTGCGTCAATTGCTGTAGTTTCTACGCCGTTGCTAGTATTGATAAGATGTTCTGTACGTTAAATGTATCCAGCATTCGGTCGTCGTGCTGGTCCGAGCGTCAGAAACGCCGTATTGCAAGCACTGATTCCATGTTCATTGGCTGTTCCAAATGACTCGTTGCTTGTGATTGGTGGAGTCCGTTGGATAACAATTAAGGGAAAAGATGATGGCAAAAAGCGTAAGTAATTTATCACGTGAAATATATGAGAAAATAAGCGAGACAGTGTGCTAAAGTAACATTTGATGGGTATTTTTTGCAGAGTTTAAGAAGAAATCGACGTTTGAGAAAGTGGAAGAGATTGACGACCCGACGGAACTTTCAGATGAAATCAAGTATCTGAGTCAGGAATTAGCTGACGATAAGCTGAAGGTAATGGAAGAACTGGAAGAAGAAGAAGACGAGGAAGACGAGGAAGACGCTGAACTCAGTCCTGCTGATTGGGCCAAGAAATTTGAGCACGATGTAGCAGAGTGGGATCAGGAAGAAGAAGATGACTATTATGATGAGGAAAATGGTGCCAAAGCTTCCGTGTCTTTGGACGTTGAAGATGATCGACTGTACGTTGAAATGCCTGGATATGACGCCTCGCTGAGTTTGGCAGAGAGTCAGATTGGAGTGGATGAGGATAAGGAAGATACCTCTGACCCGTTTCAGCACTGGGATCAGGGCATGGCGTGAGTGCTTTGTTTTGCTGATTTGGATATATACTTGGTTGATAAACTGACTTTTTAGTCTGTTGCTGGTTGTTTCAGTATTACCCCGGAGATGCTTAACTGGATGTTACCTGCTGAAAAGAGGAAGCCGTTCAAAAAGAATACGACTAAGCCATGGAAGTACTTTGTAGCGGCCAATCACCCCGATGTGGTTGAGTTGGCACTTGATGTGGACCTATTACGTCTTTTCATTTCGCCTACGGGACGCATTCGTCCTCGCCGATTCACTGGTCTGACGGCCAAGCAGCAACGCAAGCTAGCACGGGCAATCAAGATCTCTCGTCAGCTTGCATTGTTGCCGTACCTGTCGCGGTACCCGGAGCCGACGCCTGAGCAGTGGAAGGCTATTGACGACGAAATAATCGCAGCCGCTGAACTCGAGGAAGACGATGATGTTGTGGATGACGATGATGAGGACGACGAGGACTTTGACGAGGACTTCGAGTATGATTAGAAATAGAGGAATCGAAGTGGTCAACAAGGATTTTTCCTCTTTGTGGACTGCTATCGTGATTGTCATGAACCTAGAAAAAGCAGACGTGAACATTTGTTTTTGTTTCGATTTTGCTGTGCTCATTTCTCAGTACTAGACGACTTGCAAGGAACCTCCACCGAATATTTCATCCTCTGTCAAGTCGGTAAACATGTTAAGTTTGCATTGCTTTATTAAAAGGCAGGAGTTGCACATGCATCACGTTGAAATGGAACGAGGCTGAAAAAGAAGCTAGTGGACAGCTTGAGTTTCTTCGGTTACATTCCCAGTCTCACGAGCCGTACACTAGACGCCGCTTTCTTCGCTAAGAGTTGAGTTGCTTATCTGCTCTGCATTTCGAACCAAGTAACTTATTCGTCAAGCTCGGCCGCCAAAGCAGCAGCCTTTGACTTTACTTCATCGATACCGCCAACCATGTAAAAGGCAGCCTCCGGAAGGTCGTCGTAGTTGCCGGCAATGATGTCCTTGAACGACGAGATCGTGTCTACGAGCGGCACGAACTTGCCAGGCTTGCCAGTGAACACCTCAGCAACGTGCAGCGGCTGCGACATGAACTTCTGCACTTTACGAGCGCGGGCAACAGTGAGCTTGTCATCTTCCGACAGCTCATCCATACCAAGAATGGCGATAATGTCCTGCAGACCCTTGTAGTCCTGCAGCAGCTTCTGGGTGGCACGGGCCACGTCGTAGTGCTCCTGACCGATAATGCGAGGGTCAAGCATACGCGACTTGGAGTCGAGCGGGTCCACAGCCGGGTAGATACCCAGCTCTGAAATCTGACGCGACAGCACGGTCGTGGCGTCCAAGTGGGAGAACGTCGTGGCCGGGGCAGGGTCCGTAAGGTCATCAGCTGGCACGTAAATGGCCTGCACAGAGGTAATGGAACCCTTCTTGGTCGAGGTAATACGCTCCTGGAGAGCACCCAGATCCGTGGCGAGCGTTGGCTGGTAACCCACAGCAGATGGAATACGACCCAAAAGAGCCGACACCTCCGAGCACGCTTGCGTAAAACGGAAAATATTGTCAACGAAAAGCAGCACGTCCTGACCTTCCACGTCACGGAAGTACTCTGCAACCGTAAGACCAGTCAACCCAACACGAGCACGAGCTCCAGGGGGTTCGTTCATCTGGCCGTACACAAGAGCAGCCTTGGAACCAGTTGTCGTACCATCGTCATTGATCTTAATCACACCCGATTCAATCATTTCATAGTACAGATCATTTCCTTCACGGGTACGTTCACCCACACCGGCAAAAACCGAGACACCACCGTGATTATTGGCAACGTTATTAATCAACTCCATGATCACAACCGTCTTGCCAACCCCAGCACCACCAAAGAGACCAATTTTACCGCCTTTAGCATATGGAGCCAATAGATCCACAACCTTCATGCCCGTAACCAGAATTTCAGCCCCCGAACCCTGCTCGGTCAACAAAGGAGCTGACGCATGAATAGGAGCATGACGCTTGGCATTAATAGGTCCACGTTCATCAACAGCTTCACCAATCACATTCATGATACGGCCAAGGGTTTCTGGACCCACGGGAACCTATCAACGATCATGTCATAATACATTCATCAGAATTTCCAATTTCCATATGTTCTATCCCTTTCTACAACCCTAACAGCTGGTATACCAATACTTTCGACAAAAAAAAGACACACACCGTACCATAATTGGATTGCCCGTGTCCACGCATTCTTGACCACGTACGAGACCGTCCGTGCCTTCCATTGCAATGGTTCGAACCGTATTCTCTCCCAAATGTTGAGCAACCTCTAGTACAATACGTGTATCATCTTGGGTCTTAATCTCAAGAGCGTTTAGAATAGGCGGTAAATTGTCTTTAAACTGAACGTCCACAACGGCACCAATGATCTGCGTGATCTGACCAACTGAAGCAGCTGGCGCCTTCTTGGCGTCCGTTGCCATTGAGCGCACACTGCGCAGCGCAGAGAGTCCTACACGTGACAGCATCTCTTTAGATTCTTTCCTACAAGGTCGAATTGCTCCCGTCTGTAGCCAAAAGCGGAAATGAACCAACGAGGGGCGCAGAGCCATCGCAGCAGGGGGAGCCAATGAGGACCACACACATCTATTCACTTGATGTTTGTATAGAACCGGAGGGGTGAAGGACAGAAACGTACTTAATACCCATACTTCACATAGAATAAAAATATGGGCTGACGAGAAGACGGGTCTGCGGCCTCAGTTATGGACCCGTTTTCAACTTTGCATTTTCATGCTTTCGGGAAAAAAATTACAATAAAAATCTAAAAAGTGGCAAAAAAGAGAAGAAAAATATATACACATCGCGATAGGACAATGGTAGCGGTTGAAAAAAAAGCGTTGCTCGTGCAAGAACGTTCGTGTCCGCAGTTCCAGTCGTACGAACCGGCCTAATTCTACCTGTGTAATCAGTCGTGATGAGCCGGTCATTCATTTGTGAAGCTGGACAAAACCCTCTTGCTTGCTTTAACTCCTCGATATCCGTCGTCGTCCACAATTGGCGAAGTGATGCGACGAGAACGCTACCCGCCTTATTTGTGTACTTGTTATTGATCGATGGTAGCAATGACGGATTTTCTTGTGCAGCTTTCACATCAGTCCTTGCGCCTGCAAGCGGTGTTCTAAGGCTGTCCACTTGAGCTGGCGTTGTTCCGTCGTCTGTTGCGCCCTGGAGTGACATGAAGGCACAAGGATACATACATAAACAGCGTTAGATCATGTTCGTTGCACGCTCGAAGCGGAGGAGAGGGGGTCAAACAAGTGTCCGCCTGTGCAAAGCAGGACTTGCAAGTGTAACACGAACACTCAATGTTTCCTCACCTTCCTTCACGCTCTTCGAACTGTGCCGAGCACTGATCAAAAAGCTGCGAATCCATCTCCATGAAGAGCTTGAGTACGTTATACGTCAATGTTTGCACGGTATTGTGCCAGTGGTTCTCGCAATTACGGTACAGTGCCCCGAAGATTAACGGTAAAATCTCGGTTCGTCGCGCACTTACAAGTCGCACCAGTGCCTCATTATTCCATAAATATAAGGCGCGCTGAGAAACCTGAAAGTGACTGCTGCACACGGCCTGCGATATTCGCAAAAAAAGTGGCCGCATCACTGCCACAAACTGCTCCATCTGAATCATCTCGATAATCTCCTCGAGCTCGTTCAGGAACAAAATCTATGACACCGACAAGACATGACACCAACACCACAAAAGCCAAATAAGTCGCTGAGGATGCAGCTATAACTAGCAAGCTGACAGACAAATACCTCTTTGGCACTTGCAGTCACAGGCCAGAACTTTAGCAGCCCCATGATAATAGGCTCCGAGGTCTGCGGGTCCTTTTCCACGAACTGCGTAGTGCAATAAGCCAGTTGCTGGTGAAACATTGCTAAATTTCCTGCCTGTATATCGAAATGTCAAAGCAGCAGTAAGCCTCTTTCTGGAATTCACACAATCGCGTACATCATATAATGTTTTACACGCACCGTGTGAAGCGGAATCAGCGCACGTTCGAGGAAGTTCTGGTGCTCCGGCTTAAGCGGTAAAGCGAAGCCGTTAATGATACTGCACGTACACGAAACATGCACGATTAGGTCACACCCAGCGCAACACAAAGACACAGCAAACTGAAATAATCACGCCGGATGTAAGCTTTTGCTCATTTTTAGACGTACCTCCCTAAAATCTCTAGTAGCTCGCCCACACCCTGCAGGGATTCCGTCTCGTAAACGAACGTGTAAAACATGTCATTGATCGAGCGACGAATAAACGAACGCAACGCCATCGACTTGCCATAAATGCGATGCAGAATCGTCTACAATAACAAAAGCACACAATTCCACCCACGTACATGAATCTCCATTCTCCATGTACCAACAAAAGATACTAAACCCTTCTACATACCTTTAAGTAATCTCTCTCCCTCGGATCTTCTGAATCAAATAGATTCAGTAATTTAATCATGAACTTTTTGCTAAAATATTCCTTGGCCGTTCTAGAGTCCACCTCCTTCGACAGCACAAAACGTAGTAAGATCTCATACACCAACTGCATATGTGGCCATGATAACTCCAGCATCGGTTCGTCATCTTCTGGTACAGCTATCAAGAGCAACATTATTACCAAAGTATTAGTCAAACAGCAACAGGGAGAGAAAAAAAGAGGGGGAGGAAGAGCTATGAAGCAACCTTCCACATTGCCATTGGCATTGATCGTCGCAGAGTTAGAACTGCGCCCCAAGTGGCGAAAAATGTTGGCACCCACACACTCAAGTAGATCAGCTACTACTGAGGGATCCCACGCGACTTTTCCAGCCGAAATGTACTCGACAATCTGCAACAATGCGTTCCGTTTGGCCTCCTTCTCTCGCACTTGTTTGCGCATGTCCGTAAAGTCATACAATGCACAGCAGAGCTTGAGTTTCTGACGAAACAAACGCATGCGATCACTAGGAGGAACATCCTCCAATGCTGGCAGCTCCCCTAACTTCATCGACCCGTTGGACGTCATGACCACAGCGCAGGATCGGCTCGCGTCACGTTCTCCAGACCGGCTTTAGATTGGAAGACGGATTGCTGCTTCGGGTCACCTTTTTTATTAACAGCAACGTTCGCGCGACATGGTGGTAAAAAAGCGGGATGGGGTCTGAAGTTGCAGCAAGATTCCTTCAAATTTTTAGAAACACGACACTCGGTCGTGGCGAACAACACTACGATAATCGAGTCGTGCCTATTACTAACTATTGAAACGATCGAGGTGTGATCTACGGCAATGCAATGAAATACAGCAGCACTGTTCACTAGAATAGAAAGAAAAGTAAAGGAGTATTGCCCTGAAGGATACTACGACCGCTTTGATTTCAACTGCAGCATTATTTTCCTCCCTGAACTGCTGACTGCTGTTGCAATTCTTGCCGCGATTGTAGTAATAAGGCAGACGTAGACAAGGGAGAATCCTACTATTGTACCGATGAATCTATTGACGCTGGTCATCTTTACAGTCAGCTAATGTTCTAGCTTTAATCAGCGTGGCATGATGCACGAGCGTCATGCCCACGCTTCTTATTAGCGGGACTGGATTCAGATCGCGACTCGAGAACGTCGGCATCCAACGATATTCTACAATTATGCTACATGTCCTCCTTACCACGGTCAACTCTACCATACTGTTGACAAGCAGCGTATAAGCAGTCCACAAGTGGATATCATTGAAGGCTGCTTGTAAAACGTATGTAATGCATGGGGTTGGCAATCATTGCTTACTGGCGGTCATCATCTGTTGATTCCATCCATTGCACACGAAAGCTCATGTGTCCTATGGCACGACTCAACCGCATGGTGATGAATAAAAACTGGATCTCAATCATTGAGCTCTCACGAAGGACAACAACTTTGTAGTTCCGTGCCTCTGACGTCAGCAATGTATTCACCATTTGAAATGGTCCACCTCATCATCAGCTTTGAGAGGAATCCGGTCCGAAGTTCAAACAAACAAAGTGTTTTCTTTGAACATCCTTATCAAGTTTCGAAGGGAAATCGCAAAAACTCGCCTATTTGTCACCTCATTATCAAATTTGCGGTATGAACCGCAGAGCAGACCCGACGAATCTGCTGTGTCCAGTACTGGATAAAGTATTGCACGATGAAGACTGTGCTGAGCTGGCGCTCGAGCTTACAGCAGTGGACCGCCTTATAAGTGGTCAGTGCCTTGTGGATCATTTGCAGGAAAGCACAAGACGTAAACGCTGCCGAGCACTTGTGGACTTGCAGGACGGGAACGTACAGGACCCAAGCGAGTCCAATAACGAGACGCTCTGCTACCTCAGTGATGTAGAAGAAAGCAGTGAATGTGAAGATGACAGCAGCGCTGACGCACTCATCGCTGCCTTTGGACCAGATGAAAATGAGAGCGACGAGAGGTCGAATCAGATACGGGACCAGATGGAGCTACGCAGTAAAAAGTTACCACGCACATCATCCGCCTCTTTGAGGCGCGTTTGTCTCTGCAAAAAAGAACGTGTTAGCTTGGCTAGTGAAGACAAAACGGACGCTGGTAGACAGGAAGCTTTTGATTCGCACAATGCGTCCCAAGAATACTTGGACAATCATATTCGTTATGCCGTAGTGGTGCGTGTAGTGAAGGTCGAGACAATAAAGGGACAAACCATGTTTGTACTGAAGGTGTCGGATGCAGAAACGAATATGCGGTGGGAGACGAAGAAAACGCTCAAGGAGATGATGCTGTTCTACTCGCACATTGAACAGATAAGTCTTGTAAATGCGCCGGTAAAGAAGACATTCTGGGGAACTTTACGAGGGTTGCGAAGATTTAGGCTGCCAAAAAAACTGTTTGCTTTCCGAGGCTCATTGAACACGCAGAGACGAGTTGCATTTGATTCATTTTTGAGACAGACAGCGGCGTTGGTCGCGCCGGCACCGCTCGGACCACGACGGAGGAAGGCAGTTTTGTTGCTGCAAGAGTTTGTCGGCGTACCTCGCCATTGCGACGTAATTGATCGTGATGGATGCACGTGCTTTTTTCTTCGAAACAAATTGAACGCGTCGGAGCTCGTGTTGAAAATCTTTGGCGCACCCGAGCATAACGTAACCCGTGTGTGTCAATCATTCGTGTTAGCACTCACTCTGAAGAGCCTCGATGATAAGCACGCATTTATGCCGGAGCGGAAAGCGCGAACGATTCTGAGTACGGTGTCTAGAAAGATGGGGGAGATCAACACCAAGATGCTGAAGGACGATGTGTTGCTGGGTCAGCTTGGAGCTGCACATTTGGAGCGCTCGGAGCCGGACTATGACGAGTTTCTGGACGAAGTGAAGCATGCAGTATGTGGATTTGTACAGGAGCGTGTGTTGGTGCCGCTGGAGGACCACGTTCATGAGGCATTAGACACGCTTACGAACTGGGATGATGAGATTGCACTAAAACAAAAGATCGAGGTACTTCGTACGAAGCCTGGGTCTTTTTTCGGAGTGCCTCCGCATATCGTAGCTGGCTCTGGCAGTGATTGGGAAGATGCACGCCGCGAGCTACGCCGCGTGAACGAGTATGCACTACCTCTGGACAAGTTGAAGTGTTTGGCGCGTGCTGCGGGAGCCATTTTTCAAACATGTGGATCGTCCTGTTCCTCCTCGTCTGTAGACACGACGAGTCTCACTTCGATTGAGGAACTGGACATGGTGTTACGGCCTTCAATGACCACGGACGAGTTTATATCGGTGCACTTGTTTGTACTAGTCATGAGCAATATGTCGCAATTGCTGAATACACGCAAGTTTTTGCGGGTGATGTGCGACCCTTTGAATACCACTGGTGAGCTTGGTTATTACCTCACAACGTTTGAAGTGGCAGTGGACTTGCTCATTCGACATGCGGACCCTCAGCAACCAATGCTGTCGTAAAGTCCAAGAAGTAGCAAAGTTAGCACAAAAGGTGCTTGGGTAGAAATGACGTCGTATGTTGTCGTACCATGCAAAATGTGAGCGTATGGATGTGAACTGTAGTTGCCGCAGTAGTAGTATATATAACACAACCACTAGTTTGCGTTATTCAACTCTTGCCATTCTTCTAAACATCTCACAGCAATCGTGCAACTCCTTTTCTATTTCGTGTCCTGATGGCTTCGAGTTTATTGACACCTCCATCATCAAGAGAAACAAAACACTGCAATATACGTCAAGATAAGGCAAGTTCATCTGTCATATATGACGTATGTTTGACTCTTTGTGACAGCTCAAACCTGCCACAGAATGATGTCTTTTTACTCCGTAGCAGGACGAGACTACTAGTCCTATGTCAAAAGGACTTTCACATAGCATCCTCTAGGCCTCACCTACATCTTCTACTCCTCATTGTCCTCAATCGTAAACTTGCCACGCTTGGCCATATAGTCATGAAAAGCCATAGAGCTCAGCAGCAATACAACCACTGACGCCTGGCCGTAAATACGTGTGTGCATGATCTGCTGCGAAACCGAAATGCCCTTGTTCAAATGCTGGTAGCTATAAATGCCACCAACAAGAGGCACACCCACTGTGATCAGAGCACGATACGGGTGGTCGTACAACAAGTTGGCACTTTTCTGCCATAATTTAAGCTGCGACGCCTCTTTCTTCGGTGCCACGTACGTGCCGTCAATAGTAGCCAAATACATGTCAGGGTTCCGAGCGCCATGCACCAAATGATTTTCAGCCACAATCGTAAAAGCACCAAGAAAAGGCGATACGATCAGTGCCGTCTTCCCACTTACGCCTAAACGGTTTCGAAATGCTGGCCAGTACTTGTTGCTCGTAACTACAGCTGCAGCAGCAAAGATGGCAGTGATAGTACCGGCCTTCAAGCCACTAGTGTAAGCGTGCCATGAGATGGCATCACGTGCCTGATTTGGATTGTCTCTCTTCCACGACGAACGATCGGAGTTGGTGGGATCAACTTTTGTGCTCATAATATCGATTGATATGTCTCAAAGCTAATGGAGCTCCTGATGGGAATTTCGATTATGAACGACTTTTACCTGCTGATGACAACTGCGTTTCTCTGAGACGAGGTAGTGAGACGAAGATGTACCTACTAATACTCTTCTTCATAGAAATGGGTAACGGTTGAATGGTCTCACGTAGACAAATACTATTCTTAGCAGTACCAATGTGCAGCAGCTGAAATAATTCATTAATAACGTGAAACTTTAGGCATGAGTCATTGCTAAAGCTTTCAACTGTTCTTCATTACTGCGTCAAAGCACGCGAAGAGCCAATTTCTACGGCGTCTATACATCCACATCGTGTTGATTCGTAGCTAGTTAACTAGGCGTTAATAATGAATAGGTGATAACACCTATAGATGAAATCCCTTGTGAGCGATCTGTCGTACGATTTTGCATAATGTATCGTACCATGGCGTCATATTACTTGCAGCTTGTACTCCTGGCGCAGATTAAGCCAAAGAAGGATGAGAAAAAGAATGAGCCTGGACACAAACTGAAGTTGTCCGGATCGATAGTGTAGCTGCACGTCAACTCTGTGCACGCTTCGTAGACTGATCCGAGTTCAATCAAAGGGATAGTATCGCGTTGGAATGGCAACGTATTGCGTGGTCTCAACTTTCTACGCATGTTGGATCATTCCAGTACATTGAAAAGCCGGAACGTTGGATCTCCAATCATTTTCTTAGCATCATTCAAAACTACTATGCACCTGTCTGATGTAGGTATGTATGTATATCCATCGTTTGGCCTGGATACCCTTGTCATACCAATACCTTGTTTCAATCAGTTTTGTTGCTTGTATAAACTCTTTATCCGCTTTCCATACAAAAACGAAATTGATTCGATTTTCATTTCAATCGATTGTCGTAGGTCAAGCAGATGTGACAGCCAAAATGGCGTCCTGCCATCACGAACAGCTCAACTTGAATGCTCACTTTGAATCACATTGAATATCTCCAAATGCAAAGCATACCTCTTCGTCCTAATAACTCGAACGCAGCAGGTGTTGAACCATTGATGCCATCGCATAATGACCATGTGTCCGTGAATGTGAATTCGTCCGAAATGCCATCAACGTTCACCACCAGCACGGGGGGCGACTTTTATGTTGATTTACAATATCCGCCGCCTCAATCGCAGTCCATGCGTTTACGTCTCCGAAAACGAGCTTCTAGTAATCCATCTCTATCGAATGCAGTGGCCGAGAACCTCCGTCGACGAGTCGATCGTGTTAAAAAGAACAAGCACCCGAAAGAGATGCGAATGTTCAAACAACGTTTGCAATTGGCAGTCCGTATTGCAATCGGAGTCCTGTTGGCTGACGTGGTGCAAACCCGTGGAAGTGATCGGGAATGGCTCTTGTTGCCATCCAATTACTACCTTGGAGGCCTCACGGTCGCCTCGATGATGGTCATCTACGCTGCCTCCAATACAGTAGGTGGCGTGCTGGAACAGGTGTGGCAGATTGATGTGGGCGTTGCCATTGCACTATTGTACAATTTTGTGGTGTTCGCATGTGTCCCGATAACCCAAGGCAACCTTATGACTGTCTCCAAAAACCTGAAAGGCAGCACGTATTACGTTAGTCTGCAAGATTGGGGTACGACCCTCCCGTTGCTTGCACTCTTTACACTAGTAGTACTGCTGTTACCTATCGTACGTCGAGTGAGATACAAGTTTCATGTTGTGGTGCTCATGATGGACTAACGTGCTTGTTGTGCGGTATTCAAGCAAAGGAACGTGAAAAAATTTGCTGTCAGCACCAACTTGTATTTCAGTACGTTTTCCAGTAGTCAGGAAGGATTTCGGTTTGATGCTACGAGTAATCACAACTTCATGCTTATTGCTTTGTTGTCACAGCATTGACAATTGTCAACCCAATGAATCCGATATTCACCACAGCGCTCAAAGACAACTCGGATGGCAATAGTTATTATGGCAAGAATAACCTGCTCAAACAGCTAGCCATCTACAGCGCTGTGGGCGTTGTTGGCACTTTGATCGCGCTCGTAATCATGATACTTCCTTATCCGATCTTGTACGTCAGATAACAGCATTGGATAGGTACATCCATCACTGTTTGAGTTACGACGAGTACTTACCATTGGTATGTTAGTGCGATGCGAAAATTACGGAGGCACATGGCTGCGTCGCCGCATGATATCCGTGATATTCTGAACCTGATAGTCGATTCGTATTGTTTCCGCGCCAAGGATATCAAGAAAATGGACTTCTTTAAGCTGAGACTTGATCGGCTGCTGGAGAATGCACATGAGCGTCTCGCGACTATGGAGTCACTGTTGAGTGACTGCTGGTGGGAAGAGCTTGTTGGGTTCGGCGCTTGCTTCCACTTCAACAAGACTGTGGCCAAGCAGCTTGTACAACTGTATGCAAAGCTTCTTGCAGACTTGCACTCAATGAAATTTGCCATTGAAGCAGAGACATGCCATTGGACGCATGTTGTACTGCTCAAGAAGATGCAGACGCAATTCTACGTGCTGCAAATTGAAGCAAACGATTTGCTTGAGGACATCTCGCTCGAGATCGTACATTCATCTCGAAGTAAGTACCTGTTTTTGTTAATGTCGTTTCTTGTGAGCTAACATCTTTTTTGTTTGGTTTGGTGTTGGTCAGGTATGTCTTCACCAAAATTTGCCAGTCTAAAGCGGGCAGTAGAACAGCTCATGGGAAAGTACACGATACTCTACGGCAACTTGCTTTCGGCTGATGTCCACACAGCACATGATGTGGGCAAAACGATGCCACTAAACGTATTCGTGTACTCGTTTCACGTATTTGTGATTTCATTGCTAGACTTTGAAGGTACTTTCAATGGGAAGAATTTCTCGGCGCGGTACCGAGTCAGAAATTTTCTGAAGCTAGCATACCAAGGTTTGCTGCACCCTACCAACTACCCGCGCCGTCTTATTATCTTCGCATTTCGGACAACATTGGCAATTATATTTGGAATTTGCTGCTCAACTTTCATCTTTGCTTTCAGTTCTACTGCGCCTACAGCCATCGCAATGGTTGCCGAAGATAATATTGGCGGTACCTATGGAAATACGGTGAACCGCGTCGGAGGTTTGGTGGCGGGAACAGTGGTGCCATCCATATTTAGCTTTTTCGTGTGCGCAGTGGTGGATGATGACGTGTACAATACGCTGAACAACATTGTATTGTTCGTGTGGACTGTTGGGTCCATGTACGTATGGTTTTGTGGCCGATATATGGCACTGGCTGGAATGACGTCAGCTTTCATGGCTGCCTCGGTGTTACTCGACCACGGTTGCCGAAATACATCGTCCTCAACGACGGTATCATACGCAAGTCTCACTCAGAATGCCCTAGGTATTCTCATCCTGATGGTTGTGGAACTTGTGATTTACCCTCGCAGCTCGCGCGGCCTACTTCGTAGTAATATACAGCAATTATTGATGCAGTACCGCCGAGTGTTTCGCGACGTATTTCGTCACCACATTGCGTACAATCGTCCAGCACGCATTTCCACAGGACCTCTCACTGAAGAAGACATCGAGACAGCTAATGCTCTGCTAAGTCGCACTCAGATTAAGGCGTTGAAATTTCAGATGAAGACCGCAATCCCTGAGCTGTTGAAGACTCAAGCGAACCTCCTAGATGGCTCTACCATGGAGCCAACCTTGTGGAAGCCGCCGTTCTCTACATCGAAGTACACAAAAGTTTTAGCCGTTTGCCGCGAACTTCTCGATCGAATCGATGTTTTTGTGGACCTCATTGACTGGCACGAAAATCGTCGAAGCAGCGGAAAAGACAAGCTTTTGCGACGTTGGCACCAGAGTCGGATCGACGCTGAATGCACTGCAGCATTTACTGCAGCACAGGAACCTCCCTCTCCGACTTCAGCAGCCGTCGCAGAAATGGTGGGTGAGGAAAGGTTTCGAACTGGAAACTCTTTGTCACCACAGTCTCCATCCTCACCGCTGCCCAACGTAACTACAACATCGCCTGCTGTGGCAAAAATCAAGTGGGACCAGAGTTTGGCAATCGTAGAGGTTGGTATTGTCGAAGCCTTTGATACACTAGCGACTTTGTTCGGAGTAGAGTTTTCAGGCTCAAATGCAGAAGATCACGCGATCTACTTGCAGATGAAGGAAGCCTTTCGTATCGCCGACGTGCACCGTCGCGGTGTTGTAGATGTCTCGGAGCTTAGTCTTTTGCTGGAAAAGCTCATGCCGTACGCTGGTAGCCAAGGCATCGAAGGAATGGAACAGTATGTGGACGAATTCATGCAGCTGGTGGACAAGGACAACGACGGCAAGATTTCGTTCAGCGAGTTCATGCAGGCGCTAAACGAAGGTTTTCGACTGGAGCTCGAGATCTACGATGATCAACCGCAAGTTCCGATATCGGACGTGGTGACGCCCAATGGAGCACAGCCTACTCCCTCCAGTGGCATTCGCTTGCTTCATAGAAGCACACTTCGCCGCAACTCTATCCAATCCATGCAGGCAGACGAATCTGAAGATCCCTCAACTCCTGGCAGACAAAAGCACGTTACTGTTGTTGCTCCGTCACCTCGACCTCGTCGATCATCCAATTTCGTCGACATGGCAGCCTACCAGATGTCAAATCTCACATCTACCCTTTCCGAGGATACGAGGCCAATGATGAACCCCAGCCGACGATATCTCTTCCGTGGTATGTCATCAGCTAGCGAAAGTTCCGCACCTGAAGCTTTGCTCAATGTCGAATCTTTCACACTGACAGAAGCTGCGATGGCTTTGAAAGAGAGTTATGGGGAGTGTTTGCTGGGATACGTAGACGACCACAGCAAACGCGTAACGATGGAGGATTTCATTCTTATGAGCTGCGTCATCAGCGCTTGTGAAAATATCGCCGAGAATTTGACACGTTTGAACACACTGGCGGCTTCATAGACGACGACCAGTGCATCGTGGTAGAACACTTGGTAATTCTCAGTTTGCCATGTACTCATAGCGTAAGCAAAAGACTTACGTAGTGTAAGGGTCGGCTAGCGAGGCGCATGCTTCAATTAGTTGCTGTGCAAAGATCTTTACGAAGGTGAAGACTACAGTGGCAAGTGTTTGCAGTGAAAAGCGGACGTATTGGCTTCGCCAATTTCACCACTAAAGCATAACGCAGAGAAGATATCGCGCTGGTGTTGCGGTTTCTTCTCCATTGATGAAGCTGAATGTGTATACAAGGCGAGCCGAGTCACCTCGTCGAGACTCGATTAGTGACAGAGTTCCTTTAGAAACTTCATGACACCCGACAAACAGCCATAGCGTTATCAAGTGTTGATCAAGCGCAAGCTTTTCGAAGCTGCGCACTGCCAGGTTGGACTTGGCTAAATAACTAACTACCTGCGTGACACGAGCTTAGACTTTACACTGAGCTAGGAGCAGGATCGGACCCGGTAACCTTGTCAATAGCGAACCTTCTGCGACGCCTATACATGATAATACATCTATTATTTTAACCACAAGTTGTAGGACCATTGAAACGTGCTGCTAGTACTGCAATCAAAACCGCATAAGGAATCGTCAGCCTTCGCTTTAGGAAACTTAAAACCAATAAAGACATCGATATTTCCTTGATACAGCTCAAGAACATACAAACTAATAGGTAGGCCAAGAACATGTTCTACTCAAATTACTATGCAGCCCTAAAAGGACGAAACTTTGGGGAAACCGCATGCTGTTCTACATTTTGGACCTGCAACGTCTGAAGCAAACTACTTGCTAAATTTATCAGTGGCAGCGCAGATTACAGATAAATGAAACTCAAAACTTCATGCTAAGTGTTTATTCGATCTTAAACGTTTCTTCTACATATCGGTCTAAGTTTGCAAAACCTTCTTCGTAAGACGCGACCAAAACCAATCTACATCGCGGTGAGCACCACCACCACCGTGTCAAACGGCCCATCAGCGTTGTGCATAGCAAGATTCAAAAGTGCAGGAACTACTGGATTAACGACTGTGTGACAGTAAAAAAGTTCCTCACCAAATTATCGTAGCTTTTTAGACTGTGAACGAGTGACTTTCGCGTACACTGCTTTCCAGCTTTTTCGTATCTCCTTCTCAAAACCTTCCAGCAATTCATTAAACTCACCATCCATCTTCTTATTTCGCGTCCAATCGGTGATAAAGCGAGTTTGGTGATCTTTAAACGATACGACTGCATCCTTATCATAATTAGAATTTATCGCCTGCATGATTTCTTTGTCCCCGAACTTATCTCGTAAAAACGAATATGATTCTTTTATATAACCTTTTGGATTATGAGCGTTGGTGTACGTGGCTACATTTCCTTCCCAATATGCGAACAGGGCGTGTCTAAGAAATTCAGGCAAAGTCATACGATTCAAAAACGTTTCCAATTCCTGGATGAGAGGGTGCTCCGGGATCTCAGAACGTTTATCTTTTTTAAGTTTCCCATAGTCATGCTTCATCTTGCTGGAAGAACCGCGAAACGGATTAAACTTCTTCATTGACTTCAATAATGAACTTGACGGATATTTACCCTTTCCCTTGCTGGAATCACCAACAAGCGCTTCCAACTCAGGAGCCACCTCCAACTCAGGAGCCATATCAACTTCATCCGATAAGAAAGATGCGATTTTCTCATACTCTCCAAAATTACTCCTTTCTTCGCCATCGCCATCAGCTAAAACGTTGGTGCTGGCGATGGCGACTGCCGCAACAAGGAGTACGGGGTAGTAGAGACGCATCGGGTACAACTTGTGCACTTGTGAGTGGAAAATGAAATGAGTAAAATGTGCACTGGCCAACGGACAGGGTTGAGTCGTTCCCCTTTACAACCTTGTTGAAGTGCGTAAAGAGCCAGTCACCAGTAAAATTGTCTAACTCTGAGATAATACTTGTAAGACGCGGCTAGACCAAGTGCAGGCAGCCAGTTTTGATGTAATGTTGTCGTAAGAACAGCCTTTTTATCTTTATTAGATAGGATTCACAGGTAATTGATACTTTACCAAGGTATAGAGTACTAGGAAACACTGGTGGCGGCTGTTCGCATCACTTGTAGTGCCGGACCGTATCAGCTGATCATCTACATAGCCTCGGTCGTGGTGTCTACAACCATGGCCAAATGTTTACTATGTAAGAGACATTCCACTTGCAAGCTTCTATGCTCGGGACAGTGTCGTCAATTGGCAAGGCTATCCTATGGTCGATCTGTCGTACCCCATGGAAATCCAGTTCGGAGTAATGTCGTTAACACATACACATAGACTGCATGCCAGCTAGTCGTTTCTTTGTGGGCTATTCAAGATCCAAGTCTATTTTGCTGAGTTCAGTCATGCAAAGCGATCGAGCGATCGTTTCCAGTAAGCGGGTGTTTTCCATCAAGCAATATGGTATTCTCATTAAGAAGGTGAAACATGACTTGTGTTCTAACAATATGACGACACATTACATCCCCAAGCAAAGACCTCCAAAGAGCCGGCATACCAGTCCTCTTACCTTGGGCAGAAAGTCCTACATCATGACGCCTTATCTCTGCTTCGTGCGCCAAAAAGAGGCTGGGCAGCGTGTTAACTTGACGGAGAGCAATAGGCAGGAAATCCTGAAGAGTGAGGCTCCGATCAAAGAAATTAGCCAGCCTGGTCCGTCTGAGACAGCCAGTATAGTACCCGGCCTTTCTTTCAAGGCGCCACCTGTTCCTTGCATGTGATCGGATATGACCAACAATCTCACATGCACCTTGTTCATTAAAAGGCCTTTGTACTGTCTTACCTCTTGTCTTTGTATTCTTTGCTGTGGCAAAGGTGGTGTCTGACCTTTTTCTCTATCTAGGGCCACAGTTTGCTTGTACGACTTTGCATTTAGAGTCATGTATATCAATCGAAATATACCGTGGAATTCTTCTATATTTTGCAACATGTCTGACGTAGTCCTTGTCGGATCATGTCGTGGTCCTCACAGTAAAAAGTCAACAAATATTATTCCTTGCGGCTTCAAGTTTAATGTCTTAACGTTATTCATATCGGACATTTCTGTCACTGCTATATAGTATTAACCTGCTTGATTGTACATGTGTCAAAGTTCTTGACTTGAATTTGTAAGCAGCAAGGAGAGCGTATGTCTGTACAAAGTGCCCTCCTGTATACACCGCGTAGTGGCCACCCTATGTAAGAGACATTTCGTCTGCAATTTTCTCTATGCTCGGGTCATGTCGTCGAATGGCAACTTGAACTGAATTTCCATCGCGTACAACAGAGCGACCATAGTCGATCCGAAAATTTGTGGGGTTCGACAGAGCGACCATAGTCTATCCTATGATCGCTCTGTCGTACCCCCCGAAAATTTAGTTTGGGTTGTGTCGTCAAACTCGACAGCAGTAAGGGCAGATAAAGGCAGCAAGCAGTGGCTGAGCGATGGAAATGATAAGAGCAATAGCGGATGTCTATGGGCTTTCGAATATCTACAGTTAGCTCACCACGCAGGGACGAGGAGGCAGATAATGCGATTCACAATCCTACTGTGCCGCCAACATTGATGAGACATCGCTTTTAACGTGCGCACGCATCGACTACAACGTCGGCAAATCTAATCTTGACGATCTAACCGGCTCAATAACTCACTGTACAAAGAGCGAGAAAGGCAGACAAGTCTATTTACTGGTCAGTCCATGATCTCCTGTAGGTAGTTAACCACACTAGCAACGCTGGAGGATCCAGTCATTGCCTATGGCTGGCAGCTCTTCTATGAAAGCCGGTCCGTTCTCACGGTTCTGATATAGCTATGTCGTAACACGCAGATAGTTGGGCGCCACGTACGGTTGCGTCCGCCCTGCAATGGAGACGATTGATGAGCGCCCTCAGTTGGAGCTGAATCCTTCCCTAGATTAAAGCTTCATTGGCTTGCATCGGAATATTTGCAATGTGAGAAACGCTGTCCACGCGGTGTTGTCAGAGCATTGTGATCATGATGGTTATTGCGGCCTCCCACATCGTCCTCTAGGCTGTGGCGAGTTGATTTATGTCTTTTGGGTACCGGGCTAACAGCTTTGCTGTGACTTGCGGCGAGATGCGTGGTACGCTACAGTTTGCACAATGCTTGAGCTAAATTAGTACCAAAAGTTTAGCTGCTCGGTAGCGTGGCGGTATCGTGTTTATAGCTGATTTTCCGTCATCGCGTGGCCGTGATCCCATATCTGAGCCGGTGACATCCAGAGCTGTGCGTTGCCACCTCGTATTCTGGCTCTTGGTGGCTAGCCGATCGATGACCTGCTTCAGCGGTGCTGCGAGACGACTTGCTGTTTCAGGAAAGTGAATAGTCGATGATAGGGAACCGTAGGCGGTGCGGACCATGGGACAGTCGTGGATCAGTGGGTTGGAAAATAGACAACCTTGTGTCGGATGAGCTTGCTCTTCGCTTGTTGGGTGAGTTCCTGCGATTTTCTCTTGACCAGTGGCGAATCGCCGTCGAAAATCCAAGGTATACCGTTGTGGCATTGAGTGAGCTATCTCTGAGGGTGATCAGATACAACAGAGAGAGAAAACCTCCGAACCTTGCCTGGTCCAACCAGCACCCATGAGATGGCTTGCGTGAATGGTGGCTGATGACGTAGCCGAAGTGGGATTGGCACGCTACCGGATTTCCCACGTCTAGTGGCGGCGACGAAGTACGACTATGATCGCCCATTTTCGAAGTTTCGCATGCGAATAGCGGGGGCGTGGACGTCCGTGCTAATGCCGCTAAGACTTATTCTTGTGGGCCGGCTGCTGGATGTGGAGTTGCTCGAGGGAGACATCACCAATTCTGTCATACTTGGTTCGGGACAGCTCCGACGTCTGTGGTGTGAGAATTCAAGAGTTTTCACTCCACTGAAAAGTCTGCCATAAATCTTTGATCTCTTAGGGCCAAAACTCAACCACCTGAGCCTGACAGGAAAGAGGCACAGAGAGGTGCAGTACCAGTCATTTTCTTCCCACCAACTGGTCAATGATGACCGAAGGTTCGGTTAATGATCCCGTACTCGTGCGAGGATATCCTCCGTTTGCGCGTTATCTGGCTTTAATGTGCAGCCAAGTTCATGAATTAGATCCGGATACCGCTCGGAAGACGGCGATACGATGTGTTGTACGCTCGGTCGATGCGTGCTGACGCTCGTGTTACGTGCACCATGCGTAATCCAGGACACCCACGCTGTGAGATACACATGCTCCGGCCGAGTAAGTGCCAGTAGCGCGTGTTTCACCTGCTGTGTTTTGATGGCGACGGGGACGGAAAAACGAGGCCAGTTTTTTCCTGCTAGTGTAAAGTAGGCTTGGAGCGACTTTGTATCTCCTGGGTTCGATCTTGTTGGACGATTTCCAGAAGAATTGTTTGTAGAGATGGTCTAGCTGTTTTAGCGCCCAGCAGGGGGTCTCGAAGACCGCTGCTGTGAACAAGATTGCGTGGAGAATTATCGCGTTGAGTATAAGGATACGGTGCTCGAGGGTCGTTAATACTCGCGTTGCAGTGAGGAAGCGCGCGCTGTGCATTTTTGATGCGGAGAGCTCACTTAATATTACGGAACTTTTGTGTCCCCACTTGATATCCGAGATACCTTGTAGTTGTTGACGGAACAACCATGCGATCCCTCGGTATGTGAGTTGATGGATAGCCGTGTATAAGTAGATGATTTGGCTCTTTAGTTGGTTGCATTTGCATCCCCGATAGCCGTCCGAACTCAATAATACTTTCCATAGCCGATCGTAGTAAACTTGCGTTTAAGAGAAACAATGTGGAGTCGTCAACACTTCCCGAAAAAATGTGATTCTGTGTGTGTGCTCCCTCAAGTGTGAACTCCTGAAGTTGGGGCGACGTTTGTATTGCAACTGCTATATTTCTACTACCATTAGGAGAAGAAGGGAAGCAAGAGGACAGCCCTGCCGAAGACCCGACCCAACTGCCCGAATGTTTGCTGTTGACTGTAAACCGTGCTGTCGTGTTGGTATGAAGCCATTGAATAAGCGCAAAAAGTGTCTCGTCAAATTAGTCTATCTAACCTTAAGTGGTTGCTAGATGTCTGATAGATCCTAAGCCTGGTTAGCAACGCCGGTTCCTCGTTCGTGATCGGTAGTTGTACGGAGGCAAGTGAAGGAGCGGTTGGCATAGCTTCACCATCCATTCCACATGTGTCGTCCAGCCGATTCCCCTCCGATGCAAGTCTTTCAAGCTCCATTGTGTACTGCTGCTGCCTACCCTCCGGGTCCGGTAGTGTTGGTAACAGCAGAGGTCCGATCAAATGCTGGAAAGTGTTTCTTGGGGTCCTGCGATCCTTAGAGAGCTGTCGTCCACTCTGTTGGTATAAATACACTCCTGCTGTACAGTCCTGCGATGCTCCTCGAAAAGCTCATGTCTGCCAGGCCAGAAAATAGTTGTCTTTGCGTTGGGTTAGCCAGAGGATGGCGTGGTGACCCGCTGCGTCTTGTATGCAATAGGTAGGAAGGCCAGATTCCTCCGTTAAAATGTTCTACAAAGTTCATCACTCTGGGTAGGTGTTGTGCCTCCTGCATGAACACCGTCAGATCGTCGACGAAAGCTGAAAATGATGCACCGCATAACTCCCTCCTGGCACTGTAGACCGATGATCCCGATGTCCTTTTAGATCGCAAACGCAAGAATTTCCGCCGCTACTCATTGTATAAAAAGCTTCTTGCACTTTAGCTTGATCATGCCGGCGTTTATTAAATTCAGGTACGATCTGTAAATGGACATTGTATATCTCCATGTCGGTATTCCCAGGTGCATTGTTGCACTAGTAAAAGTATCATTCCATTGTCATCCACACTTTTTGTTTAAGAAATACGAGCACGTACCATATCTCGTCCTTGATTTGGGTTAGATAACAAGAAGTTGTTGGAGCGGGCAACTCTACTGATTCAACGTGCTACTATCCAAGGTCGGCAATATCCGCCGAGCCAGCCACTTCAGCCATGACGGATCTCGAACCGCAAGCTAAGTATGCTTTTTTTCTTTAGTAAAATCTCTTTATAGAGAAGAATCTTGGCTTCGTGAGCGCGAAAAAATTATTTTGATAGAAGCGTGCTGAGTTTTACATTCGTTTCATGTCGCCGCTGGTAGTATCTGGCTCGCAGTTTTTCTACCGTTAAACGACCAGTACTCTTTTCGAGGTACGCTCCAGAGGTCAACGTGCTAAAAAAACACGGGACGATAATGAGAGCTCGATATTTCGTATAGGACGAGCGATAAACTTATCGCTCTCCTGCTGCTGGAGGGAGGCTTGTACTGCACTATTCGATTGAGCTGGTCAAATCCGGCCGCCATGTGCGTCGATGGCATAATATGATGCCTTCAAATTGGCCATTCTTTCCAAAACGAACCTGTCTGCTAGCGTTAGTATCCGAAACGCTGCGCCGTTGCTGTGCGTATGGCTGGCACGGTGGTCTGATTTTCTCCTTCACTTTGATACGCGCTTAAATATCCACCACTGTTTCTCCATCGTTCAATCTAGCCGTCGCCCATGCGAACCAAGTACTTCTCTCTAGCTTCATCCATCGTGACCTAGACACTCTTTTCTCGTCAAAAGACATGCCCTTTTCTTCCAATAGATCCTGTGAAGGACTACGTTGCGCCGCCGCGTCTCACGGTACGTCATCTTCTTGACACATGTCATGCATGGTTTGCTTTTTAGTCCCACATTGCCGCTGTCACCGTCTAACTACCGCGTTATAAGCAAATCTGCTAAGACCCGCGTGGGCTGCGCTGTCTTAATGAGACGGGACGTTAAACCGGATGTGCAAATGTTCCCGTCCGCTGGTAGTTAAAAAGGACTTGCAATCCTTCGAATAATACCCACTGTAAGAATCGGTCGATCCAACTTTTCATGTCGAATACCCAGTACGCAAAAAAGTCTGACGGGTCCGGGGTCTTGTCGTCTTCCCCACAGGGTCAATCAGAGTGCATGCATTCCTCCAGGTTAAGAAGTTAATCAAGCTTCTAGGAGAATGATAAAAACTGTGCAACAGTGGCATGGATGCATTTTCGGTTCATCTCTCCATGATATCGCGTGATCTCCATTTTTCCGTGGGGTAGCGCTTTATAACTGCGTCGTTCATAGCGACTTTTACATTTCAAAATTTCCGGCTACACAAAGAGGAACGATACCACCTCTTGTCGATTTTTGGCAGCTACAGAGTGATCCTATAATGCTTCATTCGAAAAACCCATTGTTCCTGAAAGTACGGGATGACTGAAATATACAAAATCGAGGTGATTGTTCTCCTCTCCTGATAGGCTCTGCCATTATTTGCACACAAGTGCCGTGAAAAAGCATGCGAACCTGCAGCCTTCAAGCCGCTTCCAGTGCTTCACTGTCACCGAGCCTAATCAATGGATTGTGTCGTCACTCACCAGACTCTCCACTTGGTCTTTCGACTCCTATCAAGATGTTAGTGAGTCTATCTTATTGAAGGATAAAGACTCGAGACTTCAGTGCCAGAACTAAAGCAAATAATTGGCTTTCAGTTTGCAGACAAACGCTCGTGACAGAATAACCACTGGCCCATCTCGTGCAGAAGAAACAGTCAGTCAGTTTTATAGTTATCAGCCGACTCGGAGTCGAACGAAAAACGAGACCACGGAGCACGGCGCTCGGATACAGGGTACATATGTCTCCAATACATATAGTGATCAAACCTGTTGAAACTGATAAAAGATCAAACCTGTTGAAACTGATAAATGATTAAAAAAGGATCACACCTGTTGAAGTTGATGAAATGCTCACACCTGTTAAAGTTAATAAAGAGGTCTCGTTGACGTCAAAACTTCACGGCCAAAATCAGAAAATCAGTTTCTAATTTTCAGGTGATTGAAAAGACCTTCACTCTTGTTTTTTTTCACTTTGCAAGCATGGGGTCTGGTTATAGTAGTGCTACACCTATGAGTGAAATTGATTTTGAATCGTACAAGGGTCTGCGCTACACGAATGCTGTGCCCAATTCGGGGGACGCCATGCACGGACCCACGTATCAAGTGCCTAATACCGTGACTGTCGATGAAGCGCAGCAGACGCTGTATCATAATTTCTTACGTGGCTGGAGTCGTGAGGGTGGTGCTCGTCCGTGCTATGGCCGTCGTGTGGTCAACCCCATTACTGGAAAAAGTGGATCTTTTCAATGGATCACCTATAGTGAAGTCAAGTCACGTATGGACGACTTGGCGTCGGGGTTGACACGCATTTGTGGGTTAAAACGTCAAGATAATGTCGGCATCTTTGCGAAAAATCAAATTGAATGGTGTTTAGTGGCACATGCATGTGATCGGATGGCATACGTCGTCGTGCCTCTATATGATACACTTGGACCCGATGCAGTGCCCTTTATTGCGAATCACACGGAGCTTCAAGTGTTGTTCTGTGGCATGGATCAGTTTCAGATTGTAATGAAGTGTAGAGAAGCCTGTCCTAAACTTAAGACAATTGTCCAGTTTGGGCCTGTCACGGACGAACAACGACGTGTAGCCATGGCCAAGAATATTGAGCTTAAAAGCTTGAGTGACTTGGAACTTATTGGACGAGCAGAGCCGGTGCCGGCGGACCCCCCGCTCCCAACAGACATTTCGACGTTGTGCTATACGTCGGGAACTACTGGAGATCCTAAGGGTGTTATCCTATTGCACCGAAACTTTACGATCATTAGCATGTTGGCAGGAGAGAGACTGAGCGTGGATGCGACGGACGTACACTTGTCGTACTTGCCATTACCCCATGTGTTTGAACGGGCAGTTATTGGAGCTCTCCTCCAGAACAGCGCGGCTGCTGGATTTTATCAGGGAGATGTGTTGTTCCTGATGGAGGATCTCGCGGAACTGGCTCCAACACTATTTGTGTCGGTACCGAGACTTTTCAATCGAGTGTACGACAAGATTAGACAGGGTGTTGTAGCTGCAGGAGGACTGAAGAAACTTATGTTCGACCAGGCGTACGCAAGCAAGCGCGCGGGATTAAGTGCGGGCTACAAGACCCACGCACTGTGGGATGCATTGATCTTTGCTAAGCTTCGTCAGGTACTAGGAGGACGAGTTCGTATTATTCTATCTGGGTCTGCTCCGCTAAGCGCTGATGTGAAGGAGTTCATGAAGATTGTCTTCTGCTGCGATGTCGTGGAGGGATATGGACTCAGTGAAACAGCAGCCGGTGTGACACTTGCCTCGGGTGATATGCCATTGGGGCCGCACGTTGGTCCGCCACTCGTTCGAATGCAAGTGTGTCTCGAAGATGTACCTGAGATGGGATACACTAGCAAAGATAAGCCTCGCCCGCGTGGAGAAGTTCTTACGAAGGGTCCGTTGTTATTTGCTGGATACTACAAGCAGCCGGAGAAGACGGCTGAAGTGATTGATGAAAATGGGTGGTTCCACACGGGTGATATTGGTTGCTGGAATGCTGATGGCACACTCAGTATTATTGACCGCAAGAAGAACATCTTTAAGCTATCGCAGGGTGAGTATGTCGCTGCTGAGAAAGTTGAGGGAGTTTACCTCAAGAGCAAGTACGTTGCCCAGATCTTCATTTATGGTGACTCACTTAAGAGCTCTCTCGTGGCAATTGTGGTGCCCGACCCTGAGATAGCCGAAGCCTGGGGGAACGCGAACGGTCTATCAGGCGATCATGCTACCGTAGCGCAGTTAGTTGGCAACAAGGCCTTCAAAAAGGAGGTGCTGGAAGATATGGCGGTGATCGCAAAGGAAGCACAACTTCGTGGCTTTGAGTGTGTCAAAGAGGTACACTTCCACCCGGATCCGTTCTCGATGGATGATGGTCTGATAACACCTACCTTTAAGCTGAAACGCCCGCAACTCAAGGCGCGCTTCCAAGCAGAGATTACGCACATGTACCAGGGTCTCTAATAACGCAAGTGAGTTCGTAATAAAGGATGTCGAAACGGTGTGGTCTAATACTTGAAGCAATGTGTTAGGGCCGAGCAGACAACGTTTACAGCACCTAAAATGACTGAATAGGCTTCGTTACAGTTTTAACACTTTAAAACTTCGAAGTACGTCGTCTTCACCTTGATTATTCTTTGAGCGGCCAGCCATTAGTCGTAAAACACTAAAGTCCACCCTAGGGGTGAACAGACCAAATAGGTGTCTATCAAACAAATGATTCTTCGAGAGCAAGTAAGTAGTGTTTGTACAACGCTGGGATCAAGCATTTTCTCCTACGTGCTTGCTCATAAGAAAAAAACCGTGTTGACAACATGCCACGCTCCGATGTTGTTTTATCGCATCAACAACCTTTCTGATTTCACGTCTGCTTTCTCAACGTCACTTTCAAACATAACCCGCACACTTTCACCAACCGCAAAAAGCTGTCACCCAGCAATTCTTTGATCTGCTCATAGCACCCCACCCATGTCAATAAATGTGGCTTATACGCCTTCATAGCCTTCATCCTTCACCATGACCGAATCGTGGCTATTCAACGTCATGACGTTTAACTCAAAATAGCTATAGACTTTGGTCTATGGAGCAGGCATATCAGAAATGCGCTGTTCTTCATGGTAGTGAGCTTCTACAGCCATTAGAGCATGTGTAACGTTGAATATATAATTTTAAGCGGACAGTGCGCGCTAGTACCATCACACAAGGTAGATTTACTTTTTCCCGAAGCAAAGTTCATTCCAAAGTCCTTGACCATCTCGAGAAAAAGCAAGTGACAATGCTTCTTCAAGCCTTTCAGGTATTCATTTCATCGTTCTTCACACGAGTGACCTAAAGACTCCAATGCGCAAGCATACCGGTGAATCTAGCGACAGCGTCAGATGCTAGGAAGAACGCAAAAATCTTATTGAGACACGATCGACACAATGTCAACGTAATAACTCCTAAAAGCGATCATTAATTTATAAAATAAGCAGCACCTACCGTTATATTGTCGTCAAGAAAATCACGTTCTTGAAAATGCCTGTATATGCCACAACTTTTAACTCTGCAGCTTTCAGCTTTTAGCTTCCTTTTAACGGTTTGGTCAAACAAGTATTACATAACAGCAAACGCAAGTTTTATCGTCGCCTGAGGAAACCCATTTGCAATCTGAGGTCGTCAATAAGAGAGACAGACTAGAAGCTCTGCAAGTACAATCACTACATCAGGAGCAGGGAACGGACTACACACAATTTAAAATTGACAATCGAAAATGTTTCACATGTCCTTTTTACTAAATTAAGTAAAATTTGCTTCACCTATACTGCCTTTACTGATACCCTGTCGTAGCTGCTAAAAACGTTTTCGTGCTGAGAGGGTCCATGGAGCTGGTGTAAAACTGACTTAGCTGATTGCCTCTATTATAAGATACAAATTTTTAATCTCAGCGTTATTCGTTTAAACAGGTTCTGCAGTATACTTTATTACAATTTTTTGCTTTGACAAGACGTCGATAGCGTCCCCGGTGGCGCTGCGGAGGACCCAGGCTAAGACTGGGTACTTGCAGTTACTTAAGAACGACTTAAACTCAGTCTTGGTCTGCAATATTTACGTAATAAAAAACTCGTAACAATGACACTGAAGACGCAATCATTTAAAGACGCGCTGGACTCGGCACTGGCACTGGACGCAATGGACGTGGTCGTGTAGTATCAGATGGCAACGACGGCCGTAAAGAATGGAAATTATTATTGTTGGCTCGGAGGCTATTGGAAGAGACGATGTTAGTAATTGTAAGTACTGGCTACTAGTGGAGACGCTGGCTCTGGTGATGCACCAAGTGGGAGACAAGGACGAGTATGAACATGTGGCCAAGTAACTTGAAAATTAAGATAATGAAGATTAAAAAGGTGAAGGAGCTGCTGGAAGCTCTCTGCTGGCCATGAGATGGTCCTATTGACGGGCGTTTCGAATTACGACACTCAGGACAGCGGCAGTTACTATCGAAAACAGCGTCGTTTGCATTTGCGACGGCCACAGATGGATCTACGAGTAACACGGACCCATCATCTTCACGGCTAACAGCAAGTGATCAGGCTGTGCATGTGATGGCATTTTGAGCAGAATGCGCGACGAAAAGACAGGTTTTGTCTTTTAATCAGTGAACGTGGTGGTGAATATATACCTGGTGGGATAATGGACTGGATACGACTTTACCTCCATTAATGTGGTCAGTGGTTGTATTTAAATTAGAAAGCGAGGCTGAAGTAATTCACAAAGTGTGCATGTGGCTGGAAAAAACATCAAACGGAGACCTGGATGCTACTATAGAAGTGACATCCACGCAACGCAGCGTCATTAATGTTGCGGACCACTCGCTTCTTCAAGGTAGTCGCTTCACGGGGAATGGATTATCGCTTGGTGCTCAGCTATTCTTGCTGGAGCTTCAGTTTGATGTGCTTCTGCAGCAGCTAGTCCGGCGTTGCAAAATAAAAAGACTAGTGGAGATTCAGGTGGCTGAGACCCAAAAGCTTTTGTGTTCGTTTGGCTGGCTAGAGAACTCTGAGGATGCTTTATGTCGTCCAATAGGAGATGAATTCCTGCGCTTGTTTTGGCTCATGGCGCGCATGTATGAACGATGTGGGGAACCTTTGATGGCTCAATACTACTTTACGAAATGCAGAGAGAAACTTGTTGGGTTTAATGAAGACGACGATCAAAGCAACGATTGCAAGTTCCGAGTTGATCTAACGAACCAAAAAGCTGACGGTGAAATTACATGAGGAATCTTGGATGAAAATATCAGGATTGCGCTATACCGACGTATGTGGTAAAGCTCGACGTTTGTTTAAATCTGGGAGAGACCACGATCATGTTGTATCGTTTTTTATTGGGGCACTTCTTCCCCTGTAAGCACGTGCCACGGATGACAGACTTTTTTGAACGAGTGTGACGAGGATGAACATTCGGAGCGTGGCGAAAGCACTAATTTATTGAAATGGTGCTACATTCACTTGGACAGAGTCCAAAATGTTCGGACGAAGACACGACCTTGTTCTTGTTGACGACTCTTTACTATGTGATTGATTTTCTGGATGGCTTGGCTGTATCGAAAGACGTTACTATCAGGGAAAACTCGCCCGATGAAGCGTGTACAAATGCTCTTGCCGCACTGAATTTCTTGCTAGCCCGGCTCACGCAAAAACAGTCGGAACATCTTACAAACCCTGACTACAGATTGATGCTGCGTGGTTCGTGCGTGAAATGCTTACAGCGATTAATATGTTTTGCTTTGATTCTCCAAACAATGTTCTATCGATGATACGTGTTGTGTTGGAAGCTGATAACGACAACACCCATGGATTATGTGATGATAGCTCGCAGTGAATGGTCGGATTGGATGCCATGGCTCGACTATTGTACTTGAGTCGATCCCTGCCGGGTGAGGAGTACCGAGAGTTGTTGACATTGGTGCCTTATGCAGCTTAGAAAAAACAACCGCGTCTTGATCGCATTCGAGCGATAATTGTAGAGCTCCTGCGCTTTTTGAATGGAGCCTGTCGCGACCACGGCGAGACTGCTCTGTCATTGCTGCTCCCGAAACGGTCTGCTCTAATGGCATTGTGCAGCATTTTGGTGAAAGAGAGGCAAAGATTATAGCGCAGCGTGATGGCAAGACACTCAAGACTGCTATCTGGCAATGGGGTCGTCTTATTCTTGCAGTTGTATGCAAGTAGTTTTCTACTGAGTACATCGCCGACCCAATTCGTCGAGTTGATACATCTTCTTTACCATAGACTTGGTAAACATGTTATCTGCAGCTTGACGTACTTTTCTGACACTGGTTCTGCTGCCGATACACGCAAGACCTCGTGCTTTCTCGAAGCAAGTACAGTGCTATTGAACAAGTATGTGCAAAAGGCAAGCATTTGGGACGAAGAAAAACTTACGAAGAAATCGGATAAGGAGAGTAATGAAGAAGCTGATAAGGAAGAGGGCGTGAAAGAAGGGAAGTACCTCTTCCAGATGGAGGCTTGTCAATGCTATTGCTGTTATACGACGTGCAAATTCTGCCCGGATGCCAAGATCACAAATGAGGGTCCACCTTTGCTTCACTCCAAGATGGTAAACTATTTACTAGACATGAGGATGCAATGCGGTTGATTCGCTTTGCTGTGCCGATACTTTTGGCCACAAAGGCGAAAAACAACAGCCAAAAGAAAGAACGACATCAGTAGTTATACGCAGTCCGAGAGGCTCTCTCAGGCTCCAGTTTTTCTGCTTTCTTTGCACAACCGGCTGCTGTTTCTCTTTTATAGAAGCGTACTTGGTTGGCATTAAGAGGTCTGCTGCAGAAGACAACTGCATTGCCGTTGCCATTTGATGCTAATGACACGACGACAGAATTACCAGATAAAATTTGCGTGGGTCATTCGTGGTATTTGATATATGCAAACTTCAGTCTTGGGCGAGCAAAACGGCGAGGAAACCTGGCGGAGCTAATGGAATTGGAGCAGCATATTCGAAAGCGAGTGCAGTTTTTGATGAAAGATGTCTTGTACTATCATCCAGATCGAGTTGACTCCTGGGTGTGCTTGGGAAAGACGATGAAGGAATTATATCACGCAGCTACAGATGCGTTTGCTGCTGTGCTCGGACGGAAGCTCAGAGTTCGAGCATTCCAGTGATATACAACCAAGATACTTGCCATGGGCCCAGAGCGTTCACGGAAAGAACAAGCTTATAGTAATCTTGACGTGTTTTCATTCCAAAATGTCGTTTTGGAGTGGAACTTATTCAAGAATATGAAAGAGTGGCAAGGTGAAAGTGTCGATGATAACAAAATGGGTAGCAAGGCCTCGAAGCTGAAGGGTTGTAATGACGAAACGGAAGGGAACGATGCCCGATTCGAAACGCTTCGTAGCCAGGTTTTGATCGAAGAGTATGCCACGATATATATCGCTCAAGTAATTGACGTATGCCACGATATATATCGCTTAAGTAATTGAGTTTACACGACGATGCTTTGATATGGCTGCGCAGTTGGCCGAAGAGGCTATTAAGAAACACAATTTGAAACGACAAAGTAAGCGTGACAACGCTGACAAAAGTGTCGACAAGGAAACAAATACTTTTGACAAAGAGCTGGATGCTTTACAGAACAAGATTATTGAGTGCAACGAAGAGTGTGGTTTGTTGCTGTTTAATGTTTTGCAAGAGTTTAGTTTGATGAAGGAGACAAACCTTGCTTTGTTTTCGCACGAGATGTACTCGCGTTTAATAAGCGATACGCCAGCCAATCTTCCGGAGGGGGTGGGCATTTTGCGAATCCAAGGAAGATGCTCACGAAGCTCACTTTCGTCTGCAATACATGATTGGCAAAACATTGAGGAAAAGACGTTGGTGTGAACTTCGTAAACACAAATGGTCTGATCCAGAGGCGCTATCAACGGTTAAAAAGTTGCAGACAGCTATTTTAAGGCGGAGTCAGCTCGTGACGAGGGAGACAGAATACATGCTCTAGTTCATGCCTTTTATGCTCTTCAGACATTGCGAATTAAGCTCACAACCAGCGATTTGCCATCAGTGTCGGCGCTGCGCTTGGTTTGTCGTCATGAAGAGGAGAAAGAAGCAGACGGTGGAGACGGTGATGATGATGAGAGTTTTGACATAGTGTCAACCAAAGAAGTCGATGGACCGACACAGTACTAAGAAAGATGACGATGGAATATGCGCTAGCCCAAAAACTGCTGCGGTCCGTGACCTTAAATGAGTCAGCGCTGCCACGAAGGATGGCATTCTCGCACTGTTGGCGGCTGCTGCCAGAAACGATTCGATTCGTAAATTGTGTGTCACTCTTGCACGAGGATGGCTTGCCTTGAATATTATTATGGCCCTGGAGTCAATTCCAGACGAAGACCGGTACTTCCGTCCATCGCGCTACGTACTGGCGCGGATTGTGTATTGGTTGTCGACGTTCTACTCCACACTGGATCTACTTGTGACAGTGTGCTGGCTCTCATGGATGCTGTGCGAGCTCATCGAGGTGAAGAACAGTTGCAGGGTCCTCTGTCGCAGCAGCAAGGGCACTAAAGAAAAGGGCTCCAGTATTTTCGACAAACGGCGGCCTCTGATTGTGACAATCTGGTCTCCCGAGACCATTCAGAAGTATGAAGAAATGAATCAGCGGCAAATGAAGTATGATTACTATCGACTCAAGTACTGGCGGTTTTCATTGTGCTGCTTCAGGAGAATGCAGCGTACGGAAAGTTAAAGGAGGCAGGGTCCTGGGTGCTAGCTTGCAAGGAAGACCACGATGTGATTGATATCATGCTTAGTGTCGTGCTTCATGCGCGTCGCGTCCCAGTTTAAAGAGATGTTGGACACATTGGAAGGCGCTGGAGGGATTGGAGGATCAGGAGACGATGCGAGTACGCAGACGCAGCTGCACGGAGAGAGTCGATCAGTCGATGGACTTTTCAAGCAGTTGGCCAAGACTTACACATACTATCTGGAAGTGTTTCATGCTCAGCGCCGACTGACACACGCAATCGACGACTACGACTTGTTGCTGAAGAACGCCGAGCTTCCGATGGTAGCAGTTTTCTTCGTAGGGGTATTTAAATACCCTTTCGAGGTGATGGTGCTGGAGAAAGACGCAGCCATCTTGGACGGAGTTTTCCACGCCAACGTTACTGTCATCAAGGAAGCTCTCCGTCGGGACGACTTGCGTCTTGATATTTACGACGCGTAAGGTCAAGATGCGTGGAAGGCTTACGCGTGCGCTGCACACTCGTTCTGTGAAGAAAAGTGGCCTGAACATTCAGGCAAGGAGATAAAAGCTTCAAGAAGTCAACGCGATCAAAAGCTAATGCTGCTGCTGCAGTTACTTTTGTTATTCCCAACACCACTGATGTACGTCAATCAACAACGAATGGATGAGTTCATTGGAAAACGGTTAATGCATGCACACTGCTAGTGAATTATTTCAATGGATCTAACTCACTTTTCTTCTTAGCTCTAACATTGTGCAGTTCATGATCAAGCAACGTGCACCTCATATACAATGAACATAATCTATGTGTAGCCGCCCAAACCAAGATGGAAGAGACTTCCTAAAGAAGGCCAGTTTTCCTGAACAATGGGTTTCAGTTGACGTAGTTATCTGCCTCCTCGTCCCTGCGTGGTGAGCTAACTGCAGATATTCGAAAGCCCATAGACATCCGCTATTGCTCTTATCATTTCCATCGCTCAGCCACTGCTTGCTGCCTTTATCTGCCCTTACTGCTGTCGAGTTTGACGACACAACCCAAACTAAATTTTCGGGGGGTACGACAGAGCGATCATAGGATAGACTATGGTCGCTCTGTCGGACCCCACAAATTTTTGGATCGACTATGGTCGCTCTGTTGTACGCGATGGAAATTCAGTTCAAGTTGCCATTCGACGACATGACCCGAGCATAGAGAAAATTGCAGACGAAATGTCTCTTACATAGGGTGGCCACTACGCGGTGTATACAGGAGGGCACTTTGTACAGACATACGCTCTCCATGCTGCTTACAAATTCAAGTCAAGAACTTTGACACATGTACATTCGAGCAGTTTAATACTATATAGCAGTGACAGAAATGTCCGATATGAATAACGTTAAGACATTAAACTTGAAGCCGCAAGGAATAATATTTGTTGACTTTTTACTGTGAGGACCACGACATGATCCGACAAGGACTACGTCAGACATGTTGCAAAATCTAAAAGAATTCCACGGTATATTTCGATTGATATACATGACTCTAAATGCAAAGTCGTACAAGCAAAATTTGCAGGTTCAGGCAAAATATGGCCCTAGATAGAGAAAAAGGTCAGACACCACCTTTGCCACAGCAAAGAAGGAAGAAATCAAGTAGGCTACAAAGACAAGAGGTAAGACAGTACAAAGGCCTTTTAATGAACAAGGTGCATGTGAGATTGTTGGTCATATCCGATCACATGCAAGGAACAGGTGGCGCCTTGAAAGAAAGGCCGGGTACTATACTGGCTGTCTCAGACGGACCAGGCTGGCTAATTTCTTTGATCGGAGCCTCACTCTTCAGGATTTCCTGCCTATTGCTCTCCGTCAAGTTAACACGCTGCCCAGCCTCTTTTTGGCGCACGAAGCAGAGATAAGGCGTCATGATGTAGGACTTTCTGCCCAAGGTAAGAGGACTGGTATGCCGGCTCTTTGGAGGTCTTTGCTTGGGGATGTAATGTGTCGTCATATTGTTAGAACACAAGTCATGTTTCACCTTCTTAATGAGAATACCATATTGCTTGATGGAAAACACCCGCTTACTGGAAACGATCGCTCGATCGCTTTGCATGACTGAACTCAGCAAAATAGACTTGGATCTTGAATAGCCCACAAAGAAACGACTAGCTGGCATGCAGTCTATGTGTATGTGTTAACGACATTACTCCGAACTGGATTTCCATGGGGTACGACAGATCGACCATAGGATAGCCTTGCCAATTGACGACACTGTCCCGAGCATAGAAGCTTGCAAGTGGAATGTCTCTTACATAGTAAACATTTGGCCATGGTTGTAGACACCACGACCGAGGCTATGTAGATGATCAGCTGATACGGTCCGGCACTACAAGTGATGCGAACAGCCGCCACCAGTGTTTCCTAGTACTCTATACCTTGGTAAAGTATCAATTACCTGTGAATCCTATCTAATAAAGATAAAAAGGCTGTTCTTACGACAACATTACATCAAAACTGGCTGCCTGCACTTGGTCTAGCCGCGTCTTACAAGAATTATCTCAGAGATAGACAATTTTACTGGTGACTGGCTCTTTACGCATTTTAACAAGGCAGAGAAGGGGAACGACTCAACCCTGCCCGTTGACCAGTGCACATTTGACTCATTTCATTTTCCACTCACAAGTGCACAAGTTGAACTCGATGCGTCTCTACTACCCCGTACTCCTTGTTGCGGCGGTCGCAATCGCCAGCACCAACGTTTTAGCTGATGGCGATGGCGAAGAAAGGATGTTTAAGGGTTTATTTTCCCGTGGAAGTTCATCGAAGAGTGTCAAAAATGAGGTGGTGAAATCAGACATTGAGAAATTCGAAGCGAATCATAAAGATTTGGCTCATATAATTGAAAGTGGTCAATATAAAACCTATGAAGCCTTAATAAAGGATGCAACTAACGAACGTCTACCATCAGGTAAGGTTTTATGTTTCGATCAGAATGTAGTACTGGCTAACTCACTTGGTGTTCAGGTAAATTTCAGACAGTCCATGGTTATCTACGAGACAAACATAAGGACGACAATATATTACAGGCCATCAACGTAATGAAAATCAGCATTGAAAGGGAACATTTTATCAAAGAGTTATTGAACGAGTGGGTTAAACAACGTATACCTTCGTTATATGTTGAAAATTTGGCGAAAGGGTCGAATAAGTTTTTGGTCAAGTTGTACGAAGAATTGATATCGACAAGGGTTGCTCAAATTGTTGCAGAAACGACAAAAGATCCTGTTGTGAAAGAGCGTCAGATATTGGAGTTGCGAAGCTTGCTGCGGGGTGGCGCCTCAGCCAAATGAATTTATTCAAGATGCGCCTGGCAAAAAGAAAAAAAGTAATGCGCAACGTTCATTGAGTGATATGTATTGTGGCATTTATTGATGTGTAGTCGAGAAATACAGTAGGATCAGAGTAGCGTATATCATGCAAACTAAGGATTTTAATAAATATACTTTGCTGTTTACTCAAATACTTTATAATCTGTCGTTAACAAACGCAAAGTATCAATATTGTTGGCATATCGACTATTTAGAGCGAGCGTGTTTTTATTGTTACACAGTCAATCTTTGGCAGAATACAGTAGCTGTAACGGGGTCAGTCCGTTATATAATATTGACACTTATATGAAGTGTCAGTAAGATGTAATTATCAGTATTATATTATTTAAAAATATTATCTTTACATATAATAGTGCTCTTGGATCTTCTTGAGGTTAATTTTTTTATTGATTTAGTCATTACATTAACAAGGACGCTGGCCAATGACCGATGCACGCGCGCAATGATTAGAAGGCAAGTTGTCAACATACATAGTTGTTGTTTATTATAGTTAGCACAGATATAAGGGACAAATTTTATTAGATAGATTAACTATATTAACTAAAGTTCTCTTTTTCTTCTCACCCTTTGTTGATTAGACTTCCTTTGTACACGTGTACGTGAAGTTCTGAGGTTACTGCTTACGCTTTATATCAGTAAAATCTTCCTTTAAGTCTGTAGAGAATTCCCACTACACGTTTCTTTACTGTTAAGGATGCGCCAGTAGCAAGGCGCACCGTCATCCTCGTTGGAGGGGTCTCGCGCTCAACTTATATGTGCCTATGGTCATCTAGCGATTGGAGCCGAACAAGTTATTCGAATTCATACAATCAACTAGGGCGCGAAGTGACATGTTCTTTGTCACTTCGATTTTTAAGGTGATGAGGGATACCTCATCACTGGGAGCGGCAACACACAGTCACTGTGTGTTGGGAGCAACCCTCGTCAAGAGTCACGCGAACTCTCTTGACGTTGCTGGATCAGTAGGGCGCTTCGCCCTTCTGACCCGACCGTTTTTTGATGGTCCACCACGTTGTTGCGATTTCGCAACAACGTGGAACCCACGTCTCTGGACCTTCTTGGCAGACGGACGATCGTCACTCCCAGTGTTACGAGACCCTGGGCGTGGGGCACTACACTCATAAGCGTAGTGGCCCATTTTCTGAAAGCAATTGCACTTTTGCAATCGCTTGTACCCTGAAAGCAGCAGTAGCCTTCTGTTTTTCAACAGTTCAGACTTTGATCACCCTGCTGCATCAACAAATCAACTTGTTGAGCGCCTTGTTCTCTTAAGGTTCTACCTGATGATAACCTTTCCCCTGTATCAAGATGTATTCTTTACGACTTTATTAAATTTATGTTGCATGAACTTGGCGATAATTGCATGTTGTTCGTCTCCGCTAAGAGAAAGCAACATGGCACCAACGGCAGGGTTGCCGATGTAATCAGCCATACAATGGCTATGGCTGATTACAATGGCAACCCTGCCTAATTTACAATAACCGCCTGCCATTAGAGATCGATTAAATGGCGGAAGCTACCAAGCGTTGCGTGTTGACGTTCTTCATCCGCTAATTCCATAGCGGTAAGAGGGTAGTCGTTGAACGGACCACGAAGTGCTTTCAGGTGTAATTGGGTACTCTCTGGTTATACTCTCAGAGCATAACTTAAAAGTACGATGGCGATTACATCGTACTCGACCTGGATAACAAATTTGATGTCATCCTAGGATTACATGGCTCAGAAGGTACGAGCCATGGATCAGCTGGCAGCATCGAACCGTGAAGATGCCTACCGCTTATTCATCAGATGGCCATCTGATAAGCGTCTTGAAGCGTCCATAAACGTGTTAATGTACTAAGAGTGAGTGCGATGGCCTCACTTGTGGTTCGGTCGTTAATACGACTGCACAAGAACTCAGTGTGATTGAAAACTACTCATTTTTAGGTAAATTTATTATCGGACCACATTGGTCTTTAGGCTCCAATTATATATAAACCAATAATAATTGCTACGCTGTGCCCTCTATTCGGGCACAGCATCTGCCTATAAAATGTAATCTTTTTCTGGGTTTTGTAAATGTGATATATGCAATGTCCCCCATTACATCACCCCCTTCTCAAGATAGCACTCATCGATTGTGAGTGTTAACTGTTCATACTACAACTCTCACAAATGACCAAGTAATGTCCAAATAAACGACTCCTATCACTGCCGCACTCCTAAGCACCATTAGCGGGAGTGTAACCACCAATATTATGGCGCAACAACTCATTCTTTGGGCGCTGTATAAATTGTCCGGAGCTCACGCTCATGACTTACTGGAAGTGATGCGAGACTACTTCTGGCTTTTTCGTAAACTGCGTGAAAAGAATTTTGATGGAATCGGATACAAGGCCTTGCAACGTTCCCAGTGCTCCTTCATCCGACGTTGGAGTCATATGCTCAAGAATGATGAAAGCTTCCAACTGTGGCAGGCCAATCGAAATAATCTTCGCGCCGATCACTCCATCGGCGCGCTACGCGAAACGGTGTGTGAGTATGCTTGGAATGAGGACCGACTCTGCTTCATCCATGACAACGTAGGATGCCAATTTTTTAATCCGATGCCACTTCCAACTCATTCGAATGGCGACGGCACATCGCTTAGTGTCCACTCAGCAAACGCGAACGAAGCTGGATAGCAAGGTATGAGCGCAGTATGAGCGAACGGAGGACTGCAGTTATTAGTGATAATTTTCGCTGGCAACACCACTCGCGACAGCGGAGTGAATCTCCGCTAAATAATAAACGCAAGGCAGAGACACGTCCGCCTGCCTGTCCTGATGCGAGGTTCTCGCCTCGTGGTCGTGGTGATATATGATCACCACGACGTTTTTCGTTCACGTCATCGCTCTCGTTCTCGACGGCGTGGATCGCGCTTTCCCATTCTCTTTCATCGCGATGATGTCCACGTTCGCGCTCGCATCGGAGTAGCCCGACTCCATGGTCTCGTATAACTGAATATTATCTGAAACGTCGCGAAGAAGAAAATCTTACGTAATCTGCTCTAGTGGGATTTTAAGCCAGCGTACACGGTACCTGCGCGCGGATGAAACCGCAATCTTCTCATGAGTCTAACTGCTTGGGGAGGCTCCTCGTGACCCAAAATGCGGTCTTCAATCAAGGGTACCTGTCATTTTCGCATCTACAAGCGGTGGTGGTCCCTCGAGATGGTAATGCTGTCGTCCTGGTTGCCTAGGAAGATGTTGATCAGGCTGTAAAGTAGGCTGCAGATGCTCAGCTGGAATCTGAGACTTCCCTTGAGCGTGCTGCCCAGGCGGAGAAGACCGCTAATGAGATCCGGCAGTCGAATTGTAAACTAATCAAACGGATGGGGGTTCTTAAACGCCAGGTCTTTGGCCATGCACAGACAGCAACGCAACCGCGCCCGATGTCATCGGTGCGTCGGGCACGACGGGAAGGCCGATCGACCAACGGGTCTACGGAACCCCTGGAACTGGCATCGGAGCCAAGCCGTGAAGAATAGCAGGAAGTTATTCCTTTGCCGCCCGACGTAGAACGTCGGGTGGAGTCGCAATGATGAGGGATCATTTTAGGGTGTAAGCATTACTGATTGCCTTCAGATCCTTGATGGACCGATGAAGCGTAACACGAATTTTCTTGCGCATAGGTTAGTCCCCGTTAAATCCCTTAGATTTGCGGTAGATAGTAATACACGATCGCCTTTCTAACTTGCTCATATTCTTCCTGTCATAATTATCAGCGATCTCGTTCTGGTACACTGCAGACTGAAGTGCGTCGCGTACAAACCGGGAGATGGCTTGACCTTAAAGTATAAACTCTGACACAGTCATGTCATCAGTTGGCCGCGCCGACTTAATCAGCGCTTTATTAGCAGTAGGTGAGCGCTTACCCGATGATTCAATTAATGTCTGTGAAGTCCATCGAGATAACGGGAACGCCATGTAACGTGGCGTCAAAGCAGCTGTCTATGACTTGGATCGGATAACTCATTTGTACACTCAAAATACCGTGAGCTGCACTCGATCTTTGTTTCTAACCGTCATACCTTTCCAAATTGTTATTATAGGTGCCATGTGGCGACTCACGGCAAGAAGGGTAGGAACTCGAGGGGGTCGAGCCGAATCCACAACAAATGGCGTCAACTCTGTTGACGCGTGTACGGATTAAATGAGTGCGAACTCAGCGAGTGTTGAAAACCTCTCGAACTTGTAAATGACGTAAACTACATCGGAGAACATTTCCAAGGACCTGATTAACGCGCTTTGTCTACCCATCCATTTCCAGATGGGCCGCTGTCAACATCTGCAGCTTTGTTTCGAAAAGATAGAACAGCGACGTCCAAAAATGGGGATGCGAATCGCGGATCAAGGTCCGTAACAATGGTTTCTGGTAGGCCATGATGACGTAACACCGCGTCAATGAAGTCTATTTCGGTCTCTGTCGCGGTGATCTTAGCGTGAACAGGCACTAGATGTTTCATCTTGCTGAATCTGTCAACAATAACCAAGATGCCCATTCGAGCATGGCTATCGGGCGCAAGCCCGAAGATGAAGTATATTGAGACTGATCTCTAGGCCTCTGCTGCAATTGGCAGCGACCGCAGGGGAGCCTGCGACGATGGAGCTGGCTTGACAAGCTGGCACATTTCGCACGTTCGAATTTCAGTGGCGTATTCACTTATAGATGTGGGGCCAGAAGAAGTCTCGAGACACAGCCGCAAAAGTCTTTTCGCGGCCTAAATGGCCGCCATAAGGGGCATCGTGGTACTTTTGGATGTCTCTTGCACGCAAATTCATGTCGTTGGCAATCAACGTGCGAGGAGAATCGAATTGGTCGATGCTATACAGAAGCAAATCGCCGTCTAAACTGTATCGATGAATGTGGTCGCGCTTGGTTCGGGATAAGGCTTCCAGTGCAGCATCGCTGGGAGCACGCAGATACTCGATAATGTCTGCGTAATCTGAATCGTCCTTGTACGCTGCGACGATCTCATCAATAAACACGGCTCGGGTGTAACCCGAGTTAAGTTCAGCGATACACACATTGCACATCGGTCATCATCATCCTCGTCATCATCGTCCTCGTCATCAGTAGCCTGACGACCCAGAGCAGTCCGAGTATCGTAGTCGGGACGTCGTGACAAGGCGTCAGCGAGAATATTAGTCTTGCCTGGCTTGTAATGCACGACGAAGTTGTACTCAGAGAAGAATGAGAGCCATCGTGCCATCCGTTGGGACAGGTATGGGCTATTCATCGCTGTGCTCAGCGATGCATGATCGGTGTACAACGCAAACGTACGGTCACCAAGGAGATGCACGCGAAACTTGATGAGTGCATAGCGCATCGCTAATAACTCCTTGTCGTGAACCGGATAGTTCTTCTCAGCTGGCTTCATCTGTCGCGACTGGTACCTCACGACTCGTTCACGGCCCTCATCATCAAATTGCATGAGGGCACAACCGATTGCAAAATCACTGGCGTCGCAAACCACGTGGAACGGCTTGGAGTCGTCTGGTAGGACCAGGACTGGCGCTACGCCAGGCTCTTCTTTACTGCTTCGAAGTCTGCTTGGTGCTCAGAACGCCACAACCACGTGGCGACTTTCTTCAAGAGTGACGACAAAGGCTGGATATAACCAGCATAATCTTTCGCATACTTGTGCAAATGGTTAGCCAAGCCGAGCCACTGGCGCAACTTCGTAGGGTTCTTGGGTGTGGGCCAAGAACAGATGGACAACACCTTCTCTGGATCAGCTCGAACTCCCGATCTACTCACATAGCAACCTAACACCGGAATCTCCGGTGCACTTCTTAAGATTCGCGTACAACTTGTTGTCTCACATAACTTGAAGCACTTGCTTCAGGTGTTGAAGGTGAACTTGGAAATCAACGAGGTTGCCCTCGGCGCGACTGTGGACGAAAATGTCGTCAAAATAACTTGGAGCGAAGTTCCAAAGGGGTCCTAACACCTGAGACACCATACTATTAAGGATGGCCGGAGCGTTATTCAACCCTTGTGGCATAACCAGCCACTCCCATAACATGCCACTCAGGGTGCTCAACGCGGTGAGTGGGATATCGCTCGGGCGCATCAAATCTGGTAAAAGCCATCGGTCAAGTCGATGGCACTGAAGATGACACTTCCTGACATGTAATTCAGCACCATGTCCTTCCTGGGAATTGGCGTTTGCGCAGGAATAGTGGCATCATTCAACTTATTATACGCATGCACTATCCGCCAGCCTCCCTTAGCCTTCTTCACGCAGAAGGTTGGACTCGAATGTGGTGAGATACTTTCACGCACATGACCAGCTTTGTGGCGGCCTTTGAAGAATGCGTCAATAGCTTCGACTTAATCTCGAGGCAACGGTCACTGCCGTGTCACACAATACTTTGACCCTGCCACGAGATCAATCTCGTGTCGAACACCACGGTTCGTAGGAAGTTCAGCCGGGATCTTGTCCGGGAATACGTCTGCATACTCACGAGCAATGTCGTAGACAGGGTTACCAGACTCTTGCAGAGCCTCCCATGAATGTGACTCAAACCTTTCTTCACGCGCTAACTTTGGCCTAGCGCTACGAGGACGCGTCATATGCGCCTATTTTAACACAATAACCTCCTCTTTGGTGATCAGACACAATTGTTCCACAGTGCCTTCCTTTAGGTCACTTAGGAAATGCTCCTAGGAGAGCCCTGGAAGGCTTGTAACGAAAGACGCATCACGAAGAGGACTCGCGACTTCAATGTATTGGCGCCTTTGTGGACTCCCTTCCACATAAATGATTCCGCGGACACATCTCAACGCTATATGCTCGATGCTGTTGTCTTCATCGTGCTTCGAGTCATAACTCGAGGGTGGCGAACCGCAGTCAGGTGATAAATCATCACCCTCTCTAGGCACTAGATGTCCACATCAACAATGCCGGAGACACTAGACGGAAGTAGCCCAAGCTCGTCCGTAGACACTTGATGCGGGAGCTCCTGCTCGGCAACCGTACACACGTGTGAGAGCCCCTGTTCAACTACAATTTGCCCATGTGAGAACCTTGCTTCGACCACATGGAGTGATGATGGGAAAACCGAATCGACTATAATGTTCACTTGTGGGTACTCGTGTTCATCCACGTCACGCTCATCGGCGAGCTCCTGCTTCTTGTCACATTGTCCTCGAAGAGATCCTGGTTGACCACAATAGGTGCAGATAGGAACCCCGGTTCAACCACTGCATTCACGTGCGGAAACCCTTGTTCAACCGCGTCGTCCTCGTCGTCCTCTTCGCTCTGTAGCGAGGAGTCACTGTCACTTGTGTCTCAAGAACAGCACAAGCAGTGCAGAGAAGGCCATCGCTCACTCAGTGCGCCGTCAGCGTCGTGGAATCAAGATTCACGACTGTGACGTTCGGCCAGTCACTTGGAGATACCAAGAGATGGGTAAACACTTTACTGACATCAAAATTGCGTCGACGTCTCACTGATCTGGCTAACCAGTCGATCTGGGGTTTATAACGTGCCAGCCATGGCATGCTTAGTATGCAATCGAATGCATAATTCATCGCGATCACCAAGAAATCATCATTACTGCGAAAACCATCAAACGTGTACGGCAACGACACTTCGCGCCGCGATACGCGGTGCTGTTTCCCGTCAGCTAACTTAAAGATGACTTGGACAGGTCCTTCACGGAACTGAAAGCTGGGATTCAGCATCGATAAACAAGGTTCACGAAAGAAATTGTTTGTTGCTTCTGAGTCCAGGAGTGCTCGCAGAGGTCGCCAGACGCCGGCGACATGTAAACTGACAATAATCAGACGTGAATCACCACTCGTAGTGGTGGCATTTAACCGTGCGCGTAGCGCAGGAGGACTGGAAGGTTGGGCTGCCACCGGGGGACCCGGACCTCCGTTCCAACCAGTAGGGCGCCCTGCACCTACTGATCCTGACCGTTTTTTGTACGTGCGGCCGGTACAACACCCTCATGATGGGCATCCATTACTTGCACCGATATCGGCGCTGGCGCACGACACTCAGCCGCGCGATGCCCTGGCTTGCAACAACGAAAGCAAACCATTTGACGCCCGTTGAGAGCGTCACCCTTATGGGAAATGACACGTCGTCGGTCACCCGACGACTCAATCACGTCGATCTTCATAGGTTCCGGACCAGAAGGCCGGGGTACGGTGACGACCGAGGGTTTGGCATATGCCTTTGTGATCCTAAAGTCCTCACGGAGTGCGATGGCAAATGCCTCCTCCAATGTGGCAGGCTCGGCGCGCTCCAGTGATTCCGGGTTTGCCCCTCACGCATACCAGCCACAAAGACATTTACCTGCGTGTACATGTCCATGGGGTACGTGATAATACACGACGCCAGATGCCTAGCCATCTGCTCGTATTCGCGTATCGCCATTCTACCCTGTCGCATCGACAGGAATCTTGATCGCACCAATGTCTCCTCCTGCGGTAGCTCGAAAGCAAGACAAAGACGTCCTGGATGGTATCTAGGGTGGATATCGCGTGCTCTTCCACAACGAGTTTACCAAGGGCCCACTCCTTGGCCTTCCCGATGAGGCAGGAAAGAAGGAAGTTGACCTTCGCCTGGGGTGCCACAAGAAGTCTCGAGACGATGGCGATTTCAACTTCTCGAAACCATCAATTCAGCGACAACGATCTTTACCTTCTCCTGAGTAGGAGGAGGTTTCCATCTTCACGGCCTCATTACGTGAAGGTCGCGAGGGAGTTAAGCCTCGCCGGTTGGATTCGGCGAGCTCGCGTGCCATAAATTCATGTATGGCGAGACGTTGTGCGTCAGGGGTTGCTGATCTCATCAGCGACGCGACGAATGCCTATCCTGATTTTGCCGCATGGCGATTAGTGGCATCCCACTTAACACCGGCGAGATGGGGGAAGGTCGCGTGCTCCAGAAATAACTCTGCAGCGTCGAAGTACGACGATTCGCTCATCCCAAACTCGGGCATAGGAAGGACTACGAAGTGCTACCAGGTGTAATGGGGCTGGAACGTACCGTCACTAGCTTACACGCGCGCTTGAGGATGACTCAAGCCCATGTATTAGGTATAAAGTAAATCAAGTCCAGCACAGGCTGAGATGGAGTCGTGTCGTGATCAAACGGCAAGTCCAGCACAGGCTGAGATGGAGTCGTGTCGTGATCGAACGGCAATCCAGCACAGGCTGTGATGGTGTCGTGATCGGGGTCTAGATGGATACAGTCCCGATTGGTATCGCATCGTCACTGATGGAGGAGGCGGCAGAGGGTCGCATGGACCTGTCTAACAGCAGTATTCCTTCCCCTTGTCGTAACACTTTGAAGATCGGTCTAATTGCCGAGGCTCTGTGCCTTCGACTTGCTCGCTAGCTCTCAGTGCTGACGATAATTACCTGGTCATGAGTCAAGCATTTGCTTGGAATTGAGATATCATACATACTAGGGTGTAGGATGCCGATTACACAACACGGCTAAATCAAGAAGATTTTAACGCGGTTTGGAATGACAAATTGTAAGCCTGTTCCTACGCCAAAAGTGCAAGGCAACTTTCCAATACCAGGGAACCCGGATGTGTAACCAGTGTGTAGACCCAGATGCAGATATGGATTATCGCCAAATTGTCGGATCGTTACAACATTTGGTCGAATGCACGCGGCTAGATATTGCCAACGCCGTGCTTGTAACAGGGCATCTAGTTACACGTAAACATTAAGTAATAAACTTAATGTTTGGTCTAAAAGTATCCATGATTACTTTTGACCTGTCACTTGGGTGCGATACACAAACGTGATCCACCCTCGTGAATGTGATATCCATTTATGAATTCACATGAGAAGGGATGACGTTAGTTGAAGCTAGGTATCGCGACGTCTCAGAAAGACGTCATTCGCAAACTTAAATCTAGATTTAAGTTCATGCGACAGGATACGCTTCTAAAGAGTCGCGTATCCGATCTATATATATATATATAGCCAATCAGTAGTTAAGTATATATTTAGTTATAATTAATTAAATATAGCTCAGTCTTGAATTTACTTAAACATACGCACCACGCACGAGAAGTTGAAAAGCTTCTACGTGACGTCGGTGCTTTAGTGTTAAGAAGTTCGTTGCACTCTCGCTCAAGCGAGAGGAACCTGGTGGTACGACTGCTTAAGCAGTCGACCAACCTCCCAACCACCCTCACACGCGAAGGTAAGACGGTATAACCGCTTCCTCGCTTGTGCATAAGGTGTGTGCTCGTATACGAGGCAACTTCGTAGAAGTGCCCGTCTACACTTGGTAGCACTAGTAGTACTTCCCACGACCCGTCTCTCTGAGCGTGCGTGTGGTTGACATGGTCCTTAAAATGGACTGGAGTGACTTCCCTCACCTCTCCCAACATCATAGGGAGTTGGCAGAGCATATGGCGCAGGGACTTGGCGAACAAGACCTGGTCAATCTCTTGCATTGTCCTCCTGAGCAACATGTTGCTCAGTTGGAGCAATTTGAGGCGTTTGTGCTCGGACAGTGTAGAAATGGGTCCGAGGTAAACAGCCAAGCCACCTCTGAGTCCATGACCAAGACTCAGGATGAGCTTAGGCTTGAGCAGGCACGTAATGAGGCGCTCAACAGGACTGTTGAGACGCTCTCTGCCCGACCTGCTCAACCGAGGCCATTCGGATGGACCTTTTCCGAAGTTCGATGGAACTAGCCCTCACACGATTGTTCACTGAATATTAGCAGTTGAGCAATGTGGAGTGGCGCAGCTCATCGAAGACGACACCAGAATGGTGTCGTATGCCATGTCCAACTTGCGTGGCAAAGCGTCAGAATGGGCATACTCTGCGCTGATGGCTAATGCTGATGCATTTCCATCATGGGCGATCTTTAAGGAAAAGATTCGCGCCATGTATCAGCCGCCTAACAACGAAGTGTTGCTTATGGCGCGCTTCTTTGGAGCACGACAGACGAAACGCTCTCTGCAAGAATTTGTGCAGGAGATGCGTTCGCTGTCGGCGTCCATTAATGAGGAACCGATACCGGAACGTATCAAGGTGGCCACGTTCATGAATGGACTTAGGCACGACCCATCGAGTCAGGCCCTTTTCAGAAAGGTGCCAGCGACGATGGAAGAGGAAATTGATATTGCCTTAGTTGAGGAGCAATCCTACAACAGCGCCTCGGCGACAGCCTATTACAGGCCGTCGTCCGAGAAGTCTGATGCCACTCCTAAGGAGTTAGGCAATGCAGATGTGATCTGCTTAAAGTGCGGCAAGCAAGGCCATATGATGGCTCGCTGCTATGCAAAAGTAGCTGCTGGTGCTAAGGCAGCCAGCAAAAGGTCTCCCAACCCGAAGGGAGGTGCGAAAAACCAGCGTGCACGACGCACGGGTTCAGCACCTGCCCAAGATGGGTCGGGAAATGCGGGAGCGCATTAGGGGCGGGATGCCCTACTGTCGCGGACTCTGAAGCTACCCCTAAGTTCAGAGTGATCGAACAAATGGGTAGCATAGTCCCTGAGGTTCCGAAAGTCCGGACCTCAACCCTTTTGGTCTATAGCGCTCGAGTACGAGGCTATGACCAAGTGATGACCCTTCTCGTGGATTCAGGTGCATCACAAAACTTTGTGAAACTCGCGGCTCTGAAAAAGAGACCGGCGAGTTATGAGTCGCTTTGCCAGGATGGCAAGCGAGAAGAGGCGATCGTTCGTTTAACGAACGGCGCGCTCGTCAAATCGGAGGGAGTTCAAGTTGAACTCGCCTTCAGTTTCAGTGACTTCTCTTGTAAAGAGAAGTTCACAGTGCTAGGTATGGAGAGTCCGTATGACCTCATCCTAGGCATGCCTTGATTGGCTAAACACCAACCATGGATAGAATAACGTACACGCACAGTCGCTAGCTCTACGCAAGACACCGGAAAGGATGTGCTTTTTCGAGAGGCTTATGTGGCTGATGCTGTGTCCAACACAGTCGAGGGTGCGATGACGGTATGTCAATCGACACCAAGAACTACCCAGCTCGAAAGGAGTGGTGTAGTTGGGAGTGCACTGGCGGAAAGCCAGGTGACACATATTTCTACCCAGGTCGAAAAGACTGGTGTAGTGAATGGGGCGATGACAAGTAGTCATGCGTCCAATAGTTTTGCACAGAGCCGAGAGCCTGTGGCAGTTGATGATGGGCTGACAGGAAGTCAAGCGCCACAAGAACCGGCACAGAGCCAAGAGCCTGGTGCGGTTGGAAGGAGTGCGTTAGATGAAATAGCAACGACACCTTCTTCCAGGTCAACAGTCGTGGTGACTCGAAGAACGAGCTCCAGACGTATTAGGACTATCAAGGGCACGTCGAAACGAGTGATCCTTGGATCAGTCTCGGTTCAAGAGGACGGACCTACGAACGAGTTGTTCGAGGCCGTCGAAGACAAAATGCCGGAGGCATCCTCTGTTAAGGTGCTCCAACTTGTCTTGGCATCTGCCGAGGAGATAGTAAATCTCTCGGAGATGACGCGGGATCTGTTCCTGTCCGAACTAAAGGAAGGAAAGATCCACGAGATAGTCGCACCATTTCCAGAAGAGAACGTGGTGGACTGTTGCTCTTCATTCACAATGGACGAGAGCGTCTTGGAGACCGACAAAAAGAAACGGTTCGCTGCTCAAGGCTGGGATGCCTTGAAGGACAGCCCGTTCTATGATGTTCTGTGGAAACACCGTGATGTGTTTCCAGCAGAAGTGCCGAGCCGCCTACCGGCCGATGGGGGCATCAGGCACGAAATTGACCTGGAGCCTGGCACCAAGTATTGTGTGACCAGGCAATGGCCGTTGCCGAAGGAACAAGTCGATTACATCGATGAGTTCTTCGACAAGCGAGCCAAGGCGGGACATGTACGTGAGAGCAAGTCGCCTCACTGCAGCCCGACCTTCTGTGTGCGTAAAGCAACAGGTGAATAACTCGTGGTTCATGCTTATAATAAGCTGAACACGGCCACCATTCCGGCTCAAACGCCGATCCCGCGGAAAGATGTTTTGTTGAATTCCATGGGAAAGTCAACTATCTTTTCCGCGTTGGATCTGAAGGATGGCTACTATCAAGTTCTCATGAGAGATACCGATGTAGCCAAAACGGCAGTAAGCACCCCTAGCGGTATGCTGTGGGAGTAGCTTGTGATGCCACAAGGGTTAAAAAATGCTCCGGCAACATTCAACCGAGGGGTGGCTCACGTGATGCGTCAGCACCGTGCCTACGCGCCCCATTACTTTGACGATGTATTCGTGCATAGTAGGGCGGAGGACGGTCTGAGCACGATAGAGTCGCACAAGCGTCATTTAGACGCTGTGTTGCAGACTCTGGGTGACGCCCAATTATACGTGAACTTGCAAAAGTACGTAATAGGCGTCCCCGAGATACCTGTACTGGGCTGCATCGTAGGTGCACATGGTGTACGAGCAGACCCAGAAAAGGTAAAGGCTGTAAAGGAATGGCCAGTCCCACGTCATGTGAAGAATCTGCGCCAATTCTTTGGTCTCGCTAATTACTTGCATAAGTACAGCAAGAATTATGCGGAGTAGACTAAGCCATTGTCTGATCTTTTGAAAAAGGATACAGACTGGACTTGGTCAAAGGAGCAAGAAGATGCGTTCACTTCAGTGAAGCAATATCTTGTAGAGGCATAGGTCTTGGCATTGCCAGACGCGGATAAGACCTTTAGCGTCGTCTGCGATACAAGCAATTTTGCAATCGGCAGCGCGCATATGCAGAAGGATGACAGCGGCATTGACCGTGTCATTTCGTATCAGTCTCGGCTTTTGAAAGCCGCAGAGATGAATTACCTTGTGCATGACAAGGAGATACTTTCAATTAAGTATGCTCTTGGCAAGTTTCGGGTGCACCTCTTGGGCACCGAACCTTTTGTGGTTTATACGGATCACGCATCACTGCGGACCGCTATAAATTTACCGCACCTCTCGCCGAGAATGGCAAGATGGCTAACATTCTTCTCTGAATTTAATTTCAAAGTTGAATATAAGCCGGGTAAGTCGAATGTCTTGGCTGACGCGTTATCGCGCAGACCAGACTTCGAGGCAAGACACCAGGATAGTTTGTCTCGTGCGAAAGCACAAGTAGAGTCGTCAACATTGGCAGCCATGAAGGCCTACCATGCGACGAGATCCATGGCCTCCGATATCAAGGAGTTTTACAGTCAGGACGAACATTGTCGCCTGCTGTTGGATCACTTTGGTGGACAGAAGGTTACCCTTCCGTCGCACCTGAAAGCGAAAATATATCGCTTTAGTTACAGTGATGGCCTGTTATGGCATCAACTGTCACCCTGTGATCCCTTGAGAATCTATGTCCCTCATGACACAGATCTCAAGCTGATGATACTTCACGAGTGCCATGATGCGTCATCTAGTGGGCATCTGGGCCGTGAAAAGACATTCTTACGAGTGTCAGAGGAATTTTAGTGGCCTCACCTATATCGGTGGGTGTCCAACTATATTCGCTCTTTCGAAGAGTGTCAGCGTATAAAGCCTGCACCTTCGAACAGTGCGCCACTGAAGCCACTGCCGATTCCAAGTGAATGTTGGAAGTCGGTCAGTTTGGACTTCATGTTTGGCTTACCGCCTGACTATAAAGGCAGGACGGGGCTCGTCGTCTTTGTAGACAGACTGAGCAAGATGGTGCATTTGGCACCATGTAGCCCAAGATCTCAGGAAAAGAGGCTGCCCTCTTGTTTCTGGATCACGTGTACCGACTACACGGGATGCCTGAGTCCATAGTATCGACTCGAGATCCGCGTTTTACGTCGGGTTTTTGGCGACATGTGTTTGAGCTGCTGGGTAGCAAGCTCCATATGTCAACCGCTGATCATCCTCAGACCGATGGCCAAACAGAACGGGCCAATCGAGTCGTGGCGGATGTGTTGCGTACAATAGCGACTCCTAAAGAATGGAGCAAGCAATTGCCATTCGTGGAGTTTGCTATTAATAACAGTGTTCACGCCAGTACGGGTGAAACACCGTTTTACATTAACGGACTGCGTCATCCTCGAACGCCAGTCTCTTTTGTACGCAGACCGAGTCTTAGTGGGGGACGGCCCCTCACTTCGCTCGGTGCGAATGCCAAAGAGGGCCAAGGTTGCCCTAGTCACACTTCTAAAAATAGCAGTAGTCACGACACCTATAGGTGTCACAAAGGAGGCACGGCAAGCAATGCCAGTGCTCCTTGATGATGACACTATAGTGTTGTCAACAGCGTCGACCCATGAACGACCTCTTGGAGGCGTCATCGGCGAGCTGGATGCTAAAAGCGTGAGCGAAGCTCAGCGCTTCGTGGATGAGCGTTGAGCCATCACACGTAAAGTACGTGACGCGATGGCAAGCGCACAGGACAAGCAAAAACAATATGCAGACCAGCATGGTCGCAAAAACAATGAACACTTTAGTGTGAGGGAAAAAGTGCTATTAAGTACTGCTACCCTACCTAAACATGCAATTTCTGTACTACCTGGTGGTACTACTAAGCTATTGCCCCGATTCATTGGGCCCTTTACAGTGGTTGAAGAAGTTGGAGACCTAAATTATAAGATCACTCTCCCACCGTATATGAAGACGCACCCCGTATTTTACGTGGGTCGCCTGAAACGGTATGTTGATCCAGAAGAGATCACATATCCACATCGGTCTATCGAGACCGATGGTGACGTCGACTGTGAGTCGAGCGTCGCGGCCGATCAGGCGACGAGGAAGCCGAGAGGCTCCCCGTATACGAACGAGGCGATAGAGGACTCGGTGATCGAGGAGGACTCCGCGCTTGACGCGGGTCTCTCATCACCAGTCGCTCTAAGATGTCCAAACGGGTCTTCAGCCCTGACGGTCCCTCGACCTCACATCGCGCAGATCCGAGGTCAGTCGCGAGACTTGACTCTCCAGATCTGTCACCTGCCTCTTCAGCGTAGCTGACTCAGCCTGCGACTGAAAAGCAGCAGGGTAGGCAGCCGCGAGTAGGTGGGCGTAATCGCCACTCCTATCGGGCGCCACCTGTGTTGGTGGACACGGATGGGAACACGCGCTTCCTTGTTGGAAGGCTGTTGGACCAAGCGAAAGCTCCAAATCCTTTTCCGGTGGAAGGGTTACCCAACGAGCTTTGACTCGTGGGAGCCTGTGGACGCTTTGCGCGTTGACGGGCCGGGCTGGTGGCTGCTTATGTGAAGCAGCACCAGCTGTCTTCTTTCTGCTAGATCCGGACGGACTAGCAGAAGAAGCGTGGCAAGAATTAATTGGGGGTCGCTTACCACCCATAATTTCATGCGCACGCTTCATGGCGAAGCTGATTCGCTGCGACCGCTGTTTAGTTGCATCTTCATGCAAGGTAACACGGCGCCGAAGTTCAGCTTCATAGTCGTCGGCTGTTTCGTTAGAACGCAGCACGACTGGAATTGGGAAAGCACGACCAAGTGCTTTGCCCTGCTTTTTCCACAAAGGAAAGACACTATAAAATCTATGATCGTCTATAGTTGCACGCTGCAAAAGCGCTGCGCTAGACCCATCCGAGTTCATCCACTCAGATGGAGGTGGCATTGGTGGCAAGCCACCACTCACGTAGCCGCCCTCGCGACGGCGGGCTAGTGAGGCCGACGGTGTACTTGGTGGAGCTTTAAGCTCACACTCACCTGAGTCTGACTCTCCATTATGGATTGTCAAGACATCAGCCTGAAAAGTTACATCTGACTGAGTCTCGGCTACTCTTTTCGAAGTAGCGCGCTCAGTTTTAGTCGCTGCGCTCGTAGGCGCAGACGACGAGGCTTTATCTTTGCTTGTAGGAAGCATGGATGCTTCCTCAAGGACGGGTGCCTCAAATGATGGGGACATATGTCCCATCAATGCCCTATGCTCATCGCCACTTTGGGGTGATGGCAGTGGTGTAGTCTCATTGTAGTCTACAATGAGAGATGGATCTTCATCCACATTATCGTGAGACCCCTGTGCCTGACGCACTTTGCGACGACTGCGATAAATCGCGGCTCGTGCGCTTAGTGCTGGACTGCATGGGTGCCTTTGCAGGCGACCCATCAGCCTTACCACGTTTCGGTGGCATGAGTACTGAGCAGACTAAAGCGGCGCGTTTATAACGGCTCGCAAGTCTCTCCGTCTCTTAGGCGATGTTTTACAAAATGTAAACATCGTTCTAAAACGGGGGATGGTGTAACAGGGCATCTAGTTACACGTAAACATTAAGTAATAAACTTAATGTTTGGTCTAAAAGTGTCCATGATTACTTTTGACCTGTCACTTGGGTGCGATACACAAACGTGATCCACCCTCGTGAATGTAATATCCATTTATGAATTCACATGAGAAGGGATGACGTTAGTTGAAGCTAGGCATCGCGACGTCTCAGAAAGACGTCATTCGCAAACTTAAATCTAGATTTAAGTTCATGCGTCAGGATACGCTTCTAAAGAGTCGCGTATCCGATCTATATATATATATAGCCAATCAGTAGTTAAGTATATATTTAGTTATAATTAATTAAATATAGCTCAGTCTTGAATTTACTTAAACATACGCACCACGCACGAGAAGTTGAAAAGCTTCTGCGTGACGTCGGTGCTTTAGTGTTAAGAAGTTCGCTGCACTCTCGCTTAAGCGAAAGGCAACTGGTGGTACGACTGCTTAAGCAGTCGACCAAACTCCCAACCACCCTCGCACGCAAAGGATAGACGGTCTAACCGCTTCCTCGCTTGTGCATAAGGTGTGTGCTCGTAGCACGAGGCAAATTCGTTGAAGTGCACGTCTACACCGAAAGCTGAAGCTCGGTGAGGCATAGTATGTAAGGAATACGACTCTTACTGGCGTAAAACCACTGGAATTTTTTCTAACACTACGCGAAACAAATGATGGAATACTTGCTAGTCTTCGGACAATCTACAATGAACGGGTCAAAGTGCGAATGGAGATGTTAGCAGGCAGGAAATCGCTCCAAACACTCCTTGATGGTATGAGAAACAGTAATTTTATGTACCTTTCCGATTAAGACAGTGAGCGAAGGATCACTTCTCTTTTCTTTGCTCACAAAGCAAGCATCCAATTTGCTCAACATAACCACCATGTAATCTGCATGGATTGCACCTACAAAACGACTAGATATATATCGGCTTGTATTGCTACATGTTGTTGGCATGACCCGCTTTAACTCTCAATGAACAATCGGCTTTTGCTTTTTTAAAGAAGAAAAAGAAAAGGATTACATATGGGCCTTGACTACACTGACCACCATATGGACACGCACATCTTCACCATGGATTATTGTAATCGACCGTAAATTGGCATTCATGGCAGCCATTGTCAAAATATTCCCAAAATTCGTGAACCTTTTTTGCACATGACACATCAACAAAAACCTTGTGGCAAAGTTTAAAAAACCTTAGGCGAACCATGGGATGTATTTAAAGAAGATGGCAAGCCCTTGTGGCCCTACTTCCGAAGAAACTTATCAATCACAATCGTATAAAATCTCGATTATTCATTTGCCTTTTTCTGAAGATCTCAGATACATCACCAAAACATGGCTCACTTACAAAGAGCAGTTTGTAGATGCCTGGACTTCAAAGGATCTGCATTTCGGCCACAAAGCCACATCAAGAGTTAAAGGTAATGAGGTTGGGTTGCGAGATACAAGAGAGACAAGACTAAATGAGAGAGGTTGGCAAATGTTTTCTTTTATTGTTTTAAAAGGAGCCCACGCATACATAAAGAAATTTCTCCAAGTGTCGACTGGAGATCTTCTCTCTGTTTTCAACAAGCTCACACATGCTTTGAAACATCAGGTTAATCAAACGCTAATATTGAAACAGAAGCCTTATCTTTATTTATCTATGTGCATTGGAGATGTGATGGTTCTTTCATTTTTTGTGGTGTTTAGATATTTTATAAAATGATATGATACCAATTTATCTAATTTTATACATTTCCTGATATAACAACAGGTGGTGGCTGAGGAAACCAAGCGCAGTGACAAAAATCTGCACCATTTATTTGAGTTGCCTTCAATGTTGAAAGCAGTTTCGGGAAAAATAATAAAATTTGCTCTGAAAAGATGTCGGGTAGAATTTGAAAAGTAAGGAAAATCATGAGCCATGCACCAGAATTCTACCATCTACTTTGCGTATTCCTTGTATGCACAGGCTTCAACTAAAGGTGTAACGGGGTGAGCCCGTTACATAATATCGACACTTATATGAAGTGTCAATAAAATTATTATTATAGCTTTATATACTTGACGATATTATTTTTTCTTATAATATTGTTTCTAGATCTCCTTGAGGTTGGAGATGCCCTATCATTGGTTGATATGGGCCATCATATCAACCACCACGCTGACCAATGACCGATGGACGCGTGCAATGAGTGGAGGGCAAGTTGTCAACATACATAGTTGTAGTTTAATATAGTTAACATATGTAGACGGGCACTTCTACGAAGTTGCCACGTACTACGAGCACACACCTTGCACAAGCGAGGAAGCGGTTAGACCGTCTATCCTTTGCGTGCGAGGGTGGTTGGGAGTTTGGTCGACTGCTCAAGCAGTCGTACCACCAGTTGCCTTTCGCTTAAGCGAGAGTGCAGCGAGCTTCTTAACACTAAAGCACCGACGTCACGCAGATGCTTTTCAACTTCTCGTGCGTGGTGCGTATGTTTAAGTAAATTCAAGACTGAGCTATATTTAATTAATTATAACTAAATATATACTTAACTACTGATTGGCTATATATATATATAGATCGGATACGCGACTCTTTAGAAGCGTATCCTGACGCATGAACTTAAATCTAGATTTAAGTTTGCGAATGACGTCTTTCTGAGACGTCGCGATGCCTAGCTTCAACTAACGTCATCCCTTCTCATGTGAATTCATAAATGGATATTACATTCACGAGGGTGGATCACGTTTGTGTATCGCACCCAAGTGACAGGTCAAAAGTAATCATGGATACTTTTAGACCAAAACATTAAGTTTATTACTTAATGTTTACGTGTAACTAGATGCCCTGTTACAAGTTCCTTGTAGCGGTTTCGATTGCAGTGCTAGCAACACGTTTCAATGACGCTTTAAGTTGTGGTCTATTTAATAGATGTACAATCATGTATAGACGCCACTGAGTTTTTGCTTATAAACAAATTTACTGGACCTGGTCCTGCTCCTAGCTTAGAGTAAAGTCTGAGCTCGTGTCACGCAGGTAGTTAATTATTTAGCCAAGTCCAACCTGGCAGTGCGCAGCTTCGAAAAGCTTGCGCTTGATCAACACTTGATAACGCTATGGCTGTTTGTCGGGTGTCATGAAGTTTCTAAAGGAACTCTGTCACTAATCTCTGTCACTAATCGAGTCTCGACGAGGTGACTCGGCTCGCCTTGTATACACATTCAGCTTCATCAATGGAGAAGAAACCGCAACACCAGCGCGATATCTTCTCTGCGTTATGCTTTAGTGGTGAAATTGGCGAAGCCAATACGTCCGCTTTTCAATTCAAGCACTTGCCACTGTAGTCTTCACCTTCGTAAAGATCTTTGTACAGCAACTAATTGAAGCATGCGCCTCGCTAGCCCACCCTTACACTACGTAAGTCTTTTGCTTACGCTATGAGTACAAGGCAAACTGAGAATTACCAAGTGTTCTACCACGGGATGCACTGGTCGTCGTCTATGAAGCCGCCAGTGGTTCAAACATGTCAAATTCTCGGCGATATTTTCACAAGCGCTGATGACGCAGCTCATAAAATTGAAATCCTCCATCGTTACGCGTTTGCTGTGGTCGTCTACGTATCCCAGCAAACACTCACCATAACTCTCTTTTAAAGCCATCGCAGCTTCTGTCAGTGTGAAAGATTCGACATTGAGCAAAGCTTCAGGTGCGGAACTTTCGCTAGCTGATGACATACCACTGAAGAGATATCGTCGGCTGGGGTTCATCATTGGCCTCGTATCCTCGGAAAGGGTAGATGTGAGATTTGACATCTGGTAGGCTGCCATGTCGACGAAATTGGATGATCGACGAGGTCGAGGTGACGGAAAAACAATAGTAACGTGCTTTTGTCTGCCAGGAGTTGAGGGATCTTCAGATTCGTCTGCCTGCATGGATTGGATAGAGTTGCGTCGAAGTGTGCTTCTATGAAGCAAGCAAATGCCACTGGAGGGAGTAGGTTGTGCTCCATTGGGCGTCACCACGTCCGCTATCGGAACCTGCGGTTGATCATCGTAGATCTCGAGCTCCAGTCGAAAACCTTCGTTCAGCGCCTGCATGAACTCGCTGAACGAAAATTTGTCGTCGTTGTCCTTGTCCACCAGCTGCATGAATTCGTCTACATACTGTTCCATTCCTCCGATGCCTTGGCTACCAGCGTACGGCATGAGCTTTTCCAGCAAAAGACTAAGCTCCGAGACATCTACAACACCGCGACGGTGCACGTCGGCGATACGGAAGGCTTCCTTCATCTGCAAGTAGATTGCGTGATCTTCTGCATTTGAGCCTGAAAACTCTTCTCCGAACAAGGTCGCTCGACGAGTACTTATCATTGGCATGTAAGTGCGATGCGGAAATTACGGAGGCATATGGCTGCGTCGCCGCATGATATCCGTGATATTCTAAACCTGACAGTCGATTTGTATTGCTTCCGCGCCAAGGATATTAAGAAAATGGACTTCTTCAAGCTGAGACTTGATCGGCTGCTGACGAATGCACATGAGCGTCTTGCGACTATGGAGTCACTATTGAGTGACTGCTGGTGGGAAGAGCCGAGTGTTTAACTCAAGCAGTGATGGATGTACCTATCCAATGTTGTTATTTGACGTACAAGATCGGATAAAGAAGCATCAGGATCACGAGCGCAATCAAAGTGCCAACAACGCCCACAGCGCTGTCGATGACTAGCTGCTTAACCAGGTTATTCTTGCCATAATAGTTATTGTCATCTAAGATATCCTTGAGCGTTGTGGCAAATATCGAATTCATCGGGAGACACCATGCACGGACCCACGTATCAAGTGCCCAACGCTGTATCATAATTTCTTATGTTGACGCATTTGTGTCGCTCTGAGTCATCGTAACGTGATACTCAGCAACTTCCGTTTATTGCCAGCTCGCATCGCAGCAAGAGGTTACCCAAGACCTCCGTGGTGTCGCTAGCACAAATTAGGGAACGACATTAATCATCTACCATCATTGGGTCCGATCGTAGTAGTAGCTTCAGGCCGCGTAGGTATCTGTTCCGCGATATGCGCGAATACCATCAGCATCAATGAACGCTGCTTGCAACAAAGTTTTTGAGTAGCAACTATTTGGTTGCGCCATGCTCGAAGCAAGAGCGTATGCCCGACTTATGTATGGTCCTGGTTTGGAAGTTGCATTTGACCGAGCACTCTTGTAACATTTTTTGGTCAGGTCAGCGCTTGACAGCTTAAGATTCGGTCTAGCTAAACCATATGCAAAGAATTCGATCCACTCACAACCAACTATCACCCAGGCGTCATAGTAGATGGACTTCCACTTGTTAACCACAAAGTTGTGTCAAAAAAATATCACATAGCAGCAAACGCAAGTTGCGTCGTCGCGTATGAAAACTCGCCACCGTTTAAGTCATCGCGATCGGTCGCCACTTGTAAATGTAATGTGCAATTCGAACAATATGCTCCATTGAAAGTCGATTGATCAGCAAAAATTATTGAAACGAACCCCAAGCGAAGTCGTTTTCCGGTGCTGGTATTTGCGCCGAGTTTTGAGTTGCTGCCTCAGCAACACTTAAAGCAGGAGTAAAAGTCCGAAGCCGAAGGCGTCACTTGAAGCTAATGGTTTTGTTAATCTTTATTCCAAACGGCTGGAGCAGGTAAGTCTTGTGACTACGTAGCCCCAAAATTGCCCCTGACGCCGCCAGCCGCACTGGCACTAATGTAAATTCTGAGGTCTTAGAAGGCGTCGTCAAAGCTGAGAACATTCCCAGCTCCCCCCACTGTTAAAGCGCCTTCGGACAAGGCAAACGGAGGAGTATTGGACTCTGTGAATGCCGGTTGCTGAATAATGCTACCAGCATGAGAGCCTCATGTTGTCACAGCCACAAGTCGTCCGAAAATGCCTACGTTCTTCGCCATAAAATGTGCAGTCTGGATCTGCAGCACTAAAAGCTCCTGCGTCAAACCACTTGGATACTTTATAGGATCTTCTCGTAAATCAAAGTCTTGTGGCAACTTCGATGCCACACAGCGCATTAGCGCGTCAATTTGCATTCTCTCATTTTTTTGCTTGGCCTTAGACACGTGCTTTTGCAATAAGGTTTTCAGATCATCGAAAGTATCGAACGATCGTGTCGAATTGGGCACGGAAAATCCCAATTTGGCCGCTAAATTAGCAATGTGTTCCACATAAACGTGCAAATGCTGCAGCGTTCTCGCTTCAGACTACTCAACCCTTGACAACACTTGAACCTCGTATTGTTTACTATGTCGCCCCTTCGCCATTAAGTCACTCAGCGATTTGGCATCTATTAGAGAAAACCTGACGTCAATCGAATGGTGTGTATCACATTGCAGGAAGAGATGACAGCAAATGGCGCATCATTTTACGTCTAGGGCGAGACACTCTCGGCCATCAAGCCCAGCGTCTGGAACGGGGAAACATGGGCGACATCTTAACGAGGTGTCGCTTAATCATGCACACAATAAAGTTCATCTCCAGTATACGAAGATCTGGGCAACGTACTTGCTCTTGAGGTAAACTCCCTCAACTTTCTCAGCAGCGACATACTCACCCTGCGATAGCTTCAAGATGTTCTTCTTGCGGTCAATAATACTGAGTGTGCCATCAGCATTCCAGCAACCAATATCACCCGTGTGGAACCACCCATTTTCATCAATCACTTCAGCCGTCTTCTCCGGCTGCTTGTAGTATCCAGCAAATAACAACGGACCCTTCGTAAGAACTTCTCCACGCGGTCGAGGCTTATCTTTGCTAGTGTATCCCATCTCAGGTACATCTTCGAGACACACTTGCATTCGAACGAGTGGCGGACCAACGTGCGGCCCCAATGGCATATGACCCGAGGCAAGTGTCACACCGGCTGCTGTTTCACTGAGTCCATATCCCTCCACGACATCGCAGCAGAAGACAATCTCCAGAACCACTTGAAAAAACCCATTAAATCTGATTGTTCGCATATGTTTTTAACGTTTTATTGGCGTTTTAAACCACAAATACGTCTCAAACGGGTCTGCGCTACATGTATGCTAAGCCCAGTACGGAAGACACCATGCACGGACCCACGTATTAAGTGCTTAATACCGTGACCGTCAAAAAAGCGAAGCAGACGCTGGATCGTCATTTCTTACGAGGCTACAGTAGCTGTAGAGTCGTGAGGGTACAGTACAGTATGAACATACTTTTACTGTACTGTACAGTATAATTGAATAACAAGAGTAAATGTATTCTCAATTAATAAAAGCCAGAATGATTTTTCTAACATGGTTTAAGACTCTTCATCATCTTCAGCAAGTTATAAAACTTAATGTAAATGTTATCCGGATAATAATATATAAAATTGTGCAACAGGGACACTTGAAAAATAAAGTATTTTTTCACTTGTGCAAATAAAGTCTATATGTTTTCACTCTTATTATTTTAAAGTATTGATGCATTGAAAGGATAATATCGCGTGATTGCCATTTTTACGTGGATTAGCGCTTTACGTCATGGCGCTTTTTACATTCCAATATTTTTGGCTACACTAAGAGGTACGATACCACCTCTTGTCGATTTTTGGCAGCTATAGACTGATTTTAGAATGATTCATACGATAATTTGTGACGCTAAGGCGATTGTCCTCCTTTCCTAATAGGCTCTGTCATTAATTGCACACTAGTGCCGTGAAAAAACAGGCGAAACTGCAGTTTTGAGCCGCTTCCAGTGCCTCGCTGTCACCGAGGCTAATTAATGGCATGTGTCGTCACTCACCAGACTCTCTACGTGGTCTTTTGCTGCGAAATTTACCTCTGCACTCACGAGCTGGGCCGGCGGCCGTTTTGTCACATGCGTTTGTGTGCAAGCTGAAAGCCGATTATTTGCTTTGGTCTCAGCACTATAGCCCCGAAGGTACAGGTCTTTATTTTCCATAACCTGCCAGGACAGGAGAATGAGCACTAGAGTGGAGCACAAGGGTGGTTCTACTATAGAAAAGCTACTATAGATTTAAACCAGCTGACATCTAAACAAATTACGAGGTGCAGTAGGCGCATTCAGCATTGAAGAGGAAGCAGACACCTTGCGGCTGCTGAACGAGATTAGGGAGAAGGCAGTATCAGCTTCAAGGACCGGCGTTGTGCTGACGACGGCAAAACGGGTGTTGTATGTATTCTATCGACATGGGCAGACTCGGTGACCATAAGGACCGAAACACTGGACGAACAGCGCGACGGCTGGACGAACAGGTTTAGCGCGGTCGAACCGTATGACTACCGCTAAGTAAACGTCTACGAAATAAACGCGGACAATGCCATGAGCTAATTTTGATAAAAGCGTGCTGAGTTTTGCATTCTTATCAGGACGTCGCTGGTAGTATCTGGCTCGCAGTTTTCCTACGTCAAAAGACCAATACTCTTTTCGAGGTACACTCCAGAGGTCAACGGGCTAAAGACACACGGGACGATAACAAGAGCTCAATATTTCAGAAATGACGAGTGATGAAACTATCGCTCTACTGCTGCTGGTTGGAGGCGTGTACTGGCAAGTATTTAAACGAACTGGTCTACTTGGTGACCATGTGCGCCGGTCGCTTGGTATGATGCACGACGTCTTCACAATGGTCATTCTTTCCGAAATGAACCTGTCTGCTAGCATTATTTCCACCGGAACGCTTCGTCGTTTGCTGTGCGTATGGCTGTAATGGTCTGATTTTCTCCTTCAATTTGATACATGCTTGAATGTCCACCACTGTTTCTCCATCGTTCAATCTAGCTGTCGCCCATGCGAACTAAGGACCCGCTGCGTCTCACGGTACGTCATTTCCTTGACACATACCACGCAAGGCTTTGCTATTTTGCCCCATGTTGCCACTGCCACCGTCTTATATTCGCTGGTATAAGCAACTCTGCTAATACCTGCGCTGTCTTGTGGATTGGAGCCGTAAGTGCAACTGTTTTCACCCGCTGGTGGTCTGAAGGGGCTTGCGGTCCTTCCAGTGATACTCACCATAATAATAATCGGTCAATGTAACTCTATATATCGAATCCCCAAAATAAAGTCTGTCGGGTCCGGGGTCTTGTCGTCTTCCCCCACAGGATCGATGAAAGTGCATGTATTCCTCCAGATTACGAAGTTAACCAAGCTCCTAGAGCGCCTCGCTCTTTCATATTCTTATTCGTCGGTATCCGAGACGGTTTACAGCAAAGCGAGCACATCAAAGTCTCTCGCTAATATAGTCTCTTGTGTTTTAATGTCCGTTATGGCTGAAGTGATCGGCGTAGCGGATACTGCCAATCTGGACAGTTGTACGTTAAATCAGTAGAGTTGCCCACCATAACCAGGACGAGACTTGGCTATGTCTCGTCTCTCAGAACAAAGAGCAGAAAAAGTACTGCTGTCTAAAGCATTCTATGCGACGTGTGACAAGAGGCCAATCTTTGAGAGTGATGGTCAATGTCTATATTTTTACCAATCACCATCGTCATTTTTGGCGCCAAGTTTAAATTTTACAAGGACGTAACTTTAGCCATGGGTGTGCAAGGTCTTTTGCCACTTCTTAAGAGCGTCACGGATCAAGTGCATGTGTCCAAGTATGCAGGAAAGACTGTGGGTGTAGACGCTTCTGGATGGCTTTATAAAGGCGCTTATAGCTGCCCCATAGACCTCGTTTTGGGTCGACCGACCGATGCGTGCGGAACGAATTAACCTATGTTTTAGTAATATTACCACTAAATACGTTCTAAAACCTGCAACTTCAACTGTACTAGGTACTTAAACTTTAGTCTTCAACAAATAAAACAGCTACAAGAACACAATATTACGCCCGTCTTCGTGTTTGATGGTGCTCCATTGCCAGCAAAGGCACAAGAGAATGCTGCTCGTAGCAGGTCAGACAGATAGAGTTCGTACTAAAATATAGCTCTACATGGCTAACTCATAGGTTTGTTTTTTGCTCTTAGATCTCGTGCAGACTGGAAACTGAAGGCAAAAAAACTGTTACAAGAGAGACAAGAAGAGCAAGATGGTCGTGCTGTTTTTTTAGCTTGTACAAGAGCTCTCTCAGTGACCAACGAGATGGTCATGAGACTCATTGCCGTCTTGCGACGGATGAACATTACTTTTTACGTCGCGCCCTACGAGGCCGATGCTCAGTTGGCATTTCTATCAAGACACAAACTTGTGGATGTGGTGATCTCGGATGACTCGGACTGTGTGCCATATGGAGTTAAAACGGTGCTATTTAAGTTGGATTTGAATGGATGGTGCAGTGAACTCAAGAGAAGAAGTCTTGGTGCTAATGAAGAGCTGTCATTTGTTGGATGGACAGAAGAAATGGTATGAAGCTGCTTTTTGAGCTGTTTGGACACAATAATTTTTAACGCCGATCTCATTGTGTTGATGTGCTTTTTTGAGCAGTTTATTCAATTGTGCGTGCTTGCTGGTTGTGACTATTGTCCGTCCGTCCGTGGCATCGGTATTATTACAGCCTTCAAGCTCGTGAATCAATACAAGACACCGAAGGAGGTAAGAGAAACTACGATGTGAAAATGCTAGCGGTTCTGTTACTGAGGTTGAGGCTGGTATATATAGGTCCTGGAGGCATTGCAACACCAAAAAGAGTCCTTGTTGCCTAAAGATTTTGCAAAGCATTTCTACTCGGCGATTCTCACTTATCGACACCAACTTGTGTTCGATCCTCGTGATTCGGTAAGTTGTACAGCTCTAGTAAAAATTCACAATTTAAATAATGTTCTCATGTTGTATTTGCTTGTTGTCGCGTCATCTTACAGAAGCTAAAAATGCTGTGTCCTCTTGACATTTCGAAAGACATCCTGCAGCGAGTAGACAAAGGGCTTGGTTTTCTCGGCAACGTGGAACTCCGAGACGGCGTTGTTGCGTCAATCGCATCGGGCCACATTCATCCAGTCACACACGAAAGCTATGTGTGGAAGGATACCGCCGCTGCCGTTTTGCTCGAAACAGAGGTCGTTGCAAATCATAAGCGAAGCAGGACGCGGTCATCGACTTCCTCCGAAAGCAGTGGAATAATCCTGCCTCGCCGGTACCAAAAGGAGGCAGCGATCGCTACTAGCCCCAACACGCCAGATGACTTATCGCAAGAAGAACCCATTACCGCCCGAGCCTCGCACAGATCGCGAGTGGTGGCATCACGCGTCCGATACGAAAAGCCACGGCCATCATCGCGATCATCCTGGACGCACCTCGATAGCGTCTTAGGCTCCTCCGACCATATTGTAAACTTTCGAAGCCCGAAGGTGAGCGAGAATTTTAAGCCGCTTGCCGCACTATACGAGCGTCCTACATCGATGCGCAATTCCAGTGTTACCACGCAAAATCTCAAGGGGTTTGAAAGCCGTCCAGTGCGCGATCACGTGAAGCGCGTCAGAAACCCGTCCAACCGTAGACGAGATGGCAAAGGCAGTGGCTTCGAGGGCGAGGTGCTGTGCAGAGTCGACCAGGTTCACACATCTAGTCTTGGAAGCAGCACTGACGTCCGGCAAAGCACACTAGCGGGCACATGCGGCTCAGATCGCATGACCGATGAGGAGAATGCCCCGCCACAGCAAGCGAAGCGGCCTAAAGTATTTGGACGTCCTTCATCACCGTCTTCGCCGCTATCATCGCACAAATCAGAAACCAGCAGCCAAATGCTGCTCGTTCGCCCTACACCATTTGAATGCGGCCAAAGACCTCCGATCTGCCCCACCGCCAGCGCCGGGTTTAACTGGAAACTGCCACAGCATCACTCACAACAGCCGCGTAGTCCACCACCAGCTGCTACAAAACCAGCATCTAACTGCGCCTATGCCATGACAGCTGAGGAGAAATGGGACCGTATCCTGGGCGACGAAATCGATGACGACACCAACAGTAGCGGCAGTCGAGTAGAAGACAACGAAGTTAGCAGTCCTCTTGCTAGCTTCGCTGCGTCCAGCAGAAATTGTCCCCTAGCTACGATGAACGAAGTTAGCCGAAGTTAGCAGAGACCTAGCTAGACTAGCCAGACATTAGACACTCAACGTCGACAATGAGATAAAGTCATGGGAAGCCACTCGGTATTCCATGGGATCACAAAAATCAAGCTACATGGCCGTTCCTTCTGTCGCGGGTCGACCTTCATCATCTTTGCCACCGCCTCGCGACGCTTGCACGGCAAAGAGCCGTCGTCTCCGGATCGCATCTTCGTCTGCCCTGCTAAACCTCGATATCGGCGGCGTGGAGGTCATTGATATTCCTACTCTTCCGGCCTCTAGTACCGCAATTGGCATTGGTACAAAATTGATATGCCTGTTGCTGTCTAAGGAAATCGGAACTGGTGCCACCAAGGCCGCATTCGTCGGGGCTTCACGAGTCACGAAGCTCGTCTCTTCCATGGACTCTTCCAATGCTCGTATCCATAGCGAGCTGCCTCCATCACCTCCGTCGACACCTCCTCGGCGTCCGAATCGCCCGCGTTGATAGTCCCGCAGTGGAGGCATCTTTTCTAAGAACCGCAAATTAGTGGAGACCATAAGCCGCTTTCGTCGCGGGTGTTCATCGTACTGGACCTGGTTGTTTACGAGACACGAAACCTCTTGTTGTGAAAAATGCATGGACAGATGGTCGTCGCCACTTACATGCTTAACGGTGGATGAAGACTGTGAACGGGCGCGTTTGGTGGTTCGAGATGCCATGATGGACAAGATGAGGCGTTCTGAGTTTGGTTAATTTTGCTGAATGAGAGAAAAGGTCGATGGGAGCTCAAGCAACAAGTTGTTGTTGAAGCCAGAGTTCTGTTTCTGAGACGTTGTTTTGCTCTCAGACTGCTCGGTCGTTTCACGCAAAGAGACGCCGAGTGCGATGTGTACGTTGAGAGGAGGCTCTGGATTTCCATTTTTTATACTTTGGTTTAGCTCTACACCTTTGACTGTGTTCGTATCCTAGAAAGCGACCATGTGGGTCTGGATTGTTTCTGCGTCGATCCTGTTTGATTTGGTATCGCCAGACGAGATGGTTGAGAGAACTGGACGGATAAACATAGGAAAGTGTTTATCTAGTGCTCCATTGACATAGTATCTAACATATACCTGCCTCACAAATACGTGACCTCTGTGTGTATTGGCCCAGTTCGATGAGAGTGGGCTCTACAAACGAGTTGACCATGACCACAGAGATAAAAGTCCTCGACTTTGATATAAAACAAAATACTCATGCAGTCGAATTGCATTGTCAAGATCTCTTCTATATCATACAGAGCTGAACTGCACCAGTCAAAGCACTTTTACCTTGTTGCGCAATGTTTCAATGTACTTGCACGAAACAGACTGAAAACAAGACAGATAATGCAGATGCAGCGTATAACTAATGACGATGATGATGCTCAGATAGTCGATTTATAAACCTTAACCTTATATCTTGGCTTCACTATTAGAAATTTCCCGCGAAGACATACATCTTATCTATATATTGTGTTAGTTAAAAAGTAGTCAAATCAATCAACCTCATACAGTATATTTACCAATAGCGTATGATGAAAACCATACCTTGGCTCTCTGAGCGCCGTGATTCGTTGCTTTTATCCAATCCCCGGGCTTTTACGGGCCACTTCATTCATTTCTAAAAGTAGAGTAGAAATGGCAGAGCACGTTGGCGAGCGATTTTGTCACCGTGTGCTAGTGATATTGCTGAATCTGAATCCTTTTGTAACTCCCGTGCCTTCAAGAGCAACCTGGTCACACTGGACAGAGCAAGACAAACACAACAAATGAGCCTTTGCGTGCTTTCAGCCTTATTGCATGGGGTAATTTTTCATTTAGAAAAATATGATAGAAACGTTAGAAATGATAGAATTAAGGATCTTGATTGTCTCGTAGGTCTCCCGGTAGCCCCAAAGTGCACAGAGCGAGCAGTGAAGATTGCTAATGCTATTTCTAGCGACTACGAGCTTGTAGTGTTGCAGGAAATTTGGCATATGCGAGAACGGCACCTCATCATTTTTAAAGCTCAAGAGATTGGGTTCTACTATTACCATTACATAATCCGGCCCGGCTGTGGGATTCCCATTCCCAATGGGGGTGGAGTTGTTTGGTACGGGACTATTGGTGCTGTCCAACTTTCCCATTTCCTGTGCTTTGTATCACTCGTTCGGCCTAAGTGGAAGACCTTTTGCTCTTCATGAGTCGGACTTTTGTTGGCAATAAAGGTGTGGGTCTGCTCCGGATCGAAACACCTGCTGGACAGATTGACGTGTACGTAATGCATCTACTGGTCAATTACAATATAAGAGGCAAACCTGGAATAGGTGATTTTTACCAATTGCACCAAACTGATCAGAGTTACGAATTAACGCAGTTCATTACGGCTACGAATAAAAACAGGCTGACAATTGTCTGTGGAGACTTTAATTCATCTCCTGATTGTTTAGTACTGAAAATACCACGTCAGTTGTTGTGTCTGAGAGACGCATTTACCGATGCAAGTAACGATATGGATGGCTTGGCTTTTGCATCACCTGAGAACAAGTTTTCGCATAGAGATCACCCCATGCGAATGGACTATGTCATGTACAAGATTGCTAAGCAGCCAAAGAACAAGTCGGCTTGGCATTTGGTGAAGAGCAGCATCTTTAAAGGCTTCTTTATCGATGCTCAAGGTGAAAAAACGCCCTTGTCAGACCACTTTGGCGTCAGTGCGGAGTTTACATTCAGTGAACCTAGAGCGCATAGTTGCAAGCAGCTGGATGGTTTCGATGTTGTGACCACGAATATAGTGGAATCATTAGGTGTGACGATAGAGCGCTCCTGTCCTTCGACAAAGTGCTCACACTGTGATGCAATAGAGCGAGAGCAGAGCGAGGAAGACAAATTTACCGCGGACGCTACGTGTCTTCAAGAGTTGCAGAATACGCTTTTTGCTGGCCGCAATCAGGCAATGTTGACACGGCAAATTCGGCTTAGACGTGCCGTCGCATTCTTCGTTGCAGATCTAGCGGTTTTCATGACTCACGTGATGTCAATCGTGGTGTCAAGCTGGTCCTGGGTTGTCGTGCTGCTGTTTGGTATGATCAGTGTGACCGAGTACATTCTGACATTCTATTTCCTTACGTTTGAGTGCACAACGTTTATTGAGCTCACGATTGCAGCTCTCCCAAGCATCGCCTACAGTATTTACCAGCGTAAAAGCAAATGAAAGTAAGCTAAAAGAAGCAGAGGATGTCTTCGCGGACACGTGAGGGCATGCTGATAACTACGAAAATGACCCCTTTGACATTGAAGCACGAACTCTTTCGAGCATAATCGCTGGGAGTGACAAAGGAGTTCGGTGATCGGTCATGCATCGAGGGCCCTTTTTCATGCCTGATACCACCTTACGCCTCGTCTGAACGAGGGAGGCGGGGGGGGGCTCTTAAACCGATGCACTTTGACCAACTTAACTCATCGCATCAGCCCGTCGGAATCATAACACTGCCAAGTCCAACAAGACGTCATGAAATCCATGACTGAAACTATTTGGTGACAGACACGATGTAAGAGTTACCGTTGCTGCTGCAGTTGCTGTGAGTTTGGGACTTTCGTTGCTACTACTCCACTTCAAGAAATCCAAGACAATGGAAGCTCGGAAGCTGCCACCCATGCCTAGAACCACTCTCCCATTTCTCAAGAACATTCTGGACGCCGGTGGAAATGCTGAACGGTTCCATGACTGGCTTAATGAACAATCCATCGAGTTCGACAACCGACCGTGGATGTTCGCAATCCCCGGACGTCCTGCTACCATTGTGATCTCGTCACCTGAAATGTTTAAAGATGTGCTGGTGACTCAAGACGATATTTTCCTTCGTGGACCTGTAGGGCAGTACATCAGCAGAGATATTTTTGGCAATGGGATGGTCATATCCGACGGGGATCCATTGTACTTTCACCGTAAAACAGCTAGCCACCTCTTCTCTATGCAGATGATGAAGGACGTCATGGAAGCGACAGTGTGCGAGAAGTTAAGCGTGTTTTTGGATGTCTTGGACATTTACGCGAAGCGTGAACAGATTTTTAGTGTCAAGGAGGAGCTAAGCCACTTTACTATGGCTACCATTGCAAAAATTGGATTTGGCCTAGAGCTCGACACACTCCAGAACAGTCCCGATCGTGATGCAGACCACGAGTTTTTTGAAAGCTTTCAACGAAGGATCAGTGGTATTTGGTGTTCGTATTTAATCTCCAATGTGGCTTTGGAAGCTGAAGATGTTCCTGAACATTGGCTGGGAGAAGATTCTCGTGTATAACACTAGGACCATGCACACATTTATAAACAAGGTGATCTTGGAGTCGATGAAGAAGAAGGCGGAGCATGCTGCTAGAGGAGAGAAGATGGTCACTTGTGACTTGGTCACGTTGTTCATGGAGAAGAGGCTAATGCAAACAGAAGACATGCAGATTGTGAACAGCGACATTACCATTATGCGTGATATGGTAATGACCTTTGTGTTCGCCGGCAAGGACTCGACAGCACACAGTATGGGCTGGTTTATTGTCAATATGAATCGATACCCAGAAGTGTTGCGCAAGATTCGTAAAGAGATGAACGAAAAGCTGCCCGGTCTTTTGTCAGGCAAGATTAAGGTGCCTACACAAGAGCAGATCCATGGCCTTGTGTAGTTAGAGGCTGTTGTGAAGGAAAATATTCGTCTGCACCCATCCACGGGTTTCATCGTGCGTGAGGCTATGCAAAACACGACGTTGGTCGACGGCACATTTGATGAGAAGGGCCAAACTTTGATGGTATCATCTTACTGTAACGCGCGTAACAAACAAACATGGGACGAAGATACGCTCGATTTCAAACCCGAGCGTATGATGGACGAAATTACGGGAAACTTACGGGTATTTTCTCCGTACATTTTTAGTGGCTTTGGATCAGGTCAGCACGTGTGCATCGGTCAGAAGTTTGCAATGATGCAGATTAAATTGGCTATGGCTACGCTCTTCAGCAAGTTCGACATTAAAACGGTAGAAGAAGATCCATGGAAGTTCACGTATGAGTTCTCACTCACTATTCCGGTGAAGGGCCCGTTGAATGTAAAAGTCACGCCTCTAACAATCAGCAGCTTAAAGAGCCAAGAAGAGCAAGCCCTTGATGATTAATGCACGAATTTTCGATGGTTTGATTACTTGGAGGAAGCAAAAGTTTCATTTGAAACACTGCAAAAGGAGTATTCACCGCAGAGAAAGCCAAAATCACGTTTTGGAAGTCAATTGTGGGGCATCATAAGATTGAGTCACATAGCTTCTAGGCAAATGCTGATACAGCTATACAGCTGAAGTGAATAAGCATGCCCACAGCATTTTCTGAGGTCATCTTACGAGCTCATTTTTGTCGAGAATTCTTAATTTTGAATGAGCCGTCATGCCACATTCATCAGGATTTGATATCTCATGACAGTACTCACTCCTCAGTGACGCAGGCAAGTACGGCGTTGGTTTTTGTAAGCCGGATAACTGCCACGCAATGAAGTCACGCGTGTCTTCACAACCGAAAAACTTAATGTCTTATGAAAATTTGCGTGGTCACTTAGAACTCAACTTTCACTCACGACAGCTGCAGCCTACAGTACATGCAATTTCTATTGTGTCGAAGATCGGCTAATGTCCACACAACACATGATGTGAGCAAACGATGCCGCTAAACATGTTCGTGTACTCGTTTCACGTATTTGTGATTTCATTTGAAGGTACTTTCAATGGGAAGAATTTCTCGGCGCGGTACCGAGTCAGAAATTTTCTGAAGCTAGCATACCAAGGTTTGCTGCACCCTACCAACTACCCGCGCCGTCTTATTATCTTCGCATTTCGGACAACATTGGCAATTATATTTGGAATTTGCTGCTCAACTTTCATCTTTGCTTTCAGTTCTACTGCGCCTACAGCCATCGCAATGGTTGCCGAAGATAATATTGGCGGTACCTATGGAAATACGGTGAACCGCGTCGGAGGTTTGGTCGCTGGAACGGTGGTGCCATCCATATTTAGCTTCTTCGTGTGCGCAGTGGTGGATGACGACGTGTACAATACGCTGAGCAACATTGTATTGTTCGTGTGGACTGTTGGGTCCATGTACGTATGGTTTAGTGGCCGATATATGGCACTGGCTGGAATGACGTCAGCTTTCATGGCTGCCTCGGTGATACTTGACCACGGTTGCCGAAATACGTCGTCCTCAACGACGGTATCATACGAAGTCTCACTCAGAATGCCCTAGGTATTCTCATCCTGATGGTTGTGGAACTTGTGATTTACCCTCGCAGCTCGCGCGGCCTACTTCGTAGTAACATCCAGCAATTATTGATGCAGTACCGCCGAGTGTTTCGTGACGTATTTCGTCACCACATTGCGTACAACCGTCCAACACGCATTTCCACAGGACCTCTCACTGAAGAAGACATCGAGACAGCTAATGCTCTGCTAAGTCGCACTCAGATTAAGGCGTTGAAATTTCAGATGAAGACCGTAATCCCTGAGCTGTTGAAGACTCAAGCGAACCTCCTAGATGGCTCTACCATGGAGCCAACCTTGTGGAAGCCGCCGTTCTCTACATCGAAGTACACAAAAGTTTTAGCCGTTTGCCGCGAACTTCTCGATCGAATAGATGTTTTTGTGGACCTCATTGACTGGCACGAAAATCGTCGAAGCAGCGGAAAAGACAAGCTTTTGCGACGTTGGCATCAGAGTCGGATCGACGCTGAATGCACTGCAGCATTTACTGCAGCAAAGGAACCTCCCTCTTCGACTTCAGCAGCCGTCGCAGAAATGGTGGGTGAGGAAAGGTTTCAAACTGGAAACTCTTTGTCACCACAGTCTCCATCCTCACCGCTGCCCAACGTAACTACGACATCGCCTGCTGTGGCAAAAATCAAGTGGGACCAGAGTTTGGCAATCGTAGAGGTTGGTATTGTCGAAGCCTTTGATACACTAGCGACTTTGTTCGGAGTAGAGTTTTCAGGCTCAAATGCAGAAGATCACGCGATCTACTTGCAGATGAAGGAAGCCTTTCGTATCGCCGAAGTGCACCGTCACGGTGTTGTAGATGTCTCGGAGCTTAGTCTTTTGCTGGAAAAGCTCATGCCGTACGCTGGTAGCCAAGGCATCGGAGGAATGGAACAGTATGTGGACGAATTCATGCAGCTGGTGGACAAGGACAACGACGGCAAAATTTCGTTCAGCGAGTTCATGCAGGCGCTAAACGAAGGTTTTAGACTGGAGCTCGAGATCTACGATGATCAACCGCAAGTTCCGATATCGGACGTGGTGACGCCCAATGGAGCACAACCTACTCCTTCCAGTGGCATTTGCTTGCTTCATAGAAGCACACTTCGACGCAACTCTATCCAATCCATGCAGGCAGACGAATCTGAAGATCCTTCAACTCCTGGCAGACAAAAGCACGTTACTATTGTTGCTCCGTCACCTCGATCCCATCGATCATCCAATTTCGTCGACATGGCAGCCTACCAGATGTCAAATCTCACATCTACCCTTTCCGAGGATACGAGGCCAATGATGAACCCCAGCCGACGATATCTCTTCCGTGGTATGTCATCAGCTAGCGAAAGTTCCGCCCCTGAAGCTTTGCTCAATGTCGAGGCTTTCACACTGACAGAAGCTGCGATGGCTTTAAAAGAGAGTTATGGTGAGTGTTTACTGGGATACGTAGACGACCACAGCAAACGCGTAACGATGGAGGATTTCAATCTTATGAGCTGCGTCATCAGTGCTTGTGAAAATATCGCCGAGAATTTGACACGTTTGAACACACTGGCGGCTTCATAGACGACGACCAGTGCATCGTGGTAGAACACTTGATAATTCTCAGTTTGCCATGTACTCATAGCGTAAGCAAAAGACTTACGTAGTGTAAGGGTCGGCTTGCGAGACGCATGCTTCAATTAGTTGCTGTACAAAGATCTTTACGAAGGTGAAGACTACAGTGGCAAGTGCTTGAATTGAAAAGCGGACGTATTGGCTTCGCCAATTTTACCACTAAAGCATAACGCAGAGAAGATATCGCGCTGGTGTTGCGGTTTCTTCTCCATTGATGAAGCTGAATGTGTATACAAGACGCGCGTCAAGACAAGTCACCTCGTCGAGACTCGGTTAGTGACAGAGTTCCTTTAGAAACTTCATGACACCCGACAAACAGCCATAGCGTTATCAAGTGTTGATCAAGCGCAAGCTTTTCGAAGCTGCGCACTGCCAGGTTGGACTTGGCTAAATAATTAACTACCTGCGTGACACGAGCTCAGACTTTACTCTGTGCTGAGAGCAGGATCAGGCCGGTAAACTTGTCGATAAGCGAACATTCTGCGGCATCTAAACATGATACTACATACATTAAGTGACAGCCCGATAGAGAAATCTAAATGTGCCGGTTGGCCTACAAAAAGAATCGAAATACTCACTCAATATAACAACGCAAAGCAAATACAATGAAAAAAAATTCAAAACTAATAAGTAAATGTATTAGTTTTAAAAACAAACAATCAGCTCACATCCTTCTTCTCGTCTTGGTCTTTGTCGTATAGTCTTATCCTTCTTCTTCCGCAAATCTCATAAAGCGAATATATTCTTTTTCCCAATTTCGACCAGCGAGAGCTTTGACTTTATCCGAAAAATATTTATCGTGGTATCTCCATTTGTCGAATAATAATTTCTTAAAGTCGTCTTCCAAATTGGCCGCTTTAATTTGTCTAACAAATTCTTTTTCTCCATCTTGGTAATATTCTCGAAAGTAAGCCATTAATTCTTCGTTTGATCTGATTTTTGCTTTTTTTTCAATGACTCAAGTTTACCTTTTGAGACCATGTCAGCTATACTTTCATACTTATTTGCATATGCCGCAAAAATCTGTTTATTTGGCAAATCGTCATCCAGATTATAATACTTTGTGCTCGACGAAGCCCCTCCAAACAAGTCCTTTAAGCCCTTTAAGCCACCAACCCTTTCTTCGCCATCGCCATCAGCTAAAACGTTGGTGCTGGCGATGGCGACTGCCGCAACAAGAAGTACGGGGTAATAGAGACGCATCGGGTACAACTTGTGCACTGGTGAACGAAAAGTGGAATGAGCTCTGGTCAACGGACAGGATTGAGCCGTTCCCCTTCACAGCCTTGTTAAAATGCGTAAAGAGCCAGCCACCAGCAGAATTGTCTATCTCTGAGATAATTCTTGTAAGACGCGGCTAGACCAAGTGCAAGCAGCCATTTTTGATGTAGTGTTGTCGTAAGAACAGCCTTTTTATCTTTATTAGATAGGATTCACAGGTAATTGATACTTTACCAAGGTATATAGTACTAGGAAACACTGGTGGCGGCTGTTCGCATCGCTTATAGTGCCGGACCGTATCAGCTGATCATTAACATAGCCTCGGTCGTGGTGTCTACAACCATGGCCAAATGTTTACTATATAAGAGACACTACACTTGCAAGCTTCTATGCTCGGGACAGTGTCGATAATTGGCAAGCCTATCCTATGGTCGATCTGTCGTACCCCATGGAAATCCAGTTCGGAGTAATGTCGTTAACACATACACATAGACTGCATGCCAGCTAGTCGTTTCTTTGTGGGCGATACAAGATCCTAGTCTATTTTGATGAGTTTAGACATGCAAGCGATCGAGCGATCGTTTCCAGTAAGCGGATGTATTCCATCAAACAATATGGTATTCTCATTAAGAAGGTGAAACACGTGGTACGCATGACTTGTGTTTTAACAATATGACGACATATTACATCCCCAAGCAAAGACCTCCAAAGAGCCGGCATACCAGTCCTCTTACCTTGGGCAGGAAGTCCTCCATCATGACGCCTTATCTCTGCTGCGTGCGCCAAAAAGAGGCTGCACAGCGTGTTAACTTGACGGAGAGCAATAGGCACGAAATCCTGAAGAGTGAGAGCTCCGATCAAAGAAATTAGCCAGCCTGGTCCGTCTGGGACAGCAAGTATAGTACCCGGCTTTACTGTCAAGGCGCCACCTGTTCCTTGCATGTGATCGGATATGACCAACAATCTCACATGCACCTTGTTCATTAAAAGGCCTTTGTACTGTCTTACCTCTTGTCTTTGTAGCCTACTTGATTTCTTCCTTCTTTGCTGTGGCAAAGGTGGTGTCTGACCTTCTAGGACCAAATTTTGCTTGTACGACTTTGCCTTCAGAGTCATGTATATCAATCGAAATATACCGTTGAATCCTTCTAAATTCTGCAACATGTCTGACTCGACAGCAGTAAGGGCAGATAAAGACAACAAGCTGTGGCTGAGCGATGGAAATGATAAGAGCATTAGCGGATGTCTATGGGCTTTCGAATATCTACAGTTAGCTCACCACGCAGGGACGAGGAGGCAGATAATGCGATTTAGAATCCTACTGTGCCGCCAACATTGATGAGACATCGTTTTCAACGTGCGCACGCATCGACTACAACGTCGGCAAATCTAATCTTGACGACTCAACCGGCTCAATATTTCACTGTTCAAAGAACTTGTCGCATTCAGCTTGAAATGTTGAATAATGCCGGTGTTTAGTGGCTTTAGGTATCGTATATATCAACAAGTGTCTTTGGACATTGTATATCTCCATGTCAATAGTCCCAGGGGCATTGTCGCAGTGGTAGAAGAAGTATCTTTGCGAGGCATTCTAATTGAAGCCCACAACTACGTCAACTGAAATCCATTGTTCAGGAAAATTGGCCTTCTTTAGGAAGTCTCTTCCATCTTGGTTTGGGCGGCTACACTTAGATTATGTTCATTGTAGATGAGGTGCACGTTGCATGATCATGAACTGCACAATGTTAGAGCTAAGAAGAAAAGTGAGTTTGATCCATTGAAATAATCCACTAGCAGTGTGCATGCATTAACCATTTTCCAATGAACTCATCCATTCGTTGTTGATTGACGTACATCAGTGGTGTTGGGAATAACAAAAGTAACTGCAGCAGCATTAGCTTTTGACCGCGTTAACTTCTTGAAAAGTTTTTATCTCCTTGCCTGAATGTTCAGGCCACTTCTCTTCACAGAACGACTGTGCAGCGCACGCGTAAGCCTTCCACGCATCTGGACCTTACGCGTCGTTAATACCGAGACGCAAGTCGTCCCGACGGAGAGCTTCCTTGATGACAGTAACGTTGGCGTGGAAAACTCCGTTTAAGATGGCTGCGTCTTTCTCCAGCACCTTCATCTCGGAAGGGTATTTTGTTACCCCTACCAAGAAAACTGCTACCATCGGAAGCTCAGCGTTCTCCCGCAACAATTCGTAGTCGTCGATTGCGTGTGTCAATCGGTGCTGAGCATGAAACACTTCCAGATAGTATGTGTAAGTCTTGGCCAACTGCTTGAAAAGTCCATCGACTGATCGACTCTCTCCATGCAGTTGCGTCTGCGTACTCGCATCGTCTCCTGATCCTCCAATCCCTCCAATCCCTCCAGCGCCTTCCAATGTGTCCAACATCTCTTGCAACTGGGACGCGACGCGCATGAAGCACGACACTAAGCATGATATCAATCACATCGTGGTCTTCCTTGCAAGCTAGCACCCAGGACCCTGCCTCCTTTAACTTTCCGTACGCTGCATTCTCCTGAAGCAGCACAATGAAAACCGCCAGTACTTGAGTCGATAGTAATCATACTTCATTTGCCGCTGATTCACTTCTTCATACTTCTGAATGGTCTCGGGAAACCAGATTGTCACATTCAGAGGCCGCCGTTTGTCGAAAATCTTGGAGCCCTTTTCTTTAGTGCCCTTGCTGCTGTGACAGAAGGACCCTGCAACTGTTCTTCACCTCGATGAGCTCGCACAGCATCCACGAAAGCCAGCACACTGTCACAAGTAGACCCGCTATGCTCCAGTGTGGAGTAGAACGTCGACAACAAACACACAATCCGCGCCAGTACGTAGCGCGATGGATGGAAATACCGGTCTTCGTCTTGAATTGACTCCAGTGCCATAATAATATTCAATGCAAGCCATCCTCGTGCAAGAGTGACACACAATTTACGAATCGAATCGTTTCTGGCAGCAGCCGCCAACAGTGCGAGAATGCCATCCTTCGTGGCAGCGCTGACTCATTTAAGGTCACGGACCGCAGCAGTTTTTGGGCTAGCGCATATTCCATCGTCATCTTTCTTAGTACTGTGTCTGTCCATCGACTTCTTTGGTTGACGCTATGTCAAAACTCTCATCATCATCACCGTCTCCACCGTCTGCTTCTTTCTCCTCTTCATGACGACAAACCAAGCGCAGCGCCGACACTGATGGCAAATCGCTGGTTGTGCTTAATTCGCAATGTCTGAAGAGCATAAAAGGCATGAACAAGAGCATGTATTCTGTCTCCCTCGTCACGAGCTGACTCCGCCTTAAAATAGCTGTCTGCAACTTCGTTAACCGTTGATAGCGCCTCTGAATCAGACCATTTGTGTTTACGAAGTTCACACCAACGTCTTTTCCTCAATGTTTTGCCAATCATGTATTGCAGACGAAAGTGAGCTTCCGTGAGCATCTTCCTTGGATTCGCAAATTGCCCACCCCCTCCGGAAGATTGGCTGGCGTATCGCTTATTAAACGCGAGTACATCTCGTGCGAAAACAAAGCAAGGTTTGTCTCCTTCATCAAACTAAACTCTTGCAAAACATTAAACAGCAACAAACCACACTCTTCGTTGCACTCAATAATCTTGTTCTGTAAAGCATCCAGCTCTTTGTCAAAAGTATTTGTTTCCTTGTCGACACTTTTGTCAGCGTTGTCACGCTTACTTTGTCGTTTCAAATTGTGTTTCTTAATAGCCTCTTCGGCCAACTGCGCAGCCATATCAAAGCATCGTCGTGTAAACTCAATTACTTAAGCGATATATATCGTGGCATACGTCAATTACTTGAGCGATATATATCGTGGCATACTCTTCGATCAAAACTTGGCTACGAAGCGTTTCGAATCGGGCATCGTTCCCTTCCGTTTCGTCGTTACAACCCTTCAGCTTCGAGGCCTTGCTACCCACTTTGTTTTTATCGACACTTTCACCTTGCCACTCTTTGATTTTCTTGTATGAGTTCCACTCCAAAAACGACATTTTGGAATGAAAATACGTCAAGATTACTATAAGCTTGTTCTTTCCGTGAACGCTCTGGGCCCATGGCAAGTATCTTGGTTGTATATCACTGGAATGCTCGAACTCTGAGCTTCCGTCCGAGCACAGCAGCAAACGCATCTGTAGCTGCGTGATATAATTCCTTCATTGTCTTTCCCAAGCGCACCCAGGAGTCAACTCGATCTGGATGATAGTACAAGACATCTTTCATCAAAAACTGCACTCGCTCTCGAATATGCTGCTCCAATTCCATTAGCTCCACCAGGTTTCCTCTCCGTTTTGCTCGTCCAAGACTGAAGTTTGCATCCATCAAATACCACAAATGACCCACGCAAACTTTATCTGGTGATTCTGTCGTCGTGTCATTAGCATCAAATGGCAACGGCAATGTAGTTGTCTTCTGCAGCAGGCCTCTTGGAGCCAAGTACGCTTCTAATAAAGGAGAAACTGCAGCCGGTTGCGCAGAGAGAGCAAAATAACTGGAGCCTGAGAGTGCATCTCGGACTGCGTATAGTAACTTAAGTCGTTCTTTCTTTTGGCTGTTGTTTTTGGCCTTTGTGGTCAAAAGTATCGGCACAGCAAAGCGAATCAACCGCATTGCATCCTCATGTCTAGTAAATAATTTACCATCTTGGAGTGAAGCAAAGGTGGACCTTCATTTGTGATCTTGGCATCCAGGCAGAATTTGCACGTCGTATAAACAGCAATAGCATTGACAAGCCTCCATCTGGAAGAGGTACTTCCCTTCGTTCACGCCCTCTTCCTTATCAGCTTCTTCATAACTCTCCTTATCCGATTTCTTCGTAAGTTTTTCTTCGTCCCAAATGCTTGCCTTTTGCACATACTTGTTCAATAGCACTGTACTTACTTCGAGAAAGCACGAGGTCTTGCGTGTATCGGCAGCAGAACCAGTGTCAGAAAAGTACGTCAAGCTGCAGATAACATGTTTACCAAGTCTATGGTAAAGAAGATGTATCTACTCGACGAATTGGGTCGGCGATGTACTCAGTAGAAAACTACTTGCATACAACTGCAAGAATAAGACGATCCCATTGCCAGATAGCAGTCTTGAGTGTCTTGCCATCACGCTGCGCTATAATCTTTGCCTCTCTTTCACCAAAATGCTGCACAATGCCATTAGAGCAGACCGTTTCGGGAGCAGCAATGACAGAGCAGTCTCGCCGTGGTCGCGACAGGCTCCATTCAAAAAGCGCAGGAGCTCTACAATTATCGCTCGAATGCGATCAAGACGCGGTTGTTTTTTCTTAGCTGCATAAGGCACCAATGCCAACAACTCTCGGTACTCCTCACCCGGCAGGGATCGACTCAAGTACAATAGTTAACCCATGGCATCCAATCCGACCATTCACTGCGAGCTATCATCACATAATCCATGGGTGTTGTCGTTATCAGCTTCCAACACAACACGTATCATCGATAGAACATTGTTTGGAGAATCAAAGCAAAACATATTAATCGCTGTAAGCATTTCACGCACGAACCACGCAGCATCAATCTGTAGTCAGGGTTTGTAAGATGTTCCGACTGTTTTTGCGTGAGCCGGGCTAGCAAGAAATTCAGTGCGGCAAGAGCATTTGTACACGCTTCATCGGGCGAGTTTTTCTTGATAGTAACGTCTTTCGATACAGCCAAGCCATCCAGAAAATCAATCACATAGTAAAGAGTCGTCAACAAGAACAAGGTCGTGTCTTCGTCCGAACATTTTGGACTCTGTCCAAGTGAATGTAGCACCATTTCAATAAATTAGTGCTTTCGCCACGCTCCGAATGTTCATCCTCGTCACACTCGTTCAAAAAAGTCTGTCATCCGTGGCACGTGCTTACAGGGGAAGAAGTGCCCCAATAAAAAACGATACAACATGATCGTGGTCTCTCCCAGATTCAAACAAACGTCGAGCTTTAGCACATACGTCGGTATAGCGCAATCCTGATATTTTCATCCAAGATTCCTCATGTAATTTCACCGTCAGCTTTTTGGTTCGTTAGATCAACTCGGAACTTGCAATCGTTGCTTTGATCGTCGTCTTCATTAAACCCAACAAGTTTCTCTCTGCATTTCGTAAAGTAGTATTGAGCCATCAAAGGTTCCCCACATCGTTCATACATGCGCGCCATGAACCAAAACAAGCGCAGGAATTCATCTCCTATTGGACGACATAAAGCATCCTCAGAGTTCTCTAGCCAGCCAAACGAACACAAAAGCTTTTGGGTCTCAGCCACCTGAATCTCCACTAGTCTTTTTATTTTGCAACGCCGGACTAGCTGCTGCAGAAGCACATCAAACTGAAGCTCCAGCAAGAATAGCTGAGCACCAAGCGATAATCCATTCCCCGTGAAGCGACTACCTTGAAGAAGCGAGTGGTCCGCAACATTAATGACGCTGCGTTGCGTGGATGTCACTTCTATAGTAGCATCCAGGTCTCCGTTTGATGGTTTTTCCAGCCACATGCACACTTTGTGAATTACTTCAGCCTCGCTTTCTAATTTAAATACAACCACTGGCCACATTAATGGAGGTAAAGTCGTATCCAGTCCATTATCCCACTAGGTAGATATTCACTCACCACCACGTTCACTGATTAAAAAAGACAAAACCTGGGACGACGATGTTTTATACATTTGTAGCGTTTATTCATTAAGACAGGTATAATATAGACTACTGAGCGTTGTTTAAGACCAATATATATACTTAAAGTATAGAGGTTATGAATTTATAGAGTATTTATGGAGACAGGGGTTACGGTCGAAACGACACTAAAATATGTCACATGCATTAACATATTTACATACAACTTCTTATTGTCTAAATAAATGTCTGTCCTAATTATCTATTCTTTAACCTCTAAATTCTTTCTAAATTCCAATAAATGACGAAAAAGCGTCGAAAACTCCATCCGCATCTTCCCCGCACAGTCTCAACGACCGACATTTGTTTACGTATACAACGAGACAACCCCCTTATCAGACAATCGACGGCTTTTAAGTGTTTGAAATCTGGCGTATCATCTGAGACGGTGGCGCATTTCCAAGCGCTTCAAAGGTCGCCAGGTGCCGTGGCCTTGGCGGACGTTTTTGAGTGGGTAGGGGACGCCCTTCTTGGGGAATTAGTTGGGCGTTGTTTATTGTCCCAATTTGGTTGGTCCCCCTTAAGTGCGCGGGTGTTCCGCAACTTAAGATTAGCAGTAGTAAGTAACCGCAACTTAGCGCAGGTATACGATGCCATGGGGTACGGCATTGACGTGAAAAAGAAGTTGAAAATGAAGGATAAAGCTGATGTTGTTGAAGCAATAGTGGGTGAATTGGTTCTTAAGTTGCACGAACCAACGATCAATACCGAAGGCTACCGAGTCCATTTGGATACAGTGGTCGCTACAATGTTACGTACTCATTTTATGGACCAAGTACAGGCAGAAAAAGGACAGGATGAGACAAGAATGACCGTCAAAGGGCCATTAAGTCTCGGCGTGAATTTGTTTACGTGTTTACCAGCCGAACAACTGGATGAAACAACGGGAAAGGTGATCGTAACAAACGGAACACTTTTTGACACGGATGATACAAACAAAACACCATATGGAAATCTTTTAGACGAGTATAAACGAGACAAGGAAAAAGAGACAGAGGGTCCTGTCTTGCCTGATTACTATACAAAAAGGACTTGTAATACGGTAGAAAATGACAAACTAGTGGACAAGATGGCGACTATCAATTGTATTCAAGTGGCCATGATGCAGATGGATACTAACCATATTTTACGCACATCAAGGGAGATTTTTCAAGTGTTTAAGATTTATGGCATGGCCGTCCTTTCGGAACGAACGAGTTTGTCGTTGGCAGTACCACATGTATCCTTGAAGTCTCAAGAGCACATTAAATGCTCGAATATTGTTACACCAGCAAGACTTACACGTCAAAGGCAGCTTATACTCTCGGTGGCAAACCTTGCAGCATGTGCGACTCGGTTGGGAATTGCAGCACCAGTTGGTCGAGATGTAGATATTGATGATGATGATGATGAAAAAGTAGCTGCATGGCGATTGCAAGAAGAACATGGGCTTGCAAATACTTTACGTGCTTTTGTAGGCTTTCACAGCGCTGTAACTATCACATCGACCTCTGCAATTCGCCATAGCAATGAACTAGTGGACACTATTTGCACGGCACTGTACGATGCAGCCTTTCCCAGTCGAACGGAATCGAGTGCTTCTGCATTGCGGTCGTCTAAGATCCCTGAGAGAGAACCACTGATGGCGATGATGCAATCAGTGCACGAGGCGCGATTGTTCATGAGCAGCAAGACGTGTGAGAGTTTGCACAAACAAGGGGAGAGACCAGTATCTGATGCAGCGTTGAATCGTGAGCGAAATCTATCGAAGTCATCGCTCTTGTTCCGACAGTATGGCTCCAATATGCTCAAAGATTTTTTAGAGACACAGAACAAGGAGCAAGAAGCGCAGCAAAAGGAAACAGCGTTTGCATCACCGACACGACGAAAGAAGAAACCCAAGCAGAAAAAGCTAGCTGACAGTTTGGCTGCCAAAGCAGGATGCATTACTCAAAATCTCGAGCGTTTCCTACATCGTCGATTTCTTTTCTGCCTTGAAGAAATTGTGGTACTGTTTGCACAGCATAAAACGGAAGCTTGCCGAGCGCAGATCACCGCATTTCAACACGACCTTGTGCCGTGTGTAGATGAGTTGAATTTCCGAAAGTGGGAGGTCTCGACAAGTACACTGACGTTGGCGATGCGAGACAGCTTTTTCAGGATGTTGCTGCACGACATTTGCCAGTTTCACGCCATCATATCGTCAAGCAGGAACACGCGGGACGGAAATCGGATCACCCAGCTTCGACTGCCGCTTCATTACACGTGGGCAAACATTGACGCTCGGGTCACCTCGGAACAACACGCTCTCGTCTAAGCTGCTCCGTGTGGTCGCCCATTGTTGAAAGCTGTGGCTGCTGTTGGGCTGGTCACTTGGACGACTTTGGCAATGGTAAATGCTGAAAACCGCTACGAGGCTTACTTGGAGTAGCTGTGCTATGGGTTGATTAACAATGTAAGCGATTCATTGTCGTCGAGGTTGGATGTTACGTCTTTGAGGCTTTATGCGTCACTCACTTCGTCAAGGCTCAATTTGAAGCGACCAAATTCTTATGACATTCGATGAAAGTGCAACAAGTGCAGGCGTCAGTCTGGATGAGCTTGAGCTGGATAGCTGACGGTGTATAGAAAACTTTCTTCTCCAGACTGCCCACCAATATTTTGAAAAGTTATTGGATATGTGTATGGAGAGATTTAGCTGCGACGATTACAAGCTCTCGACTGGATGCCTCATTTATTTCATGTCTGCAGCTACGGGCTGCTCTGTGCTGACGTGCTGCAATCCATTATCATTTCGAATACGTTTGAGCATACACCTTTTGTGAGGTCTCGAGCGTTTTTGTTGGCCAACATGACACTTCGTCCAACGATGACAGTTTACATCACTCGACATGCTCAACGGAGGTAGGTCAAGACTACTTGCTCGGGCACTGTAGGAAGAAAAGCAGGCGATCGTACTCTGCTCATGGAATGACACCCGCACTCGCATGGTTGATTAGAATTTTGCTTGAATCTTGGAGGAAAGACAAAGTAAGTCTTTATCGGTGTGTGGTTTCGGAATCAATGAGCCGTTACGATCGTTTAAGGCCGACAAGTTCCGAATCACCAGGTCTGCAAAGCTGAGACGAGCAGTAAAGAAGAGCTTCAGAAGGAAGTCCTCTCTTTTTATGTGAGATTGGCGCGCGAAGGCATCATTCAGATCTATCCTCTTCTCGATTGCGTAAATTTGCTGGAGTCGACATTGAGACCATGAGATCGAGAAACTGAGCTGTATCTTGGTTGAGAAAATACGGTATCATCAGCAAGAAGTACGTCCGAACTTGAACACTCTAATCGAGTGAGCAGCCATAGTTCGAGCAATCAGCATTTTTCCAACAGCTAGTTTGGCAAAAGGGAAGGCTACGCTTCACGTTCTGATGGTTGAGTACTTTCAAGAAGCAACAAAGCTTTCGAAGCGCTGCTACATCCAGCCTTAAGAGCTTGTGGACTTGTCTGATGTCGTGGGATGAAATGAAATACAGAAAGATGGTATATACCATCACATGGAACTACACGAGCACGACGTCGGACAACCCTTCCTTAATTACAAGAGATCATTCAGTCTCGAGCTTTTTCGTCCCACTCGATTTTCTGCCGATACCTTTTGCGACTCGAGAAGCGATGACAGTGACAGTTGTCGACTTGTTTCGGTAGACGACAGATTGTCGACTTGTGAACTTCGTTGTGTTTGTCCTATGGTTGACATGAACGGACTGCTGGCTGTATTTTTAATGGGAGTTCAATGTTTTGAGAAGTTCACGAGAGCTGGAGGCACGACTATTCGTGCGAAGGATCTCCTACGCTACCAAGTTGGGATTAGGAATTTGACCTGAATACCAGACACAAGCGAGTAGCTCTTCGGTTTTCCAATACTTGTAGAGATCTGAATGTTGACTTCTACGCCACGCATTGATACTGCATATAAGCGAAGTAGCAAACTCCTGCACACCAGCAAGACGATCGTCAAGAAAATTGTACTCGCTAGTCAACGACGAGGACCAACGCGAGGTGGTACATTTGGGCCAACTTTTCGAATCAGGACATAGTATCACGCGAAGTGCACACTCGCCAAGTTTTTGAGAAGGTGGTTAGCTAGAGGTCACGCATGACTGAATGCGGCTGTAAGGCGGCAAATAAGCTCACAAACAGCAACAGCAACAGCACCAACGACTTACGTCATAGCAATACGATACCGAAACGGACTCAGTGGACAATGACGAATCACGACGTAGAATTGTTAGCTTTCTTGAAGACTTTTTCAAGATTCCATCTGAAGAATTTGCACGCCGTCGTGTCTAAACTTGGTACTTGTGAAGATTGCTGGGAGCTGATGCCGCCTGAAATGGGTTTCAGTGGCGCTTGATTTTATCTAAGCGATTGCCGCAGGGAGGAAGTGGCGTGGGCTTGACTGCGCGAAGCGCGAAAGCCGGCGGCATGTGTGCTGCTCGGAAAGCAGGTAAAAATGGGTGCTACCGCTATGTAGAAACTAGCGACGACGCGGTTCAGCGCGTGGGATATATGTGACAGCGCCACGCGGTAGAGTCCATGATCCATGCTAAGGAAATCAGAACGACGAGGAGCTGCCGGAGAGTGTGGGCGAGGTAACACATATAGTGACGACCCATGGATATATCAGGATGGCTCTACGACATAGTCACGGAAGCTGACTGCGAGCTTAATTGGCAGAGTGCTTCTCAAAGCCGGGTCTATTCATCAGCCGGGGACAGCTGCCACCGCCGCAGATCGAGCACGGGCTGCTATAACTCAGACGCGAGTGTGCAGCCCGCGAAGAAGAGGTGCTGTTTGATCTCGATCGCGTTGCAGTCGATGCGCACACACTTGCGGATGGCGGGGCGTATTTGCTTTCATAACCCGAGCGCGAGGCGACTGGCAGAAGACGGAACGATAGGAGAAAGTACAGGTTCGCGAATGGGGAGCAAGATGACTACAGGTGCTTGTTGTACTTTCACGTACGCCTGTACTTGCCTTTCAAAATACGCTGGGAGTAGATCGATATTGGATGCTGTTTTTGTCGAAACTCTGTGCGTGTCCACACAGCGCGAAGCAGCGCATACTTCGGGATCAATGGAACCAAGCACATCTTGTGGCCACAGCTGCACCCGGGATATGGAAGGGAGTGGCGTCTAGTGCTACATCAAGTCTGTCGCACCAAGTCTGTCGAATTGGAGCTATCTCCTTGTACAGCACGCGTAGGCATTGTGCCTGTCATTTACGCAGCACTGACCAAGTGTGAAGTCGATATGACGTTGCAAAAATTCTTGCTGCGACGGCCAAACGCCCTTATCGCGCATAAAGTCAGCAGCGACCCCATTCCGTAAACTCTGGACACATGTAGCCAAAAGCTCTGTTGCGGTTTGACCACCATGCTAATGCATCCACGGGGCGCTGTGCTTGTGGTAGTCCGCGTAGTTTGCTCATAATGCAGCATGGTGTCCAGTTGGAACCATACTGGCTGGTGGTGAGACCATACGCAGCGCGCTTTGCAGGAGGAAAGTCGTGTAACGTGAATTCCCATCGGATCCTGTACCATGATGTCCACGGCGCTTTCCACCATGCTGGAACCAGCCGCCACCGGATCAGTTTGCCATGGCGCAGCGGAGAAGATGGTGAGGAAGTCCAAGACACTGGACCGACCCGAGTGCAAGGAAGAACCAGCTTTAGCAGTTCAGAGCTCGTTGTTGCCCAGTATTCGTCGCTGTTGCGGCGCTTATAAACTGCAAAAGTAACTGAAGACGCTGGCGCTTGAGATGGGCTACCAGGCTTGGTCCGTTGAGATTTCTTGAGTGGGCGTGAAAAAGAATCGTACAGTCATCGAGCAGTACGCGAATGTTGCGATCGACGACTCCATATTGGAACTACTGTTCATGCAGCAAAGCGAACACCGTTACGGCTAGTCTGGAATGGATGTTTGATGAAAGTAGTGACGTTTCGGTAGAGATGGAGAAGGCTGCACATAGGATGGAGTAAACATCGACATTGAGCCTTCAAACATGCTTCGATAAGGTTTTTGGTCTCATACAGCAGTTTTCAAGCTGGCGTACGCGAATTCTTGGCTCGCTTTGATGGAAGCAGTCGCCTGTGTTACAGAAATACTCTTTCAATGTGAATCTCCACGACTTTTGGCTGGATCTGGAGGTTAAGTCTCGACAATGGCGAAACCAATGTTTCGATTTGCTATCCTCTTGTTTGGGCACAAATATCTGGACTTTGCTTCATCTGAACGCGCATTGACTTCAGTTGTCGAATTTGCTTACATGGTACGATGCATCACTTACAAGCACAGTGCGCTCACTTTAGTTTGAGATGATATCCATAAAGCAGCTGGAAGCTCAATGATAATATCCTCGGGATATCTTCGTTACGAAATGCCTCAAGTGACGAAATGAAGCTTCATATTGTTGCCATAGCAGCCCTTGAGTTGAGTTGGTCTGAAGTCATTTATCGCCCCGTCAGCAAAATCACGGAAGCGACGGATCGAATCGGGACGTGAGGTCAAGCTCTACGATTTACGATACTTGCTCAGCTCGCGCGTCATTAGTGCCAGTTTTGCGTACATTTGCTCACGTAGTCTTGTCATCTGCTGATTCGGGTTTGGTGACAGTCTAACATGAGACCGTCTCCAAGAAATCCACATCCCAATTTGCCGACTCATTGTATCTTTCACTTTTGCTTCTACTGCACCATCATGTTGATCGACACCTGAGCGTACCGCAACTTGCATCATGTCAGGGTATTCCTGAAAGAGGCTGATGCTATTATAAGTAGCTCCAAGTAGGACAAGTCCGATTGCCATGACGCTTGATGATCATGAGGCAGTGCACTGTTTGGGCTACAAAATAGTCAGTGCTTGTGATAATAGGTGGTCGCTTTCCACAACAAGGTGAGCTAGTCGGTACTATCCAGTATGTCGTCGTAGTTCTCAATACCGTTTTGTTTCCATGGACGACATCAAGCAATGTCTGCACAATTTAATCCGCATGCACTATACACCGCAGCCCACTACCGCGCAGCAGTCATCTCAGCAGTCTGGAATCTCCTGCACGTGGCAGCAGTGCTGCTGGAGCCCGCAATGGTGTTACGACGAGACACGTCCATGCAGTTGCGTATCCTTAGCAGACAGTAGAGACCGTCATTTCCTCACACAACCTACCAGGGACTGGGTCTACTTCGTGTGCTGTCATCTACTGCATCGTGGTTAAAGTAATGTCATCCAAGGTCTTGAACGACTATCTCGACTCGTTTGCCGACGATCTGCCTGATCTTCGAGAGTGAATAAATTGACTGGACAAACTTGAATACTATGTAGTCCCAGCGATTCAGATGGACGAGGATGACTTAACATATAGGCTGGGTACGAGCGTGCCGTCACCTTTGTGAGCAGAGCGATCCGTGGACACCTGCATGCGGACTTGGCTTGAGCTACTCCTACAAACACTTTTGATTGATGCAGTCCACATCATCCTCGATAGTCTCAAGTACGACGTTACTTGACCTGCTTCAACTAGCCCAGCAAAGTTTTCATAATTCTATTGTAATTCTTCGACTACCACCATTTGTTCTTCCTGTCATTAAGCTAGTGGAAGACCTTCTTGTCTCAGTCAAAAAGATCACAGAGTCCACAACAGGTGATAGAAGTTCCAGCACCAGCGTATCCAATTTAACTTGGGAATGAAGTACACTCATTTGTGTTTGTTGTGCCAGCATAGTATCGTTTGAAAAATCATGCTCAGTTTCATGAGGTCGAGAGTTCTCACTCCAAATGAAGGTGCTGCATCACCGTTAGATGATACTAGAGCCAAATGTTGCCAAAGTCATGATGTTGATATGGCCTTGTGTGAATAAGCACAGTTTTAGCTCGACAGGAGCGAGGCTTCTTAGCTGCGTAATGATTAAGGTCATACGTACAATGGGCAAAAGAGCTCCATAACATCCACAAATCATCGCCGTAATGAGACCGTAGAGAACAAGTCTGAAAACAGTAGGAGCTTGAGAACGAACGCGACTAGTATCGCAATAAAACCTTCCGGCTTGATGCTTTCACAATCACAATAATGATAGATCTTATAAAACTTGGAGACCGCGAAGTAGGATCGAATCTGAGTGGAGAGGCAGTTCAAGCCTGCAAGAAACCAAACAGGATGCTTCACACAGCGCTTGCAAACAATGCCGGATAGAATGCTGATGGAGTTTCATTGTCACTTGATTCATAGAGTAGATCATCGTCTTCCAGCAATTCATCGCCGAGCTTCCAAAGCCTTTAAATAGCAGGTCCCTGCCCCAATTGAACTTCGACGAAAACTAAGTGTCAAACAGAACCTCTTAAACAGGCATTAGTACTATTGCCCGTTTAGGATTACCTGTGTAAATGCGCTATCCTCACGAGCAGCCAAATGGGTAAAGGTGCCGTGCTCCACAACGCGACCGTCTGATATTACAGCAATACGGTCAGCACTTTTAATGGTGGATAGTCGATGTGCCACCAAAATCACTGTGCGCCCTTGCTTGGCGCGATTCACTGCGTCTTGCACAAGTTTCTCACTTTCTGGGTCAAGAGCTGAAGTTGCTTCATCCAGGATGAGGATCTTTGGACGCTTCACAAGCGCGCGCGCAATAGCCACGCGCTGCTTTTGGCCACCTGAGAGCGCCTGACCCCGCTCTCCGACAATCGTATCATATCCATCTGGGAAAGACATGATAAAGTCGTGTGCGTTTGCTAGTTTAGCTGCGCAAATGACGTCCTCCATAGTTGCTTCTTGTCCTTCAAAGCAGCCGTAGGCGATGTTTTCCCGGATAGAGCACGCAAAAAGAGGTGGCTCCTGCGGAACAGCACCCATTAGACCGCGGAGTTCCGTCGGATTCACAGTGGAGATGTCCACACCATTCATCAAAATTTTGCCGCCGCACCCAGGGCCATCTAACTCGTAAAAGCGTGCAAGTAGCGACATCACCGACGACTTGCCGCAGCCACTCGGGCCCACGAGCGCTAACGTCTCATTAGGCAGCACCTCCAGATCGAGGCCACAGAAAATCTTTGAGTCTGGACGAGTAGGGTACGCAAACTCAACGTCTTGGAATCGAATATGGCCGTCAAATGTAGTCGGGAAAGGAGCCCACCCTCCTTGAGGAATCCGAATCTTTGGTTGACGCTGCAGCAACTCAAACACACGCGTGGACGCTCCAATGCCTTTCATTAATTCGGCGTAGAAGGACGACATACCCGCAAAGGAAAATCCAACGTAGAGTGTGTACAGTAGGAAAGAAGTCAGTTCACCACTGGTAAGCAGGCCATCCACCACCATTTGTCCGCCATATCCAAGAACACCAAGCATACTCAGCTTAACTCCAAAATCTACACCGCCAAAGAAAGTGGCACTTGCAAGAGAGCGCTTACGCGCCAGCTGCAGCACTTGGTCAACTTTTTTCGGTGGGCTTCCACCTCATGTGTCTCCTTGGCAAACCAACGTACCACACGAATATTGCTTAATTTCTCTTCGGCCACTTCGGTAGCTTCACTCAGCTGAGTCTGCACTTCCGCGGTCAGCTTTTTTACATATCGGCCATAGCTCACTGCGCCAAGTGCAATTGGCGGGACCACTGACAACATGATTACAGCTAATTGCGGACACGTGATGAATATCATCGTGATACTACCCAGCGCCTGTCCAGAGCTACGCAGTCCGCCAGCCACATTGTCACTCAGCACTTTACCGATCAGCGTCGTATCTGCACTCAGCCTGTTTAGCAGTTCACCTGTCCTTGACGAGTCAAAAAAGCTCAGCTCCTGCCGTAAAATTGACGCATATGTGTCCTGTCTTAACCTATTTATAATCCTTTCTCCAATCATGTTGGTAGTGTTGACTCGAATGATATTAGCAATAGATCCAGTAGTAAAGAGCCCCCCCAGTAGCGCCACTACTGTTGGCAACGACATAGCAGCAGCTGAGCCTGTTGTCACCACGTCAATGACCTTACCCATTCCATAGGGCACACACATGGTGATAAAAGTAGAGACACCTAGAGCCGAAATAGAAATGGCCAATGGTTTCTTCTCGGGTATATACAGCGATAACAGCCTTTTCACTTCTTTCTTGGCGACAGGAACCTGCATTATACGATCATTCACTTAAGTACGAAACACGTTTCCGATGAGGATCACACTCGTAACAATCTTACCTGGACTGAAACATGAACAGTCTCTTTCTTGTCATCATCACGCTTGTATTCAGTAGAATAAAGCCGCTGAAAACTCTTAGTTTGTGGGAAACAGAGCACATTAGAACGTTGCCTAATGCAAGCTCTAGTGTGAGTTAGTAATGCCTTATGAGAGCTAAAAAAGCAGAGAAAAGAGAGATGAGATACGGAATAAGGTGGGAAATTAATCAATAAAAGAAAAGAGGAGGATCGTACCGATGAAATCGTCGCAGCATTAGGAGCTGCATCAACCACGTGTTACCCGTTGAACCAAATGACTGAATGATGACATTCCCTCGAAAGAGTGCCCAAAATGTTCGAGGAGTGACATAAGGAGTGATGGTCAACCTTTTGAGTCAGGACAAAAAACCCCTTTCAAAACGATTTAAGTCTTTTGATCACAAATAGAAGGATAAGACGTAGGATGTGTAAATTGAAATGTATCACAATTTTCAGCTGATGAGCTTTAAGAATATTGGCGTTAGCAACGTGATGAGACTGCATAGATCTTTAATTTAATAGAATGGCACTATTTCTTTTACGTAAAAAAGTTAATATATTTCCTACAGGTAAATTCTATAACCAATTATTTCTTCTTTGGACTCTAAAAGTATTCGAATGCGTCTTTGTCTTTTTTTCTAATCTTGCGGCTGGCGAGGCGATATGTTAATGAACGACTGTGGCAATCGTGGCCAAAGCAGCCAACAGCGTCGGTTGAGGTCCTTTGTCATGCCATTATCTGGATATAAAAGCCCATCTATCTGGTGCGGACCAGATGTCCATTAAGTTAGAAAGTTGTAGGTAGCCAAAACTCAAGGACGGCAAATAATCGCAAGCACTTTATTCGTCAGCAAGAGGCATACAGCTCTTCAGCAGTGAGGCCATCTCTGTTCTGCATAAGCAGATAGATACATATGTCTACTATCAGCAGCAACAAGCGGCGGATCCGTGCTAACACTGCAGCACGTTGCGTCCTGATCTGCGCGCTGATAAAATTCATAGGCAAGCTCATCCTAACATTCCATAGGCTCAACTGGCCGCGTGAGATCAGTGTGCAGCGATACCCGTTCGAGCGATAGTAGTAAGCCACTTTTCTGGTCATTGACGAAAGCATGGTACTTATTGTTATTTATTCATGATGCGTCTTGATCTGCACTTGTGCAGAGGTAGTTAGAAGTAAAAGTAAGATATATCCAGTATTAAGTATTTTCGTTTGTTAATACGACAACATGCACTCCAACGGCTCTGCAACTTGACCATGTAAGTGTCAGATGGCATCCGTCTTACCTGCCCATCTCGTTTTGCGGTACCATATTGCAGCCGTATCGCCTTGTCCAAACTGTCCAGTTGTTGCTCGGCCGTCCCATCTGTCCAGCTGATGCCCTGTCTCTTCCTGCCCCATCTGCCACAAAACTGGCCGATCAGGTGAGACCGTCCCATGTACACTTGAACCTTTGAATACCTGACAACTGTCACACCGGGTACTTTTATAACTCTACTTCTCGGTGTCATCCTGTGTGGCATTTACGTTAAACATCCTTTGCAGCTCTTCCATTCTTGGCTCCGGTAGTGACTTCGTCAGTATGTCGGCCATCATGTCCTGTGACTTCACAAATCTTGAAGCCATATTTCCTTCTTGCGCATGACAACAGTTGCACTTGAACCGTATATCCACGTGCTTGGCGCTGGATGTGTTCTTCTACGATTTGATTTGCTTCATGCCGGCTTAATTGTCTATTCACATCGGCAAGGGCGCGTGAACACGAATCTTCAATTCGTTCAGCAATATGTTTATTCTAGTTATTCAAGGCCATCTTGATGATGCTGAGATGAATTTAGCCTCCATAGTGCTTAGCGACACTACTGATTGCTTCTTACACAGCCACAGAATAACGGCTCCATCCATAGTCATCACACATCCCGACACAGGCTTACGGTCAGACTTGTCGGCAGCAAAAATTTGCATCGCTCCAGCACTCGACCCGCACGTTCTCTGATTTCGGTCCAACACCGTGTATGTGAAACTTAAGACCCTTTGACATCTTTTTGTATCTCACGATACGTTTGGCGGTCTTCCAATCCTTGGTTCATGGCCTTGTGCACTGCAAAGCAAAGGTCTGGACGCGTACGTCTTGCAATCCATATTAGGCTTCCTACTAGTAACTGGAACGACTTTACACTTGGGTCACCCTTTGCCTCTCTTGCAATTAGTTAATCCAGATTGCCCTCGTCGTCCTGATTGCACTCGCCCCCAATAGGGGTCCGCACTCCGTTTGCTGACTCCATCCCGAACTCCTTCAGCAACAAGTTGATCGCGACCTCTTGATCCAAACGTATCCATTCGAATCGTCCAGGTGATTTTCGACCCCATAAACTTGCTCACGACCCCCAAGTCCTCAATAGACAATGAGCTAATCTCAGCAAAAAATTAGTCTACAGAGCTTTGCTCGGTTCCTGTGACCAACAGGTCATCCACATAGACACCGACCACTGTGCATGTCTCGCCTTTGTACTTGTAGTAGAGGCACATGTCCGTCGTGCATTGCTGAACTTCACCTTGTCGCAGTTTGAAGTCAAGTCATTTGCTCCACAGCCGCCCAGCCTCTTTAAGCCCATATAGTGACTTTTTCTCTAGATGACTTTTCTCCGAGACCTTCTAGCTTTCGTTTTTTCAGGGTCATTCCCTTTGGCACCCTCATGTATATATCCAGGTGCTCCTCCTTTTCCGCCTTCACATACGCGTTTGGTACGTCATTATGGCTTACCGGTACGTTCCATCGTGTAGAGAGCACCAGGATCAACTTCACCGTTCCTAAGTCCATGACGGACGCGAAAGTAAGCGTATAATCCACACCAAACACTTGTGTGTTCCCAAAAACAACCACACGAGCCTTGTACCTCTCTATGTCTCCGTTTGCGTCCGTCTTGGTCTTTAGACCCACTTGCTGTGTAGGACATGCGCACCCTTTGGTGAAATCACCACCGCACACACGTCGTTTGACTTCAAGGGAGTACTATTCTGCAGTCCTAGCTGTCATCCATTGTTATTAATGTCCACCTCTAACTGCCTCCCTATAGTGTTTTAGGTCTTGCACCATGATTGCATTTACCACATCTTGTTGCACAGCAGAACGTCCAGTCGAAGGTTTCTTAGCAGGTTGACCTTGTACCATGTCGTGCTTTTGTCCATCCGGACCTTCTTCCTTTACGACCCTTAGTGACACGTTTTTTCACACTTGGTCGCACTTGAACATCCAGTTCACCATCATTATTTGACTCCTCCTGATGGTCGATCTTCTCCAAGTAGGATTTAAGCTGTCCGTTTTGCTCTTTCGTCAGTGTTTCTATGTTCTGTAAATGCTGTGTTACCACAATTACCTTATCTTTGGGGATGTACATCCTGTACTCCTTCGTCTCATCACTTTTGCCAATGCTTATGGCTGCCTTCCCGCGCTATCCAAGTGATTTATTTCTTGCATTGGCGTGAACCGTGCATGCTAAGCCGAACACCATGATGTCGTTCAGCATGGGTACCTTCATTGTCAGAAACTCCATTGGTGATACACCATCCGGATTCGACTTGGTGGGTTTCTGTTGAGTATGTTAGTCGCGTACTCAGAAGCATCACCCTCGAAAGACAGCGGTAAGTGTTAAGCGAAAACCATGCTTCGTACCAGACTTATGATTGTACGATGTATTCGCTTAGCCTTGCCATTGCTGGCTTGGTTCCTGGCTTCGCTTATTTAACGCGAAATTCTTGTCTCCTTGCAAAACAAGTGCATTCACCACCACCATCCGTGCGAAGCACGTGAATCCTGCAATTGAACTCACGCTAAATGCTCACAAGAAAGTGCTTGAACTTGAGTGCAGCAACAGCCTTCATCACAGACAAAAACACACGGCAATAGTTTAACCGGTGATTAATAAAATTGACCAGGTAACGATTGCCTAGACGGTCTCGGGGGTCATTGGAACTTTGAGATGAGAGCAGATCACTACTCCACCTATCTGAGTTCTTGCCCGTTTATTTCTTTGACTTTTCTCTCTTGACTTGTTTTCCTTGAGAGCACGCCAAGAACGTCATGCGTGTCGTGTCAGTAAGCTTGATAGCCGACGCCGGGTCTTTCGCCATCTTGATGATCGTATTAAACATAGATGACCCAATCGGCGATGAATTCCATCATAGTAACACCCTCAACATCCGAATTGGATTCATATTAAGGTGAATTGATCACAGCATCATCGCCTCATGTGGTGTAATTGAGGTTTTGGTGTCGCCTCCCATCACCTTGACAACCAACACATTGTTGTTGTAGTCAACATCCATGACCGGTGCACCTCCGACCCCGGAGGTCAACACACGCCTCCCTTTTCGATATTCGAGTACACATCGTTTGGAATCGAGCTTATCATACCAAATGATATTTCGCTCGAGGTTCGCAGCGTACTGAACGTCGAGAAGCCGTATGGTGTTGACGACACCAAGTGCAACAATTGCAATGTCGACACTGCCTTGCTTGGTCACACGTATCACATGGCCGCAGTCAAGCTTTCGCTGTTACAGTCATCCGGTGTTATCATCAGGCTTAAGTCATTAACCAAATGTCTGCTGGAATTATTGACCAAAATCCGATGATCGTTCTAAAGACCACCACCATTACCGGTCGCAGAGGTAAAGTTCGTCCTTGGAACCTTCTTCATGAAGTGAGGTCACCTTGACCTAATGTGCCCAGTCTTTACAAATGTAACATAGGCACTCGTCACATTCTTGAAGTTAGCATTTGCCTTGTCCTTGTCCGTGTCCTTTGGGTCCTTCCTTGATTTAACAGCAATACCACGTCTCGCCCCAAATTTTTCGCATGAGTGTCGATTTATGTTGATTGTGCGAACTACTCCAGCTCTTCAGCCTTACGTAAAGGATCGTTGCGATGCATGTCCAACCTGGACAGAATAGTCGTACGTATATGCGGGTCCGCATAGTGGACAATGTTATCAAGCAATAGGCTGTCAACACCTTCGCACGCATCGCTCACGGCCGTCAGGTACAAAAAGTGGTCTGTGCAACTTCTGTGACCTGCCTTCGGCGCCGTGAACGACTTCATGCTCTGGGCAGGTGTTAAAAGTTTGAAGCAGCCTTTGTATAGCATGCTCCAAGGTTTAACTTTCAGACCACCATGTCTCCACCTGCCGACTGTGATACGTCTGCGCCTTGCCGTCCAGATGTTTTTCCAGCACATCAACCTTGATATCCTCCGGCCAAGCAAATTCGCACGCACGCTCTGCAAATTCCACTGAATAATAAATAAATTCCTTACTCAAGGAACTCACGTGCCCAAGTTCATGGTAGATTCCCTTTTCTATAAAGAATTGTAATGCTAACTTTCGATGCTGCGCGGCCGACATGCCCGCAACCTGCGACCCAGGATGAACATACATAATATTAAGCATACCCGATGCGGGGAAGTAAATTGCAGGTACTTTCTGCCTGTGATGCACAGATCCAGGTTCCAGGACCATGTTGAAATGCTGCGACATGACCCGCTGGTCGTCCATCAAATTTTACTTGGTTGTGACGCCGTGCCCCGAAATACGTCGCTGGCGACACATTCGGAGATTTCTTAGGAGGAGGGGTAGCTCCAAAGCCTGAAGACTAATCCCCGCCCCACTCCCAGGGAGAAACGAAAATTGACTTCGGTGACCCTTTTGGACCTTGCCGACTTGCTCCTTCTGGAAGATCTACATCCAATTCATTTGTTCGGATAGATCCCCGAGCATAGCCAGCACCTTGTCCATCGCCCCCACGGGCGCTACCGATCTTTCTTCCAAGTGGTTGTTGCCGGCCTTGTTAGGACCATCGGACACCACGACGGGTTCATTTTGAGCAGCTTTTCCGGCATCGCGCTCGATTGGGCTCATAACCTGTTGATTCATGATGCGTCTTGATCTACACTTGTGCAGAGGTAGCTGGAAGTAAAAGTAAGATATATCCAGTATGAAGTACTTTCGTTTGTTAATACGACAACATGCACTCCAACGGCACTGCAACTTGACCATGTATGTAACGGGGTTACACGACGGTTGTAGCGTCTTTCCGGGAGTTTACGGTTAAACTCCCCTTGTATTGCATGTAATGCATTATGATACTTCTCTTTAGAGAGGTATTAAGTATAAGCGTTAAAGATACGGTATTCGGTAATACCGTATCTTATCGATTAGGATTCGATAATCGATAACGCTGTACTAAGTACATCATACACAGATGTTTAGACGATACGTCGTCCAATAGCAAAGTCTGCATATAATAATTACTATTATAGTAATTAATCTAGTGTAGTGTACTTAGAGTAGGACTATTCATAAAATCTTAAAGCATAAATAAAATCAGTTCTCCTTTTGAGTTTAAGATCACAAGTCGTTCTGACTTGTTCTCTTGTGCACTTCGTGCGTTGGTTCTCTGAACCTCTAAGCTTCTAGCTTGTTCCTGCACCCTGTGCGTTGGTTCTCTGAACCTTAAGCTTATTGCTTGACTGACTAAAGTCTCCCTCCTAGTTCCTTAGAACAGGGTTACTTTCAGTCGTTTAATTAGTTCCTTAGAACTAAGTGGCTTTTAGCCTTAACTCTATTTAGTTCTCTCGAACTAAGAGGCTTCCAGCCGAAAGTCTTCCTCTGGCTAAAGAGCTGTGCAGCTCCGCTACACTTGGTAGCACTTGTAGTCAATCCTACACCTGAGTCTTTAAAGACTGACCCTCTGTGAGAATGGAGAATCAAAATCACCTCTCTGAGGCACAACGACTCGCCTTAGATAAATTATCTGCGTTCGTCGGGCCTGATCAAATCGAGGCCCTTTTGGCCCAAGGCCCCGAGGTTCTAAATGCTCGTCTTGAGGCCTTTATGCGTTATGAAGCAACGCTCCTCGGGCAGGTCCATGACCAGGCAGCGTCAGCAGCGCCTACACAGTACATCCCGGTACCTGTGCCCGATGCAGAGCCAAAGGCTCGTCCACTTGTTTTAAGTGTCAAGACCTTCGAGGGGAAGGAGGGAGAGAACCTTCTCCTCTGGATCCGAGAAGTTGAAATGGCAATGGATGCCGCCATGCTTGCATCCGATAAGCAACGAGTTGGCTTGGCCATTTCTAAGCTCGGTGGAAGAGCTAGGGAGTGGGCTCTAACGAGCGATGTCTCTGTAAATGCTGCATTTCCCACATGGGAGATGCTTAAAAAGCAATTAACTTGTGTGTTTGCACCGCCTAATCAGGCTTATCGTGTGCGCTCACGCTTCCTAGCTACCCGACAGGGTAAGAAAGAACTGTCGGACTATGTCCAAGAGTTGAGAACTCTCATTGCTGCTATGCAGCAGGACCCACTGGCAGAGGAAGTCCGAGTAACCATTTTTATGGAGGGACTTCGCACTGGGGTCGCCAGGACGGAAGTTTTCCGTGTCCAGCCTTCAACTTTTGAGGAGGCAGTCAGCGTAGCATTTAACGCTGAATTCAATTTTAAATCTGCTCGATATGGTCTGCCCTGGTATCAATCAAATACCTCTAACAGGGCGGAACCCATGGACCTCAGCCATGCTGAAGAAGCTGAGCTTCAAGCTGCTGAGCAGCAAGGTAGCATCCGTAGATGTTACATGTGCGGAAGCACTAGACATCTCCGCCCTAGCTGTCCGTTGCGAAAGCAACGTTCAAATCGGCAAAGCCGAAGCCCTGCTCCTAGCCAAAAGGCGAGCACCGCAGGGGAAAATGTCAACTCCCAGTAGGCGCGGGGCGCCCTACTGGGAAAGAACTAAGTTCTGTTGAATCTTTAGGAGGTAAAGGTAAACAGGGCTTAGCCCCAGGTGGTTCTGTGGATGCTCCCATAGAACAAAATTACAAGCCAGGCTTGTTGGTTGTGTCGGCAACCGTTAAGGGTTTTGAGAAACCCTGGTCAATTTTAATTGACTCAGGGGCGTCAGGGAACTATGTCCGACGTCGCTCCCTTGAGGGGAGTCAGCTGTATGCTGAGGCGCTGGAAGCGCAAGAGGGTGACAGTATAACCGTACGTCTCGCGACTGGTGTACGTGTCACCGTTCCTAAAGTTCCGTTGAACTTAGGTGTGAAATTTTTAGATTTCAATAGCGTTGAACGCTGTCTTGTCCTAGATTTGGACTCGAGATATGATCTCATTCTCGGTATGGCCTGGCTGGAACGCCATGAGCCGTGGATCGATTGGAGATCCAAAACTTTAGGCGCAACGCGCAATGTTCCTAGCGAGGCTTTGGAGAGTCATGAACCCACCTTCGCTAGAAAACAAAAGTGCTATTGGCGCGAGCCATTAACTGATTCAGTTAATGTGCTGGACATTGGAGTGTCTGAGTTGATAAACTCCGATGTCAACAATAATAGTGTCGAGCAGAGCTCAATGACACTTAGTGGAACGGCACGTACTCCGTTAAGTGATACTGTTAGTGATATTGGCTGTAAATGCGATTCACTGGATGTCGGTAATGACATCGGCTCTCGTATAGAGCAAGTTAAGGTCGATGACCTTGTTAGTGATATTGGCTGTAAATGCGATTCACTGGATGTCGATAATGACATCGGCTCTCGTATAGAGCAAGTTAAGGTCGATGACCTTGTTAGTGATATTGGCTGGAAATGCGATTCACTGGATGTCGGTGATGACATCGGCTCTCGTATAGAGCGAGTGAAGGTCAATGACCTTGTTAGTGAAGTCACTGGTACTAGTGACCCACTGGGTGTCGGTAATGACACCGGCTCTCGTATAGAGCGAGTGAAGGTCAATGACCTTGTTAGTGAAGTCACTGGTACTAGTGACCCATTGGGTGTCGGTAATGACATCGGCCTTTACATAGGGCAGGTAAACGACAAGGGGTCTGTTGGCCCTGGGGAAGATAACATCCCAAGTACTGTAAAGAGTACGGTCTCGTCAATGAGACGGCAGCGTCGCCAGATGGCGGCTGCGAGGCGCAAAGCGTCTGTTTTATCGCATAGTAATGTCAGTGACCAGTTGTACACCCTGGTCAACGGAGTGACAGGTGATGTAGATGGTGAGGTTGACCTTGAGGCCCTCCCATCATTAAATGCTCTTTTAGAGCTAGACGAAATGTCTGTGGATGAATTTCATCAGGCCTTGAAGGCAGGTGCTCTGTCCGATATGGTGGTCATTCGACCTAACCTCGAGCTGAACTCATCCTCGCTTGTCGATGAGACAGTCCTTGAAGATACCAAAGCGGCACTAAGTGCACGTAGTGGGGCATCTATTCTAAAGGAACCTTCAGATCCCTACTATCCTTTGGTAAAAGAATTCCAGGACGTGGTGTGTCACGATCCACCGTCGGTTCTACCACCTGATAGGGGCGTACGTCATGAAATTGACTTGGTTCCCGGAACCAAATACTGTGTAACACGGCAGTGGCCTTTACCCAAAGAACAGTGTGACGTCATTGACGAGTTCTTTCGTGCAAAGCACGCGGCGGGCATGGTGCGTGAAAGTAAATCTCCGCACTCGACACCCACTTTCTGTGTCAAGAAACCAAATGGTAAATGGCGTATTGTTCATGCTTATAATAAGCTCAATGCGGCCACCATACCTGCTCAGACACCGATACCCAGAAAGGATGTTCTTCAGAACAATATGGTCGGTTGTACCATGTACAGTGCGCTCGACTTAGTCGATGGTTATTACCAATTGCTCATGCGAGCTGGCGATATTCCGCTTACTGCTGTTAGTACTCCGAGCGGTATGCTCTGGGAGTGGTTAGTGATGCCCCAAGGGCTATCTAATGCTCCGGCTACGTTTAACCGTTTGGTGACGCAATTGTTTCGACCCCATCGAAGTTATGCACAGACGTATTTTGATGACATTTTTGTCCATAGCCGAGCTGAACATGGTCGGTCAGATATTGAGAACCATATTGTTCATTTACGAGCAGTGCTCGAGTGCATGCGCACTAATAAATTATATGCTAATGCATCTAAGTGCATCTTCGGGGCCGAAGAAATTCCCTTTCTAGGGTGCTTCATTGGGAAGCGGGGACTACGAGCGGATCCCGCCAAAGTCAAAGCCATAGTCGATTGGCCTGTTCCACAGTCTCAGAAGGACTTGCGTAAATGGCTTGGCCTTGCCAATTACTTACACAAGTATAGTGAAAATTACGCTGATATGGCTCGGCCGTTATCCAATCTCCTTAAAAAGGATGTGGAATGGTGTTGGCATGCCGAACACGAAAATGCTTTTCAAGCAGTGAAGGCAAGCCTTCTACATGCTCCTATTTTGGCTTTGCCAGACCCTGACCGACCGTTTAGCGTCGTCTGTGACGCATCGGATTTTGCCATTGGCAGTGCTCTGTTACAATCAGATGATGAAGGCCGTGAGCGTGTAATCGCTTTTGAATCCCGCCAGCTGAAAGCTGCAGAAAAGAACTATCCAGTTCACGACAAAGAGCTACTTGCGATGAAGTATGCCCTGGTCAAATTCAGAGTTCATCTGCTGGGCTCCAAGCCTTTTGTGATCTATACCGATCATGCGTCGTTACGCACTGCGACTCAGTCGCCGCATCTCTCGCAGAGAATGGCCAGATGGCTGTCATTCTTTGCCGAATATAACTTCGAGGTGAAATATAAGCCGGGCAAGCAAAATGCTTTGGCTGATGCGTTGTCACGCAGACCTGATTATGAGCTTGCTCATGTGACGATGTTGTCGTCTTCTATCACCGATCTCATTCGTTCGGCGTATGCTAAAGATGATCACTGTATAGCGTTGCTACATGCTCTTGGCAGTGAGGAGTTTAAAGACTCGGACATTAAATTGTCGGCACGATTGCGTGCAAGCCTCCATCGATATTCTATCGATGAGGGGCTGTTGTACTATCGTACAGATGTGGCGGATCCTCCGCGTATTGTGGTTCCGCATGACGAGGACCTGAAACATCGTATCCTGTATGAGGTACATGACACCGCCATCGGTGGTCATTTGGGTCGTGAAAAGACCTATGGGGCAGTATGCCAAAGTTATTGGTGGCCCAAACTATATAAATGGGTGAGCACATATGTGCGTACGTGTGAAATGTGTCAGCGGGTGAAACCCTCGCCCCATTCGGCAGCGCCGCTGGCTAGTTTGCCTATTCCCACTGGGTGCTGGGAGTCCATTAGTATGGACTTTGTATTTGGCCTACCGAAAGATTCGCATGGCAATACAGGTATTGTGGTCTTTGTTGACCGTTTGAGTAAGATGGCTCACTTAGCGGCTGTGCCAGATTCGATCGATGGTGTGGGTACAGCGGAGCTGTTTATCGATCGGGTGTTTCGCCAACATGGCTTGCCAGTGGCAATTGTTTCTGATCGTGATCCTCGTTTTACGAGTAAATTTTGGAAGTCCGTCTTCCAGGTGCTGGGCACCCGTTTGGACATGTCCACGGCGGATCATCCGCAGACCGATGGTCAAACCGAACGCGTAAATCGCGTTGTTGAAGATATCCTACGCAGCGTTTGTGCTGAAACGCCTAAGCGTTGGAGCTCTATGCTCCCTGTAGTTGAGTTTGCACTCAATAATTCCGTGCACGCCTCCACCGGCTACACTCCGTTCTATGTCAATGGTCTCACACACCCACGCGTTCCGTTAACGCTACCACCGAGTGGTTCAGGGCTTGGTGGGGGAGAGGTTGCCGATCGGCTTGCTGATGTCAGCCCTAATACTGTTAAGAAACAGGTAAATGCGTTTCTCGCAACGCGACTGAATGTCTTACGACATGTGCAAGATGCACTGGCTGATAGTCAAGATAAACAAAAGGAATATGCAGATGCGAAAGGCAGAGGTTGTATTAATGATTATGAGGTCGGAGACCAAGTATTACTTAATGCTAAAAACCTACCTACCAATGTAGTATCCGCTGTCTTTAAGACGAAGTTGCGCCCACGATTTATCGGACCCTTTAAGGTCATTGCCAAGAAAGGCACAGCGTATACGCTTAACTTGCCGCGCAAATTGCGTACACATCCTGTGTTCTATGTCGCCATGTTGAAACCTTATCGGGATCCGTCCCAAGTAAACATTAAGGCGCTCGCGCCGAGCCCATTGGCATTGTCGCGGGACGAAGCATCTGCGCCAACATGTCAAGCTGACCCTGCATTCGGGTCCGACTCTCTTCCAGGGACGCAAGCCGGGAGTTCATCGTCTGCCTCTCCTCACGAAGGGTCCGCACCTCCTGAACAAGCTCGGCATGAGCTTGTGCCGATACATCGGCCTCCTCCTCCTTTGCTCGATGCTCAGGGGAACCTGCAGTTCCATGTGGAACGTCTACTGCAGAAGCGGCGCCGCCATGGTCAAAACCAGTATCTGGTAAAATGGCGGGGTTATCCCGAATCATGTAATTCATGGGAGTTTGAGACTCCCCTTCGGCAGGACTGCCCATACGCCGTGGACGTTTTTGAGCGTCGTGCGCAGGGTCTGCCTGTTGGCGCTGACGCTTCTCACCAGTAATGGTGAGGGTAGGCGGGTTAGCGGCCTCGGGCTGTCGTGAACTCGCGGCTACAGGGGTAGCCGAAACATTGGGCTGCTGGGTAGCAGGCGCATAATGCGTTCGTTGGGATTTCAACTTTCCCCGGGCCTTCAATTTAGCGTAATCATAACGCATCTTCCGCTCAAGTCGAACATCTGCCACATCGGCGCTTGCCCGTAGGGCCCACATGCTGCTTAAACGTCGCGCATAATGCGCCCAGCGGCTGAAAGCCGTGTCTTCTTCGTTCTCGGTTTCCCCCGGGAACAGAAGGATGGGAACACCCTTCATCGGAGGAACTGGCGCACCGCGCACTTGCCTATTAAGGCGTGCCAAGTATTGGCTTTGAGTAGTGATATGGGGCTCCAGATATCGTTGTCGAAGTGCCGTGCGTGTGGCAACATCCTCAGGCGAAATGGCCTCAGGCCCAATGGTCCAACCAGAAAGGGAATGCCCAGATGCTTCCTTTAGGCGTTCTTCCACCGTAGGTGGCTTGAACCTGTACTGTCGGTGATCCTTCAGCCGCGTCATGTTCTTCGTTCGGCGCTTGGCGCCTTCCTCTTGGTCGATGGACCGCTGTTGCTGCTCGTCGAGTGGGTTGGTAACCATTACCGTTGATGATACCTCAGGCGGATCACGTAACGCTGTTAGCGCATCTGCTGCACCACGTTCAGGGAACGGATTCGGTGCATGACGAGTGTCATCTTCACCCGTGAGGGTGGCTAAAGGGGACCCATCGGGTCCCACAAAGACGGTGTCACTTTCGTAATCAACCGCTTCTTCAAGGTCGTCCTCAATAAGGTCCCTAAGAGTCTGTGACTCACTGCCGGGAGGCGTCATGTTGTGTGCCGTGAACAAACCGTGAGGTTTTAAACGTTCGCTAAAGCACTACCTCTAAGAGGAAAAATGTCGAGTGACATTCTATGGGAACGTCAGTCTGGTGGGGGAGGGTGTAACGGGGTTACACGACGGTTGTAGCGTCTTTCCGGGAGTTTACGGTTAAACTCCCCTTGTATTGCATGTAATGCATTATGATACTTCTCTTTAGAGAGGTATTAAGTATAAGCGTTAAAGATACGGTATTCGGTAATACCGTATCTTATCGATTAGGATTCGATAATCGATAACGCTGTACTAAGTACATCATACACAGATGTTTAGACGATACGTCGTCCAATAGCAAAGTCTGCATATAATAATTACTATTATAGTAATTAATCTAGTGTAGTGTACTTAGAGTAGGACTATTCATAAAATCTTAAAGCATAAATAAAATCAGTTCTCCTTTTGAGTTTAAGATCACAAGTCGTTCTGACTTGTTCTCTTGTGCACTTCGTGCGTTGGTTCTCTGAACCTCTAAGCTTCTAGCTTGTTCCTGCACCCTGTGCGTTGGTTCTCTGAACCTTAAGCTTATTGCTTGACTGACTAAAGTCTCCCTCCTAGTTCCTTAGAACAGGGTTACTTTCAGTCGTTTAATTAGTTCCTTAGAACTAAGTGGCTTTTAGCCTTAACTCTATTTAGTTCTCTCGAACTAAGAGGCTTCCAGCCGAAAGTCTTCCTCTGGCTAAAGAGCTGTGCAGCTCCGCTACAATGTAAGTGTCAGATGGCATCCGTCTTACCTGCCCATCTCGTTCAGTGGTACCATCTTGAAGCCGTATCGCCTTGTCCAAACTGTCCAGTTGTTGCTTGGCCGTCCCATCTGTCCAGCTGATGCCCTGTCTCTTCCTACCTCATCTGCCACAAAGCTGGCCGATCAGGTGAGACCGTCCCATGTACATTTGAACCCTAAAAAACGGACGACTGACCCACACAGTCCTTTCTAACGTCCACCCGTAGCACTAGCAATGAGTTCGAGCTCTACACCACCGACTCAGCGCACAGCAGGTAGCTGATTTTGCAGCATCAAGTGATTGGCCTCATTAGCAATCCCCTAGTGATGGTCAATCTTCAACAGAAGTCAGTGTAAATGCGTGAACAGGAATGCCCTTTTAAAACGATTTAAGTCTTTTGATCACAAATAGAAGGATAAGACGTAGGATGTGTAAATTGAAATGTATCACAATTTTCAGCTGATGAGCTTTAAGAATATTGGCGTTAGCAACGTGATGAGACTGAATAGATCTTTAATTTAATAGAATGGCACTATTTCTTTTACGTAAAAAAGTTAATATATTTCCTACAGGTAAATTCTATAACCAACTATTTCTTCTTTGGACTCTAAAAGCATTCGAATGCGTCTTTGTCTTTTTTTCTAATCTTGCGGCTGGCGAGGCGATATGTTAATGAACGACTGTGGCAATCGTGGCCAAAGCAGCCAACAGCGTCGGTTGAGGTCCTTTGTCATGCCATTATCTGGATATGAAAGCCCATCTATCTGGTGCGGACCAGATGTCCATTAAGTTAGAAAGTTGTAGGTAGCCAAAACTCAAGGACAGCAAATAATCGCAAGCACTTTATTCGTCAGCAAGAGGCAAACAGCTCTTCAGCAGTGAGGCCATCTCTGTTCTGCATAAGCAGATAGATACATATGTCTACTATCAGCAGCAACAAGCGGCGGATCCGTGCTAACACTGCACGTTGCGTCCTGATCTGCGCGCTGATAAAATTCATAGGCAAGCTCATCCTAACATTCCATAGGCTCAACTGGCCGCGTGACTTCAGTGTGCAGCGATACCCGTTCGAGCGATAGTAGTAAGCCACTTTTCTGGTCATTGACGAAAGCATGGTACTTATTGTGGCGTCTTGCGCAGCTTGAGCTTAAACTCGTCAACGCGTTCTTGGTGTTTGGGGCTCCAAGCAGCTAGCAGCTGGTCTGCTGGCCGCTGGTGACGACAATTTTATGACTCTCTCTTCGTGTCACTTAGGGCGACGCCATTGAACAACGATGTATCAGGCCGACAGAGTTCGAGAGTAAGGCACTGCCAAAACAATGCTGCAACGTGAGGGAGATGAAGAGCACTGGAAGAAGCTGGAGAAGCTCTTAGCCTAATGCTTCGATCCAGTCAGCTACACGTCATCGTTTTTTCAGTAAAAACATGCGTCGAGCGCAAGAACAACACGATAGGCCACAGTTGTCTCCGCAGACATCTTAACAGATTCAAACCCTGGGTCCACGTCGGTGTCTTATCAAAACGCTGACACAAAAGAGTAATGCACGCTGTCGAGCACAATGACGATCCGTTGTATATGTACCACAACTTGCTGCGCATTCAACTCAAGCTACCACGTGCATCCATCACGGGTTCCAAGTCGAGGATATATAGCTTCGACGCTCTGCCGATCGGCTATCCAATTACTTAGCTTGTCTGCTACATGAACACCAGCGACGGGCTGTCACATGGGACACGAATTTTTCTCGCGCTGTTGTGCGGTCATAAATGTCGAGTGTCTGCTGTCGTCGACGTGGTCTGGCGCAAAGACGCGTAGGGGCCACAAGCTTGTGAGGTCATCGGGAAAAACCACTGCTACGATACGCAATACTAGGAACTTGGCACAAAGTCGGCCTCACATGGATATACATACAAAGAGAAAAAGAAGCAGCACGGTCTGCTCGCCCATACAAACCTTGCGACAAATGCGTCTCGACTGATTGTTATGGCAAAACGAACATGAATCGACGCTATGGGCACAAAACACGTCATTTGTTTGCGCCGATCCGCCACTGCTATGTGGTTGCAAGCTCTTTAAACTTATCCCAGCTGCCACTACGACGGGATGTTATTAAGCTGTAAAGGCCATCGATTGATAGAATCAATCTGGAACATCCATCCTTACCTGCTTTTACCATACCTTACCACATGTAAGAGACAGTGTGAATAGACGACCCCACAGCAATACGGCATGGCACGCATTAACGGTCATTATCGTTTTTCAAGTCTTGTGATCAAGCGCAATTGCCTAACCCCCAACGCCAACGCCAACGCCAACGCCAACGCCAACGCCAACGCCAACGCCAACATGCGCTACATCCTATGTTTTCTACTGTATGTGCTGCTGGGCCTTTTCCACGAAAGAAACGGCGTGGCTCTAGCAGCAGTGCTGGACCAAAAGGAGGTATCTGGCAACAGACGGCTACGTGTCCATCCGAGGGCTGATGCCGGTGAGGATTACGTTGACAAAGCTCAACTTCTGGAAGGTGACACGGTCGACGACAGAGAAAGAATGTTTAATGGTCTAACGTTGAAAGATATAGGCCAACACTTCGTGAGAGTGCCAAGGGAATATTTAGATGATCGAAAGGTAAATAAGCTGGTGAGATTCGCTCTTTCACAGGATAATGTGCTTGCGCACAACATAGCACTCCATGAAAAACTTTACCAAAGCAAATTAAAACTTGCAGTATTAAAAAGGAAGTTAAAGCTTCCAAAAGACCTTGATAATATTGAGGGAGATGAGCAGCAGAAAGAAGTAGCGCTATATCACGCATATGCCTATTTTCTACAGCAAAAAGGGGAGCAAATATAGGAAACGGCCTGATAGACATATTAAATAGAATAACAGACTTAGAGGTAGCAACTAAAAAATTGTGAACTAAGGACCTGATTCTAATCACGTTTAATATAAAGATCCTTCTGCAAGACTTCATTTTGAGAGCGGATAGAAAGCAAATCGATTACTGGTTATAAGGTTTTCATCTACCACATCTCGGCGATAGCGACGCTGTCATCACGAGCACAGATTTACGGCTACTCTGTCCCTACGCGTACGAGCCTTCAATAATGACATCATCGATCTTGAGAATCATCCGCACGACTTGCGTAGCAAGCTGCAGCTGCTGCTGCTTGCCGATGAGCGTTTCAAACACCTGCTGCTCCTTCATATTGTTCGTGCCAGACGAGTTGCAGTCGATACCAAGTCGCGGGTTCTTCTCAGCGATTTGCTGCGCACGCACAGCCGAAAGCGAATCAATCGGGCTCAAACCACTGTTCTCAGCCAGAGCCATCGGAACGTCCTCCAAAGCATCGGCAAAGGCACGGATGGCGTACTGTTCGATGCCCGCTGTGTTGTCAGCATGCTCTCGCACAGCGATACCGCATGCAATCTCAGCGGCGCCGCCACCGTACACGATGCGATTGTTTTTAATCAGATTGCGCGTCACGCACATGGCGTCGTGCAGCGAACGCTTGGCTTCCTCCACAATCATCTTATTTCCACCACGCACCAACACTGTGATAGCGTCCGAGCTCGCGCAGTCCTCAATCACCAACATGCGCTCCTTCGTGGTGCCAAACGCGACCTCACGCACGGTACCAGCCCGACCGAGCTTCTCCGCTGTCAACTCTGCAAATCGCGGTACAATACGTCCACCCGTAGCAATAGCAATGAGTTCGAGCTCTACACCACCGACCCAGCGCACAGCAGGTAGGTGATTTTGCAGCAACAAGTGATTGGCCTCATCATCAAACCCCCACTGGCAAATGACCAAGTTAGCCCCACTGTCTTTAACTTGTTTGATCATAGTGGCAAAATACTCTTGTTCCTGTTTGTAAAGCTTTTCGTAAGATTCAACACTCGTAATGTCAAGTTTGTGTTTTGTCTTAGGCTTAGGTGGTTCAAAAGGACACGTGAGGATGCACATCTTGGCATCTTTTACCTCTTTGGGCATCTGTGGATGAGAGAAGTCCTTGTCGATGACAATCCCATTAATGAGGGCCGTATCACTCAGCGTTCCACCAGCTTTTCCCTCCATCTTAATGAGATCAAAGTTCACGTCCCTTGTCTCAAAATTAGCCACCTTCATAACTGCTTCAACTGCAATCTGCGCCATCTGGCGCTTATGCTTGTTAACAATTTTGGAGGACAATGTGGTCATGGCTGTCTCGACCAATGGCGTCGAGTCGTGCTCCGTGAAGTGAATAACGTCACCAATAGCCTCTAAATGCTTACAGGCGATCTCACAGGCTTCTTCAAAGCCATCAGCAATGCGCATAGGGTGCAGACCATGGGCCAATAGCTTTTCTGCTTGCTCCAGTAGCGCACCAGCCAGTACTACAACACCTGTTGTACCGTCTCCAATCTCGTCGTCCTGTGACTTGCTCAACTCTACAAGGAGGTGGGCCACACGATGTTCAACTTGCATTTGTTCCAGAATAGTGGCCCCATCATTCGAAATAGTGACATCGCCGTCTTGACTGACCATCATTTTGTCCATGCCACGCGGGCCGAGCGACGTACGGAGAAGATTTGAGACCGTACGTGCCGCTAGGATATTGCTTTTAATAGCTTCAACGCCCTTGATACGTTCCTTCTGCTCCTGGTCACGCAGGATGATAAAGGGGCGACCGTATTCATCAAAAACCATCGACATGGTGGACAGCTAGCTGGGTTATCAACGATTAGATACAAAAAGGAGCGACGAGTGGTTTTTGTGATGTGGTTTCCATCACTTTACGTCGATTTTTTACGATACGAATACAAATGACGTAATTACAGCGATGCGAAGGGGCTTTCATAGTCCTAGCTTAACTGATACCCTGTCTAAGCTGCTAAAAACCTGAGTCCCGAGGACCTCCATATAATTGGTGTGGAACTGGCTTACCTGATAGCTTCCATTATCTGATAGAATTGCTTGATTGAAAGTGTATCAGTATAGACAGGTTCTACTATATATACGTATTCTTCGTTGCCACGCTTAATGCCCTTTAAATTCAGTATTTCATATCTCATAAGTATGCAATACTTAAATACTTAATGGCATGTGCATCTATTAATTATCACCATCACCACGTTGTCCTATTATGTTGCTGGTCACGGACATCAATTATTTTGTTGGTCACGGACATCCAACAAAGCTCGCTATTCGAGTTGCATAGTAATTAACAAATTAAATTGCATTGCAAAAACCTTGCTTAAGTAGACTCGAGTGATACGACGAATTAATCCTATGGGTCAAAGCCTTCCCAATACTACATAAAATCAGTTGATCTACTTGTTAGCACGAAGATGCTTGGACGGATCACTGATCTCCATCGATCGCTTTCGCATCTTCGATGTTTGATTCAATGGCGCCAGATCGTGGTGCACTGACAGGTTCTTGGCCAAAAGGAAAGCCACCTCCATGCTTTGCGAGTAGTTCAATCGTGGATCACAGTAGCTCGTATAGCGTAGCGGCAAATCGGTCTCGTCGATGCCCTGGGGGCCACCAATGCATTCAGTTACGTTCTCACCTGTTAGTTCGAAATGGACTCCACCCAGTACAGTGCCACCCTCACGGTGGATCTTTAGCGTCTGCACCAATTCGGCAAAAATGCGATCAAATGGCCGTGTTTTATAGCCATTATCAGCAACAATTGTGTTGCCGTGGCACGGATCACAAGACCAAATCACCTTCAGGCCTGCAGCCTTTACCGCTGCAATGTGCTTGGGCAGCAGATGTGATACCTTGTCACTACCATAACGCGTGATAAGCGTGATCTTGCCCGGATTGGCTTCGGGATTTTTCCACAATTTACGAATCAAGGGCACCAGATCATTCACAGCCATAGTCGGGCCAACCTTAATACCAATAGGATTTTCAATGCCACGGAAGTACTCGATATGAGCGTGGTCCAATTGACGTGTGCGGTCACCAATCCACAAAAAGTCCGTACCCATGTTGTAGTACTTGCCGTTCACCTTGCGCGTCATAGTCTCTTCGTAACCAAGCTCCAAGCCTTCGTGCGACACAAAGAGATCCACCGTTTTCAAATGAGGTGATTCCGCTCCAACACCGCACATGTGCACAAAATGTAAACTGTCCGTAATCTCGTCCACCATGTGCTGGTACTCTTCTCGTCGAGAAGACGTCTGCACAAAATCGAGATCCCACTTGCCTGCATCGTGGATGTCCGCAAAGCCCGATCCCACCAACACCCGACCATAATTCAGCGTTGCAGCACTATGGAAATATCCTTCCAGTAATCTGCTTGGGTCCGGAGTGCGCTGGTCCTTCTCGTAGCCATTGATATTCTCGCCTCGGAAGCTGGTCACTTTCTCTCCATCCAGCATCTCCGTGTCACTGGACCGCGGCTTGGCAAACTGTCCAGCCATTCGAGCCACACGAACCGTCGGCATCCGAGCGCCCCACACCAGCACGAGACTCATCTGGATCATAATTTTGAGCTTCTTCTCAATCAGCTCCGGCTGGCAGTCCTGGAATCGCTCCGAGCAGTCACCACCTTGCAACAAGAAGCGTTTGCCATCTGCGACATCCGCCAGCAGCGTCTTCAAATTTTCAATTTCACGCACCGACACCAATCCAGGCAATGTCTTTACTGTAAAGAAATCGACATTGCAACAACGTTAGAGATTTAAAAGTCATTGATACCTTCTAGTACAAGCTCAAAAAAATTAGAATTGTACGCTTGTCATGGGCTTGTTTTAGTGCTTTTTCATCCGGATACGAAGCTTGCTGTTTCGCGGGAAATTGACGCCACGAAGAAGGCGTCCAATCTAAACTTTGCGAAATTGTCATAGCTCCTGATGGCGGTGACCTTAAATGAATGGTGACCAGAGACTGACTTTTTTGTTGGGGTGTACGGTGTGGTGTATACCACATCAGTACAACGTAGATACAAAATATCAGTATAAAATAATTGACGATAGTTCCAAGAAATACAGTATGGGCACGTCTCGTTTCCAGCGACCTTCTAAGCCAAGAGGAGATTCGTTAGTGGTTGTAAATCAATCAATGTTATACTCTACAGCTCCTAGAAGTCAGAAACGGCAACAGAGTGGAAAGAAAAAGAATAACGAGAAGCTACAGAAGCTACAGAAACGCAAGATAGACAAGGACGGAACTAGTGGAGCTAAAGGAACACACAAGAAGCGGAAGAAGCAGCAAGTAAAGACCCCTATCATCAGTAATGTGACAATATCAAGTGCAGCCAAGTTGACGCGTGAAGAAGGTGGTGGCACGTCCTGTTCTGTGCTCCGAGTCAAGAAAGACGCCGATGTGCTGGCTGGACTCTATTGGATCTTACTTGCTCGCAATACTCTACGCCCTTGTGTAGTGACTCTGCCTAATCATGACGAGACGTCTCCATCTCAATTATCTACGATGTTCAAGCATCTTGGGCTCCAAGCAGTGGCGTTGCATCACAAGATGACGACAGGTCAGCGGACTGAAACGGTGCAGAGACTCAAAACTTCCGTCCTGGGGTCACATGCTCTCGTTCTTGTGACTACAGAGCACATGCTGCCAAGTGCTGTGTATGCTAAGGCTGATGTGGTGTTGGCTGGAGCTGTGAGTGCTGCGTCGACTGAAGTGGCGACGGCAAAGTTTGCTCATGTACATCAAGTGACAGTTGGGACTGAAAACAAGCAGCAGAACACGAGTAACTTTCGCCCTGAGTTGTTGACTCCTTGCTTGCAGCAACTGCAGACGCGGATGAAGCTGGCACGGCAGATTGTGGACATCGCGCAACGTGTTGGCAAGACTGGAGCTGCTGTCCAGGATGAGGACGACAAGTGGGCTCGGAAATTGGCGAAAGGAGCTGATCTCGATGATGATGGCGATGATGAAGGACAGAAGAAAAAGCGTAAACGTACGATGACCCCGGATGAGCAGAGGCTGCAGGCATTAGTGGCAAAGCTTTACGTGGTACTGACGCGTAAGCTGCCAGGAATCGAAGCGAATGATGCTGTTAGCGCGTCATTTGTCGGAGAGCAGAAAGCTGATAGTCAGCACCGTCGCGAGAAGCTAGAGGTGCTAGGTCTTGTCACAATGAATGCTGCCGTGGGTACGGCCATGACGGATGAACGCACATCTGCTCAGACGCGATGGATGGATTTTGCCGAGGGTAAAGCACACGGTGGTCAATGGGACGGACCTGTGCGTCATGGTGCATCGAAGGATGATACTTCACTTGCGCTTCGCGAGAGGTTCTGTGCTGCAAGAGGCATGGCGAACGACTCGAGCTACTTGAGCAAATGGGCGCCTAACAAAGGGCCTATCGACAATGAAAAATGGGGTGGCATGTTCGGTAAGGTTTGCGGACACAACGAAGTGGTTATGAACGATCTGCGGGCCTTTTATCCGCAAGAGGTAATAAATTCGAAGGTCTGCAGCAAAGTCTTTCCAGCTCCAGGAAACCAGGGCTTTGACGGCTGTCTAGAGCACTTGCGGTTTGCCTGCTTGGCTCAAAATACGAGCATGACTCTATGGGACGCTGAGTACTTCATTTTTATTTCAACGCGCGGACGCGTGACATGGTCCAAGAAGAGTCAGCTGCTTTCACTCTCACTGGCGAGTCTGCAGTGTCTCGTCCCTGCACTTCGTAGCTGGACAGCGGCAAGTGTCGGTCACTTGCCACCCAATGCAGTCCTTCGTGCGATCCAACTATGTAGCCAACTTGGCTGCGGCGACAAACGTGGCAAGCTGCCCCCTAAGGCGTTCAAACTTATCGTGAGCTTTGCGTTTGGTGGATCAGCTCGACTATGGCGACAAATTGCGAGGGTCTCGACACCCCTAAAAGAGGAAAATGTATATAATCCCCTGTAGATAGATGGAAGGCTTATACAGTACATTTAACAATAGCGTGTCATTACGTAGCACCACAAAAGAATAGACGAGAGAGCGACTTATTTACTTACTTGCGTTGCATGCCGTCCAAACTCGCACGGATGGCTGACTGGCTATCTATGGTCGCTTCCTCATCTTCGTTGCAATTTCTGGAGGCTGTTTAGCCTGATCTTCTGTGTCGATATCCCTTTCCGTTTGCATCACTTTTGCACATTTTGCATCTCCACCATACAGCAATGCCTGGTTATCACTGTCTCCGCTAGATGTCTGCTCACACCGAAAGTCAACCTTATTGCCATTGCTGCGTTCATTGCAAATCTTGTGGTTTCCACTCACACGCGTCATATGCTTTTGCAACACTAACTTTTCCTGCACGGGATCGAATACGAGCCAGTCATCAGGCCGTAAGATCGTTCGATTAGCATATTGTATCTTCAATTGTACCAACTTGGCCAATGCTTTATGACACGCTTCGTCATCCATAGGAACCAACGGGATGTCATCAAAGTATTTATCCTTATCATCCCCGTCTCTATCTTCATTTTCTGACAGCAATTCAGGCACATCAGGCTCTGAAATTCCAAAAGGCAGACTTCGTAGCATACAAAAACCTTGTTAATAACGGGCGAATTTGACCAAAAAATTGAGCTCAATAGTCCACTTACTATGTTGAAACAATCTCACAAATTTGATGATAGAGCCACCGACCTGAGAGTAGATCCACCAGTAGTGGCCACCCTCGGTTCAAAAGTCCCCAATACTTAGCAGCATAGACGATAAGATATGTACCTAAAAGACACAGTGTCGGTACATATATACGCACTAGTGGCAGTCGTGTGGAATGCACTAGTATTTCATCCAATAGCTTCTCGTGGAATGACAACTGTGGGTACATTTCGCACATGTCGAAAGTCTTGTAATAAGCGTCACCCAATAGATGTATGAATACGCCAATACCCGCTACGAAATACACAGTAAACCATAGAGTTGTATTGAAATAGCTCATTGTATTGGAAATAGAATCCAATGCGCAAGAGACAGAGAAATGCAAGGAATAGAGCGCGTCGAGATATCGTTGGCACTTTTGCTTTGAGATGAAGTGACACCTTTATATGGTAATTGCTCATGCTTTAACTTGATTGGTTATAAATAATCTTTAAAAAAAAGCTTGGCAGAATCTTAAAACTGATAAAACAACAGCGAGAAGTTGGTTTAAACGCGTTTACACACTGCTAAGTTCGCACGGTGGTCGCCTGGAATGCATCATTCTTTAATTGCTTACACCCGGTATCAGATCTGTATTGCGTCTTTCTTGTTACCAAAATGGCGAACCTCCGCTGCCTCGATTAGACGATCTTTTAGTATGCAAGAAGACGTCACTTTTTTCTTATTGCTCTATTCAGGTGCTTTCAAAGTTTCCGCGTCGGCTTTTATTAATCAGATAGTAGGCCTACCTATTCTTGAGCTTCATTCGAGCATCATTCAGACGTAAATAGCTTTTTTGATGCACGTTATATGAGCACCTTACTCTACCTAGTCGACCTCTATTGGCAGCTCTTGTAGAATAAACAAGCTACGCGTGCCACGATCTTGTACGTGATTGCCGGCGACATAAGTCTCATGTATTTATGGAGAAATGACTACCGCAGAGGCATTGGATGATGCTGAGGACGAGAAGGCGCTCAAAAAACGGCTATGCATCGTCAAGAAGCTGAGATGGAGCGGCGTAGATGTATCTATTTGACATTTTGACCAATCAGATTTCGATACATTGGAAAATGAGAGGTTGTAATGGTACTTGAGAACAATTTTCTTCGCAAAATATCATTTTGTGCGACGATCGGGTTTTGGTCGTACATGCTTGGTCGTCCAAATTACTATGATTTATACAAGCTTCTAGCTTGATCAAAATGTGCATGAATTTTTGGTGCGGACATCATTGTTTTTGACAAATCCAAGATCTCTTTATTAAATATAAACCAATCCTAACACGCCGTGTGGATTCTTTGGTGGGTACACTTTCAACAAGCATAAGCGACGGCATTGATCCGATCATTCCTGATTTTACTTCGACTTCCTCAAGTTCCACCCACGCAGATACAATGGCTGACCAGTTAACTGAAGAGCAGATTGCCGAGTTTAAGGAGGCATTCTCCCTGTTTGACAAGGACGGCGATGGAACCATCACGACGAAAGAACTTGGCACGGTCATGCGCTCTCTGGGCCAGAACCCGACCGAGGCGGAGCTACAAGACATGATCAATGAGGTGGACGCAGACGGTAATGGCACGATTGACTTCCCAGAGTTCCTGACGATGATGGCTCGTAAGATGAAGGACACGGACTCGGAAGAGGAGATTTTGGAAGCGTTCAAAGTGTTTGACAAGGACGGCAATGGATTTATCTCGGCCGCTGAACTGCGCCACATTATGACCAATTTGGGGGAGAAACTTACGGACGAGGAGGTCGACGAGATGATTCGTGAAGCCGATATTGACGGCGATGGACAGATCAATTACGAAGAGTTTGTCAAGATGATGATGTCGAAGTAAGAGAAAAGTGTACGACTTTTGATGTGCGGACAAAAATACTTCGACCCTTTTTACCCAATCAATGCTACTACAATAATTTAGAAACAGCAAATTACGTGGCTCCTACTCGTGTTTCAATTTCTGTTGATCTAAATTATGGCACAAAAAGCAGTCTATAAAAACTCCCCAAAATAACCTAGTAACGCCTAATTTAACCAGTGCATGTGCTAGCGTTCAAACAGTAGAGACTTTACCACGTGGCGGACCTTTCCGAAACGATATCGTCCGCGACCTTTGGCGCAACAATTGAAGCTGGCGGCTATGATTTATCAGAAAGTGGGCAACTTAGCTTACTTGTCTCACCACTGGCAGCGCAGGCGGCGATAGTCTTACTGCTTTTTTCTATATAGTTGGTCCAGTCTCTTGTTCATCTTGTCCCGTGTTAAAGAATAGCCGAGCCGTTTCATAAAGGGTTGTGGTAACCAATGTTCTATTTCAAAAAAAAAAGACCAGTTCGTAAAGATCCAGACTGACCTTCGATATCGAATGAAATGATGACGCTGTCTTCAACATCGTCCAAAATTCCAAAATTTTGAAAATCGCAACGAGATCTCCTCCCTCACCTCATTTGAATCTTAGAGCTTTATTGCCCACGTCTTTATTGTCTCTTTCTCTCTCTCTCTCTCTCTCTCTCTTTTATCATGGATTATCGTCAGCTGCAATCTCAACCAGGGAACGCACGTCTTAACGGCAGTAATCGCGCTGCCTGGAACGCCATGGATCTTGAAATTGGGGCTCAAATCCCGCCGTCGAATGCACGTAACAATACTGAAGATTGCGGTGCATTATCTGCTCGGAATGTATTGCTACGTCAAAAATTACGTGAACGCAAGCGCTACGACTCGGCTGATGACGCCATGAAGAAAGCCGCAGCACGTGCGACGAGTCGGTATCAGAAGATTCCCGAACCGACTCTGATTCCATCCAGAGAACGGCCATATTCCCCAGCACAAATGGGCCAATCAGCTTTCTTTAATGCGATGAACGGTGGGACCGGTACAAAAAACGTACCGACTAGAAGGAATGACCGACTAGAAGGAGGAGCACTACAAGCTCGAAATGTACTGATTCAACACAAATTACAAACTAAAATGTCCAAAGACGATACGGACATGGCGGATGGAAATCATGTCGAAGGAGCTAGAGAAGAAGCTGTGAGTTCACCTTGTGCGTCCTTTACAGGGACAGGCAATCGACGATTACAATTTGCAAGTATGAGTCCCAGTCGTGCTGGAAAATATGGGGCTTTGGAGAATAAAAAGAAACCCAATCGACGGGATTTACTCGAGCAACAAGACAAGAATTCGATTGTTGCTATTGGGGCTGATGAAAAGATACAGCAGAGAGTGGGAGGATCGGACTATGGAAAACTTTCAGCAGCTCATGTGCTTATTCGACGCAAATTAAAGGAGAGAAAACGGTTTGATTCAGCAGATTATGCAATGGAGAAACAAGGTCAACAGACAGATGTTCCTGCTGAGATTGCAGCTAATCCTGCCGCACCAGGTACAGCAGCTTTACGTTACAGCACCATTGGGACTTCACAAGCGACAATTAATCACCAAGTGAAACATATTAAACTTTCTGAATCTTTGAACGGACGTGTCGCGTCTCCAGCAGTTGTTAATGCAGCTCAAGCTGCCTTGGCAGCGCGTGCAGCTCGCTATGCAGGACTGAAGAATGGAAATACAATGACGGACACGAAAAACATTCCGTCTCAAGGAGCACTCGATCGATATGGTCTTGACAAGAGTGTGACGCCTTTAGGTGCAGCTGCTGCACGTAATTTGGTGCTCCAACGCAAGCTTGCGGAGCGTAAAATGTTCGACTCGGCTGATCACTTCAAGGAGGCCACTTGAATGCACTGTGCCATATCTCATATCGCTTTCCAGTGAAAAGGTTGAGCGGAAGATAAACAGTATGTGATGTTTGATATCCGTCATGATCAGCTACGCAGAGCACAAGTACAAGGCAGAAGTATGTGGTCCCAAAGATGGTTGTTTGACTTCACAACAATTCACTAAAGCGGCTATTTAGTAAAAACTGACATTGAATACGACACCACTGCTAAACAACGAGCTTGTATGTGTTTGGATTCCAATGAACATTGCGCCTTGCTTGCAGTCGTTAGTAGACGTCGACCTTCTCTGATCAATCGAAAACCTCGCTGAAATTTACGCAGACTCTTTTTTCAGCAGCTTTGTGCGAGAATGACGACGATGACTTAATCACAGCAGTCGAAGAGCAAGAGTGGAGTACAGCTGAGGTGAAAGTGGCGACATGTCGTTCTTGACACTGGCACATCAATGACTACAACAAACGAGCAAGGAAATCCGTCTTTCACTTTGCTACGAACTCGACAAAACAAAAGTTTGCTCTCACGCCACGCTTCAATCCATTTGTCAACAACTGCAGCTTTGATACCATCTCAATCTGAGCCAGAAAGCGTCGAACTAAAAAGCAAAAATCTTGTAGCAAAAACAACTCAGGCACAAAGACAGCATATTCAACGTCACTTGACATTACCACCAGCCAAATCAATGGAGACCGCAGAGGCTTAGATCGGAATTGAGACCACCATGAATTTCCTTGTTTTTGAGTTTCGTGCGTCGAGTGAGGAACGCATCAAAGCCGTCCATTTTCTGCAAGTCCTCCTTAGTCATGGGATTACCTTCCAGATTCATTACTTGGACAGCAGAGTCCTCTCCAAGCAGATCAGCAGCAATAGACTGTACCTTTGCACCTGCTGATTGACCGACCAGTGTATTCCTACGTGCTGATAACATCTTGAGCTTGACACATCTTGCCAAAGCAGCTGGTAGCTCTGTCAAGTTGTTGCCGTCCAGAATAAGCTCCTGCAGCTCGTGCATCTCCCCCAAATGTGCTGGTAAACTCTCCAACCTATTCTCCGATAAATCTAGTTCTTGTAATTGCGTCAGTGCGAGCACACTGCAAGGAACAGTCGATAATCTGTTGTTTTTCACTGACAGCTTGATCAAATTGGGTGGTAGCACGTTCGGAATGTCCTCGAGCACATTGCCATCAAGCACTAGCTAAGAATTTTTTCACACAATATATTTCATGTGTCAATAATAATAATTATTGTCATATTCTATAAAATAATAAACGTACGAAATAATATCAACAATAATTAGTGTATACAATTGCGAATCTCGTACCGTCGTGAGCCCTGTGAGCGCCGACAAGTCCGGCAGTGTCTCCAAAATATTAGACGACACCTTGAGCGTCTTTAGCTTCTTAAGTACGTTCAATTGCGACGGCAAGTGACTCAAGTGATTACCAGTGAGGTCCAATATCCGCAGCATTGACAATTCCAATACTTCTTCTGGTAGCTTTTTCAGCTTACTATTGGGCAACGCCAGCACACCCGTCATCTTTGCTGTTTTCATCTTCTGTTGCTGAATGCTACGGTTGTTTTTTGGCTTGCTCTTGGCCTGAGCGTGGGCTTCACGTGCCTTCGTCGCCGTGTTCCCCATGACTCAATTAGGTATCCACAAAAATGAGACCAATTGGCGAAAAATTATGGGAATCAAAGTACTGTCAGGACCCAAAATATAAAACGCGTTTCGATTGGTTAAAACTCGACACGACGTCGTCTCCAGTGAGAAGCACAATGATCAGCAGCGAGTCAAGTGACGAGGAGCTCACGACGCTGTATCAAGCCGCTGTAGCTGCCATTAAACCCGTCCGGAAGATTAAAATGACCAAGAATGAAACAACGGATACTCTCGCTCCGTCCCTCGATGAATTTACAGGTCAAAAACGCTCTCTAGAAGCTTCTACAGCTATTTTAAATCCAGACGAAGCCCAGAAACTCAAGCGAGAAGCTCGTAAGAAGCGTAAAGCTCAAGAAAAAGTGTCTCGGGAAGCGGAAAAGAAGCAGAAAAAACACGAGCAATTGCTTAAGGAACGAGCAAGGAAGGGACGAGCTTATACGCTCAGTCTTGCAATTCCTGGCTCGATTTTGGACAATGCACAGACAAAGGAGTTGAAGACGTACTTGGCTGGTCAAGTAGCTCGTGCTGCAGTGATTTTTCAAGTGGATGAGGTTATTGTCTTTGATGATCAATTGGGTGATAATGTGAGCACGGGGGCAGTCAAGAAACGGGCCCATGACTGTCATGTCTTTATGGCGCGCATTTTGCAGTATCTGGAGACGCCACAGTATTTAAGACGTGCATTGTTCCCAATGCACTCGGACTTGAGCTGTGCAGGGTTATTAAATCCATTGGATTGTCCACATCACTTGCGTGCACAAGAGTGGAGTGTGTACCGTGAAGGTGTGGTTACGGACCGACCACTGAAGGAGAAAGAAGGCTCGCATGTCTATGTCGGATTGCAGCGTGAAGTTGTGGTGGATAAACGTATTACACCTGGCGTTCGGGTGACTGTAAAGATTGATGAGGCTTCTAAAGAGTTTAAGAAGAAAAGTACGTACTACTGGATGCACAATTTCATGCTGTCCAGAGGCTAACATTGTGTGTTTGTACAGTGGTCGGTCAGCTTGTGTCGTCTGCTGAACCGCGAGAACAGCTTGGTTTGTACTGGGGCTATACAACACGATTTGCGTCTTCGTTGAGCGACGTTTGGACCACCTGTCCCTTTCCGGAAGGGTACGATCTCAAGATAGGCACATCCGAGCGTGGTAATGTATCGATCGATGACGCAGACTTCTCCATGCCGAAATTTCGACACGCACTTATTGTCTTTGGCGGTGTGGCTGGTATTGAGGAGTGTGTGGACGCTGACGAGAAGCTTCCTGTAAGCGGTGAAGACTCGCACACGCTATTTGACATGTGGGTAAACACGTGTCCTGAGCAGGGAAGTCGCACCATTCGTTCAGAGGAAGCTTTGCTGATCTCCCTTGCTGCCCTTCGGCCGCACGTCATTCGTGGTGGACGAGCACAATAGATGATAATTCTCCACGGTCGATTAGCAGAAATAATACAAGTGCGATTCTTGCCACAGTAGCACAACTCCTTGCACACAGGGCAATCACTATTGAAGATGCAATCGCCATGCTTTTCAAGAGTATCAATGGCTGTGTCGGCATGCTCGTCATATAAATTGCACAACATGATGTTCTTCACAGCAGCAAAGGACAAACACTTGAACAAAAAGTTCGGCTGTTTTACTCGGTAAAGAATGTCGATGAGACGTTCTCCCAAAGCGTGATACCTACTACATTTTACTTCTGTTGGTGGCAAAGACGCTTAATGGTTGGGACGTACCCGGAATGAAGCGAGGTAACGATTCTTTTAAAGCAAATTGTTGTGATATTTCCTCTATAAGTCAATTGTCCGACGTGAACTATAGGTAACGCTACCTTGAGGGTGACGCATATCGCGTGTTTGAAAGAACTCGGACTTGTCCGTATCAAGAAAAAGGAATTGCCAAATACAAGGGTCTTTTGCAGTCAAAAGGAGTTTGAAGTCCCATAGCTGGGTACTGTAAATTGATGTGCCGTTTATTGTGCACAAGAAACGAGGATGCCTGCATCCAATTTAGATTCTCCACGAAATATTGAGATCTCGTAAATGGCATCGCCAGCTCTAGACTTACGGATGAATAGATTTCTCTTGCTGCGAGACCGAGCAAAAGCGACGACCAAGTTGAAAGATTTCATGATGGGAAGGTAGTTGAGTTGATGTAGCAAATTGGAAAATGAAGAGCCTTGTAGCTAGAACAGTTTTTTGCTCGATGGTGGCGATTATCCTCCGTCAATTTAGTCGGTAAGAGCGCAGTCTAGTGAATTGATTGCGAGATACACAAACTTGTCGGTGTTAATGCGCAAGAATACTTTATACAAAAGATCATTGTACGTTTGGAGCACAATCAATGTCAGTTATGCTTCCTGAATGTGTCGCAGTGATCAACCAATTAAGTTACTCCAAGGAGCTGTTTGAAAAGAGTGCAACCTTGCATAGTGTTAAATGCACTTCTTTAGCACCATGGAACTCGTAACAAGTATTTTGCGGTGTAGCTATTACCCTTTCATAGATATTGGTAACGTGCTGCCTAACATGACGCTTACCAGCACTGGAAAGGGTCTTCCTACTGTCAAAGTTTGACATTATAACCAGGATTTGAGGAAAATGTGTGACACAATGGTAGAACTCGGCCTAGCATGTACACGACAATGAGGCGTCGATGGAGTTCATCCGACTTGTAGTATAGTTGTGTGGAGTATTATGCAAAGAAACAAGTCCTACTCAAGAATGGGTACAAATGTCCCTTTTTCAGATGTTTACGTAAACTCGTTGATTACTGAATGGACGTTCGTCATTTATATTATTTCTGTAGCCATGCTTTGTGTACCACTGTTTTGGTACATCTTATTTTATGTGTCAATTGGGTCACACGAACGATACACTTACCACACATGGAGGAGACACTACGGCTGCAGTTTGGTACGGCTGCAACAACAATTGGTACGCAATGGTTAGCATTGCAAGAGTCCAATGGAGTTAGAAAGATGCCGCACGTGTTGTCATTTGAGGCCAAAGGTCGTGTCCAAAGACCAAATCGAGCAGCTTCGAAGCAGCGAGAAGGCCATACGACGTGGTAGGACCAATTAAAGTCATTACCATTATGGGTACATAATAGCTTGTGTTTTGCTAATTACATTGTTGTAAATTATATTTGACCAATCAGGGATGAAGGTGTACAAGTTTATAACCAATCGGGAGCTGAGCCAATAGTTAATGATGGACTCTGGAGCTGGGGAAGACTTGAGGAGCATAACCTCGTGGAAGTGGATGAATTTCGTCAACACATGCTTTTGCATAATTTCTATGAAGGTCATGCAGTTTCTAATGGAGGAAATATTGGCAACGCAACGTTAGAAAAGGCAGAAGATCGTGTGCGGACGGTGTTGGAGGCTTGTGACCAGTTGAAAATGGTGCAGGGTCTTGTAGATATGAACTCATCGTGGGGAGGTCTGGCTCATGAGATCATGACGTACGTTGCAGAAGAGTGTCCGGGTGTATTGACTGTGATTGTGGGCAACGATTGGAGCTATCCGATGGTCACTGACGACAATGATTCACTCTTTCGAGCTGCACCGATTGTGCGAGACCGAACGAAGGTTGAGGCGAGAAAGCGCGTGAACGTGGCATCGTCTATGGCATTGATGTCTGAAGTATCACATCTGATGGTACCTGTAGCAATGACGTCAAGTTCCTTGCCAAGTACAAGATTTACGCAGCTCAGTTTCGACCGATCGAGCTGTGCTGACGTTGGAACTATTGTCGCTACGGCATTGGAGCAGTCGATATCAATCCACCGAGGCCGATCTGTGTATGAGATAATGGAAGGGTTTCACCCCAGCATGAAAGTTGTAGAGGTGTGTGCATCGTTCCCGCACACGACTGATCCAACAACACTGCTTCAGAGTATCAGTGATGACGTCACCAATGAAGTGCGTTGCAACGAATCGATGAAAGAAGATCCGTTTGATAGCTGTTCACTCCTTCCTTCCATTCAACAGCGTTCTGGACATCCAGTGCACGAAGACAACACCAACAAGACGTACTACCGACGTCTCCACTTCCGCGGCGCATTTACGGGCTATCCGTCTCTACGCTCCACCGTCGACACTTATCGTATTTCAACCCGCGACATTGCATTACATTGGTCCGACACTTCACCTCTCACGCTGCCGTCAACATATCGTCTCGAGATGATGCAAAACTCGTCTGTCGATGCGATTTCTCAACTCGTACTTTCCAGTCGAACAGGAATCTGGATGCGTACAATTGCCCAACTTGCAGCCAAGAGTGACAAGCGTACGTTGTTTGAGTTTACACGTGCTGGAATGAATCCTGATGCTCTCAAAGAATTAGAAGCGACATTAGCAGGGATGGGCGATGCGTACTTTACTTAATAAGGCAGGCGGCATACGAAGCAGCAACATGGGTACAGAAGGTGTATCCACAATCCAAAAATCCCCTTTCTTAAATAGCGTCTAATCGCACTTTGTACGCGTATGTATACTTAATAATATCTGACAGGCAATGTAATTAAGTTTTAGAAGAGCTAAAATAGAGGCTCAAAACCAAAGGGGAAGAGTATGCGTAGCTCATGTATCTTGGACAAGTCACTGGTTGTGGCGTTGGCTGTGGCCACGTTATCGGCCTCAATCGATAGTTTTTCACTGCCAGGTGTACAAATGACAACGTACACCAAGGGTGAGACACTGCCTCTCTTTGTCAATAGTCTCAAGTCATCCGAAACTTTGCTACCTCTTGATTACTATAAGTTGCCATTTTGTCAGGTAAAGTAGAAAAATGGATACTTTTTCATGTAGGGTTAGGTACGTTTTGAATACATACTTTCAAATTTCGTTTCTAATTCAAGTTTCTATTTAACATGTAGCCGGATAAAATTGAGTACAAATCAGAGAATTTGGGCGAGTATTTGACGGCAAATCGCATTCAAAATTCGCCGTACGAGATCAAGTTTCTGGAAAATCAAGAGTGTGCAGTGCTATGTAAACAAGAGTATGGAGAAGAGGATATTAAGGTGTGGGGGGACAAGATCAAAGACTCGTACACGATCAATTGGATCCTGGACAATCTCCCGGCCACGTCCGTGTCGCTGGATGGTGGTATGATGGTGGGCTTTCCATTGGGAAGCTTTAATCCGGAAGTGGACGTGATACCGCAGCTTCATAATCACGTGAAGATCCTCATTGGCTACAACAATAACCCGTTGGGCACTGAGGATTTTTCAGAGGACAAAGGTCGCATCGTGGACTTTAGGGTCATTCCATACAGTTTTGAGTATGCAGCCCACCAGATTGACGAGAAAACCAATCGGATGAAGACGTGCGAGCATGCGTCTGACCTCAAAAACCACTTGTACGTGCACCAGAACAAAGACGGCAAAATGCCTGTAATCTGGACCTATAGTGTGGAATGGTTATTGGACAATGAACACGACTGGCGCACGCGGTGGGACGTCTATTTTAACACTGGGTCGGGTGGCAATGACGTGCACTGGTTCTCCATCATTAATGCTCTTGTCATCGTGCTCTTCCTCAGTGGAATGGTGGGCATGATTCTCATGCGCAGCCTTCATCGTGACATCAGTCGCTACAACCGTGTGCCAACAGAGGAAGAGCGTGCTGAGGAACGAGAAGAATCTGGCTGGAAGCTTGTGCACGCTGATGTGTTCCGTCCACCGTCGAAGCACCCTATGCTCTTTTGTGTTATGGTGGGCACGGGCTGCCAGCTGCTTGGCATGGCGCTCGTTACGCTCTCCTTCGCTGCCGTGGGTGTTTTGGCACCTTCGAACCGTGGTAAGCTCGTGATTGCACTGCTGGTGTGCTTTGTGTTGCTGGGAATGCTGGCGGGTTTCACCTCGGCTCGGACGTACAAAATGTTCAAGGGCAAGCGCTGGCAGATGTGTACAGTGCTTACGGCTATGCTATTTCCGGGTATCATGTTCTCGCTCTTCTTCTTGCTGAACCTTTTCGTGTGGGGCGCTGGTTCGGACGCCGCTGTGCCATTCGGCTCTATTCTACTGGTCTTTTTCCTCTGGACTGGCATTTCCGTACCGCTTGTGTTCGCAGGAGCTTACTTTGGCTTTAGGTAAGTTGCCTTGCTTTGTTTGAAACATGTTGAGCGATGACAGGGTTGCTAACGGTGCTGATCAATTATTGTGCTGGTACAGGATGGCACCTGCTACGTTTCCCGTGGCAACGAGCAACATCCCTCGTCCTATACCTCCTCAGCCGTGGTACATGACACACATGATGGGAGCAGCGGTGGGTGGCGTGCTCCCATTCGGTGCGATCTTCGTAGAGCTTTTCTTCGTACTGTCATCTCTCTGGACGGACAAATACTACTACGTATTTGGCTTCCTGCTGCTGGCTTTCCTTATCCTTATCAACACGTGCGCCGTGGTCACCATTGTGCTCACTTACTTCCAGCTGCTTGCCGAAGATTACAATTGGTACGTTTAAACTGGTTTAAGTAGTACTGACTCGGTGTCTCTTTTGCAGTAGCTAAAGTATGAATGGCGGTTGTTTTGATGTACACAGGTGGTGGCGTTCCTTCTTTGTGTCAGGCGCTTGTGGTGGCTATATGTTTCTCTACTCGACGTATTACTTTTGGACACGTCTGGACGTGGAAAATCTCATTGGCGCCATGCTCTACTTTGGTTATATGGCTGTTGCATCTGGTGCACTGTCACTGATGACGGGAGCCGTTGGTGCTGGTGCTTCACTGTGGTTCACGCGCAAAATCTACGCGTCCATTAAGGTCGACTAGAGCAAGTGAAGACAGGAGGTAAGTATACGTAGTATACAGCCAAAAACGCCGCTCGCCTTTTCTGCTTGCCGTGCCCGAAGACGAGTGGACGAGACATGATAAATACACTCGTTTACTACTGATTACGACGACGACGTGGACATGGCGACGGATTACTTTTCATGTTGCTGGTTTTATTACTTGTGATGATTGTCGTTGCATTGTCAAAGTGCTTGGCACCGATTTCTTGTATTGTTGAAAAATGAGGGATTCTCAATCAAGTCTTGACATGATGGATAATATCCATCATGTCTTTGTGTATCCATTGGATACACAAAGACTTGGTGGTGGTGGTGAGTCACCTATAGCCAAGATCAGATGTCTCACCATCTGATCTTCTAGCAGGTATACAGTATACTGTATCTACTACTGTATATGCCCGCATAAAAAACCTCAACTTTGCCGACAACTCGAATTACCCATTTTTGTTTTTAGATAAGGAGCTCTCGTCAACCCTCCCTCCCCCACCCATCCGTCAGGTTTTTCCAAGGTTTTTTATTCCCCACCCCCTCCCGCCCTCCCATTGTGCATCCCACAAGACGACGATAACGCAGTGGGCGTTCATCTTCCTCTTCCTCTCATCATGCAACGACGTAATGGTGGCACTCGAAAAGAGCGTCTATTACGTGCCAAAATGAAGAAGAAAATGACGGATGATACAGATTCCCATGCTCTTGTAAACACCTTTGAAGATATGCTTCAAATGTCGGATCTATCCGAACTGTCTTTATTGACAAATCTTACGAAACGATACGAAAATCAACTGATATATACGTATGTCGGGTCTATTCTTGTTGCTATTAACCCATACAAAACCCTAGATACAATCTATACGGAAGATAAAATGACGGAATATTATGGGAAAACCATGGGAATGTTACCTCCTCATGTCTTTGCCTTAGCTGATCATGCGTATACACAATTAATTCAAGGTGGAGCTTTAGATCCAGCCAATCAAAGTATAATTATCAGTGGAGAAAGTGGCGCCGGGAAAACCGAAACAACGAAAATCATCATGCAATACTTAGCACGTGCCACAAGTTACCGGAAACCAGATGGTGAAACGTCTGCCATCAATGAGGCAACTTCAACTTCAACTTCAACTTCAACCACGAGTAATCCAAATACTATCATCTCGGGCGCTTTAGGGAAACTTGAAGAACGGGTACTGGATAGTAATCCATTATTGGAATCTTTTGGCAATGCCAAGACATTACGTAATGATAATTCCAGTCGCTTTGGCAAATTCATTGAAATTCAATTCAATCATCATGGCAAAATCATCGGGGCCCAAATTCTAAACTTTTTATTGGAAAAAACACGCATTGTGTCCCAGAGTTTAGGCGAACGCAATTATCATATTTTTTATCAATTATTAGCAGGAGCCGATGAGGCGTTACGTGAACGGTTGCACTTGCAAACACCTCAAGAGTATGAATATTTACGAAAAAGTGACTGTTTTCATATTCATTCCTGTGACGATGCCACCGAATTTGCCACAACGAAACGATGTATGGAAACAATTGGAATTACACACGATCGACAGGAAATGGTATTTGAATTATTAGCCGCAGTTTTATTAATTGGGAATTTAAATTTTGCCATGGAAAATGACACTTGTGTCAGTGTTGAGGATGAATCCGTGAATGGAATGAAACTTGTCGCGTCTTTTCTAAAAGTAAGTGAAGATGCACTTTCCAAGGTACTACTGACGCGTCAACTGTATGTGGGAGGCAAAGTTATTGTACAGGAGCAGAATCTAGAACAGGTTCGAGATAAACGAGATGCACTTGCAAAAGGCATTTACTCGTCACTGTTTCTATGGCTCGTTTCAGAGCTGAATCGGACCATCTCACGGAATCAGGACAAATGGGGTTTTATTGGGGTACTGGATATCTATGGCTTTGAAAAGTTTGAGTGGAATACGTTTGAACAATTGTGTATCAATTATGCTAATGAGAAGCTCCAACGACATTTTAATCAACACATGCTAGAAGTTGAACAGAATGATTATGCCAAGGAGGGAATTGACTGGAAACACATTGATTTTGAAGATAATCAAGAGTGCTTGGATCTAATTGAGAGTAAAGTAAACGGTAAACCAGGCATTTTCATCTCACTGGACGACAATTGGCGACTTAAGGGAGAAGAAGCAAACAAGAAGTTTGTGTCAAATTTGCACAATTCCTTTGGTCGGACGTCGAATGGACACTTGAGCGGTAAGAATAAGTTTTACGTACACCCGAAGATGGACGCAGACTTGCACTTTGGTATCAAGCATTACGCCGGTGAGGTCATCTACGACGCAAGCGGTTTCAATGACAAAAATAACGAGACATTAAATGACGACATGAAAGAGCTCATCCGGCAATCTAAGAGTGACTGGCTGCGTGGAATCTTCGATCTTAACATGCAGTCAATCGAGGCTATCCTTGGCAACAAGCCACAACAGCAGCACTCCATTTCTCGTCGCCCGAGCGAGATCAAGGGAAAGAGTATGCACCAGCAGGGGAACAAGTCACGTAATATTCGAGAAGTGTCTGTTAGCGCTCAGTTCCGGTATCAGCTGCAAGAGCTCATGAACAAGATTTCGCTGGCGAATCCTCGGTATGTGCGGTGCATAAAACCGAACGAGTACAAGCGTCCAAATGAGCTTCATGCTGCGGATTGCGCGCGTCAGTTGAAATACTCTGGTATGATGGAAGCGATTCAGATCCGCCAGCGCGGTTTTGCTCTTCGCGAAGACCACGATGTTTTTTTTTACGATTACCAATCGCTTGCGCCTGATGCTCAGAACATCAAGGAGCTCGTTGAGGAGATTTCGTCTATGTTGGGTGCGGGCAAGGAAGAGTGGCAGTTGGGCAAAACGAAGGTGTTCCTGAAGAGAGCCATGGCCTTTAAGTTGCGAAAACTTGAAATGCTGCGGTGCAAATCTGCTGCTCGTGCCATTCAGAAATGGGTCCGCAACATGGCGAGAACGGAAGCTGCTGTCAGAATACAAACGAAAGCCCGTCAGTTCGTCGCGAAGAAGCAGCTGCAACGACTTCGTCGCAGTGCGTACCGTGTGATGGGTATTTTCCGGATACGTGTAGCTGTGAGTAAGTACCAGCGTATGCGTGCTGAATACCGCATGCGAAACGAAAAGGCAGTGATCGTACAGAAAATTGCGCGCGGGTATCTAGTCCGCAAGCGCGATTTGCTTCATCCATTTGGCGAAATGGGTCCGAAGGAGCTGGATGTAAAAATCGCCGAGTTGGAAGAGGCTATTGAAGATGCTGCGGTCAGCAAACAGTTTGAGCTGTGTGCCAATTTGCAACTAGAGCTTGAGAAGGTCGTCGAGGCCCGAAAGAAGGTTCGCACTGCGAAGGAAATTGATGCAGAAATCAAGAAATTGAACGAGGATATGGAAGAAGCTGCAATGTCGAAGCAGTTTGGTTTGTGTGCGGAGCTTCAAAAGCAACTTGAGATGCTGCAAGAAGCCCGGACGCACGTGAAGGAAGATTTGAATGAGCTAGAACCGGAGGAACTTGATGAGCGTATTCGTAAAATGGAAACTATCATTGCTGAGGCAATGGCTGCACGAGACTTTGGCAGGTGCAGTGACTTGCAAGTCAGTTTGGATGCCTTGGTGTCTACTCGGAAGAGAAAACAAACCCCGGAGGAACTGGATGCTGAAATTGAGAAGCTGAACCAGGAACTTAACAATTTGATGCAAAAGAAGCAGTTTGATAAGTGTGCCCAGCTTCAAAACGATATCGATGTCGTGAAGAAGAGAAGAGCAAAGTTCCCTACGGTTTCAAAGCCTCCTGCTCCGCGACCTTCTTCGAAAAAGTCTGAGCCGTCACCAGAATCAACTTCATCTCCTTCCTCGAAGAACAGAACGCCTTTACAAGAGAAGCTCGGACCAAAGCCGATTACGCCGGCTCCTCCATCAAACATTGATCGCGGTGGCATTCCTTCCGTGTGTGAGCCTGTTGTGTTTACACCAAACTCTTCACCAGCGGCTTTGCCTGGTGAAAAGCGGCCTGCTTCTAAGTTTCCTCAGGCAACACCGGCACCTCAGGCAACACCCCTACCGCAAGAATGTCCGGCCCCACAGGTTTCTCCAGTAGCGTTGACTCCAGCGCAACTGCTTGAAGATTACTCAGCCGCAGGCACACCGGTTAGTGACTATTTTGCTCCTAAGGGAGTTCCAACGGCGCCTAGTGCGAGGCGGCCTCCCGCAATTTACAACGGTCCTTCTCCTAGTGTCCGATGGGAATCGAATACTATGACCCCTGTGATGCCTCCCATCAAACAGCCAATGTTTGGGCGTCGTAAGCGCTCAAATTCGAACAGCTCGGCGACGTCAGGAGATTCGTTTGCGAGGTCGCATTCGTCAATGATGTCTACATCATCATCTAAAACGAGAAAATCGTCGTCAGATCCGTCACGAACAGTTGCTCGTCTTCGTCCGGCTAAGGCGATCACGGTTAGTGAGGAATCGACTGTTTTAGAAGCTGCAAGAATGATGAAGTCTCACCGCGCCGCCGCCGTTCTGGTGACTAACTGGGAAGGTGCCTTGACCGGCATTTTTTCGGACACAGATGCGGCACGACGTGTAGTGTCGAAAGGTATGGATCCCTCCAGAGTCGCTATTGGTTCAGTGATGACGCCGAACCCTACTTGTGTTACGATGGAGGATAACGCAGTGGATGCGATGGATACAATGCTCAGCGGAAAATTCCGCCACTTGCCGGTGATCAGTTCTCGCAGCGGCAATATTGTTGGTGTGCTTAACGTGGCAAAGTGTTTGCACGATGCAATTCGACGAGTTGAAAACATGTCAACCTCACTTCATCAAGAGCTTGGTGCAAGCGGGGACAATGCCATGCTGCGCGGAGCGTTTGAAAAAATGCTGTCTCCTTCGCTCCATGATGTGATGTCGGTGCCAGGTGAAGTTATGCCAGCGTTGGTTTATGGTAACATGACGGTTTATGAGGCAACGACGTACATGGTGGAGACCAGACGACCAGTTCTCGTGGTGTCGTCTGATGCCGAAACACAGGACCTAGTTGGAATCTTTACTCCGAAGGATTTGCTGCTTCGCGTGATTGCGGGAGACCTGGACGTTCACACTACGTCAGTTAGTGACGTGATGACTCCTAATCCCGAATCGACTGGACCGGAGACATCGATATTAGATGCGTTTCACATCATGCACGACGGAAAGTTTTTGAATTTGCCGGTGGTGTCTCCGGATTCTGGCGAAATTCTAGGTGTGGCTGATGTTATATCCATGAGTTTAGTATCTTTTGGCGAGTCTAGCGATATAAACAAGCTCTTCAACGCTGCTTTTGATTATCATGATGATGATACCACCTCGATGACGTCTGGTAGGTCGACGTCCAATTTGTCCGTTGCTAGCAAAGCGCGCCAACAAAAGGACCGCGACAAGGGCGTGAACGTTCGCCCAGTATCCAGCCTGCGTCCTCTTCCGGCTGTCACTATTGATGAGGTCGCATCTGTGTTTGAAGCTTCATTGCTGATGAAGCAGAAACGGACAGATGCGTTGCTTGTTGTGGATGAAGCTGGAGGTTTGAATGGTATTCTAACCGACACGGATATTTGTCGCCGTGTTCTAGCGCTGGACTTGATTCCAGAAGAGGTGCCTGTGTGTAACGTGATGACACGAGACATCAAGTACGTATCACCCAATGACAGTGCAATTGATGCTCTGCTTTCAATGCAGGAGGGGCATTTCCGCCATTTGCCGGTTGTTGACGGTGGCACTATTGCTGGTGTCTTAAACATTGGCAAGTGCATTTATGATGTCTCGAAGCGCCTCGAACATGCTTTGCAGTCGACGAATCAGCTAAAGGCGTCGCTAGAGAAAAGCGGCAAGTCGTCAACTCTTCAGCAGTTGCTTGCTCCGATGCTGGAAAAACTCTCGGCACCCACATTGGGTTCGATCGTTGACAACGGAACCCGGAATGGCTCGACGCCAGCTCCTCGTCTTCCAAAGTCGTCTCTTGTTAGTGATGTGGTGAAGGCAATGGCTTCATCAAAAAAGGCGGCGCTTATCGTCGATGACATTAATTTCGATAAGCTGGTTGGTATCTTTTCTCCTAAGGAGCTGGTGCTCAATGTTATTGCTAAGGGTCTCAAGGCTTCAGCCACGTATGTGGAAGAAGTGATGCTGAACGACCCTGAGATTGCGACGCCTTCGACGTCTGTGTCGGATGGCCTACACATTATGCACGATTCCCGGATACTTAATCTGCCGGTGCTGAAGGACGACTCGAACGAGCTTGTCGGTATGGTTGATGTGCTTGACCTCAGCTACGGCACCATCGATGCAATCTACGGTGACAATCGCGAGCAGATGCAGGAGTTTTGGAACACGACGCTGGAGCTGGACCAGCCATCTTTGCCGTCGGAAGCAGGGGATCGGGAGCGCACCACGCTAATGTCGAGGGCAGAACGTGAAGAGAAGAGCCGTACAGTAGCGAAGCTGCGACCGAGCAAGGTGCTCACTGTATTAGAGTCAACAACTGTTGCGGAGCTATCACGGACTATGGGGCGGAACAAGGTGGACTGCGTGCTGGTCGTGTCGGAACAGGGAATGCTCAACGGTATCATTACGGACACGGATCTGACGCGCCGGGTCGTTTCGGAGAACCGTCCGCTGGATTCAACGCTGGTAGGTGATGTCATGACTTGCAACCCTATCTTTGTGTCAACAGACGACCCTGCGATTGATGCACTCATTTCCATGCTGGAGGGCAAGTTCCGCCATCTGCCAGTTGTCGAGCGTAATGGTCCCGTTGTGGGTATCTTGAACATTGCAAAGTGTTTATACGATGCTATTCGGAAGATGGAGAAGTCAGAGCAATCATCTGCAGCGTTGCGACACACGCTAGAGAAAGAGATGAAGAACCGCGTGAATGGTGGTGCTCGTACTGGTGGAGTCTCTCAACTTCTTGGGTCTATGGTGAATAAGATGTTCTCGCCTAACATTAAAACGGTGATTGATGAAGAAGGTATTGATCCTCCTCGCGTGCAGCGTTACACTTCAGTGTATGAAGTGTCAAGGCAAATGGCTATCAAGAAGAAAGGAGCTCTAGTTGTAGATAATCGCGGGCAGTACTGTGGTATTTTCACGCCCAAGGAAATGCTGGAAAAGGTGCTCGCACGTGGTTTGCCCGTCCACACCACACCCGTGTGCGAAGTGATGTTAGAGAAGGATGTGACTATCAATGGAGAAACTTCGGTGATTGATGCTATGCACGCGATGCACGACAACAGGACGCTGTACCTAGCGGTGACGCAGTCTGAGGCAAACAAACAGCCCATAGGTCTGATTGACGTGCTCTCCCTGAGTTATGGTTCTTTTGCGAAGGGCAAGCCTAGTGAGTGGAAATCCTTTTGGAATGCTTCATTTGAGGCAGGTGATGACGACGATGTGTCGTCGCAGCACAGTTTCCGCAGCGGATTGTCGCACAACCTCGCGCCAAGCAGCAGTGGTTTGAGCCAAAAGGGCCGACAGGCAACATTGGCGACGGGCAATGTGCGTCCTGTGTCAAAGCTGCGACCGTCGAAGGCTATCACGATTTCAGAGACATTTTCGGTTTTTGATGCTGCCAAGGCGATGAGTGTCGCGCAGACGGACGCTGCATTGATCATTGGGCGTGATGGTGGGCTTCTTGGTATTCTTACGGATACTGATGTGACTCGACGTGTGGTGGCTTTGGGAAACGATCCGTTCTACGTGAGCGTGCTGGATGCGATGACCCCGGACCCCAAGTTTGTGGACGAACGCGACAGCGCCATGGATGCTATGTTCATGATGCTTGAGGGCAAATTTCGTCACCTGCCCGTCGTGGACGAAACAGGTATGGTTGCGGGCATGCTTCGTATTCAAAAATGCCTGTATGACGCGATTACGCGCATCGAGAAGGTGCAGCAGTCGTCAAGCGGATCGCTTCAGCAACGTCTTGATAAGCAGTTACAGGCCACTGGCATTGGCTCGGGCCAAGGAGCTCTGAAGCAGCTTGTAGGCCCCATGGTAGACAAGCTGCTTTCGCCTACAGTAGACTCGATTCTGGAAGACGAGACACTTCCTCCTCTTGTAAGTGAGCATGATACGGTGATGGAAGTGGCTCGTCAGATGGCTGCGTCTCGCAAGGCCGCACTCATTGTGGAGGACCCAAGCGGTGACAATAGTTCGTCTGTAAGCGGAGGACACCGGTCTTCAATCAGCGGAGGGGGCTACGACATTGGCACCTCGGCACTTACTAGAAAGGTGCTGGGTGTGTTCACGCCGAAGGATCTATTGCTGCGGGTGACTGGTGCTGGCCTCGATGCTGCCGAGACGACAGTTGGTCAGGTCATGACGCATGATCCTGAGACTGCTCCGCCGAACACAAAACTCGTTGAAGCGTTGCACATCATGTATGAACACGACTTTCTACACTTGCCGGTTGTTAACGATGAGACAGCTACAATTGTAGGCATGCTGGACGTGTTGTCCTTGTGCTACGGAACGTTTGCGAGCGGTGCGGCAGCAGAAAGTGGTAAGGCCATCGATGGAGACTCGGATTGGCGTGCGTTCTGGGACGTATCGCTAGCACTCGGCCACGATGAAGACGACTTCAGTGAGCTTGCTAGCATGACTGGCTCGCGAATTTCGCGCCGTCGTCCAGGCAGGTACACGGAAAGCCACCACTCGTCCATGAGGGACCATGTCCCCGAGCCAGAAGGCGCGATGCGTCCTGTGTCGATGCTGCGACCTCAGGAGGTGACTCGCATCAACGAGTTTATCACTGTGGCCGAAGCGGCGAAGCGCATGCGGCAAGCTCGTGTCGAGGCAGTTGTGGTCACGACAGAAGAAGGCGAGCTTCGCGGTATTTTGACGGACACGGACATCACGCGCCGCGTATTAGCTGAGGGTATGGACCCGGGGAGTTGCTCTGTGGCATCGGTTATGACCACAAAACCTTCTTGCGTGTACATGGAGGATCAGGCTATTGAGGCAATTACAAAGATGCTTGAGGGCCGTTTTAAGCACTTGCCTGTGCTTGGCTCGGACGGTACGCCGCAAGGCATGCTAGATATCTCCAAGTGTTTATACGATGCCATTACGTGTATGGAGAAGGTGCAGCAGTCGACAGAGGCAGCGGCATCTGAATTCTCACGGGATCTTGGCACTGGGTCGAATTTGCAACGACTGCTGGGCCCCATGATGGAGAAAATGGTGCGGCCTACCGTTGGTGATGCGCTTGACGGCGAGCTCATGCCACCTGTAATTAATACTCACACCACGGCGGCGCGTGCTGCAAAGCTAATGGCGAACACGAAGAAAGCTGCGATAGTTCTGAGCGATGAACAGGAGCTTTGTGGTATGGTGACGACCAAGGATCTGCTCCGCAAGCTGGTAGCCAAGGGTCTGTGTGCAGAAACGACCACGGTGGAAGAAGTGATGACGGTCGACCCGGATCTGATGGGACCTGATGTGAGCATTGTAAACGGTTTGCGCTCCCTGCACGATGCTGGTCAGCTGTTCATGCCAGTGCTGGCAGACGATGGCGAAATCCTGGGTATGGCGGACGTCATTTGCCTGAGCTACGGTCAGTTCCAGACTACGTCTGGTGGCACTTCGAATGGTGACTGGAGACAGTTCTGGCAAACAGCGATGAACCTACAGGAAGAAGTAGCGGGAGGCGCGTTCGGCGGAATCAACGATGACGTACGGTCTGTTGGCACGATTGAAGAGTTTGAGCGTGACGAGTACAATGCTGTTGATGGCGCATCGACTCCGACGGCCAGTGGTGTGGGCACTAATGGAGCCGGCCGGTATTCAAACTCACTTGGTGCGTATGCTGAGCTGGGTGAGAGCGTTTCGGTTGTCAGCGGAGCGAATACGACAACAACGAGCGTTTTGATGCAGAAGTTGTCGGAAGAGAACATGTTTGTCTTTAAGGTGAGTGATGGCCGGCAAGGTCATTTCCACCGTATCATGTGCAAGTTCGACTCGATGGGCCCGCTTCTGGAGCAGATTCGGTTCAAAATGGGGCTCGATGAGAATGAGGCACTGCGTCTCAAGTGCGAGGATGACGAAGGGGACCTGGCGCTGCTAACATCCGATGAGAGTCTTGTGGAGGCTGTGAACATGGCCCAGCGTGCCGGATGGAAACGTTTGGTGCTTGAAGTGGATGTGGTGACGCGTCAGCAGCACGACGGCAACGGTAGTGTCGTGTCCGCAGCCAGTTCAGCGGCAAGTGTTGCTAACAGTGGATCAAATACAGCAGGTCCCAAGCCGCGTAACCGATTGCTAACCAAGGTAGACGAAATGTCGTCGGCTGAAAACAGTTCAGACGAGGAAATCACGCGACGTAAAAGCAAGAAATCACGTCGCAAGAAGAAGCGCCGTATTCGCGGCTTCCGCGGCTTTTCTCTCAACAACAACATGATTGCTGGTGGTGCAGCGACATTGGTGGGTCTCGGTGCTGTCGCTTTCATGATGATGCGACGCAAATAAACTGAGTTTTAGTAGAGATAAAAAAACGATGATAAGGATCATGAGGATGGCGAGATTTCTAGAGGATGACGAATACATATAGAAGAAGGACATACGACGTATGTCTTGTATCGTCGTGGCTACTTTGTTGGCATCCACTTGATTCACTTGATTAGTAAATTAGCTCTACGAAGTTACTGGGAAAATATATAATCGCGAAAGTGGCTTGATATATAAACCAAGTCAAGCTGATACGTTGTTTGTAGCTTCAAGTTCCTCAGTCTTGTCCTTCATGACAATAACAAGTTTCGAATCTCCTTCACCTGGTTCATTACTACTACATTCATCGTCCATTGGTGTACCTAAACTCGGCACTTTTTCATCATCATTAGTCAAATTATTGGGAGGAGATTGAGGTGCCTGTGACACGATACAACTTTCATCCCGAACGTCTTTTTTTAGAAAATTATCTTGAATCCAAAATTGCATTGCATTCATTGAACAAGGACATGCAATCATCACAATAGTCAATTCCACATCTGGATACTTTTTCAATGGGTTAAAAAGCACGCCTGCAAAGGCGCCCAGAGGGTTTTGAAAAATGACAATAAGTATTGCAATGAGAAATTTGCAGACAAAAATCACGAGAATCCATGAAAATACTTGCAAAAACCATGTCCGAAACAAAACCGGATTACCGTAATCCCCTGGGGTTTTTAAAGATGACCAATCAAAACGAAAGGCCAAAAAAATCACACCCGAAAGTAAAAGATAGTTTACCAACACTCCCAAGGTCGTATCTAACGTGAAATTGACAAAATAAAGTGCACATTGATCCACTGATTCGTGATCTGATTCAGATAGTACTTGTTGACGGGAATAAAGCAATATTGCAATAAACAAGTTGGCAATATGGGCAAAAGTCGCTCCAATCATTTGTTTCGCAGCATCAAAAGCCCATATCATTAATGGACGTTGAGGCGTTTCACGCAATCGTTTGACCACTAACACCGAAAAAGCAATAAGTCCTAGTAACACTTGCAAAAAAGCTGCAAAATCACCACTTAATAGTTTGCATTCCGTCAAATTCTCGTCTTTGTCTTGCCACGTGCTGCTCATACGAAATCGCTTCCTGTCTTTTTCAAATAGAGAAAATGACAATAGGATGGTGGAGTAAAAGCGACAATTGGTTTTAAAATAGAGGTTTTAAAAAAAGATAAAGCGGCGAAATGCACAATATATTGTTTCTTGGATATTTCTTGGATATTTCGTATTCTACGGGATAAACTTATTGGTACGTATTTTACCGTATGACTGAAATACGGGGAGCATAAAGCTCATGGCAAATATTTTTTCTTCCTGTCGACTTCATTGACCGAGGTTCATGTCGAGCAGCGTCGAAATATGTCTGCAATATTTCAAACTCCTGACTCATTGAACCTCCCAGGAAACAGCCCATGCCACTTGTTGAATAAACTTTCGATTCGCTTGTACAAGAAGAAGTTTTCAACCTTGTGCGACTTTCACCCACAGATGCCACACTTAACAATATCCCGTCTTCGTTTTCGTCCTCTTCATGCACCAATAACCCATTGGACGTGTCACGATACACTTCACCTTCTAGCACCCGGTGTAGCTGTGCACGTTCTCGTCGAAGCTGTTCCAACTCACTTTGAAGATCAGAGTTCTGCTCCACTTGAGACTGCAATTGTTCGTGTGCCACACTCAGCTGATCTTGCAACTCATGCTGTGTCACCTGCAGTTCCTTGGCCCAGGCATCCTACAGCAATTGACATCAATAGAAAACGTTAAGCTTTCTACCAAATCAATAAACATGATACGTATCACTACAAACAATAAACAGCAAGAAAAGGGAACCTGATATACCCGAGAGTCATTCGATTCCAGCGATCGCAGATAGAACGATGACCAGATTGCTAGCGAGCTTGTGTGCCACTTGCACTGCAGTACCGACGGAGACTTGTCCGTAGACTCCTCGTCACTAAGAGGCACCATGAAAAATGGATTTTGAAAATTCGAAAAATCAGGATGCGCTTCAATCAACGTCCAGGCGCTTGTGCATCGGATAATCGTCTTGGACCTCTGGTATACAAGTGACCAGCACAATTGGCAAACACGTTTCAACACTTGACATCAAATAAAAAGAACACAAACCATTCGGGCCTCTTCGCAATCGTAGAGAAAAGTCCCACTTCGCTTGTTGTAGACTTCGTCGAGCAGAGCGATGAGATAGCGTTCATTAAACTCAAACGAACACGGAAACTGGCGCATCAGTTGCCACACAGCATCCAGAAACTGCATGAATACAGGCGATGTACTGTCATCTTCCCAATATCCAGCTGGGCTGTCTGTATGTCCCGATCGTGCGCGAAATTGGTGTCCAAAGGAACACCACTCCTGCTCGACCAGCACCTAGAAGCAAATACAGTTGTAATCGAGTTAGTACATGAACAATTTCTCCCATTGCCACTTCAATTACGCACCTGAAAACCCTTTATCGTCCGGTAAAACGGATCCGCACATAACTTCACTAAGGCTGTGATTTGGGCGGTGCGGTCCCATCCATCCGAACAGTGAATCATCAAACTGGTTCCTTCGACAAGCTTTGCAACACAAATGGAACACGACACCAGAATAGAGCGCACGTGCTCTAACCATCGTGTACTCTACAATGTGGTAACGGCAAATATATCAATATCCACGAGGTCAGCCCCTTTTCAAACTCTACGACCAAAGCTTGTAAGAACACTTACGCACCTCTAGACCTGATAACCAATTTGGTCGCTCGTTGCCACGTATTTCATTCTTGATCAAATCAAAGAGTTTCCGAATAGAATCTCGCATTGAGTGGATATTTTCAATACCCATGAACATGATGCTTGTGTTCTTGTAGTAATCCAGTCTAAGACAACAAAAGCGGATGTATAATCAATATACAACTCCAAAAAAAGTCTGTAAATAGAGCAAGCACATACACTTCGAAGCCTCCACCTAGTGCAATATTGCCGTATGCACTGGTTTGGCTTCGGCAATCAATGAAAACCAGCTTCCCTTTGCACTCTCGTCGTAGTGCTACCATGTATGCTTCATCAGAGATGCACCGTTTTCTACGCAATCCTACCAATGGCTGTGCACATCTTGCAATTACCGCATCATTATTGTGTCGGTACGATATAGCCGGCACACGTCCACGAGCACGAAATAAACTGATCTTTCGTAACTCTCCATCTGATACCGATGCAGGAACAATGAACGAGCTCGGATATGTCGGCGACATTTTGTAATTGTTGTTCACTTGTGTAATTCGAAATCCACCGATCTGTGTCCCTGGTTTTGGCATCTTCAAACCAAGTCGAGCAAATTCAACTTGAGGGTGGTAAATTGTCCACGCAGCCACATCTGGCTTCTGATTTAGCACAAAAGCTGCAGGCTGAAGTTTGTTTGCAAGCAACTGATTGATTTTCACGTAAACGTCACCCGAGACATTTTCTCCTGGAAAATTAAATTTCACCAATTCAAAATTTTTGCACGAAATTTCCAATTGACTCAGAGGTCCCAATTTTCCATTGACTTGAAATTCCGCCAATTCAGCAATATTATTCAAATAGATTTCCACCACTTTCTCTTCATCATGCTATGGATAAATAATAAATATCAGCATATAAACGTCAAAAAAACATTTTCACAAATATCTAAAAACTAAAAAAAACTTACGTGAAAAGAACGGAATAAAAGACGGTAGTCCGTTATAAACAACGTGCCATGGATCGCATCATCGGCGTTTTTTACCGTTTCTTTCTTGCTCGAGACTCCTGCCACTCGTCCCACTGTCGACTGATCAGACAGTGCGTGCACTTTTAATTGCACACTCTCGCCCATATACAACGTATCGGACGGATTTTCCATCACCAGATACATACTTTCTGAAACGAACGAGGTCTGAAAAAAACACGAAACAAAAAAACGTTTGAAACCATTTCCTGTAGAAATTAATAAAACCATATATATGACCCCTTACGGCGTGGTCCAGTTCTTGTCGCTTGACTTCCGTCCATGAATCTTCGTCGACACTTCGTTGGTTATTATAAGATAAAAAACCATCATCACATCGCGAGCCTGACGTTATTTTACTACCATCAAACATTCGCTCCATTTATTCTTCAGCTTGGAAATCGACGTGACTGTAACGTTTTTTTTTACTTCGGATCAGGTCATATTTTACACTAAGTACGCACTTTAAATTACGCACGGAGCGTTAAATTCCCATTTCAGCTTTATTTCTAAACGTTCTTGGTCCTAAAAGATTGTATCTTATTGGCGACACTACAATTCGTCGCCTTCCCACTCGTCACTGTCCATTTCGTCCAGTCGTTGCGAGTTAATTTTGTCCAGTCGTTGCGAGTTAATTTCGTCGTGCCACCCATCACCTTCGTATACATCTTTGTCCACGACATAATTACCTGCCAGTTCGCAACCGGTATGCACCGCGGTACCAGCTTCAAGGTATTGCACACCTTCCGGTGAAATACCATCAATCAGTACATCACCAACTTTTGTCGCACGAACTGGCTGGATCAAAGTACATGAACAGCCATCCACGTCACAGTCACGCACTTCGTCTTCATCCATGATTTCATCATTGAATAAGGCAAGTTGAAGTCGCACTTGACCAACAATTGTTCCATCTGCTTCAATGGGGTAATTCTTGTCTTCAAACGTGCGACCAATGAGCATTTCAACTTTCAAGCAAAGCTCTCCGATCAAAGTGCTACAGTGATAACAAATTAGTGCAATGTAAGACTTGACAGCAATCCAATGATCACGATTCTTACTCTTTAATGGTATTGTCATTCATGACACGAACGACAAGAAAGTCGTGCTCTATGCATCGCACACTCACTGTAAGACCTTCAATCCAACGTGGATTCTTACCTAAACAGAAGAATAGAACAGCACAAATCTAAGCATTGACATTCCATATCCAATCGGCAAGCATCACGTACCTCCATTATCATGAGTTTTTGTCTTGTATACCAAATCCTTTGCACCTGGTGTGCGGTTGGGTCCAATGTACACTTCACACATGGGATCTTGTGTCCCGAATGACTGAGTATTACGCAATTTGCTACCAGAGATAAGTCCCAGATAGAGTTTAGTCTTTCCAGGTATAAAGTGCTGTGGATATTCACCAAACTTGACACGCGGTTGTGACGTTGGATTCTCTAGCATTCTCACTCAGAGCAACGTCAGCACTATAGTCCCCTTATCAAGTATCCATATTCCTTGAACATATTCAACGCACCATGACCCATTGACAAATACATTAACACTTTGAGATATCCCTGAGGGGTCAAAGCAAACTCTTTTTCCATGGACCGTCCACGAGACAAGTCTCGCATCGCTAATGCAATTTCTCCAATCACGGTACTTGTCATGCCGTATCAATTTAATTCTCAGTATCTTCTTCACCAAAAAGGGTCGTGTATTCACTTGGTACTTACTTTTTCCCCCAATTGTTATTCTTGATACGAAACCGAACAATGTCCGAGGAGATATCGGGGATCAAAATGTGGCCCTTGGCATTCCACATTGGATTCGTCCCTGCATGTAAAAATCTTCAGCAATTCTTTTGTCAATATGTACCATCACTCTCATATCTCACCTCCATTATCATGTGTATCTGTCTTGAATGCCGCTTTCTCAAGCTCCTTTCCTCCAGTAGTTAAGTATACACTGCAGTATGGGTCTTGTTCGCCTAGAATCTGCACATTTTTCAAGTCGCGGCCCGATAAAATTGTCATGTACAAGATTGCATCATTGCGTAATGCAGTAGATACTCTCGCTACGCTGCTACTGATGGATATACGGCTCATTGATGATCGACTGTAATGGCTCATGGTGATATACTCAAGTCCAAATATCAAGTGGTATAGGGTCGATAATGTACTAGGTGAAGGAAAACGGAGCATAACGAAACCAAGTAGAACATTATTGTGAGGTGGTACAGGCATCAAGAGCTTGGATCAGTGAGCTTAGTTCAGTGAGCTTGTTACAAGTTCATAGGGAAAAGCAAAAAATGTATTACCAAGACAATGATGAAGCACTTCTTGTTCTCAACTTTCAGTTACGAAAGGCAGAAAAGCAACTATCCGTCCGTCCGTCTAGTTCAAGAAAGCGACCACGAAGACCGAAGCCACAAGGACGAAAGAGGTGGCCACAGACGCCGCGTCGCTGGACTTGCCCTCTTTGGGCTTACTGCTGCTGCCCTTGGAGTCCGATTCCACTTTACGTGTGCACTGGTCACCAGTGTAGCCGCTCTCACATTCACAGATGTTCATGCTCTCGCTACTAGAGGACAAAGTCACGTCCGCCATCTCCATCAGGAAACGAGTCGAGGTGTCCGAGTTCGTATTGTCCGTTGAGACCGCACTACTATCCACATCGGCGACTTGGCCCGCATTATCACCCGCATTGTCCGCTTGGTCAGGTTTAGTAGAACCCGCCGTCAAGTCAGAGTTGGTGCCGGTTTTCATGTCAGAGTTGGTGCCGGTTTTCATGTCAGAGCTGGTGCCGGTTTTCATGTCAGAGTTGGTGCCGGTTTTCATGTCAGCCATGGAGCCACTTTTCATGTCAGCGGTGGAGCCAGCAGCAGCAAGTGAGCCGGAAGACTTACTGGATGCAGCAATGCACTTGCCGTGGCCACCGCAAGCCTTCGGTGACGTAGGGTCACAGTACGCACACTGATCACCAGTGGTACCAGGATCACACTCACACTCTTGAGTCTTGAGGTTGCATGTACCAGCCTGGCATTGTGACTCAAGTGTACACTTGTTAGACACGATCTTTTGGCAGTACGTGCCATTGTATCCGACATTGCAGCGACATGCAAAGTCAATACCACCCGAAGAGCGAGGAGAACAGGTACCACGTCCAGAACACACAACGTCCGAATTCTCTCCATTGTTGGGGTTCACACATCCTTCATTGATTACAGCCGAGTAATTCATCTGAGCTGACAAGTCCCAATTGTCTGAATCTTTCAGGTACAAGAGATTGCTCCCATCAAAGTCCACACAGCCATAAATGACACCAAAATTCTTGGTTTTAGTCTTGACTGTTTCCGTAATGGTTACGCATGACACGTAACCATCCGTCGAGCCAGACTCTTTGTCCTTAAGACACTTGTCGGAACCAGATGGTAACTGATAGGCACAGACACTACTGATTGACTGAAAGGCAGTTTTCCACGTGGAAAAGGATGGACAAAGTCCCGAAAACGTGCCAGAACATACGTCACCTTGGGTTTTATAAGGTAGACATTGCTTGACGTTCTCAATACCCGACCGTGTCGTCTGGACACTAATACACACGTAGTTGTCTTCACAGGACGAATCATCTTTGCAATAACCAGGCTGTCCTACTCCCGAATCAGCCTTGACAGCAGCCAACATGGCTCCGATGGCAGCGAGGTATGCTGCCGATTGCATCGTTTATTAAGAGAGAGAGAGAGAGAGAGAGAGAGAGAGAGAGAGAGAGAGAGAGAGAGAGAGAGAGAGAGAGAGGAAGGACGGTACTGACTTGAGGTTTGGTAAGCTAAAGAAGGAATGGCCATTCGGTTTCACGGTTGGCGCTGCTGGCAAAGAGCCAGTAAAAGGGAGAGAGGTAGATTGCGTGGGTTTGTTGTTATGTTGTTGTGAAGCATCGTTTATACTTGTCTTTTGTATGGATGAGACACTTTTTTTCAGATTCATGCCATGGAACAGATGGTGAGAGTAGGACTCGTTGACCAGTCAATAGGTGGATACATTTTAATTTTAGCCAATCTGAGCGACAAAAAAGTAGACCAGAAGAAAACTGATACCAAGCACGACGAAAGGCGAGCGTATTCTTGCGACTGCCTCTTGACTGTTCACGACGCTGTCGGTATCTTGTAACTATGCGTGCAAGCTGGATTAATACTACCTTTTGCATTTATATACATAATGTTTGTACTGGAGTGGGTTTATTTATCCAGCACTCTTTGATTGCGACGAGTAGCGTGTCATTTGCGACATGTGTGTCACACGCGCAACATTCTTGAAATTTCAGAAAACGCCCCTTTGAGGCAGTACCTCTGACTGTACATAAGGGCCACCAAAACGCCATGCGATGTGCTATATATAGTGTCGTTTCGTCCATTTTCTGGGGCGGTGTGCAATGGCCATACTGCACTGCAATGAAAAAATAACAGTTGTACGTTGACAAAGGCCTTACAATTTGGAATCCGATCTCAATACGTACTTGCAGATAGATATACGACAATTTGTCTGTCGTGTAGCCTATACTTTGGCAAGAATTATTGTCACCAAGTTGTAGCCATTTTCACACGTCATGCACAAGAAGAATGGACTGGTACGTTTTTTAATGTCCGTTGCAATGTCGCTACAATTGTCAATAGCTTCTCTATGTGTCTAAATGTACTGACCAAAGCAGCTTTTCACGCCAGCATTCAAATCGGTGTATACAAGAACCCTGTCTTGAAGAAATTATACTCACGGAAGTACACTCGGCGGATCACGTGTGGTGCTGCGTATTCAAATATGCTACTGAGCACGTTTTGATCAAGTACAGGCAGCAGTGACGGAGTTTTCTTTTGTTTCTTGTTTACAAGTTTTGGAGGTGCTTGAGCTCTTAGGACGCTTAAAAAAGCGACTTTGCAATCCATAGAGAAAGCAGTTTTTGTCACAGGTAGTGACTCGAGATGGTGCGTTTTAAAGTTGTTATAGTGCGTCTGGAAGGCGTTATGATCCGTCGTTTGGGACCGTTGAGCGACAATGTCCAGATACTCGAGCGTACGATTCTTTTCGAGTAATTTTAATAATGCCGCGTAGCATTGATCCGAGTCGGCTCTCTTGTTCAGGCGAACTCGCAGACGTCTTACACACTTGGTTAGTGGATGTTTGTGATCACAGAGTGTTTCAGCTATTCCTTGTACATTTCGGACAGAAAGATGGGGCTCGTAGTGTACGGTCAAGTTGCGGAAGTTGCTATTGCGGAAGCAAAAGCGCATTTCTGTTGTTCGTGTGCTCACAGCTAACTCGACGAGATTCGGACAGGTTGCTACGATGCCTTCCAGTTCATTGGTGTAAATGTCTTTGAACTCGAGAGTAAGATGTGTTAGTGAGACACCAACAAGTAGTAGTAAGCCTTGCAGGATGGCTGGATCTGGATCTTCACTAAACTTGATCGCTAACGATGTGATACCTGCTAGGCTCTTGGAAGGTCGAGTGAGCTCTCTGTATACCAAGTTGGTACGTTTCACGCGACATCTCCCAAACCCAGGAACAAGGACACTTGCACGATCGTTTTCATCGGTTTCAATCATTTGCGTCACTCCCGTGATCTCTCTATCCAATGTAAACCATCGATCTGTGCAGAGAGGTTCTTCCCTTCGAACCGATAACAACTCGATTGGTGATCCTGCTTTGATGCAAAGATCTATCCATGCATCAGATGGACAACTTGAATAGCCAAGCAAAGATTCTTCTGGACCCTCTGCTGCTAACACCGCAGCCATGGACTCAACTGCTTCACTTGTAATCACAACATTATGAAGAGCAAGACTTTCTAGCCGCGAATGAAGGCGAGCTTTCTCCGAGAAGCAAGCAAAAATGATCCATTGCCACATCCAGCAACGAAGCACCGAGTCTCCGTCGTCATCGTTGCTTTCTCCATCATTCATCTCTAGCGAAAGATGCTTCGTTGTTTGATTCACCACCACCGCTGAGCACATCCGCTCAAAAACCCATTTCTGCATCACTTCACAGTCAAAGTGCACGAAGCTGGATGCAAGTTGGTTAGCGTACCCATATTCGGCCACGAGAGGTCCAGTAATACTCGTAGTCTCAAACCCAAAATCCTCCCATTCCGTCGTCTTTGCGCCGCCAAACAGACCAAACATTAATTTCCCAACAGTGACCCGAGCTTCCTCTATACTGCCGTTGGACGCAAGTGCTCTCCAAAGTCCATCTTCTCTCAACGCCAACTCCGACACTCGGATTCCGTCACGAGCCAGACTCATAACAATCTCGGCCAATTCAGTGCTGATGCTACAACTGCGCAAGTCTACTGTGATGGATTCCAGTACAAACACAGCACTCAAGGAAGATTGGTCTCGGTTAATGTATTCCTTCCACTGCATCCGAATCATCCTAACCGTCTCTTGTAATTTTCGAAGATACGTAAGCATATCTTTACTACTGGAGGTCAACCATGAGCCCAACTGCACCGTAATTGGAATTTCAATCTCTGTCAACATAGTACACGACTTCTTGTTGTTCATAGCTAAAACTTTAGCTAGAACTTCCTTGTATTCTGCACTTCGACTGATGTACTGATCCGTTCCACAGAACTTCATGATACCCCTCAAAAGGTGGTAGTCATTGTCCGGTCCATTATCAATGACTGCAAGTTGAAACCGGGGCATCAAAGTTCCTTCATATCCTTCTTCTTGGTTGTCGATCTCCAGATCGGTGCACTGAAGTAGCAATTTCTTCCACAAATTATTGTCCACGTGAGCCACTGCAGCTAACAGTCCCAAAGTCTCACAAACTTCTTGGTATTCTCCGACATTCCAACACTTAAAACCTGGTAATTGCACCTGTATCCCTTCAAAACATTGCCCAGGTGTATCCCCTATCATCCCTTTTACATATCGTAGATGCCAAGAAATACGTTGGCACCAGGACAACAGAAAGTCCCATTTGTGGTTCCAGCTAATCTCCTCCATTCATTAAAGAAATTCCAAAATACGACAGAATTCCTTTGTTATCATCAAAATGGTATTTCTTCTCAGTCAAATACACTTAACCCATGGATGTGTATCCATGTGTACCATGATTGTCGAAATATTGACTGATACAGATTCAATGCGTTGGTAGTCCACAGTCTTTCGGGAGACTCAAAAACTGGTCGAATGCATTTACTGATATGCCTCGAAAGTTTTGGTTAGATCTGGAATCTTGTCGAACTTGTCCAGAAGTAAGAGCTCCTCGATTTCGAAGTTCAGCAGCTATTCGTAAGAGCGCTGAAATTTCCACATAACCTCCAGCTACCGCCTGTGACAACGGTGTCTCTCCTATTGCGTTCTTTATGTTTGGTAATGCACCATTGCTAAGTAGTGCACGTACAACTTCAAGATGTCCTTGGGTAGCTGCAAGAAGTAGCGGGGTATCGCCATTACAGCTTTGAGCATTTCTATTCGCTCCGTGACTCAAAAGCACGTGAACGGCCTCGACTCGACCACGCAGAGCTGCAGTGGACAATGCCGTGTATCCACGCGTACGATTAGGAGCATCAACAAAGGCTCCATTTTCCAGTAAGAGTTTCACGACAACCGCTTGTCCATTCCGAGCTGCGAGCTCTAACGCTCGATTACCATCGCTATTATCAGCTTCGACGTTCGCCCCACGACTCAGTAGCAGTTGAACTATGTCCACGAATCCGCGCTTAGCAGCAGCCATAAGTGGTGTATCTCCTCTCCAATCTGCAGTGTCCGCTGCAGCTCCGCCTACATCCAGCAGTAGCTCACACACAGCTTTATGCCGTTTTACTGCTGCCAAGTACAGCGCCGTGCACCCTTTCTTGCTCTTGATCTCAATAGCGTCCACATCCTGCTGGAAGGACAACGGTATCAGCTCTGCAACGATACAGGTGTGGCCGTGGACTGCTGCATACATGAGCGATGTCAAGCCGTTGACTTGATCACGTGCTGTAGAGTCTGCTCCAGCACCCAGTAGCTCCCGCACAATTTCCAATTGACCATCACCAGCTGCAAGATGAAGAGCTGAAAGACCAGACTTACTCAATAGTTCTAGCCTCGCTTGTCTTGTCCCTAAAAGTTCTACCAGTGCAAGTTGTCCGTTCCTCGAGCTGTACATCAGTGGTGTCATTCCTTCCGTATCCGTCGTATCCACATTGGCACCAGCATTCAGTAGTAGTTGAGCAATGGCTAATCGATCCCATTGTGTCGCAATGCTCAAAGCTGTCTCTCCTTTGGCATTTTGTGTCTCTAGTGAAGCACCGCGACTAATGAAACTCTGTACAATATCCTCATGTCCTTCAAGTGTTGCCAGCATCAAGGGTGTCCAATGGTTCCGATCCGTGCGATCCATTGCAGCCCCAGCATTCAGCAGCAGTTCAACAATTTCCAGCTGCCCGACTGTAGCGGCCACTCGCAGTGCAGTATCTCCCTCCAAGTTTTGAGCATCAACGGAGACGCCTCGGTCCAATAGACTGCGTACATTGTTCGTATGACCTCTTTTGGCTGCTAGAATCAAAGCTGTAGCGTACGTTTTGGAATCTCTCGCATCGACTCGTGGTAGACCTTCTTCTTTCAGTACTCGAAGTACATCCAATTGAGTGCGAGCGATAGCAAGTTGTTGAGAGACTCTACGTTTCTTGGTAGTAGTTGGTCCTTTTGGTATCCCGCAACTAAGCATTGTGTATTTCAGATCCATGTCCATGGATAGAGGTGTCCAGCCATTTCCATTACCGGACATTCTTGATGGTCGCGGATTAAAATGTGAAGTCGACAAACACCTTTGGTCGGTGGTGTACGAGTTTTCATGCAGTCGTGACAGATCAGTGACGATGACTCGAGTCCAGTGACTTGAATGGTTCAGAATGAAGTTGTTCCATGCAGTGAGGGTTAAACACACATCCTTTATATGAGAGTTACGTAAGTAATACTAGATGGAAGCAAACGAACGGTGGGAGCTAACGAAAACATAATTTGTCATCCATGGACTAGCGAATGCAACCTCCGCACGGATGCTAGAAGAATTAGCCTTTATGACAAGTAAGTTTTCCAATCGATGAACATGGGCCAGTCAGTGGATGGATGATAGGTAAATCGGTACAACGTGCAACTAATTTCAGAACTTGACAACTAGTTTGACCGTCTCTCTCTACGTGCGTTGGTTTTCATCGATAAATCCCGTTCTACAAACGTCGTGCCGTACTGTACGCTTTGTAGTGAATGCTTTCAACAAAGCTACGTACGTACGAAGCGCGAAGTGTGAATGGAATCAACACTTTCAACGAAATGAAAATTGGAAATACTGACGAACCCATTTGTTTCTTACATGAGGATCATCACATTAGCAACGTATATCTATCATAGCTGGAAACATACATGAGCTTCGAAAAGCTGCAAAAGAAGAATTAGAAGCAGCGAGGAGGATCACCTGCAATTTATTGCCGCCTTGACGCGCAGACAAGCCGAGCGGGTGTCAAGCGCGAATCGTAGCAAAAAGGCACTGCGTGCATGGTGTAGAGAGTATATATAGTAAACCAGTTTTACACTAGTCAACACCTCTTGATCGCCGGCGCCGATATAGCATACATCATTGTCGGCTAGATAAACTCGCAATGTCGCAATGCCGTGTATAGTAAGCAAGACCAGTCCTAGGTAGGTGCTTACGGGCTCCATGGTACCTCAGATGGTCTTGCTCGCCATAGCATGGATCAGTAACGTATTGACGTTGCTATCACGGGTATGACCTCTTCGATTTCGTTTCTTGCATGAAGTCCGTCATTGTTTATCTAATGGACAAGAATAATCGTGAGTGGTATTTACGGTAGTGCTTGAACTCGGTCAACTGCATTGGGTACGACTAAATCGTGGATATATCGCTGGCTTCAAGCTCGTGGTGTTCCTGGGTGGTATCATATTTGCTCTGGGCTTCCAATGTCCATCGAAGATCATAATGTACAGCTTGTAAAAGTCATAAGAAGCGCATTGCTAGCGCATACAGAGACAGACATTTACGCCGGCTTAGCTTGTGGATTAGTTGTTCATACTATATGTTCTTCATTCGTCAAACTTGCATACGCGGGCGATCGTCAGGAACGATATGCCATCGTAAGCACTGAGGCTGATCCAAGTTTTCACAAACCGTAATGTGTTGGCGTTTGACGTCTTCTCCAGCTACAAATTGCTGTTTGCCGAGATATCAACATTAAATCTGTCATGGGCGGCGGAAGCCAGCGACGAACAAAACGGAAGCTTACTATTGTGCCTACCCACTCGTTACGTCTCGGCTGCCTCCTTTTTCTCCTCTACAGTCACTTTTGTCTCCTCCCTCCGTTTCTCCACGGTCGGTTCTACAACCACTACGTGCTGCGTGTCACTGCTACCAACAATGCTCCTGTCGTCGTTGTCTGCATTTACGGCTTTGCCAGCAGGAACGGCAGACTCATTACTGGTCTCGGCCGTAGCTGCAATAGCTGACGGAGTGTTAGTAGAAATACTAGTATATGGCTCTGAGCCAGCAGCTGCAGTGCTATCTTTCAGCTCAGAAACCTCTTCGACTTCTTCCATCGTTACATCCATATCGTTGCCGCTGCTATTAGGCTCAGCTATAGATTCGGCATCTGTCTCGGAATTTTCGACATTGAATGCAATGACAGGACTACACGTAGCAGCGGCCAAATTCGAAGCGTCGTTATCCGTGTTATCGGGTTTTGTCCTTACTTCCGTGATTATTCCAATTGTGACATCAGAACGTGCGTGTATGGCCTTAATTTCTGCGTTCGGGGCATCAGCTTCAGTGGTTAAGCTAGCATCTTTATCCATGACAACTTTCTCTCTTTCCATACCAAGTTCAGCATCTCCTTTGACACAAAATCCACAGTTATCTGTAGTCTTTGTTTCTGCGTTCGCAGTTTCCGACTTAATTGCTCCGCACACTTCCGTCGTGATTGCTGTGTCCCCTTCCGACTTACTTGCTGCGTCACCTTCCGACTTGGTTGCTGCGTCACCTTCCGACTTATTTGCTGCGTCACCTTCCGACTTATTTGCTGCGTCCCCTTCCGAATTACTTGCTGCGTCCCCTTCCGTCGTGATTGCTGTGTCCTCTTCCGACTTACTTGCTGCGTCACCTTCCGTCCTGATTGCTGTGTCCCCTTCCGACCTACTTGCTGCGTCACTCTTCCGACTTACTTGCTGCGTCACCTTCCGACTTACTTGCTGCGTCACCTTCCGACTTACTTGCTGCGTCACCTTCCAACTTGGTTGCTGCGTCCCCTTCCGACTTACTTGCTGCGTCCCCTTCCGACTTACTTGCTGCACCCCCTTCCGACTTACTTGCTGCACCCCCCTCCGACCTACTTGCTGCGTCCCCTTCCGACTTACTTGCTGCGTCCCCTTCCGTCTTACTTGCTGTGTCCCCTTCCGACCTACTTGCTGCGTCCCCTTCCGTATAAGTACCTTCTAATTTTTGGGTCGAACCTTGCGTTCTGGAATCGACGGTGGTAGAATCAACATGTTCTTTGTGCACGTTTGCAACTTCAGTTGCTATTTTGTCTTTCGTTTTGACATCTGAGGGTAAAATAGCGAACAACTCCTCTCGAACATCAGGTAATTGAGTCAACATGGGCTCGTAAAAGTGACGACATCCAGCAAACACAGGACTACTCCATAAAGCTTCAAATTCTTCCAAAGAAAAGCAGCTGCTACGCAATACACCCAAGGTTTTCTTGAGATACGAAGCAATCATTGCGTCACCACCGGCCGCGGAGCCCCCTTGCTCGACCGTAGCAAATAACGACGACAGCATCATCACTGTTTTCTCATGAAACGCAGGTGTTGGGAAGCTTTGGACTACCCGTTGACGCTTGCGCTTTTTCAATGACGTATCATCCGTGGCAGCAGTGTCGTGCATGTCCTCTACTCGTTCAACTGCTCCTTCAACAAAATGCACAAGAAACCCGGTCTCCTCCTTGGCTGCTTGAATACGTTTCGCCAAAACGCAAACAAAAAAGCCGTCGACGATCTGTTTCCACACTTCCAAAGCTTGCAGCTGTTCGCTGAGTGTCATTGTCACCTCTCCATTTTCAGCAGACGTTGTCCCGACATCATTACCATTGCTGCTGCTGGTACTTGCAGCAGCCAGCTTTACTTGCTCTAACACAACTTCGGTCACTGCATGAAGAAAGACGCGATCACGCAAAAGCGATTCATCCTCAGCTGAAAGCAAATGATGTAACAGCTGCGACCCCGCATCAATCTGACGGTCTACCAGGCATTGTACGGCAAAGGACTTGGCCATGGCGCGAATTGCTGAGCTTGCGCGCAGCACGTTGTCCCACAAGACAGCACTTAAAACATCTTGCTTCACTGTCGAGTCTAAATCAGGCTGCAAGCCGACGGGAAACGCATAGTAAATTCGAAAACTAATCATCGTGCGCAACAAAAGCGGAAGCACGACGCGCATTGTGATTACTTGTGGCGCACGCAATACAAAATCTTGCTTTCGAATCATTCGACGCACGCTAGACGGGTTGCCAATTTGTAAAAGTTGCACAAGTGCACGGCAAATCGAATTATCGGTAGGCAATTCTTTTCTCTGCCAACACACCACTAGGTTTTTCATGAGAGCATCACATATAAGTTGTTTCACAAGCGGATCAGACAAAACTAGTGCCACATCCGCCAGCTGCTCATCGCACAAACCTTCCAGAATCATTCCCGATTGGTCCACATCACCAAAGTCATTAATCGTGACAGTTCCCGAACTCGTGAGCATGCTAACAGCCTCGCTCGTTGGGCCAGTTCCGGTTTTGCGACGCTTTTTAGTGCGGATCCGCTGTGGCTCGCCACGTAAAGCTACAGCATTTCGCTCAATTATTTCAATGCCTCGCTTGCCAATTCGCTTTCCTTCCTTATAAAAGATAGACGTGTCCGGGTTAAAAGTCATACAGTTTCGGATCATGAGGTTGAAATCCAACACAAAACCATCGAGTGTCTTGTACTTGCCGCGCTTGGCTTTTCTCCGCATCGTCGACAAGTCCATGGGATCCTTAACAATCTCCCGATACTTCGGCACGTCATCAGGAACTGGCTCCGCAAATATCAAACGAGCATCAATTTTTGTAATCTTGTCAAGCACTGCAAGAAGTTCATCCACAGGCGGTGGCCCTAATACAACTTCAAAACTCTCTTCTTCCTCCTCTGCACCGCTTTTCTTTCGAAACTTTTTATTAGCTGGCAAGTCGGATGTGCGTAATCGACCAATAAATCCGAGCAATTCATGAAGTTGAGCGATTTCAAGCGTCTGGTTCTTCACCGCTCGATCTAAAAACCAAATGAATTTATGTAACGGATCGGTTCGCAAAAGTGTCGTCGTCTTGTCACGCTGGAGGTTCGCAAGGTCACTGCGCATAGCGCCAAGAAGCGACACATAATCCACATATTCTTTCGGATGATTGTTCGTAGCACTACCAGGAATGCTCGCAGCCATCACATAACCGCGCCAAATCTCCAATGTAGACAGGTATAGCGCCTCTGAGTCACCAAGCATTTCTACTAGCTCCATCAGCGCCGGATTATTACGCCGCCGCTCATCCGGTGAGTACGAAGGTCGTCGTTCATTGCTAAAACCAGACACAGCCGTCAATGACGAGCTAGTAGCATCCGCAGAAGACGGTACGTGACTCGAAACGTTCCACAAACTTCCACCTGCTGATTCATCTAAACTGCGTTTCCTCTTCTGAGTACTAGTTCGCATCGTATTGTTGTTATTTCTCCTCGACAATAAACACTGTGGAGTCACTGATCCCGATGTCGGATGGTTCAAATACCATTCCAGCTGTTCAGTCACATATTCACGCGTGCATTTCTCCACTAGTAGCTGTAGTTCTCTTCTATCCACCTGCAAGATCTTTCTCTTTACATGGACCGGTAACTCGGCTAAAATACGTCGGTTCTCTGTCAATTCACGTAGATACAACTCTGGCGTCTCTTCCTGTTTAGCTAATACAGCAATTGGAATAGATCGCAGCTCACGGAATTCAATGTACGGAAATGTCTGTTCTAATACGCGAGGCAGTTCACTCTGTGGCAAATCTGCAATGCGCAATAACATCTCATTCTTCATCTGATCCAGTAGTGACTGGTACACACTAGAACGTGGTACTTGCAATAGATCCAGTAACTGCATTGCCGGAGTGAATGTCGTCGTTGGTTTCTCCTTTTCTTTACTCTCTTCCTTACGTACAAACAGCTGCGCATGAGCTTCTGCAACGCCATGGGCTGCTTGAAAGTCTCGAATCGCTACTTCAATGTTAGGAGCTGTACTTAGTAGTTCCTTAACAGCAGCGCCGCCTCGTGCGCCGATCCGCAGCTTCTCGGTCACGGATGAAGTGGGTATAAACTGAGGCAGCTTGAGCTTAAGACGCAGCTTCAAGAATTCGCCGCCAGCCTCACTCATGCTGCTGCCTGTCGTTCTATTGAGTCAATATACTGCGAGAAAGGGGGAGGTCTTCAAGTTGGTTGAAGTTCGGACGGACTGACTGGCTTGGGCGACTTGGGCAAGAGAGGGTAAATTCAATACTGACACTCGGCTCTCCAGTGCGGAATGTACAGAGTGAATGTTTAAACTTTATATTTGTAAGATTAGCGAAAACCACGTGAGATTCGTACTTAGCGTGATTCCGCACTGGTCGGCCAGCCACAATTTCATTCGTGGAGAGGACGGAGACGGTCATGGTATCGATCCGAAACGCAACGGTAGGTCAATTAAGGCGTGCCTAAGAGAAGAGAAATGGATTGATGTATGAAATACATGCGTATACGGTCTAACGTGCGAAATCTTGAGCTGTACCACGTGTAACTAGAGGTTGTATCTTGTTGTTAATGTTTCCCCCTCTGTTGTTATATATATTCCTATAGGCAGATGATCTCCTACAAGTGCAAAACTCGAATCTCTGGTGTTTGCCAGAGAATTATCAGATGAAGTACTATTACTATCATATCATGACGTGGCCACAGCTGCTTTATGTGGCTGAAGAACGTGGTGGCAAGATCGTTGGCTACGTGCTGGCCAAAATGTACGTGGAATAGAATATTCCAATTGAGAAAGAAAGGAATGACTTACAAAATCTCTGTGCTGTTATAATGTAGGGAAGAGGAAGCGTCAGTGCCCCATGGCCACATTACATCATTGGCCGTGCTACGCACGCACCGCAAGTGCGGCCTTGCTACAAAGCTCATGCAGGCTGCCCGTATGTTGCTGGAAGTGTTTTTGATCTTGTATGAGACACTTTTGACTGATGTGATGTGGTGCTTTGTGTGATGCAGAGCGTGCTATGGTAGAGAGTTTTGGAGCCGAGTACGTGTCGCTGCACGTCCGTGAGGGTAATGTCGCAGCTATTCACCTGTACCGCATCACACTCAAGTACCAGTACGTTGATATGACTGTCAAAACGAAGGCAATTATTATTCACGTTTATTTTATATTGGGGTATAATTGGACAGGGTGTATGACATTGAAAAGGGATATTATGCTGATGGGGAGGACGCCTATGATATGCGCATGCCGTTTACGGAAAAGTGTCAGCAGGCATTTGCCTCGCAAGTAAACCGGTACAAGAAGGTCCTGGCAGAGAAGGAGGCTAAGGCTGCTGAGGAAGCTGCTGCCTTAATTGCTTGATAGCGTGAGGTGAAGGGGAGGTATCCCACATGGTGGTTGGTCACTGACTGTTAAGATACAATGGTGCTGGATGCGGTAAAAGTAATCGATAGACTATCGTTGATATTTGGCAGCTGACCAGCCTCGTAGTTTCTCACTTGTTCCTGACTTGCCAGCATTTTTGAACATGCACAACATTTTCTATGTTTTTAAAAGGCGCTATGAGGCTATCAGACGTATACTTGCCTCTTGCTGTAAGATTCTTACATATGATAGCCGTTCAGATGATATCATTGACGGCGGAGCATTTTCAAGTGTCTTTGCAGCTCCTGTTCGTAATCATTGTTGTCTTTCTCAACCGTTTGTGCCCACTTCGTTTAGTTGATACAAGTGCATCGTTTGTTTGCCGAGGAGTCAAAAGCTACTACCATCTCGCTTGCAATGTAGTTGAGTGCTGTCGCTGGAAGTCCAGGACTGTCTTGAGATCCTCTGCCCATTTTGTGCTTCCCACAAAGTAGAGCAGTCTAAACATTGCGCCAGACACACATATATCGCCACCTGTTTGCTCTCATAGTTGTCACACATGAGGCAAGTAAAACTGGTAAAGTCTTGAATTCCAGCGATGTTCATCATAATATTATTTGTACTGGTAGCTCTTGAATACTATCTACGAAAACAATAAGCAAGCAAGAAGTTGAGCTTCACTTAATCTCACCGTCATCCACCAGGTGACACACATACATCAAATTGACACCTCAGACTATAGTTGAAGATTTTTGCAATACAGCATCGACTTCACTGAGCTTGAGACGCTCCTGCACACATCAAAACTACTGCTCGCGCTGGGATGGGGTGCTATTTCAGCACAGTAAATAAGGTTGGAATCGAACTCAATCAAAACTTGACCGGAGCAACGGGCAGTCCAGAGAATCAACAGACATCGGAGAAGAAGCTTCAAGCATAGGTATAAACTCCTCGCTCATCTTGTAACACTCGAAACTTTCTTCTTCATCGTCTTCCTCCTCAAATAAAACGTTCATACTTTCGCGACCCAAAAGTGTCGTGATTGTCGGACGAAACTGCATTCGTGGCGAATTCAGAACGAGGTCATCGCCATAGTCGTCCTCATCTTCAAAATCATCGTCACTTTCATCATCAGACATGGACTGTGAAACTTCCTTAATCCCCGAAAGCTGCATCTTTCGCTGCTCCATCTGCCACTGTTGTCTTTGCTGCTCACGTGCCTTCTCCAAATTGACCTCATCATTTTCATAGTCACTTTCACTATCGTTAAAGCTATACCGCGAGCTTTCACGCGGGTCAATCGTACTCGACGCTGCGCTTGACAACACATAAGACGCAGTCCCGCTGTTTACCGACTTTTCCCGCTTATCCACGGAGCCCCACTCATCATCATCGTCGTCGTCGTCGTCAAAATCCATCCGAGAACTTTCACGAGCGTCTACGGAGCTTTCAAGAGTGCTTGATACCACACTCGATTTTGTGTGATTACCTATCGAGGAATCAATTGACTTCTCTCCGTTATCATACTCGTCATAGAATTCATCGTCGTCATCAAATTCATACTCGTCATCATCAAATTCATCGTCGTCATCATCATCATCTTCTTGAGTAACCGGTTGCTTTGGTGCTCGTGACGGTCTTGATTCCCTAGACGTTCGTAAAATTTCAGATATTGACATTCTCGTGCGCTCTACAATCGCAAACACAACCACTACACGTCAGACACTATCCACCAGTAGATAGCAAACAAAAAGTATCTATCAACGTCACTTACCCAATTCTGATCTTCTCATCGTGCCGCGGCGTTCGTACGACGTATCCAATCCGCTCGCAACTAAGACTGATGGCACAGGCTTGCCCGCTGTCTGTCCCCTTCCTATAGGACTCGAATCAGCCAACGTCGAGCTATCTTCTTTCGATGCTCTATTAGGTCGTGGAGAGACGACAGGGGAGATCGACACATCACTTGCAGGTTCCGAGTCGTCAATGGACTCGTTCGACGTGGCACTATTGTTCCTAGTCAAAGCAAGACGCTTCTGGTCATCGTCCTTGTCACTAGCCGATCGGTTGCTACCGCTACTACTTCCTAGAGGTGTCATGATCACGGGTCGTCCGTCAAAATGCCGCGCAGATCGATAATACTTGTGGTCACGTCTCGACATTTTTTTGGACCGTTTAGCAATATCTTCAAAAGTTTCTTCTCCAGGGAGACTCAAATAAGTGTCACTATTAGTCTGGTTTCGTCCTCGTGTAGTCGAGTTGTTGTCCTGTAATCTCGCAATCGAAGGGTCCACAAGTCTCAATTGCAGTCGAATCCGTCCTGCATCCTTTTTTCCCTGTCTCAACTCAATCCATCGATCAATTGTCGTATTTCTTAATCCCATCAAATGTTTCAACGAAACAGAGCACGCTCCAATAGCAGGAGACGACATGAGTCTTGCTGACTTGACTCGAATACTCAGCATGGCTTCGTTCAAATCAAGTACCGGAATATCAAACTTTTCGTTCCAAACAGGATCGGATCGTTTTCCTTTTTGTACCTTTGTCTTCAAAACTCTCATCTTGTTGTTCTTGTCACTTAAATTTCCTTCGGTTGATGATGTAGAGGGTAAAGGTGTCGTTGAAAGTTGTGCCGTATTCATTCGACTACTACCAAATGAAGACTGTAGCAACCCTCCAATACTATGTGACGATGTTGATGATGACAATTTCTGTTTTTGCCGAGCAAAGGTGCCACTACCCGACACCATTTCATTGCTCCCTATATAAAGTTTACAGTACGTGCCATGACTTGACACATGACGAAGTCCTTCAGCCGAATAAACACGTAAAAGTAGACGACAGGAAGGCAATAAATGAGTAAAATATGACGAAGAAGATGCCGATCGTTCCTCCATTGCCGACGATGAAGAAATTAACGGGCCCATACAAAATTTATTTTTCAACCGTGAACAATCAATCGGCCGTAAACTGCACCACGCAACGCAATACTGACCTCGCTCTCTTTATAGAAACGTAAGACTGATGATCTGCCTTGGAGTGTCTACGTTTTTTTTCTGAGGTTGGCTTGTCTATGCACGAAACACGTCCGCTCTCTGGTCTAGAGGTTTTTGTTCCATAGGTGAATCAAGAGGAATAGGGTAGGGCCATACAAAGAGTCAATGAAATTGGACGTACCGTTTGCCGCCGATATTATTAGAACGTGAGACTATTATTACAACAGACGGTAGATAAGTTTTTTTTTGACAAGACAATCCCTGCCACTCTGTGGACAGAGATGCTATTTTTACGCTAAGTTGTGATGCAGCCGTTGGTTTGTAAGTTTCTATAACATGGTGCATGATTTCATGGGGTAAAAGAAGGCTGGTCGTCTTGTTACAGTATTCGACAGGTTTAGAATACTTTGATCAATATCAAAGTGGAAAATCAAGTGCCCGAGAAAGTTTCTACATGTGCTAATGCGACTTTTCCTGCTGCATTTTCTACTAATGCGACCAGTGTTGACCGAACGAAACGACTGGATATTCTCGGCGTGTGCTGACGAGATCATCATTCGATCGACGCAGTAATGTACTGGCGTGTGTTTGAGAAATATGTCGAGACTTTCACTCACTTGTGTAGGAGCCAAAGAACTGGCACCTGAACGAGTACGTTTCAAACTGTAGCCATATGATAGACCTACGACACATCCAAACCAACGACAGAAGTGGCATCATCTTTCCAATCGATTCACTTGTACAACGTATGACAAGAAAAGACTAGTCGCGGATTGTCATCAAATCCTGTCAAATCCGATTGCATCCTTTCAATGGCCAACAACGATGTCGTGAAGCAAGTGCCGTACTGTATCGTATGTCGCCATTCGATCACTATGAAATGGCGCAAGCACGTCTTTTCTCATGGCCATCAGAAAGCCGCAAACGAGTTCCTTCACGTACAATTGAACCGGCTTCAAAGTATTTGGAAACCTGTCACGTTCAAGTCTTTGGATCACTTTTACTGTGTATTTTGTGATTTGGCATTGGTCTCAGCTGACGCATTGGCCCATTTTGCAAGTAAATTGCATCGAAAACGAGTCCAAGCATTTTGTCGACATTATCGATGTGATGTGGATCGACAGATACGGTCTCAGCTCTCGCTGCAAGAGGTACAACTGCAAGAAGTACGTTGGCTGAGACTTTTTTATATATGGACCTTATAGTTTTTTTATATTTTCTGGTCGTGTGAGTAGTTTGAAAGGAGATTAAACGCAAGTAAAGTGACTGATCAAGTGGAAAGGAACGAGAAGGATGAGGAGGTGAAACATGCAGCAAATGAACGAGTGGAAGTTTTTCTATCGTCAGCTGCTTCTAGATTACAAGAAGTACAGGAGGGAGGGAGAGCTTTTAAGGAAATGTCTGATGTAGCGGTAACGACGGAAAGTGAACAGGAAAGTTTGCTGGGGCCACAACGAGCGCGTGTGAAATGTGGCAAGACGGTCACATCGTCAGAAGGAATATTGCAGAACTGCTTTGGACGACATGAAGGCAAGCGCGTGTGGGGTGGCGGTATTGTGAAACTACGAAAAGCCGAGTGGATATTGTGGCCGATTGATCAATTGGTAAAGGAGGAGCAGGCGGACCAGCCAGATATGCAGCAGACTGGGCAAGAGGGTATGTCTTTTACCCATCGAGTGACGGAGATCGCGCAGGGTGAAGGATTAAGCTCCGTGAAACCAGTGTCATGGGTTGCTTGTGTGGGAAACGTACATACTGCAGCTGTGCCGCCTTGGATGGTGCAAACGGAAGAGGAGTACAAGAAGTGCAACCAAAGAAAACAAGCAGTCCGCTTTCCGGTAGTGGCGACCGGATTGACGAACAAGGCAGACAAGAAGAGGAGAGACGTATTTTCAGAGCTTCAGTCGAAATCGGAATATGGTAAAGACTGGCTGCCCAATTTTGGTGGGGTTTGGCAAGAGGGCCCTCGTTTCAAGACGAAGCAAGCATTCAGGAAAGCAGCAAATGTAGCAAAACCGTCACGCGATCGTGATCGTGCTCGGCAATCAAATTTCAGTCTGTCGCAGTTACAAGTACAAACTCTGCTTCAACGAGTATCACCTGCAAATTCTCAAGCGCCTCAGTTAACAGCAGGAGTTCAGAACTCTGTTCCGGAACTAAAACGAGAGGTGCCAAGCTTGTCACCCTTCGAAAGTAAAGAAAACGAGAGCAAGATAGTAAATCCGCTTATCGCGAAGAAGCAGCTGCTGCTGGCTCAAAAAGAGAGCCTGCGAGCAAAGATGGCGGCAAAGAAGCGGCATAATTGATATCCTGTTTTCTTGTATCATACCGTTGACCACATCCGCTTACTTGCAGCCTCAAAATGCGCGTTCTTTTCCGTGCGAAGGTTCATCGACGCCGCGAGCAGATCGCATAACTCGGCCATGTTCATTTGCGATGGCCCACGCTTGACAAGACCCCCGTCAAACAAGACAGGGTTGTCGTTTATCTTTACCTTGCACGGGATGGATAACACGTAGCGTGCCAAGCGAGCTAGAAAAGGATACTTCATGCGCATATTCTGCCACCACTCTAAGGGGTTGGCACGCAAGATGATACGCCCTTCTTCCTGGAAGAACGACACCTCCACTTCGAGCAAGTTGCTAGATTGTGTCATTTCTAACGAGGATTTCGTGGAGCTCAGCAGCATTTCTTCTTTAGCACAAGATGTCAGTTTTGCCTGAAGGTCGTCCCACAAGTCGGTGCCTTTGCCGATACTATTCTCGTCCAAGTGACAGCTGTCTTCTCCCAATGCGGTGGAGTTCTCTCTGAGATCGTTATCGTTGTCCTTTTCTTTGGTTCCAGCCATGTTTGCCGCCTCCGTTTTGACAATTTCCCAAAACTCTTGTTGTGGTAGAGAACCCTTGACGATAAACGACCGTGTCCGCGGATCCAATATCGTAGCAGACCACAAGAGATTGAACGTTTGAAGCTTTTCCGTACTCCAGCTAGCTTCTGGAACCGAAAATAGGTGCCCGAAACATGCTAGCAAGCTCGAGAATGCCAAATCCCTGAATGCCTCGATGTCCTCTGGTAATTCTACCATAGCCTCTGCAGCACTCTTCTTAGCTAAATCATTGTAAGACTCACCGGTGACTCTGGTATTGACTGGGTGCAAACCGCGTATTTTTTCGATCAGTGTAAACACAGAAGGCACGATTAGCGAAGAAATGACATACGGCTCACCGTCAAGCTTGACAGTGGCTTCGGCAAATGGCTTCAGTATTACCGTAAGATAGCAAACACGAGACCACTCGTACGCTGATAAGGATGATAGCTGGACTAGTTTGGAATAGTCAGAATCATTGTCCTTATGCATGAAGAAATACTTCTTGAGTGGCGACATCATATCCTCAACAAGTGCCAACACAGAATATATCTGACCCACCGATATTGTCATCTCTCGAAGGCGGTCGATGAACAAGCGCTCGTAGGAAGCAATGCTCATACTGCATTGCTCCAATGCCAACCTTCGTAACACCTTTCGTGATCGTGATGATTGTTTAAAATGTGCAAGCAGATACATCACCTTATTCATGAGATCACGATACGTATGTCCCGTGAGACTTGCTGGCAGCTCTTCAATAATACTGGATGCAGTCTCCACTGCAAGTATACTGTCCAAATCATCAATTGACGATCCAGCCGCAACTACAGCGGATGTGCTTTCGATGTACTCGCCCTTATCCAAGCGTCGATTTTGGAAACCCACCGAACTAGAGGCAGCTGGAGTTTCTAACACGTCATTAGCAAGACAATAGCTCCCAGAGATGCGGACCCCATTAATGGTGGCAAGCACAATGTTTTGCAGAACTGTAGGGACACTCTCCAAAGAACGCAATTTGTGATCCACAGCAAAGGACTGATACCCGCAGCATGGTGGCTCCACTGCGAGAATTTCTGGCATGTATTTGCAGGCAACAACGCATTTCGCAGCTTTCTTCAGCTCTTCATCTCCAGCAAGCATTGCTGCAATTGATATTTCTTGTCGTGGACAGCAGCTTCCAATCGAAGAAACGTGTAAACACCTACGGAAGGGGTTGAAGTCTTGGTCCAGTCCGACTGCGAAAAGTGCGACAAAAACCATCTCGTTATCACTAGAATGTGTGCAATTGACTGTAGATGCCACAGAAGTTGCAACTGCCGGTTCTACCCGTTGGCTATCTGAGAATCTCCATTCAGAAAACATAAGATGTGAGAAATCTGTCGTTTTCATCTGCATGGCAGTCCGCACCTTCACCTCTGCAGCCATTTTCTTGACGTATCCCGACACAATTTCCTTACTAAACACCGTCAAGTCATTGGCGTCATCAATCGACCCACCCGTATATCCCAAACATTCCACCATAAAATGACGAAACCCATGGCTTGAACACAACTCGAATGGCAGCATCTCATAAAGACAGAGATACGCCATTGCTTCAAGAACTTTTTCTACATTTAATTTTCCAGTCATTACTGCATTAGAATGTCCAGTAATAGTTGCTCCAATCCGTTTAAATTCTTGATGTGATAAGACCCCATTCAACTGCTGATCTGAAGGTAGATACTCTCCTCGTTTGGCCTTTTTAACTGGCATCTGCCTATCAATCAATGACTGTCCAGTAACAGCATCGGACTCACTAGTTAAAACCATGGCATCTGCTCCACTAAATGGCTTGATTTTTTTCTTTCTTCCTCTTTTTCGGATATTCATTCCATGCATTTGTACACTTTTCTTCTCACTTGCATGTTTTTCATACACGTTTGGATGATTTTCTTTTAAATGTCGCCATAGATTGGACGTCACACTTTTACTGAATCGGACATATGTTTTACGGTCCAATTTGCCTTGTTCTTTACATAATTGACACTTGGCAATGGATGATTCTTCTCGTTTCTTGGTATGAAACCCTTCTTCAACTTCATACCATCGATAGACGGCTGATATGATATTATATCCTTTTGTTTTAGCTTTTGTATCAGTTGTAATAGTATTACTTGGAATAGTATTACTTGAAGTGATACTATTAGTAATAGTATTAGATTTGGATAGTAATAATTCATCGGTTGTAGTATTACTATTTGTGTCGACGGATTCAACTGTCGAATCTTCCATGGTATTGTTTAGTAATGTCAGAGAATTATCCTCGTCTTTAGAGCTTTCGAGTGTCAAAACCACATTGGGCTCTGAATTTATGTAGAGATCGGCTTTTGAAGTGTTCATTGCGCTGAATTGCACACTAGACAAAAGCGATTCAATGGTGATTTCACCCCCAAATGAATTGATCTCGATACACAATTGACATAAGAGTTTAATTGTGTGGTACACTTAGGCAAAGATTATAAACGGTTTCTGTGTTTTATTAAGATTTATTGAGTTATACGTAAGAAGAAGCGGTAATGTATACGCTTATTTTTAGCGCTTTCATAATTTAAAAAAATTCAGGTGTTCCTCTTACCTTGCTACTAAGCTCGTAAGGCGTGCCAAAACGCCTAAATTTTGATTTCGAGGCTTTAAATTAATGACTACGGGTATGCATTCATGGCCGAATATGAATTTTGGTCTAAATACTTGAAGCGGGAGGCGGAGCCCGTCAAGATGGGATTTGTGACTTTGCGGGACTTGATTTGCCACTTTAGAGAATCGTTATTCACGTCTGTTGACTATTTACAAGGCAGGTTGTTTTTAGTTCATTTCTTAACAAATTTAACTTTTTATTACAGATTATCAGGGATACCTGCAGCAACACAGGTGGAGCAGGAATAAAGGTGACTATGGCAAAGTATAAATTGTCACATAGGGTAATTCATTGTGATATGCAATTAGGCCTTTTTACTTGTTATAAATCCTGCTAACTGACTTGCATGCCAGCTTGACTGGCTATCTTGTGCTGCTGATGTTCAAAGTGTTGGCAAGATGCGTGTTGCGAGAAGGAAGCGGTAGGTTAACAATAAGATTCTGTATTGATACTTACTAGTTATCTCTTCTGTCTGCCTCCTAGACACTCGTTCTCCTAAATGTCTGTGCTCCAACCGCCTCAACGACAGATGGCTGCTGGCCAACATGTCTGCTACCATCTTGCACTGACTATCTCTGACCGGATTGACGGCTGGCGCTAATCAAACTCATAATCTTCAGCATCAACTTCCAACACTCCTCCTCGATTACGCCTCCGTTCTTCCCTTACTCAACCCTCCAACGTCCTTTAACACCCTTGATCGTTCTTTATCTTTCCTTACATGATGTGCACGAGCGCGCGCAGTGTCGAGAGCTTCGTCGCGTCCAACGCCTTCGTGAGGAGGTCTGCGAGCATCTGCTTTGACCTGACGTAGCTCGCCACGACAATGCCGCGACGCGAGTAGTCGCACAGGAACTTGAGGCGCACATCCACGTGTTTCGCCTTCAGCGACGATGTCTCGCCCGCGATCTGCGCGATTGCCGCTTGGTTGTCCACTCGCAACTGCATCGGGAGTTTGGGCTCCACGCCCACTTCGCGCAACATCTCACGCAGGCCGAGCAGCTCGCGCGCGACCTCACATCGCCGCAACAAACTCCGCCTCCATCGTCGACAGGGATACGCCTCCCTGCTTCCGCGCACCCCAGCTGACGGCCATCCCGTTCAGCATCACGATGCCACCCGTCATTGACTTCCTCTCCGTCTTGTCGGCGGCAAAATCCGCGTCGCTAAACGCTTCCAGGTACATCACCGCACCCGAATTGTCTTCAAGAATAATCGCGACCTTGAGCGCCGCCGTACCCTTGAGGTATCGCGCGACGCGTTTCGCCAGCTTCCAGTCTGCCAGTCGAGGCGCGTGTGCTCGTCTCGTGACCTTGTGCACCGCAAATGCTATGTCGGGGCGCGTGCAACGCGCCACCCAGAGCAGCGAGCCAACCAGCGACTGGAACTGGCGCACTGTCGGTCCTGGTCGCGCGCTTGGCGTCCCAAGAAGATCCGCATCGCCCTCCTTCAGCTCGTAGAAGCTGTCGTAGATCGGCGTCCACGTCGAGTTGGCGTCGGCGAGCCCGTTGTCGCGCAGGAGGTCTCCGATGGCCTCCTCCTGATCGAGCGTGTACCCGCGCTGACCATTGTGCGTCACGCGCATGCCCAGAAACTTGCTAACCCGCCCCAGGTCCTTAATCGACAACGGAGCAAGGCTTTCGAAGAACCGCTCGACCGCTGCCGCGCTCGTCCTTGTCGCGAGGAGATCGTCGACATACACGCCGACCACGACGAGGTCGTCGCCGTCGCGCTTCCAGTAGAAGCACATGTCGCTCTCGCACCGCGTGAAACCAGCAACAGTGAGCTTCGAGTGCAGCAGCTGGCTCCATAGCCGGCCTGCCTGCTTGAGCCCATACAGGCTCTTTCTCAGCTCCAGCACCAGCTCACTCGCGTTCGCAGCGCCATGCGCTCGCAGCGTCTCCTCCGATACCGGCATGCCGCGCGGCATCTGAAGGAAGATGCGGAGGCGTGGCTCCTTGTCGGCTTTGACGTAGGCGTTGGGGATGTCGCCGTGCTTGGCAGGCACCCCCCACGTCGCCGCAAGCGCCAGGATCACTTTGACTGTCGACAGGTCCATCACGGCAGCGAAGGTGAGCGTGTAGTCGACGCCGAGCACCTGCTCGTTGCCGCACGCCACCAATCTCGTCTTCAGCCGCTCGAGGTCGCCCTGCGCATCCGTCTTGGTCTTGTAGACCCATTTGGTGTGCAACGCGTGCGTCCCTGGCGTTCGCTTTGTGATTGTCAGACGTCGTTGGCCTCAAGCGCGGCAATCTCCTCTTGCATAACCTTCTCCCACTCTTCGCGCTTGACGCTGCGCATCGCCTGTCCGTAGTTAAGCGGATCGTGCTCAAAAACAGCGTTTACGACCTCCGCTCGCGACTGCCTCCTCCTGACGAGCAGCCGCTTCTGCGCGTTTTGACGCACCGCGTGTTCCATGCGCCGCCCGCGTCCATCGCTTTCCTCTCTTCTTCCGCGTCGCGCTGCTTCCCTCTGCACGACCATCGTTCACCGCTGCTGCTGCTGGTATGTTCGACTCTTCCAGGTCGACGGCTCGATCGCCGACGTCCATCGCGCGCTGAAGTTGCGCTTTTGCGCCTCCGTCAACGTCTTGATGTTCTTGATGTGCTGCGTGACGACCACTTTGTTGTCACGCGGTAGTAGCACCTTGTAGCCCTTGGTTTCTTCGCTGACGCCGACAATGATGGCGCGTTTCGAGCGCTGCAGCAACGAGTTCTTGCCCGGGTCCCTGTACACTGTAAACATTCTGGTTGTCGCACGGGGAGCCGAAGATGACGATTCCGCGCAGATCCGGCGTCTTTCCCGTCAGAACCTCGAGTGGTGACGCTCTCTTTGCGTTTGCTCGCGTGGGGCTCCGGTTGAGGATGTGCACGGCGTATTGCACCGAGTCTCCCCAGAACGTCAGTGGCAGCGCGCAGGCAAACATCATACTACGCGCGAGGTTCAGCACTGTGCGGTGCATTCGTTCCGCCTTGCCGTTTGAAGCTTGGTTGCGCGCCTCCGACACTTGGCGAGCGACACCCGTGCGCTCGCAGAATAGGTCCACGCTGGCGTATTCGCCGCCGCTATCAGTGCGGAGCACGTGAATCTTGAATCCGAAGAGCTTCTCGAAGTGAACTAGGAATGCCTCAAATTGATTCGCCGCAGCGTCCTTTGTGCGCGCGAGGAAGACTCGGCAGTAGTTGCTCTTGTGATCAATGAAGTTCACAAGGTAACGATTGCCGAGCCGATCCTGCGGCGTCATGGGACCCTTGAGGTCCGAGCAGATGACGCCGCCGATGCGATCGATGGGCGAGTGCGCGCCGCTGTCCTGTTGCGACTGCGCGTTGCGCGTCTGCTTGCCCTCGAGGCACGACACGCACGCCATGCGTTTGTTGCTGCTCAGTCGAATGCCCGATGCCGGGTCTCCGCCATGCGTTCGATCGTGTCGAATGCGAGGTGGCCGAGTCGCTGGTGCCAATGCAACAGCGAGGCTTCGTGCGGCTCGTCGGCGGTGGTTTCCGTGGCATGCGGTTCGAGCGCCGCCATGATCGCGTCGCCGTCTGCACCCTCCTTGTCTTGCGAGGCCCTCGTCACGACATACAGCACGTTACTGTCGATCACGACATCGAACGCGACTGCACCATCGCTGCGCCGAGCGAGCGAGCTCTCGTCGCCGTCGTGCACGAGGGCAAACCCTTTTTTTCTCGAGCTTGCCGTACGACACAATGTTCTTTGACAGTCGCGGAGTCAGGTACACGTCCGTAAGCGTCACGACAGCCTTCGCGCCACGAGCGAGAACCTCGAGGCGCACGCTGCCGACACGCGTCGGGTGAAGCGACTCGCCGTCTGCCATTGCGATCTCGTGTCTGCAAGCCGTCGAGTTGAGTAGCAGTGAATCGTCGTTGACGAGATGCCGGCTCGCGCCACTGTCGAGGATCCAGTCTCCTCGGTCGGCTCCCGTGGCATCGGTCGCCGCAAGCACGAAGCCACGCGTGCCGTCCGTGGCTCGTGCTCCGTCGCTCGTTGCAAGCACGAATCCGCATGAGTCGTCCATGGCTCGCGCTCCGTCTCTTGCATTGCTCGCTGCTGTGTCCTTGCCGCGCGAGCTCTTCTTTTTCCTGTTGCGCTTCTTTGTGGGCACAACACGCTTCTCGGTCAGCGCGAGGATCATACTGGCGCCTCCACCCTTCGCGGGTGTCTCGTCGTCGTGCACGACACGCGCGCGACAGTCAGCTGCGATGTGTCCCGATCGCCCGCATCGCTAGCACGTGATCGCGCTCTTGGTTTTGCCTTCCACGTGCGCGGCGACGACCTCACGACCCACTGCACTGCTGCCATGCTCAATGGACTGCGCGAAGTGCGCCAGCTCCTCGGCGTGGAGCAGGTAGTCGACTCGCGTGGGTTCATACTTAGAACGCATCACGTTCATCAGCTCCGGAGAAGCGTGGTGGATTATGTTATCCAGAACAAGCGAGTCGGCACCACCACGCGCCTTGCTGACGGCGAACATATACAGGAAGTGCTCTGCCCAGGTGCGTCGTGCGTCCTTCTTGGCCATGAACAGCTTCATTGCCTGGCTTGCAGTGATTGACGTCTTAAACGTGCGCAGGAGCTGCTCCATTATGTACTCCAGTGTGGGTGTCTGCATCCACCAGGTGTCAACCTGCTTGTGATAGTACCTCTCAGCCGTGCCGGCAAGAAAGTGCCCAAGCAGGTCGACCTTGACGTCTTCGGCCCATCCGAAACCACACGACGCTTCCGCGAGGCTCACCGCGCGCAGAAACGTGCGCCATCAGTCGAAGAACCCGCTTCCGAGTCCGCGGTACAGCTCTGTACCATCGAACTTGCGTATGTTCAACTTACGCTGGCTTGCCGACGGCATCCCATATCCGTTGAGGCCCGGGCGCACATAAGCTTGCGGTGGAGCGGCTTGTTGCGGCGTCGGTGAGGCTGCATGCGCCCGCGGAGGTGGCGCATACGCTGGTGCGCACTGCTGCGATGCTGCGCGCGCGGGGTGGCTCGAGCGATGCGAATCTCGACGCGCTCAGATTGGTCGCGCGTTGGTACTCGCGTGGCGCCGGTGCCTTCTCCTCCGCGTCTCCGATCGCGTCAATCGTCATCGGTCGACCGCGCATGTTGGCGCCGAGTTTCGAGGCGAACAGGCCGCTCTCCACGGCCCTGAGCATGCGCTCCTCCTCGTCTCGCACTCTCTGCGACGTCTCGAGGCTCGCCAGTCTTTCGGTGAGTGCGGCGAGCGCGGCGAGGATCTTATCGTCTCGCTACCCGCTCTCGCGAGTGGGTCCATCGTTGACGACTGCGGGTGCGATGGGCGCACGCGCTGGCGAGCCGCGTCCAGGCGAAGCTCGCGGGACACCCCCTGGTGTCTTCGTAGTCGGTTCGGTGGCTCCGGCCATTGGGCTCATAACCTGTAGGCAAGATGCGTGTTGCGAGAAGGAAGCGGTAGGTTAACACTAAGATTCTGTATCTCTTCTGTCTGCCTCCTAGCCACTCGTTCTCCAAAATGTCTGTGCTCCAACCGCCTCAACGACAGATGGCTGCTGGCCAACATGTCTGCTACCATCTTGCACTGACTATCTCTGACCGGATTGACGGCTGGCGCTAATCGAACTCATAATCTTCAACATCAACTTCCAACCTTAAAGCCCTCCGGATGAGGCCCTGTAGATGACGAGAAACTAGTACATCATCAGATGCGGACCTGCGATCGTGCAGTCCAGGTCCATCGGCTCCCGCAACTACTTCCACCACACGCGGATCATTCTTTTACAACAAGCCACCTGGCGGAGGGCGTATTAGCAAAGGGAAAAGAAAGCAGCGCGCTGATGTTTGGGAAGCGATACATAACATTGCTGAGTCAATGTCGCAGTCGAACGACTTCCTCGCGCAGTACCTACTAAGGTAGTAGCAATTAGAGGACAGCGAAGTGACGCGGCGTGCGAAGCGTAACGAGAATTTAGTTCCATCGTCGATTGGTGGTCGCCGATCATGAATATGAGTTGGAGATTCGAAGGTTGGACCTGGAGGAGCGCAAACTGGCCTTTCTGGAAGCAGCTATACAAAATAAAAACTAAACTGGTGATGAATAATTTTACTGCCAGCAATAAATGATTACGCATCTCTTATTTCCTTACAATAATATAGGTGCCCCATGGGGGAAGCATAGTTGGGTCGCGGGGCACTCGTGCACCGTACCAGTTTTTACGCCCACTACGATCTTTTTAGCACTGTAGCCACAAATCATGGTTTCTGGCATGTAAAAGGTTGTAAAGAATCATACATGCGAACGTGACATCGCGAGCTTAAGCCGGGGTGGCGATCTGGGGGCTCAGTAGAATTCTAAACCTGTTTTTGAGGCGTCCAAAGGCGATTTCTAAAATCATCCTAGGAGTGAAGGTGAGCGACATTTCTTTTGTGTGTGATCTTCGCCGAATGGGAAAATTATACCACAGAATTAAACCTTGTTGACAAGTGACAGAAGTTGAAATGCGTTTTGTCCTCATGGTCAGTAGCGTTTGTGTATAGCGGTAGGAATCACTTGCTGATGGGGTAGCCGGAGTCTCCTATGTAACATGCTATTTAGAGTGTTAATAAAAAATTCTTTGGTGAAATCGTAATTGCAAGTTACCAATCATATTTTTGTCGGCTGGGAAGACATGAACGCCCGCTGCTAGATCTCTGCCTATTCTGCTTTGGCGAAATAAACGCTGATCATGAATGGATCCCGGAAGTCCACCATATACCTAGAAAAGAGCTGCATTAAACCTTGGTATACTTGAACGGCTATAGGTGAATCATTAAAAGACGCACAACTCTAACTGTGTCCTTGAGCATCCACCACAGCTTAAAAAGAAATCGACGCCCGACCCTTTCGATTGATGTAGCTCTTCCATGAGTCATTAGGAAGTTTTCTGTTTGGAATATGGGTGCCATCAATCGCACCCACGATCCCTTAAATTCCCTGCTTTATTTAAAAATACTGGGTGATTTCTTGCCATGCAGCACCGTCCATCAAGCTGGGGTACGAGCACACCAGCAGGTCAGAGATATTATCGACTACTCTGGTAGTGTAATGTTGGCGGTTTCTTTAGCAATCTTGAAGATGTGGCTGATTGTGACGAAAGTGCTGCCATGGCCATGCAATCTCGAAAACGATTTTCACATGATTGCAATCGTGTAACGGGGTGTACCGTTACACAGTTAGATATAGTTAATTTCATATTACATTTATAGTTATATGCTACACCCGAGATAGCGGGTGTAGCCATTCGTATCTCTATTTGTAGGTAAGTGAAAATTAGTACCATTATCAGCCAATAGGAGAGCGATCTGTAGTTGAGTGGTTCCCATGCGTTTGGTGACCACTCGTTCTTAGTATAAAACAAAAATGTAAAAGTCAGAGTTGAAATTTACCTCAGCACGCTAGTTATTGTGTTCTCCTTTACGCTTCCTCGTAAGACCTACAGTGTGTGTAAGTAACGGAACTCTAGCCCTGTTACACCTGGTAGCACTTCGTAGTCCTTCCAACGAATATGAGCACTCCGCCGATACAGTGCGCTAGCGGGGGGGGGGGAGTGTTGTCACACGATGACTTCGTACATCTGACCCCCTTCGAGTGGGAAGCTCTGCGTCGCCTGGCCGACTTGGCCGGCCTTACTACCGTAGTTGCCAGATGTCAACTTCACAAAACCAGCGATTGAGCGCGAGGCTCTTTGGGCCCTCGCCGCTGTAACTGGAAACGTCAAGTTTGCTGACGTTAAACCCCGTGACAACGGCGGGAGTTGAAGATTGCCGGCGTAATTCGGCGAGCTCGCGGTTGACGAAGTCTTGAATGGATACACGCTGGATCCGCTTAGGCATATCGTTGAGCATGGCTGTCCAAGCCCGCCAGCTAACGACGGAGTTCACGCGTACCCACTTCCTCATGTCTAAGCTGATTGGTAAGGCAAAAGAGTGGGCATTGGGAAAGCTTGTTGCCAATCCGGGATGTTTCCCGGAAAAGCAGGCCCTAAAGGACGACTTGCGCTTGGCACTTGAGCCTCCGCAAGACGATCACCACCATCGCTCCGCATTCCTTGCGTTGTGGCAGGGTAGTCTGTAAATGCTGGACTTCATCCAACTTGCGCGAATTTTGGAATTGTGCATAGTCGCCGACCCTATCAACACGGTGAAAAAAGTCCATGTATTCGTGACCGGGATAAATGATGGGCATCGGCGTTTTTACTTACGCGGCAGCCTCCCGCTTCTCTTGTCGAGGCGTTCAGCATTGCGCTGCGTGAAGACCTCAGTGTCTTGGATTCGCAAGTGGATCACTCGCTTCCCCAACGCGCTCCTTAGAAGCCTGAGCCAATGGAACTCGATGCAATCGAGCACGCCCCAAGTCATAAGCGTGCTTCAGTCACAGTTCTCAGAAGCCTGCAACAGCGAAGAACCTGGTCTGCTTCCGCTGTCGTTATCCTGGTCATCGCGCAGCCGTCTGCCGCGCGCCTGCACCAGGGCTCGCTGTCGCCGATTCTGACGTCTCCGTCTCCCTCGCCGGGCAGCAAAAAAAAGGCGAGAATCAGTAGGCGCGGGGCAGACGGTGATGACGGAAGAACGTGCATAAGGTGGTGACACGTTCTTATAGCCCGCTGCATTATGCACAGCTATGCCACCACGTCCAGCAATGATCCGCGTTTGTTTGTGCTCAGTGTTCACGTTGATGGTGCGTCGCGTCCACTTCGCGCTTTCTGGACTCCGGCGCGACGAACAAGTTTGTACGCACCGACAGTCTGTCGATCCTACCCTCACGGTTGCGTTTACCGTGAGTCCTTGGGGAGATGGTCGTTTAGTATGCAGACGGCAAGCCTCGCACGCACCGGAAACGCTCGGTGGTGTTCCCTAACCGGTTCGATACTTTTACCAGAAGTGATGAATTTCAAGTTGACTTAAGTGGATCCTTTGACTGTATTTTTGGGATGACATGGCTTGCGCGTTATCGACTCGACATTGATTGGCTGAACCGCACTGTCAGCCACGTGCCATCGATCTTAAAGCGGTACTCGCAGTCCTTAATGGCCCTGCAAGTATGTCGCAGCATGTTGCCGTCGTGGATCCCGATCCCACGACTCATCATACCCTCAAAGTGTGCGATGGCCCCTCGCGCGTGGTGTGCAACTCCGCAATATTCTCCCCCTCAGTCGAACAGTGATTCCTGAGTCAAGAATGTAACCCGCAGCAGTGGCTTCGGGTGTCGCACGGTCGAGCAGCGTCTCCCGCGCATGCGGATTCTTCCAAAACCGTAGCGAAGCAGGGGCTTCCGGTACGTCACGAGCGTGCAGTGGCACCCGTGTCCGTCCACGTTAAGGACACCACGCCGAGGCAGGGGCCTCCGGCGAGTTACGTGGAAGTAGTGGCTTCCGTACGTCCGGTTGAGTATCCGGTTCGTGTTTCTGTATCGCGCCGACGCAGACGGCCTCCTGCGCGTTCCCAATCCGCTGTGCCGTCGAGCCCTCTCACGCCGGCTCTGCTTCTTGACACCATAAATGTCGCTAACATGATCCATCCAGACATCCGTTGCAAGTCGCGAGTCCGCCTCGCGACGCGTCTGGAATTAAGCAGCTCCCAGAACTTTCTTGGGAAAAGATGCTGCGTAACTTGAAGGGGGGAGAGATCGAACAACTATGTGTAGTCGTTCAAGATCCGGAACTCCAAAATCATGAGCGTCGGAAAAATTGGGACCGAATTCCGCTCGCGAAAAGCGGTTTGAGGCTCAATCGTGGGAAGAACTCGATGCGTCGAAGAACCCTATTCTTTCTCTCGCGCGCGAATTCTCTGATGTCTTTCGTGAAACCATTCCTGCAGTTCTTCCCGCTGACAGAGGTAGATAGATCTCGTCCCTAGGTCGAAGTATTGTGTGGCCGTTACCACGTGAACAGGTTGAAGCACTTGACGCCTTTTTCGAAGGGCGTCGTCAGGCTGGCCACGTGCGCGAGAGCACATCACCACTTTCGAGTCCCACCTTCTGTGTCAAGATAGCTACAGGTGGATAGCGTATTGTTAACGCTTTTAGCAAAACAAACGATGCGACAATTCCAACGCATACACCACTTCCACTGAAAGACATGGTTTTGGATAACATGTCTGGAAACACGAATATCTCGTCTTAAGATCTGACGGACGGCTTTTAGCAAATCCTGATGTTTCCTGAGGATGTTCCGCTAACCGCCGTCAGCACGACTAGCGGTATGTTGTGGGAGTGACTTGTGATGCCGCAAGGGCTATAAAGTGCCCCTTCTCCTTCTAAATGTAAGGTGTGTCACGTTCTTCGCCCATTTCGCGATTTTGCGTTGAGCTACTTCAACGATATCTTCGTCCACAGTCGCGCCACTGAGGGCGCGACAGATCTGGATGTGCATCTATGCCACCTACGTAAAGTGTTTGGAGCGATGCGCGAGAATAAACTCTACGCGAACTTAAAGAAATGCATCTTTTGTGCCCGTGTTGAGCACCTATGTTAGCGCAAAGGGTGTTCGCGCTGATTCGAAAAAAGTTTTAGCGATTTGTTTTTGACCAGTCCCAAAGAGCCAGAAGCATCTCCGTCAATGATTGTTATTGGACAACTACCTTTATTAATACGCAAAGGAATTCGCGCCCGTGGTTTATCCGCTTTTACAATTACTGAAGAAGGACGCCATATGGGTATGGCGCCAGAAGCACCAGTCTGCATTTGACGAGATTAAGACGAGATTCTCGACAGCGCCAATATTAGCACTGCCTAATCATGACTCCCCGTTTCATGTTGTCTGCGATGCGAGTGACTTCGCTATAGGATGTGCTTTAATGCAGCATGATGAAATTGGCAACGAACGTGTGGTGAGTTACCAATCTCGGCAGTTAAAACCTGCCGAGCGCAATACCCAGTTCACGAAAAGGAGCTGCTAGCGATGCGTTACGCACTCGTGAAATTTCGCGTTTATTTGCTCAGAGAGTAGACATTCATCATCTACACCGATCATGTGTCCTTACGGACCGCGACTAAGAGCCCGCATCTCAGCCAGCGCATGGCGCGCTGTTGTCATTTTTCGCTGAGTACAACTTTGTGGTACATTACAAGCCTAGAACAACAAACATCATCGAAGATGCTTTATCGCGGAGACCCGACTACGATTCCCGCGACAATACACCGACTGTGGCCACGACGTACGCCGATGACGACGACTGCATCGCGTGTGCAACACTTGGAACTAATACCACGGCTGTGTCCGCGGTCAACCCGTTGCGTGACGACATCGCAGAGGCGTATTCACGTGATGAGCTTTACTCACCGATCGCCCGCTACTGTAGAGACCCCTCAGACAAAGCATTGCGCTCGCTCTCATCTCTCACTCTTGCCCACATTGAGCGGTACTCCTTCGATGGAAAGTTGCTCATGTATCAAATTAATCAGTTTGATATTTTCGTATCGTCGCCCCACTCGACGACAAATTTAGTGCCCGTTTTCCCCACGAGCACCACGATAGCGCCAAACAAGCGGCCATCTGGGTCGCGAGAAGACGTATCCCGCGCTGTATCAGAACTTCTATTGACCCCACATGTGTAAATGGGTACGGTAAGTAGATTCGATCCTGTGAGGTGTGCCATCGTGTGAAGCCGACGCCGTCGGCACAGTTCCCTCTTTGCCCTCTACTGATAGCCCGGATCTTTGGAACACCGTAAGCATGGATTTCGTTTTTGGATTGCCAGCCGATGGGTAGGGGCGCACAGGCATATGCTTTATTGCAAACAGGTTTAGTAAAATGGCGCATCTCTCACCTGTTGTTGCTTCCATCACGGCCGAAATACCGCGGCTCTCTTCGTAGACATGTTCTTCAAACATCATGTCATGCCCGTCACGATTGTCTCCATCGGGATTCTCGATTTACGGCCACGTTTTGGTCTCGCTTGTTCGAGTATCATGGCACTCGTCTGATGATGTCTAACCTGAAACGGATGGACAGACTGAGCGAGTCAATCGCGGGTTGGAAAACTTTCTGCGCAGTTACGCCACTTCTTTTAAGTCATGGATCGAGTTCCTCCCCACGACTGAGCTCGCGATGTACAATTCTAATCACGCTTCGACTTGTTTTAACTCCCTTTTTCGTGAATAACGCCCGCCGTCCGCGCATCCCGGCTCTTCTTAGTTTGGCCGATCCTTCTAGTCTTGTTGAGGAGGGGGGGGGGGCAACGAATGTCTCGGCTCCACTGACGTCCTCGAGAAAGACAAAACCCGACTCGCTACATGCGGTACAAGCGCGTTTCAAGTCACATACCATCTCTCCTCCGGCTAGCGCAGCTCAGTCTCCATCGGGAGTCCGTCTGTCGGACTTCATCTTGATCGGCAACTTTGTGATACATCGTCAATCTGTCGCGAGATTTGTGCGCGACGCCATTGCCGCTGCGGTCGATAAGCAGAAGGCGTCCGCAGACAAGCGCGGACGCAAGAACCTTGAGAAGTTTAAAGTTAATGATTTGGTACTTTCGACGACAAGCATAACCGACGCATCAGTGACGAATCTCGGCACACCGAAACTAGCACCACGGTATATTAGTCCATTCAAGGTAATTAATGTGAACGGGGATGCCTATGAGCTGGACATCTCTTCGTCGATGCGTCTACACCCTACTTTTTACGTCGGTCGTCTCTAGCGTTACTGGCCGGCGGTCCTCCCGTCGTCGACTGATCCGATGCAGGTGCATAACGCGGTCCCCGATAACGCGAAGGTCTTGGTGGATCGGGCTGGAGCAGCTCGCGTAACTTCGCGTTGTCCCGTCGAAGAGCAGCATTCGACTGCTCCAAGCGCTCGAGTCGCTGAGCGAACCCAGAAATCGCAGAAATAGCCTCCTCCGCGATTCTCTCTGCAACCTTAGCTAGCTCCCGTGCTTGACTTGCATTATGGTCTACGAACGTCACCCGCCAACCAACATCCTGGAGCTGCGCCACGACCGAGGGAGTCGGCACCGGTCGTTCAGACTCCGGTGCCTCACACTGCATTTCAGCGCGACGGTCCACCACCGCTGATTGACAGCTGGAAATAAATGTTGGCTCGTGGAAATAATCTTAAAACATCGTGACTGTTCATGGCACCGCCCGCGCTCAGACAAACTTCGTTCCGGAAATGCGATATTATCGCGTTCACTGGATCGGTTGTCCCCCGAATAGCAATACGTGGGAACCTCGCGCAACGCTTCTCGCGGATATTCCGGATATCGTGAGCGACTACGACCGGGAGGTGAGCGGGATCGCGAGCCCCGAGCAGCTCGCGATATTAAAGGACTCGCTGATCGGAAACGCCGCGCAGGTCGCGATGTTGGAACACCCGTTGTTCGAGAACGAATTCTTGGGGTCAGTGCAGAGTTTTGACGCACACCCACGTCCATTCGAGTCCCCCATGCGCTCGTATATGTTTATCACGCACTCGCTAATACCTCCCAATCCACGTGCCCTCCTTTTCGGAATTGGAGAATCGTCAATAATGGTAATCCACTGAGCGCAGTTTGGCCGCGCTACACAATGGCGCTCACAATGATGACAACGTTCTTGCCATTGTACAAAGTAATAAGGACGGTCCGCGGCCCAAGACGACTCACACACTGTAATAGGGCACCCTCCGACTATACTGATTACAGTATAGTCTACTTTCACTGATTACAGTGGAAGCAGGTGCCTCAATTACCTCTCTTACACAAGAGGCAGAGGAAGCTTTACTTCTAAAAAAACGCTTAGAAGTAGAGGAAAAGAAAACTGTATTTAATATAGTTAACTATCTTAATAAAACTAATCTGTTATAACCTATGTTAACTATATTAAACTACAACTATGTAGGTTGACAACTTGCCCTCCACTCATTGCGCGCGTCCATCGGTCATTGGTCAGCGCGTTGGTTGATATGATGGCCCATATCAACCAATGAGAGGGCATCTCCAACTTCAAAGAGATTTAGGGACTATATTATAGGGAAAGATAATATTGTCAAATATTATTAGTTATGATTTATTTTTTATTGTCACTTCATATAAGTGTCAATATTATGTAACGGGCTCACCCCGTTACATCACCCCCCCTCAACCAACAGTCACATTAGTGACTGTTTAGTGACTATGGGAAAGGAGAACTTGTTGAATTTTCTTTCATTCAACAATTACGCTATGACAAAGTCAATGCGCGTCGCTGCTAAGGCAGCCGAGAGCTCGGCTGCACGCCTGTGTGCAGCCGCTACTGAGGCTTCACAGCCTCAGCCAGCAGACACTAATGTGTCTGCTGGATCTCAACATCAGCCTGCAACGCCTGTTGCAGGTATACGTAGCGCTTCGCCACGTGAAGATGTTGACCCAGAGTTAGTTGTTGACTACTCTGGTGAGTCGGATGACGCATCCGACTCAAAGCCATCTGCGCCACTTCCGGGCTCGCCCCAGGTGATTCGTCGTCTTCGAATCTTACAAAGAGGGGCCGTGCTACATTGAGTGAATCAATGTACCGTGAAATGTTCGGGTCGTCTGATGAATCAGACGACTCGCCAAACGAGTCGAAGGATAGTGACTCGGGTGGGGACCGTAAGGATGATGTCAGTGCTTCTACTGACATCAATAATATTAGTGTCAATACTTCTGTTGACACTAATGCTCGTGGTGTCGGCACTTCTGTTGAAACCACACAGGAGGCTTTAAACCGGAATGTATTGCGTCTTGCTCCTGGTCGCAAGCCATGGATGCTACCTAAGCATCTGCTTGATCGTTGCTCTGGAAAGACCAACGAACGGTTCCCCACTACCGTTGTTTGATGCGTCAAAGCTTCACGGCCTTGACGCCAGTGCGAAGAACTTTCGCACTGAGAACGATTATTACATCGATGTGTTCCTTAAACATCGATGGTATGGACTACACAAGAAGCGTGAGGCTGACGCGTTCCTCCAATCTTGGAACGCGTTTATCACCAACGTTTTAAACGTTGGGAAAGAGGCTTGGTTTCAAAGACTTTATGCTAGCCGCAATAAGTTTGAGAAACGAAGTACTTACGGTGCATGCTATCGTTTGCACCGGTTATCTAGAGAGGCAGGCCTGCTATGCCTCTCTTGGGGCGACCCATGCCCGGGGTGCCTGAGCACCTCGTCAAGAGCGCCTAAGGAGGCGTACCTCCTTACTGAGCCCTGGTGGAGGGCTCGCATCTCTTCTGAAATGCGTGAAGGGATTGCTACTTTGCAATCCCTTTACGAGCGCGCTGGGCGCTCGTATTCCGATGATCCTTCACCATCGGATGCCCCTTGTCGTACTGTTCGACAAGGCCGGGAACGTCGGCCATCAGTTGGGCCCGAGGTTCCCAGTTATCCGCCGAAGGCGGATAGCCACGCCACCGGACGAGATAACTCGTCCGACGTCCCTTCACCTCGTGGTGATTTAGTAAGCGTTCCACGAGGAAGCGCTTCCCACCATAGGAGTCCACCAGCGGATGCGGTGGTGGAGGAAAAACCCTGTCCGATTCTTTCATCGGACTTGGCTGCTGAGTTAGACGGGTTTGCCCGTGTAACTCGTGAGCTCCGTTGTGATGTTGATCACGAACGGGATAAGCGTCGCCGCTTAGAGGACATTGTGCGACAGCTTGGGTTTGACCATGAGAGGTCTCGGGCAAACAATGCTGTCGCACTATTGGAGAATGAACGGCGACTTCATTCTCTGAGTAACGAGCTGGCGACAGCTCGTCAGGAGATCGTCCAATATCATGGGAAGATCTCATCTCTACACGACCAGATATCGAATCTGGTTCGTGACAACAAGAATCTGAAGGGGATTCTTGAGAGTAATGGCTATCTTCGTCGTTCGAAGAAGCCGCGTACTGAACGTACGGACGAAGACGTCCCACGTAAAACGTAGGATGCGTACGCATCCTGCGTGGCAACTCGATCGTGTATGCGTTGCCTAGGCGGCGCAATACACGAAACGGGCCGATGTACTTGGGCAACAATTTATTGCTGCCCACGTTAGTCACTACATGTTTAGGTAGGTTTACTGTTGACAGTAAAACTAAATCACCTTCAACAAATGTTTGAGCATTTGCCCTTCCATTATTGTCTGCGTTTCGCTTTTGCTTATCCACCGCTTCTGCGATGGAGTCTTGCACGAAACGGACTACATCTTCACGAGTCAACAGGATATCCTCAGCTGACTCGTTGCTTTTGGCTGCAGTGCATTGTGAATGCACTGCAGAGATATCGGTTACTAATTCAGCGATGAACATTCCTGTTCTCACTTGTGATACCTCGAACGATGCTGATATCTTCAGCATCGTTATCAGTAAGAGCGTCATCGCTCTTACTCTCTTCCTCTTCACCGAAGTCGAATGGTACGACTTCGGTTACTTTCGCGTCGACCATAACGTCTTTGCGTGATGAGCAAGAGCCAGATTGATTTTCTCTCGAGCAAGTTCCTTCCTCCATTAAACTAGAGTCACCCTCTACTAAGGTGGGGACACGTGGATGGCGAAGGCCATTTACGTAGAACGGTGTATGCGTCGTGGAAGCATGCATGGAGTTGTTGATGGCAAATTCGACCATCGACAAGAACTCACTCCAACTCGTAAACGAGTGGACGTACCCTCGAAGAATCTCTTCGAGGACGTGATTGGCGCGTTCAGTCTGACCATCAGTTTCTGGATGGTCAGAAGTAGACATTGTGAGCCGTGTTCCAAGTGTTTGGAACACGGAACGCCAAAACTCAGCCGTGAACCGGGGGTCCCTATCGGACACAAGTTCACGGAGTAAACTGTGCAATCGAAAGATTGTATCGATAAACACTCGAGCACAGCCCTCTGCTGTGATCGACTCAAGTACAGCAACAAGATGTACCATCTTGCTGAACCTGTCGACAAACACGAGAATACCATTATTCCCGTGAGCGTCTTTGGGAAACCCAAAGACGAAGTCCATTGATACAGACTCCCAGCACTCTGCCGGAACAGGTAGAGGCTGCAACGGTGCACGGAGTGAAGGACTTGGCTTCACTCGTTGACACACCTCGCAAGCACGCACGTACTTGCGCACGAACTTATAATGGCGTGGCCAGTAAATGTCGCGACTGACCGTGAGGTAAGTCTTCTCACGGCCGCGATGCCCACTTATTGGTGCATCGTGACATTCAAACATGATCCGTAACCTGAGATCATGTTGTGACGGTACAAAGACACGAGGCGTGTCGTTGTTGACGGCTGTGTAGTACAGTAAGCCGTCCCGCTGGGTGTACCGATCTATAAAGGATCAATTTATGGCAGGCAAGCGCTGCTTAGCTTGCGTGGATGGGTCCTTGAGGTACTCCATCAGGCGTACAAGATCATTATCTTGTGCGCATGCCCTTCTTATGTCGTCGAGTAAGCTCGACGACAAGACGCTGGTACTCAGCGTGGCGACAGTGGTGTTCATCATCACTGTCGGATTGCACAGTCGGCTCTAGGTCAGGCCGACGTGAAAGAGCATCGGCGACGACGTTAAGTCGTCCCGGCTTATACACCACGGAGAAGTTGTACTCCGCGAAGAACGACAACCATCTCGCCATTCGTTGCGAGAGGTGTGGACTATGTACAGCCGTGCGTAGTGACGCATGGTCTGTATATACAATGAACGGTCTATCTCCTAAGAGATAGACGCGAAACTTAGCCAGTGCATACTTCATGGCAAGGAGTTCCTTGTCATGCACCGGGTAACTGCGCTCAGCCGGTTGCAGCTGACGCGATTGATAACAGACGACACGCTCGGCGCCGTCTGTATCATATTGCATCAGTGCGCAGCCGATTGCAAAATCACTGGCGTCACAGACCACATGAAATGGTCTGTCTTGATCGGCAATCGCCAATACTGGCGATTGCATCAAGCTTTGCTTGATACGTTCAAAGGAACGCTGACAATCAGCGTTCCAGTTCCACTTTACATTTTTCTTGAGTAAACAAGAAAGATGTACTGTCATTTCGGCATAATTGCGCGAGTACTTGTGCAAGTACGCCGCTAGCCCAAGGAACTTCCTTAGTCCCTTGACATCGACTGGCACTGGCCAGTCGGTGATCGCCTTGATCTTTTCTGGATCAGGGCGTACGCCGTTCATTCCGACGATGCACCCAAGAAGTGGTATTTCGCTAGCTGCGAATATACACTTCTTGAGGTTGGCGTACAACTTATGCTCGCGCATAAGTGCAAGAACCTTACGGACGTAGAGTCTATGGACCTCCACGTCTGTTTTCCCGTCCATAGCCCGACTATGGACGAACACATCCTCGAAGTAACTTGGTGCGAAAATGCGCACCGGTCTCAATAGATGTTAAACACATCTATTGAATGTGGCTGGTGCATTACTGTAATGGGCTACATTACACATATAGCATTAACACAAATAAACAATTACATATGTAGGCAGGTGCTGGGCCCGAATAGCGGGCACAGCGTGGTAATTTATTATTGGTTTATTATTGGGCCTAAAGTCCCCAATATGGACCAATGATAAATCAACCTGAAATTGTGTGGTTCCCGAAAGGCGGGAACACTGTCGTATTTATTACGACTAAAATCTTCGTAATTAGTACGAATTAAAACCAAAATAAAAATCAGAGTTAAATTTACTTAATACCTAATACTCGGGCTTGAGTCTTCCTCAAGCGCACGTGTAAGCTAGTGACGGTACGTTCTAGCCCCGTTACACCTGGTAGCACTTTGTAGTCCTTCCTATGCCCGAGTTTGGGATGAGCGAATCGTCGTACTTTGACGCTCCAGACTTATTTCTGGAGCACGCGACCTTCCCCCATCTTACTGGTGTTGAGTGGGATGCCCTTTATCGCCTCGCGGCGATATCGGGAGAGGCATTCGTCGCGTCGCTGATGAGATCAGCGACCCCTGACGCGCAACGTCTCGCCATACATGAGTTTATGGCACGCGAGCTCGCCGAATCCAACCGGCGAGGCTTAACTCCCTCGCGCCCTTCACGTAATGAGGCCGTGAAGATGGAAACCTCCTCCTACTCTGGAGAAGGTAAGGACCGGTTATCGCTGAACCGGTGGTTCCGAGAAGTTGATATCGCCATCGCCTCGAGACTTCTTGAGGCTCCACAGGCGAAGGTCAACTTTCTTCTTTCCCACCTCACCGGGAAGGCCAAGGAGTGGGCCCTTGGTAAGCTCGTTGTGGACGAGCACTCATTTCCCACCTTGGATACCATCCAGGACGATCTCCGTCTTGCCTTCGAGCCACCACAAGAGGAGAAACTGGTGCGATCAAGATTCCTGTCGATGCGACAGGGTAAAATGGCGATGCGCGACTACGTACAGATGGCTAGGCATCTGGTGTCGTGTATTATCACGCACCCCATGGACATGTACACACAGGTGAATGTCTTTGTGGATGGTATGCGTGAGGGGCAGACCCGCTTATCGCTGGAGCGCGCCGAGCCTGCCACATTGGAGGAGGCATTCGCCATCGCACTCCGTGAAGACTTTAGGGTCACAAAGGCCTATGCCAAACCCTCGGTCGTCACCGTTCCCCGGCCTTCTGGTCCAGAACCTATGGAGATCGACGTTATTGAGTCGTCGGGTGACCGGCGACGTGTCTTTCATCATAAAGGTGACGCTCGCACCGGGCGTCCAATGGTTTGCTTTCGTTGTCGCAAGCCAGGACATCGCGCGGCAGAGTGCCGTGCGCCAGCCCCATTATCGGTGCAAGTAGTGGACGCCCATCATGAGGGTGCTGTACCGGCCGCACGTCCAAAAAACGGTCGGGACCAGTAGGTGCAGGGCGCCCTACTGGTTGGAACGGAGGTCCGGGTCCCCCGGTGGCAGCCCAACCTTCCAGTCCTCCTGCGCTACGCGCACGGTTAAATGCCACCACTACGAGTGGTGATTCACGTCTGATTATTGTCAGTTTACATGTCGCCGGCGTCCGGCGACCTCTGCGAGCACTCCTGGACTCAGGAGCAACAAACAATTTCTTTCGTGAATCTTGTTTGTCGATGCTGCCTCCCAGCATTCAGGTCCGTGAGGGACCTGGCCAAGTCTTCGTCATGTTGTCTGACGGGAAACCACACCGCGTATCGCGGCGCGAAGTGTCGTTTCCGTATACGTTTGATGGCTTTCGCAGTAATGATGATTTCTTGGTGATCGCGATGAATTATGCATTCGATTGCATACTGGGCATGCCATGGTTGGCACGTTATAAGCCCCAGATCGACTGGTTAGCCAGATCAGTGAGACGTCGACGCAAGTTCGATGTCAGTGAAGTGTTTACCCATCTCTTGGTATCTCCAAGTGACTGGCCAAACGTCACAGTCGTGGATCGCGATTCCACGACGTTGGCGGTGCACAGAGCGAGCGATGGCCCTCTCTGCACTGCTTGTGCTGTTCTTCGGGACACAAGTGACAGTGACTCCTCGCTACAGAGCGAAGAGGACGACGAGGACGACGCGGTCGAACAGGGGTTCCCGCGCGTCATTAATGCGGTTGAACAGGGGTTCCCGCACGTGAATGCAGTGGTTGAACCGGGGTTCCCATCTGCACCTATTGTGGTCGAGCAGGGGCTCCCACAAGGGCATTGTGGCGACGAGCAAGAGCTCGCCAGCGAGTGTGACGTGGACGGACAGGAGTCCTCACGCGAGAGCATGATGGTCGAACCGGGGTTCCCATCATCACCCACTGTGGTCGAACCGAGGTTCCCACATGGGCATATTGTGGTCGAGCAGGGGCTCCCACACGAGTACAACGTGGACGGACAGGAGTCCCCACGCGAGAGCATGATGGTCGAACCGGGGTTTCCATCATCACCCACTGTGGTCGAACCGAGGTTCCCACATGGGCATACTGTGGTTGAGCAGGGGCTCCCACGCGGGTTTACGGCGGCCGAGCAGGAGCTCCCGCATCAAGTGTCGACGGTCGAGTTTGGGGTACTCCCGTCCAGTGTTTCCGGCATCTTGGATGACGACATCCAGTGCCTAGAGAGGGGTGATGGTTCATCACCTGACTGCGGTTCGCCAGCTTCGAGTAGTGACTCGAAGCACGATGGGGACAACAGCACCGAGAATTTAGCGTTGGAATGTGTCCACGCTATCGTGTACGTGGAAGGGAGTCCACAAAGGCGCCAATATATCGAGGTCGAAAGTCCTCCTCGTAATGCGTCTCCCATTACAAGTCTTCCAGGGCTTTCCTGGAAGCATTTCCTACGTGACCTTAAGGGAGGCACTGTGGAACAAGTGTGTCTAATCACCAACGAGGTGGTTACCGTGGCAAACGAGGAGCATATGGCGCGTCCTCAAAGCGCTGAGCCGAAGTCTGCGCGTGAAGAAAGGTTTGCATCACAGTCATGGGAGGCCCTGCGAGAGTCTGGTAACCCCGTCTACGACATTGCTCGTGAGTATGCAGACGTGTTCCCGGACAAGATCCCGGCTGAACTTCCTGCGGACCGCGGTGTTCGGCACGAGATTGATCTCGTGCCAGGGTCGAAGTATTGTGTGACACGGCAGTGGCCGTTGCCTCGAGATCAAGTCGAAGCTATTGACGCATTCTTTGAAGGTCTCCGCAAAGCGGGTCATGTGCGGGAGAGTATCTCACCACATTTGAGTCCAACCTTCTGCGTGAAGAAGGCTACGGGAGGCTGGCGGATAGTGCATGCGTTCAATAAGTTGAATGATGCCACTATTCCTGCGCAAACGCCAATTCCCAGGAAGGACATGGTGCTGAATTCCATGTCAGGTAGTGTCATCTTCATTGCCATCGACTTGACCGATGGCTTTTACCAGATTTTGATGCGCCCGAGCGATATCCCACTCACCGCGGTGAGCACCCCGAGTGGCATGTTATGGGAGTGGCTGGTTATGCCACAAGGATTGAAGAACGCTCCGGCCACTTTCAATCGCATGGTGTCTCAAGTGTTGAGACCTCTTCGGAACTTTGCCCCAAGTTATTTTGACGATATCTTCGTCCATAGTTGCGCCGAGGGCAACCTCAACGATGTCCAAGTTCACTTTCAACACCTGAAGCAAGTGTTTCAAGTTATGCGGGACAACAAGTTGTACGCGAATCTCAAGAAGTGGTTGTGCACAGGAGATTCCGGTGTTAGGTTGCTATGTGAGTATATCGGGAGTTCGAGCTGATCCAGAGAAGATGTCGTCCATCTGTTCTTGGCCCACGCCCAAGAACCCTACGGAGCTGCGCCAGTGGCTCGGCTTGGCTAATTATTTGCACAAGTATACGAAGGATTATGCTGGTTCTATCCAGCCTTTGTCGTCACTCTTGAAGAAAGACGCCACGTGGTTGTGGCGTCCCGAGCACCAAGCAGCCTTCAAAGCAGTAAAGAAGAGCCTGGCGTCAGCGCCAGTCCTGGTCCTACCAGACGACTCCAAGCCGTTCCACGTGGTTTGCGACGCCAGTGATTTTGCAATCGGTTGTGCCCTCATGCAATTCGATGATGAGGGCCGTGAACGAGTCGTGAGCTATAAGTCGCGACAGATGAAGCCAGCTGAGAAGAACTATCCGGTTCATGACAAGGAGTTAATAGCGATGCGCTATGCACTCATCAAGTTTCGCGTGCATCTCCTTGGTGAAAGTACGTTTGCTTTGTACACCGATCATGCATCGCTGCGCACAGCGATGAAGAGCCCACACCTGTCCCAACGGATGGCACGATGGCTCTCATTCTTCTCTGAGTACAACTTCGTCGTGCATTACAAGCCAGGCAAGACCAATATTCTCGCTGACGCCTTGTCACGACGTCCCGACTACGATCCTCGGACTGCTCTGAGTCGCCAGGCTACTGATGACGAGGACGATGATGACCGATGTGCAATGTGTGTATCGCTGAACTTAACCCGGGTTACACCCGAGCCGTGTTTATTTGATGAGATCGTCGCAGCGTACAAGGGAGTCTCAGATTACGCAGACATTATCGAGTATCTGCGTGCTCCCAGCGATGCTGCACTGGGAGCATTATCCCGAACCAAGTGCGACCACATTCATCGATACAGTTTAGATGGCGATTTGCTTCTGTATAGCATCGACCAATTCGATTCTCCTCGCACGGTGATTGCCAATGACATGGATTTGCGTGCAAGAATCATTCACGAGTATCACGATGCTCCTGCTGGCGGCCATTTAGGCCGCGAAAAGACTTTCGCGGCTGTATCACGAGACTTCTTCTGGCCCCACATGTATAAGTGGGTACGAAACTGGATCCGAACGTGCGAAATATGCCAGCGTGTGAAGCCATCTCCATCGTCACAGGCTCCCTTGCGATCGTTTCCAATTGCAGCAGAGGCCTGGAGATCAGTTTCGATGGACTTTATCTTCGGGCTTGCGCCCGATAGCCAAGCTCGAACGGGCATCTTGGTCTTTGTTGACAGATTCAGCAAGATGACACATCTCGTGCCTGTTCACGCTAAGGTCACCGCGGCAGAGACCGCGGCGCACTTCATCGACGCGGTGTTCCGTCATCATGGCCTTCCAGAAAACATTGTTTCGGACCGTGATCCGCGATTTAAGTCCGCATTTTGGACATCACTTTTCGAGCTCCTCGGGACAAAACTGCTGATGTCGACGGCATCCCATCCGAAAACGGATGGGCAGACCGAGCGCGTGAATCGAGTCCTCGAAGATGTTCTTCGGAGTTATGCTACGTCATTTACAAGTTGGAGTGCATTTTTACCACTCGCTGAGTTCGCACTCAACAACGCCGTACACGCGTCAACAGGGTTGACGCCATTTTTTGTAAATTCGGCTCGTCACCCTCGTGTTCCTACTGTCCTGGCCGTGGGGCGACCCACAACACCTAGTGGCTCCACTCTGGGGGGGATAAAGGTGATAAACAAGGATCGAGTGCAGCTCACGGTATTTTGAGCGCGAATGCAGTAACACGATCCAAGGCAAAGACGGCCATTTTGACGCCATCAGACGTGGCGTCCCCATTAGCTCGATGGACTGCGCAGACATTGATTGACCCGTCTTCGGGTAAACGTTCCCCTACTGCCAACTACGCGCCGATTGAGTCGGCGCGACCAATTGATGACATGGCCGTGTCGGAATTTATACTCCAACGTCAAGCCATCACCAGGTTTGTACGCGACGCACTACAAACTGCTGTAGACCAACAGAAGGAGAACGCTGACAAACATGGAAGAAAGAACATGAGCAAGTTTGAGAAAGGTGACCGTGTATTATTATCGACGGAAGGTTTAAGGGATTCTGCGGTCACTAATCTGGGCGCGAATAAACTCGCGCCACGCTTCATCGGTCCATTCAAGGTTCTGAAGGCAATTGGCGACGCTTATACACTCGACGTCCCCTCTTCACTGCGACTCCACCCGACATTCTATGTCGGGCGGCTGAAGGAATATCGTCCGGCTACGCTTCACGGTTTGGCTCCGACGCCGGCTTCAGGGGTTCGTAAGTCGAACGGCCTTCCCGTCGCGCTCGACGCGCCGATGACATGGGGCGGGGTCTCGATCCCGTCTGAACCTGACCAAGCATCTGGCGCTCCAGAATCCTTATCCGCTCGAGCAGTTCACGGTTCGACTGCCGGGTCTCACTCGAAGTCTTCTCCGCCTGGGCAGCACGTTCACTGGCAGCCTCAGCCTCCAGCCGAGCATCGGCAGCTATATTCACGGCCTGATCAACATCGTCCTGAGAAACCAGGACGCCAGCTCTACCACCGCGAGGGCCCTCCTCCGCTTGTTGATGCGGAGGGACAGGTGCGCTGGATTGTAGACCGCATTGTGGGTCACGAGGACCCTCCACAACCATTACTGCAGTCGGCTCATGAGAAGCGTGCGGTTCCATCCGTGCGTAGGTACCGAGTACGTTGGCTTGGATTCCCTCCCGAGCAGGATACATGGGAACCACGTTCCTCGCTCCTTCGTGACGTTCCAGATGTGGTTCTGTCGTATGAAGCCACGAAGTCGGACTATTCCAAGGCGGGCGAGCACGCGAACGCTCTCGTGACAAACGAGAGCGGTAAGGAGATTCACGTTGTCGGAAACGGGAACGATGACCAGAACGAGAACGATGTCGCGAACGAGAACGACGCCGTGAACGAGAACGTCGCGGTGAATACATATCACGATTGCGAGGCGAGAATCGCGAAGTAGGACGGACAAGCGAACGTGTCGCTGCCCTGCGCTGATGATCCCGCGGAGATTGACTCCGCTGTCGCGAGTGGTGCTGCCAGCGAGGCGCACCACTAATAACTGCGCTTCTCCGTTCGCTCAGACTTCGCTCATACTTTGCAATCCAACTTCGTTCGCGATCGCTGAGTGGACACTCAGCGATGTGTCGTCGCCATTCGTCATGGGTTGGGCGTGGAGTCGAGTCACAAGATTGGCATCCTTCATTGACATGGACGAAGCAGAGACGGTCCTCATTCCAAGCTTCCTCACACACTCTTTCGCGTAGCGCGCCGATGGAGCGATCGGCGCGAAGTTCCTCTCGATTGGCGAGCCATAACTGGAAGCTGCTACCATCCTCGAGCATCCGATTCCAACGTTGGATGAAGGCGCACCAAGAACGTTGTAGAGCTTCATGCTCGATTCCATCAAGACCTTTCCCGCGCAGTTTTCGAAATCGGCGGAAGTATTCCCGCATCATGTCCAGTGAGTCCGGAGCGTGAGCTCCGGACAAGTCGTACAGCGACCAAGGTATGAGCTGCCGCGCCATGATGCTGGTTGATGCATTCCCGCTGATGTATCTTGGGCGTCCTGCTGGATTGGGTTCTGGGTCTCCGGACATTGCTTATTCGTTTTTGGGCGAAGGGTTTTCGACAGTTGAGCACTCACGGTTGGTGAGTGCTGTCATGAGAAGGGGGTGACGTAATGGGCTACATTACACATATAGCATTAACACAAATAAACAATTACATATGTAGGCAGGTGCTGGGCCCGAATAGCGGGCACAGCGTGGTAATTTATTATTGGTTTATTATTGGGCCTAAAGTCCCCAATATGGACCAATGATAAATCAACCTGAAATTGTGTGGTTCCCGAAAGGCGGGAACACTGTCGTATTTATTACGACTAAAATCTTCGTAATTAGTACGAATTAAAACCAAAATAAAAATCAGAGTTAAATTTACTTAATACCTAATACTCGGGCTTGAGTCTTCCTCAAGCGCACGTGTAAGCTATTGACGGTACGTTCTAGCCCCGTTACAATTACTAAGCCCTTGCAGCATCACCAACCATTCCAAGAGCATACCGCTGGGAGTGCTCACTGCTGTGTACGGGATGTCCCGTTCACGCCTTAGGATCTGATAGAAACCATCCATCAGATCCATGGACGAAAAGATGGTACTCTTAGACATACCATCTATGATTACGTCCTTTCTCGGTATCGGCGTTTGCGCCGGTATCGTTGCAGCGTTCAACTTATTGAACGCGTGCACTATCCGCCACCCTCCTGTGGCCTTGCGCACACAGAAGGTCGGAGAGCTGTGAGGTGAAGTTGACTCCCTCACATGGCCCGCTGCTAGGCGATCGGCAAAGAACTTGTCGATCGCCTCGACCTGTTCCCGAGGCAGTGGCCACTGCTTCATGACGCAGTATTTTGTGCCAGGATCAAGGTCGATCTCGTGTCGAGTACCTTTATCCTTAGGTAACTCGCACGGTACGGATTCATGGAGCACATCCTTGAATTCTACCAAACCAAATCCATATACAAAGGATTTGACTTCAGTGACTCCCAGGATTGCGATGTGTATCGCTCAAGTCGAGTCTTTTCATCAAGGACACTTTCTTCCATTGATGAGCTGCTGAGAACCCGTTCGTTCTCGGCAAAAACTGTTGCTGACCGAATGTCAGTCATGTACTCGTCTTCTGCGACGAGCACACAGATCTGCTTGACTTTGCCACTACGCAGATCACGCAAGAACCTTTTAGGTTCTAGCGTAGGCAACTGAGTTATCTCCAAAGTTAACTTTGGAGGCGCGATCAGATCAAGCGTATAAGCGCCTACGTTTGATCCGTCATTAACCAAGACGTTCAACGTCTCGGTTACTATCCTGGGGACTTATTCCCTAAGGGCACTGGGGACTTAACCCCTCAGTAATTATTTCCTGGGGACTTATTCCCGCAGGCTCGATGGAACTTGTTCCATCGACTTCCTCTAGCTGTGGTAGCGCAACCACAGCGAGATCCTCTACGATCAACTCTCCAGTTGATCTAGGATTACCGTGTTGCCGCTTCTGGGCAACCGGTTTACTCTTCAGTGAATGCTACCCTCTAGGCGAGCATTCATGTCCCGGTCCACTCGACTTATTCGAGTGGTGGACCTTCGGCGCTGCCTGTGCTTGTGCACAGCCGCCGGCAGCTTGCTCCACAGCGTGACTGTCTGTCACGCTGAGTTCTTGTGCAGTCGTACTAACGACCGAACCACAAGTGAGGCCATCACACTCACTCGTAGTACATTCACACGCTTGTGAACGCTCCAAGACGTTCATCAGATGGCCATCTGATGAACAAGCGGCAGGCATCTTCACGGTTCGATGCTGCCAGCTGACCCATGGCTCGTACCTTCTGAGCCATGGTAATCCTAACATGACATTAAATTTGTCATCCAGATCAAGTATGATGAAACCCATCATCGTACTTTTTGCCTTCAAGCGTGTAGTAAATTCCCACTACACGTTTCTTTACTGTTACGGATCCGCCAGTTGCAAGGCGCACCGTCATTCTCGTTGGAGGGGTCTCGCGCTCAACATATTTGAGCCTACGATCATCTAGCGATTGGCGTCGAACAAAGGTGTTCGAAGCCCCACAATCAACTAGGGCGCGAAGTGACATGTTCTTTGTCACTTCGATCTTCAAGGTGATGAGAGATACCTCGTCACTGGGAGCGGCAACACACAGTGACTGTGTGTTGGGAGCAACCCTCGTCAAGAGTCCCGCGAACACTCTTGACGTTGCTGGATCAGTAGGGCGCTCCGCCCCTACTGACCCCGACCGTTTTTTGATGGTGCACCACGTTGTTGCGATTTCGCAGCAACGTGGGACCCACGTCTCTGGCCCTTCTTGGCAGACGGTCGATCGTCACTCCCAGTGTTACGAGACACTGGGCGTGGGGCACTACACTCATAAGCGTAGTGGCCCAACTTCTGACAGCGATTGCACTTTTGCAATCGCTTGTACCCTGGAGAGCGATGTCGCTCGCTCTCTACATAGGAGAGGTCCATTGGTTCTGGACCTCCGCCCTCCTGTCGTCTCGGTGGACGATAGGATCTCGAGTGGACGTGAGCCTGTTGTAGGCTAAAGTCCTCCTGTTCCGCTGCAGATATCGCTTGATCCAGCGATTCTAGTTCCAAGCGGAACAGGTGGGTCTTGACAGGACCATCTGTCAGACCCTTGATGAACACAGTAACCTGCGTGTGTTCATCGATTGGGTTCAGTACGATACAGCTAACGAGGTATCGTACGTGTTGGGCGTAAGCGTGTATATCACGCTTACCCTGTTTCAAATCCAGGAGCTCAGCCCGAGCCCTAAATTCGGCGCGAGGCGGCTCAAACGTGTGTTTGAGCCGCGCCTTGAAGACGTCATACGTTGGAAAAACGTATGGGTCGTGCAGTTTGCGCCCTAAGGCCCAAGCTTTGGCACGTCCTGCCAAGTTCGACATGGCGAACTTGACCTTCATCGCATCGTCATCGATGCGACGAGCCTCAATGCCATCGTCGAGCTCGACGAACCATCTCAACAAGGAGTCGCTTTCGAATGCCTTGTACTTGGAGACATCAATCTTCAAGGACTCGGGTCGACGTATACACGTTGACCAGGCAGCAACAGCACTAGCCTGCTGTTGTCTCAACAGTTCAGACTGTTGAGCACCCTGCTGCATCAACAAGTCAGCTTGTTGAGCGCCTTGTTCTCTCAACAGTTCAACCTGTTGAGAACCTTGCTCCTCTAGCAAGGTGAGTTTCTTTACAACTTCGTCAAGTTCATGTTGTATGAACTTGGCTATGGTTGCATGTTGGTCGTCTCCGCTAAGAGAGAGCAACATGGCACCAACGGCAGGGTTGCCGATGGTTTCAGCCATACGCTGAACCGCATTCCATTCGAGATCACTCATATAGCAGAAGTCATCAAGCGTTGCGTGATGACGTTCTCCATCCGCTGGTTTCATAGCCGATGGTGCGGTGGTCGCTGAACGGACCACGAAGTGCTACCAGGTGTAATGAGCCCCCTCCGACTATACTGATAACAGTATAGTCTACCATCACTGATGACAGTGAAAGCAGGTGCCTCAATTACCTCTCTTACACAAGAGGCAGAGGAAGCTTTACTTCTAAACAAACGCTTAGAAGTAGAGGAAAAGAAAACTGTATTCAATATAGTTAACTATCTTAATAAAACTAATCTGTTATAACCTATGTTAACTATATTAAACTACAACTATGTATGTTGACAACTTGCCCTCCACTCATTGCGCGCGTCCATCGGTCATTGGTCAGCGCGTTGGTTGATATGATGGCCCATATCAACCAATGAGAGGGCATCTCCAACTTCAAAGAGATCTAGGAACAATATTATAAGAAAAGGTAATATTGTCAAATATTATTAGTTATAATAATATTTTATTGACACTTCATATAAGTGTCAATATTATGTAACGGGCTCGCCCCGTTACACACCCGCTCGCGTCTCTCCGCGAGCCCATAACGACGACGTAACTCTTCGCGTATTGGTACGAGTTCGGCAAAAGACGTCTCGGTGTTGTACCGGCGGACGAATGCGGTCCAAGACTCATCCAGCGAAGCTTGTCTTACGGCATAAGTAGCCGAGGTCGGGTTTCCCCGAGTGCGTCTCCATCGTCGCCACATCTCGCGCATCTCTTCATCGCCACGCGAACGTTCGATTCCTCTGCAGTCGTACTGCTCCCAGACGCGAAGACTCTCCGCATATGTTTGCGGATGGTTAGGCACCGCCACGATGGACGGTGCCAGGAGTTGCTCGCCGTCGTTGCTCGTTTGTCGTGGTGTAGTGGTTCCAGTGTTGTTGTTCGTGGACATGAAACTATGCAAGCGCCCGCTGATGTCGTGGATTGATTGAGTCGGATTCTTCCCTGTGTTCTGTCTCACTCAAGAGTGTGTGCTATTTTGTGGGGGGGGGGTGAAACGGGGTGTACCGTTACACAGTTAGATATAGTTAATTTCATATTACATATATAGTTATACGGTACACCCGAGATAGCGGGTGTAGCCATTCGTGTCTCTATTTGCAGGTAGGTGAGAATCAGTCTCATTATCAGCCAATAGGAGAGCGATCTGTAGTTGAGTGGTTCCCATGCGTTTGGTGACCACTCGTTCTTAGTATAAAACAAAAATGTAAAAGTCAGAGTTGAAATTTACCTCAGCACGCTAGTTATTGTGTTCTCCTTTACGCTTCCTCGTAAAACCTACAGTGTGTGTAAGTAACGGAGATCTAGCCCCGTTACAAATCGCGTGCAGCAGTAAGAACATTGTATTTATCTTCTGTAATTGGGTGCGTAGAGTAGGGAAATGGTCCTTCAGGACGAAGTCAATCTGACAATCAATAAAGTCACATCATCTTAATTTTTTCTATTAGGTTTCCACACATTGGCATTCCATACTCGGCGCGACGCTTCTGAGATGAGCTTCGTAACTCATTTTACATCATATCGACGCAGTGTATCAACACCTTCACGCAGTACTGGTGCAGCCGTCATGGCTCCTATAATTATGCCATGATAAATTTCAATATAAAGCACTATCTTGATTAATTGAATAACGATACACTTTCAGTACCGCACTTGTTAGGCTATTTTTTATGGGATCGCTAATTTAATTATAAGAAAGTGAGTTACTCATTAGTGATGCCATTCGACTAAAGAGCTTATCACACGTTGCTTGTATCAGTGCGGTCATTTCTCATTAAATTTTTGAATAAGGACCACACGAAGAAGAAATAATGATGTTTTGTAATTAGGCTGAGCCCAATGGAAAACCTCTTAATTTGATCCCGTCCCGTCACATCGCCCACGACAAGATTTAAAGTAACCAATATGAGAATCCAACGCCAGCCATCCCTTTGTAGTATTCACGTTAGCTACTTGCGCGTTCGAAAAACTGAGTTGAAGCCCTACATTCTCGACTTAGTACCGGCCGGCGGAGTATGTACGCGCAGTAGAAGCGTCTATTTTCCTTGATGCTATCGCATTATCGATCTCGCGAGACCAGCGATTGAAGGGGGAAGACGATTTAGATGTTGTCTCGGCTTGCTGGCAAAGCCAAAGAATGGGCTTTGAGTAAGCCCGTCGTAGATGAGTCGGCGTTCCCTACGCTGGACGATATCCAGCGTGACTTACTACTGGCATTTAAGCCTCCCCAAGATGAACCCCGCTTGAGTGCAGACTTCTTCTCACTCAGACAGGGCAAGCTGTCGATGCGTAACTACGTGCAGAAGACATGACATCTTGCTTTGTGTATTATCACGCAGCCAATCGATGGTTTTACAATTCCATGTCTTCGTCTTCGGTGTGCAGGAGGCAGTATTACTGCCTCCTGCACACCTGCCTCCACGTGCTGAACAGAAGTCCTTTTGAGGAGATATTTTGCCCTCGCACTTCGCAAAGATTACACTGTCGCGTTATCGTACATGCACGCAGCACCGCAACGCCCCCGAAGTCTGGTTCAGAACCATGGAAAATTGACGCAATCGAGTCCTCTCGTGGTCGCGGCAAATCATTATGCCGCGACATACGCAATCATAACACGATGAAGTGTTATCGATGTGGCAAGACTGGCGGTCGTGCGGCTGTTTTGTCGAGCAACAGCGACGGTGACCATGTCTCACGAGGAGATACTGACCCGCCAAAAAATAGCGGTTGCTAGTAGGCGCGCGGAGTCCTACTGGCAGGAATGGAGATTGGGTACTCAGGTGGCAGTTTGGGCCCCTATACCGAAAGTGATAAACCTTCATGACCAGGTGCGACGATTCGCGACTAATTATTATTAGTCTTATCGATGCTGGAGTGAAGTGACCACTCCGAATGCTGCTGGAATTGGGTGCATCCAACAAATTCTTTCGTACACCCTGTCTGCCATTTCTTTCTTCTACTAGCACTGTTCAAGAAGGTTAAGGCGACATCGTTGTCAAACTTGTTGATGGAAAACTAAAACGTGTTCCGCGTGAAAAAGTTGTTTTACCATACGCATTTGACGAATTTAAATTTTCTTTTTCTTCAAAATTTAAGTCTTCTTTTGATCGCCACCACCTGACGGGTCATAAAACGAAGTATTCTTAAAGCAGTAATAAATTCTTTATGCACAAGATAGATTCTGCAGTCGATTGCAATATATAGAAACTGTGACTTCCACGGTATCAGCCGACGATAATGGCTATCTCGGTCCGTCAAACGACGAAGTGAATATGAAATAAGCAGGCGCATCCGCTCCTTCGTTGGATACGTCATCCGATTAGCCTCACGTCAGGGTCGTGAACGATCTCGCCACGGCTAGTAACCAACACAGAGAGAGCGATGGACCTCAGTGCGTGGTATGTTCCGTTACACTGATGTAGCCACAGAACGAGGCAGCTGAACAGCGGATCCCGCATACAAAAACATTGGCTGAGAAGAGGCTCTTGATCATTTTTTTAGGCGGTTGAGAAGGGGCTCCCGCATGCAAGCAAATCGGACGAGAAGAGTCTTCCGTTCCATGTCGAGGTGATCGAGCAGGGGCTTCCGCAAAACCCACAGTAGTCAAGAAGAGGCTTTCGATTGTCAACAAGGCGGTCGAAAAACTTGCTTTCGCATACAAATGAGGCGGTCGAAGACAAGATCTCTCCTCTATCGACAAGAATGAGCGGACTATGGATCCGCATGTGACTGACGTGGTGAAGACTGAGCTCTCACGTCTAGGGTGGTACGTCATCCTACTGTGATAGCGACGCGCTTGGCTTCAAGCAGGGGCTCGAGACGCAAGAGAAAACGCAAGAAAGGAGCACGCCGATCACCAAGACGACGAAATTCACGTCAAAATTCTGATGCAGATGATTCCGTAGTGACGGAATCCGTATGCGCGCTTAAATATGTGCTAGGATCTCCACATTGTGGTCGCTACATTGAGGTAGTGAGCCCTCCGTGCACTGCTGCAGATGTCACATCTCTGTCATCCCTTTCATGTTACGATTTCCTTCACGACACCCAAGGCCGACGACATCGAGCAAGTTTGCGTTGTTTCAGCCGCCGAAGCAGCCAGTGAAGAAGTTCTGTAGGCTCGCCCAACGAGCGCTGAGCCTAAACCAGCGCGCGAAGAACGCTTCGCGGCACAGTCTTGGTATGCCCTTTGTGATTTGAGCAACCCTGTCTCTGTAATTGCCCGTGAGTACGCCGATATTTTCCTGGAGAAAATTCCAGCTGAGCCTCCGGCGGATCGTGGTGTGCGGCACGAGATAGATCTCGTGCCAGGACCGAAATACTGCGTGACAAGGCAGTGGCCGTTACTGCGCGACCAAGTCATCGCTATTGATAAATTTTTCGAGGGTCGCCGCAAGGCTGGCCATGTCCGCGAGAGTATCTCGCCACATTCGAGTCCGACTTTCTGTGTGAAGAAAGCCACCGGCGGTTGGCGCATTGTGCACGCCTTCAACAAGCTGAATGACGCCACGATCCCGGCTCAAACGCCTATCCCTCGAAAAGACATGGTATTGAATACCGTGTCCGGGAGCGAGATCTACAGCGCCACAGATCTGACAGACGATTTCTATCAGATGCTCATGAGGACAGTGACATTCCGTTCACCGCGATCAGCACCCCAAGCGGGATGCTTTAGGAGTGGTTAGTCATGCCACAAGGTCTTAGGAATGCTCCAGCTACGTTCAATCAGTATGGTGACACAAGTACTTCGTCCACTTCGCGACTTAGCACCAAGTTACTTTGATGACAATTTTGTTTACAGCCGCGCTGAGCAAAAGCTTAGCGCTAGGGAGGTACACCTTCGACACTTGAAGCAGGTATTTCAAGTTATGCGCAAGAATAAATTGTATGCGAATTTGAAGAAATGTGTCTTCTGCGCTCCCGAGATGCCAGTACTCGGTTGCTACATCAGCAAGGAAGGTGTCCGCGCTGATCCTGAAAAGATCTTATCGATCTGTTCCTGGCCAACACCCAGGGATTTAACTGAATTACGTCAATGGATCGGTCTGGCGACTTACTTGCGTAAGTATACGAAGCATTTTGCTGAACTAATTATGCCATTATCGACATTGCAAAAGAAAGACACAATATGGTTATGGACGGCAGAACCTAAATCTGCCTTCGACTCTGTGAAGAAGAGCTTGTCCGAGGCGCCAGTGCTGATGCTACCTGACGACTCCAAGCCATTCACGTCGTATTTGACGCGAACGATTTCGCTATAGGATGTGCTCTCATGCAATTTGATGACGAGGGTCGAGAGCACGTCGTGAAATGTCAATAACGACAGATAAAATTTGCTGATAAAAATTATCCGGTACACGACAAGGAACTTTTGTCCATTAGTTACGCACCAATTAAGTTTAGAGTATATTTTCTCGGCGAAAAGATGTGATAATCTACACAGATCACGCATCATTGCGTACCACCGTCAAGAGCCCTCACTTGTCTCAGCGTATGGCACGATGGTTGTCATTTTTCGCCGAGTATGATTATGTGATACATCACAACCCTGGCAAGAATAACGTTCTCGCTGACGCGCTTTATCGTCGTCCTAATTACGATCCTCGGCGCGACATAGGTCATCAAACAGAGAGTGTTGATCACGACGATGATATATGTGCGTATTGTATTGAGTTGGGGCTCAACACGATGATTTCGACACCCGTGCTGTCGATCCGAATTCAGATCGCTGAACCCTACGCGAATTGATCCTTCTATGCGGGATTCATCAATAATCTCGAAGACCCTAGTGAGTGTTCACTCGCGAAGTTGACGAAACCAACACGCGACAACATCAGGCATTACGCGCTTGACGTACCGTTGCTGACGTACACGATGGACGTCTTTGATTCACCGCGTGTCATCATCCCTACTGATGACGACCTTCTAGCCCGATTGGTTCAATAATTTTACGACAGTCCATCTGGCGGTCACCTGGGTCGCGAATAGACGTCTGCGGCTACTTCCCGCGTGCATTTCTGGCCGCAAATGTAAAAGTTAAATTAAAAATGGGAGCGCTTTTGTAAAAGCTGTCAGCGTGTTAAGCCCGTGTCGTCTCCACAAACGCTATTGCGCCCGCTTCCAATTACTACGGAAGCCTGACGCTCAGTCAGCAAGGATTTTATCTTCGAATTTTTACCGAATGAACAGAAACGCACGGGCGTATTGGTCCTAGTGAAACGACTCAGCAAACTGGTGCATATTTCTCTGGTCTCCGCCCATATTACGCTGTAGACGACAGCACAGATCTTCATTAGTCTCATCATCAGACTTCACGACTTGCCAGAGTCTATTTTTTGGACCGTGACCCGCGTTTTACTTTAGCTTTCGGGATAACTTTTTTCAGCTAATAGTCACGAGGTTCCTTATGTCTACGTCGGCCCATCCAGAGACGGATGAGCAAACGGTGCGCGTGAACAGAGTGCTTAAAGATTTCTTGCGCACTTATGCAACGTCATTTTCGTCGTTAAGTCCGTTTCTTCCACTGTAGAGTTTGCAATTAAACAATGCTTTACATGCGTCAGCCGGATTGAAGGCATTCTTGAACAAAGAGAGGCATCTTTGCGTTCCGGATTCTTTCTCTCGCAGCTTCAAATTATCCAGTGATAAAGCTTTGTGGGAAGTACTTACTGATGGAATTGCGCTGAAACTATTGACAATTGATTAAAATGAAGTTAAGGCTGATGCCGAGGCATTCAATGCTGGTAAACTTGTGCCCAATGGCATATTGACTCTTGACCAGGGTGGCAAAGCCTAGAATTGTGTGAAAGCGGAAACTAGGTCTTATATTCCGCGATATAGTTCTTATTCGGTTTAATTTACGTTTATTTAATCCTGAAAAAATATAATTACAAATCTATATCGCGCACGTTGACTTATTAGTTGGCTTTCTTCACAGTTAATGACAGGCTGTAAGGGGCACCCTCTGATTTTACTCTCAGAGTATAATTTACCTTGGCTGATGACAGTGAAGGCAGGTGCCTCATACACGTGAACAGAGAAAGTCTTATCAGCAAGGAATTATGGCAAAAAAGAGAACTGTATTTAACATAGTGAAGCTATTTAATAATTGTTAATCTATTTTTAACCTTGTCTTAACTATACCAAAGTACAATTATGTATTTTACATTTGTGCCATCCATTCATTGCGCGCGTCCATCGGTCATTGTTAAACGCCCTGGTTTATAAAATGGCATATATAAACCAGTTAGAGGACATCTCCAACTTCAAGGAGATGCAGGGAAAATAATATAGGAAACGGTAATATTGTCATAAATTATTCGTTATTATAATATTTTTGGCCCCTATTACTTAAGCCAATATTATAACGGGCTCACCCCGACGCATCACCCCCCCCCCACCCTCAGCCATCAGTCATATTAGTGACTGATGAATTGTGACATATGGGATTTGTGAAGCATTTGTTGGCCTTTTTCCTTTTATTCAACAACTTCAACGCAATGAGCAAGTCAATTCGCGTGGCTGCCAAGGCAGCCAAGAGCTCGGATTTACGCCTATGTGCAGCTGCTAGCGAGGCTTTACAGTTTCAATCATCAGACATCAATATGTCTGCTGCAAGTCAGCATAAGCCTGTAACGTCTGCTGCAGGTTTAAGTGGCACTTCGCTACGTGAAAATGTTGATTCACAGCTAGTCGCTGACTACTCTGGTGAGTCGGATGATGCATCCTACCCAAATACATCTGTTTTACTCCCTGGCTCGCCCCGTGGTGCTACCTCATCTTCGGTCCATACCAAAAGGGCCGTGGTACATTATATAAATCAATGTATCGTGATTTGTTCGGGTTGTCAAATAAATTAGACGACTCGCCAATCGAGCCGAGCAAATCTGACTCGACTGGAAGTGTTGTTCGTAAATTCGGCAATTCTACTGACACCACTGCACGTGGTGTCTGTACTTCCGTTGACCTCACGCAGAAGTCTCTCGATCGCAATGCATTGCGTCTTGATCCTGATCGGAAACCGTGGATGCTATCTAAGCGTCTGATAGATCGTTGGTCTGGAATGACCAGCCAACGGTTTCCAATTTCGTTGTTCAATGCGTCAAAGCTTCACGGCCTTGACGCCAGTGCGAATAACTTTTGCACTAATATGATAATTACATTAATGCATTCCTTCTGCATCGATGGCAAAGACCAGACCATAAGCGTAAAGCTGATGCTTTCCTACAAGCTTAGAATTCATCTATTCTCAACGTTTATAACATTGGGCGTGATGCTTGGTTAAAAGCTAAATGCTAATCGCAATTGGTTTGAGAAACGAAGTATGGCCGATGCATGCTATCTCTTGCATCGATTGTTAAGAGAGACTGAGCTGCTATGCCTCTCTTGGGCGAACCTTGCCCGGGGTGCGTGAACACCTCAGCAAGAGCGTCTAAGGAGGCGTACCTCCTTAATAAGCCCTGGTGGAGAGCTCGCATCTCTTCCGAGAGATGCGAAGGGATTGCTCCCTTTATGAGCGCGCTGGGGGAATTGGTGGCATTTGCGGCAGAGTATGTGTAATGGGCTAAGGACCCGTTAATGTCTTGCACTAAAAGGGCGTTGAGGAAGCGCTCTTAATTAACTCGTAAATATAACTCTGTTTTATTTTTGTTTTGTTTTAATTCGCAGTAAGTGCGAATATGTTCCCTAGCTCATGGGAACCACTCAATATAATATTTAATTTATTATTGGCTAATTATTGGGTCTGGCACCCCAATAATAAACCATAAATAATATGACGCGCAGTTTTCGCTAATCCGATACTGCCCTATGCCTACTTATGTAATTATGTATTATCCCTATAACGACTTATGTAATAGGTGGCCTCATTACAGTATGAGTTTAGCTCAACCATGCACAGTATGGACGTAGGGCCATCGATCGTGATGAGCGAGGTGGACGCATGGGTAGAGACGGGCAGGGCCGCAATTTTTTGGTCAGATTGAGTCTGGTAACGTTGAAGCAGATAATTTGACCTGATGTTCTTGTTGTGCGGCGGTATCAGACAAACGAAACGTGGCTGCCAGGCTTTAAGGTGTCGGATGACGCAAAGGTAGCAGTGGACATTAGTGGTGCGTTTCCGAGAACGGGTAAGGAGAGTGTATGGATTCTGGACAGCGCTTTGAATGTCCACTTGGTACGCGACGTCAGTCTGCTGCGGAAGGCTTTCAACTTCTCAGACACATGGCGAACCGCAAACGAAGACACTTACAAGTATCGCGACGAGGGACGGTCGTTCTGCGCACCGCCTACAGCCTGCGCACCGCCTACAGCAGCGCCTACAGCCTGCGCACCGCCTACAGCAGTGCGCAGAACGACCGTCCCTCGTCGCGATATTTGTAAGTGTCTCCGTTTGCGGTTCGCCATGTGTCTGAGAAGTTGAAAGCCTTCCGCAGCAGACTGACGTCGCGTACCAAGTGGACATTCAAAGCGCTGTCCAGAATCCATACACTCTCCTTACCCGTTCTCGGAAACGCACCACTAATGTCCACTGCTACCTTTGCGTCATCCGACACCTTAAAGCCTGGCAGCCACGTTTCGTTTGTCTGATACCGCCGCACAACAAGAACATCAGGTCAAATTATCTGCTTCAACGTTACCAGACTCAATCTGACCAAAAAATTGCGGCCCTGCCCGTCTCTACCCATGCGTCCACCTCGCTCATCACGATCGATGGCCCTACGTCCATACTGTGCATGGTTGAGCTAAACTCATACTGTAATGAGGCCACCTATTACATAAGTCGTTATAGGGATAATACATAATTACATAAGTAGGCATAGGGCAGTATCGGATTAGCGAAAACTGCGCGTCATATTATTTATGGTTTATTATTGGGGTGCCAGACCCAATAATTAGCCAATAATAAATTAAATATTATATTGAGTGGTTCCCATGAGCTAGGGCACATATTCGCACTTACTGCGAATTAAAACAAAACAAAAATAAAACAGAGTTATATTTACGAGTTAATTAAGAGCGCTTCCTCAACGCCCAAACGAAACGTGGCTGCCAGGCTTTAAGGTGTCGGATGACGCAAAGGTAGCAGTGGACATTAGTGGTGCGTTTCCGAGAACGGGTAAGGAGAGTGTATGGATTCTGGACAGCGCTTTGAATGTCCACTTGGTACGCGACGTCAGTCTGCTGCGGAAGGCTTTCAACTTCTCAGACACATGGCGAACCGCAAACGGAGACACTTACAAATATCGCGACGAGGGACGGTCGTTCTGCGCACTGCTGTAGGCGGTGGTGCAAATGCGCGTCGGGACAACAAATGATTATTACTGCAAAGACGCCAGCAGCAACATTATTAGCTATGATTCGTTGGAAGAAAAGGGTGCGCGGACGGACAACGCATCTTTAAAGTGCGACGCGAAGTGGCGTGTTCTTTTAATCGAAACCACTGGAGGCTGTACCAAGTGCGATGCAGTATTGACAGGAGTATCTCATATAGATGAAGGTGCGGCCGACGCAGTCACGGATTGCTCTCCTCGAGTTCCATGACCGTATCTTAAATACGTTAGGGGTATATATGGCAGATGAGCCGGGATGGGGCTTCCGCCTCACCAACCACAAGAGGCTGAATTGTCTCACGTGCATGCAAGGGAAGCAATACACAAATATATACAATTTTTAAAAGAACACTGGATAGAACGCAATGATTAATCAGATCAGTGGTTTAATCTGTAGCGACATAATATTACCAATTTTAACGGGGCTAGAAAGTACCATCATTAGCTCACACGTGCGCTCATGAAGACTCAAGCCCAAGTATTAGGTATAGGTAAATTTAACTTATTTTTATTTTGTTTTAATTCGTACAAATTACGAAAATTTTAAGTCGTAATAAATACGACCGTGTTCCCGTCTCTGGGGAAGCACACATTTTCAGGTTATTTTATCATTGGTCCATACTGGGTCTTTGGCCCTAAAAAAATAATAAAACAATACTAAATTGCCACTCTGTGCCCGCTATTCGGGCACAGCATTTTCCTACAAATGTAATTGTTTATTTTTTGTTAAAAATTATGTATGCAATGTAGCCCATTACATCACCCCTTCTCAAGACTGCACTCACCAACCGTGAGTGCTAAACTGTTGAAACTGCAACGCTCACAAACGAACAAGCGATGTCCGAGCACACGACTCCCAACATTGCAGCATTTCTAAGCAATATCAGCAGGAATGCAACCACAAACATTATGGCGCATCAACTCATCCCTTGGGTGCTGTATGAATTGTCCGGAGCTCGCGCTCCGGACTCACTGGAAACGATGCAGGACTACTTTCGGCGTTTTCGTAAACTGCGGGAAACGTCTTAATGAAATTGGATTTAAAGCCCACAACGTTTCTGAACACTTTCACCTGACGTTAAAAAAGGATGCTCGAGGATGGAAGCAGCTTCAAACTGTGGCTCTCCAATAGAGAGTAATTTCGCGACGATGGCTTCATCGGCGCGCTACGTGAAACGGTGTGTGAGAATGCTAGGACCGCCTCTGCTACGTTCATGTCAATGAAGGTGCCAATTTTGTGACTCGACTACGTCCAACTCATGACGAATGGGCGTGTGAGGCCGACCACATAGAACGAAGTATAGCCAGTAGAGACGTGCACAAAATGATTGAGCGTGAAATCAAGAACAGGGAGTATATAGCTCCAACGTTAAGGCGTTTCAGCAAAAACACTGCGGAGGATATCCCCATCTACTCCACTTACTCGATTACCCCGTTCAGTGTGACCATCTATCTGCAGATGATGCGCTGTGGACATGTCCAATTGTGTGTCAAGCACCTGAAAGATGACTGCTAATTCCTACTCGTGAAACAAGATTCACGGTTAGAAAAAATTGCCACAGGCAAGCCATGTTGGCGAAATACAAGATCATTAAACAGATGCGCTGTACTTTTACCATCAATCAAGAGCGGCAAAGCCGCTAACTAAGCCATCTTGCTCAAACGGTCAACAAAGACCACAACACCTGTGTTGCCATGCACATTTCTCGGTAGTACAGCCACAAAATCCATACTAATGGACTCTCAACATTTTTGGTGGGGACAGGCAAATAAGCCAAAGACGCCTTCAGCTGCGTTGGCACGTTTCACACGTACACACATACTTGCTCACTGATTTATACAGTTTGGGCCACCAATAACGTTGGAATATTAAAGTATAGGTCTTTTCACGACCTAAATGATCACCAATGGCGGTGTCATATGCCTCATTGAGAATACAATATAAAAGGGATAGTCATGAGGAACCACCATACGCGGAGGATCCGTCGCATCCGTACAATAGTACAACAGCCTCCAATCGATTGAATATCGATAAAGGCTTGCACGTAATCATTGGCGAAAATTCATTGTCCGAGTCTTTAAAGTCGTCACTGCCAAGGGTATGCAGCAGAGCTACGCAGTAATAATTTAAAGCGTATGCAGAACGAAAAATATCCGTTATAGAAGACGATCGTGTTGAACATGAGCAAGCTCATGGTCAGGTCTGCGTGAAAATGCACCAGAAAAGGCGTTTTACTTGCCCGGCTTATAATTCACCTCGAAGTCATATTTAGCAGAAAATGAAAGCTAGTGGGACATTCTCTGCGAGTGATGAGGCGACTGAGCCGCAGTGCGTAAAGACGCATGATCGGTATCGATCACAAAAGGCTTCGAGTCCAGCAGATAAACACTGAATTTGACGAGAGCATACTTCATTGCAAATAGCTCTTTGTCATGAACTGGATAGTTCTTCTCTGCAGCTTTCAGCTGGCGAGACTCGAAGGCGATCACACGCTCACGACCTTCAGCATCTGTTTATAACAGAGCACTGCCAATGGCAAAATCCGACGTGTCACAGAAAACGCTAAACGGTCGTCCAGGATGAGGCAATACTAAAATGGGAAATAAAGTACGTCTGTGCATAACTTCGATGGGGTCGAAAAAATTGCGTCACCAAACGGTTAAACGTAGCCGGAGCATTAGATAGCCCTTGAGGCATCACCAACCACTCCCAGAGCATACCGCTCGGAGTATTAACAGCAGTAAGCGGAATATCGATAGCTCGCATGAGTCAATTGGTAATAACCATCGACTAAGTCGAGCGCACTGTACATGTTACAACCGACCATATTGTTGCGAAGAACATCCTTTCTAAGAATTGGCGTCTGCGCAGGTATAGTGGCTGCATTAATCATGAACAAAACGCCACTTACCATTGGGTTTCTTGACACAAAAAGTAGATGTCGAGTGCGGAGATTTACTCTCGTGCACCATACACACCGTGTGCTTTGCGCAAAAGAACTCGTCAATTGCTATACGGCTAAAATTCAGTGGACAATTGTATGTGGGGCAGTCCCATCAAACTTTGGAGGGCCCATCCAAATGGGCCGAAAGCGCCTCAACAGTTCTGTTGAGCGCCTCATTCCGAGCTTGCTCACGCAAAAGCTCATCCTGAGTCTTATTAATGTACTCAGCCGTTGCTTGGCTGTTACCTCGGACGCGTTTCTACGCTGTCCGAGCGCAAACGCCTCGAATTGCTCCAACTGAGCTTCATTTTGCTTAAGAGGTTGGCCAGGGCTTGTTCACCAAGTCCCTGCTCCATATGCTCTGCCAACTCCCTATGATGTTGGGAGAGGTGAATAAAATTACCCCAATCCACGTTGAGGGACATCCGTATCCACACGCACGCTCAGAGAGACGGGTCGTGGGTAGGACTCTGGGTGCTACCAAGTCTAGACGGGCACTTCGCAATGAATCTGCCACGTACTACGCGGAGCACACCTTCATATAGCGCGAGGAAGCGGTTGTTCCGTCTTACCTCCGTGTGCGGTGGTGGTGGTGCTGGTCGGCGCTAAGAAGCACTGTACCAACCGTTGCCGGTCGCTTTGAAGCGAGCCGCGCATCGAACTGCTAAGACAAGAGCTACACTTACGACACGCAGAAGCTTATTCAGCTTCTCGTGCGCAGTGTGCGATGTTAAGTAAACTCAAGTCTGACTATAGAGCTGAAACATGACCTGAGGTTGAAGTTCTTGGCTATGGAAGGTGAATAGGAGGTATTGACATCTATTACGTTGTAGCGTTATTTAACCAGACGTGAGCTTCTGGCATCTCCAATTCTACATAACATGTACATTACTACAACTACATAAAGCAGGAGCTGGCAGGAAGTCGTGCATTTAGTATCTGGATTATAGCTTTTTGTCGCCATTGATCTTCCGTATTGATGCTGAGCCAGGTTGACCAAAACCTTTTCTCAGACCACAAACCTGTTGCATGGCGTCTTCCCTTGACATTTTAGATTCACGCCATGTAAAGCGCTATCGCTGTTTCTGCATTCTGGTTAAGTAGCAACGCAATCCTAAATCCTTTCATAGCTTAAGGCTTGAATGATCGTCATCAAGCACGAATTCATTACCAAAGTGAGTGACTCGAACTGCCACCTAATACAAAAGTGCCTATCCTATTTTTTCTATGCCTACCTCCAAGATTACTTACTAGCTTTCTTCTCTTGCTAGCCTCTTTTCGCTCTTCATAATAACGTGTGAGATTATCAACCTGCCTACGAGGCTGCATCCTCTTCCTTTTCGACGGAAGGAGCTTCTGCGACGCTTGCGGGTGCCGTTATGGCAGCACCGGAGTCACTAGCTCCTTGCTGTTGAATCTGAACCTGTCGTGCCCGCTGTAGCTGTTGCTGTCGAGCTTGAGCTTGCGCTAGGAAATGGCGGCGGATGTCAGCACACCGAGGCACCTTACATACGGTGTATTCTTTGGTGCACTGCCGTGCATGCGCGGAGAGGAGTCCAATGATGCGCTTGCACAGTACGCAGGGTCCAGCAAGTCGCTGTTCACAAATTGCGCCATGTTTAAGCATGGCTTGCATGCGATTGCAGTTGAAGAATGCGCAATTAGGCACCGTGCAACTGCTCGCGTGCTCCAGCTGTAGCAGGAGTTGCGGGTCGATATTGTGAATCCGTCGTTTCTTGGATGCATCGCCATCGTTTGCACTGCCATTTGAGCCAGTCCCAGCCGCTGAATCAGCTGCAGTACTTGTTTCGGCGGAATCAACGTTACCTTCCGTCAAAGCAGGATCTGCGCCCGCCACCGTAGGTGCTGCTGCGTCCTCAGTTTTTACAAATAAGGAAGCTGTTGACGTCGCTACCAAGGAAACCTGGTTTAGCTTCCGCTTGCGAGAGCTGTCCACTTTCTTCCCAACCCCTCTCACGCCTTTAACATGCTTTGCACGCTTCAAATCGGAGCTACCTGCTTCGTGTTTGATGGAACGGCCACACGCACCCCCACTAGTTACAACACCCTTGATGTTCGTACTGGCTGTCTCGCTGGACACCTCGTTGCCAGGTTTCGGGATGGCAACCACCTTGAACAAATGTAACTGGTGATCATGCTTTGTTTTCGTATGGCACGCGTCACAAAGATTGAACACTGGACAGATCGAGCAATTCCAGCGATTACCACTCAGCAGTGTCGTCTTGCAGTTCGAACAGCTGAACGTGAAACCAGTCGTACCCTGGTTAAACAAGTGGTAGAGCACCATCATCGACGAGTGTTTTGCCCGCCGAATCTGGTCAAACTGGCAGTGGTTATTTTGGCAATACAACAGGAAGGCCTCGCGCGTATCAAAGATCTCACACGGCATGATCACATCGTCCAAGTCGTCACCTATCACGCGTCTAACCTTCTTCTTTTGCGCTACAGGTTTCGCATCCTTCGTCTTTTCTGTCATTTCACCACCATATTTCTCTAAACTTGGCTCGCTTCCCTTGTCCGTTGTCGAAGAAGCACTTTTGGTTGCTGCATCAGCCGCTTCTCCAGCTTCGATTTCAGCTTTGCTGTCAGGATTGTCATTGGCTGCTTCACCACTTGCTCCACTTACAGCAATCTCACCAGAAAAATCTCCGGTATCATCACTACTTTCTTTCGCCTTGTCCACGATTGCCGTCATCTCGTCAGATCTGTCTTCCTGCTTAACCTGGGTTTCATCCTCTACACCTTCCATAGGGTCGACAAACTTTAGAGTCAACTCAAACTTCATCTCCTGCAAATCCAGTTCGGCAAGCTCAGCAGCGGCTACCTTTCCGTTTAGCTGGAAGATCCTCTCACTCAAATCCTTTGCACGCTTTGCACAATTGCCAGACACCTCCACACGATACAGTAGCTGGGTTTTGTTGGTTTCGTAACAGGAACCACAGTAAAAATAATGATAGTGGCGTGGTGGCGAACTGCGGAAGCTCGACGAAGAAGACCGGGACTTCTTAGCGGTTTCCAGCAAATTATTAACAGAGGCAGGAGGAGAAATGGTTTTCAGCTCCCAGTAGCCTTCGTGGACCATCGGCACACCGCACTTGTGACACTTTGGATGTAAGTCTACCACAAAGAAGTCGTCTTTTTGTGGCTCAAGAATGCCCTTTAGCTTCTGCATGAGCGGATCATTGTTGATCACGTTTTTCGAACCGCTTGAAGAACGCGACGAGTTACTGCCCTTCTTTGAGCGTGCCTTCGAGGCGCTGCTTCGCGTCACCGATGGTTCAGTGGCGAAGTTGCTGCGCTTGCTTTTGTTCTTCTGGCTCGCATTAGGTGTTGTCGCTCCTTTTTTTGACGCCAAAAATTTAGAGTCACCTCTTCCGTCAACTGCTATGCCATTTTCATTGCTGGCCTCACTTGGTGAAGGAGATCGAGAAATAGGTGTCTTGGAATCATTAGCTGATGTACTTGCGCCACTGGCGCTAGCCCCATTGGCATCAACAGTATCTGACGTTCCCGATTTCGCTCGATTACCATTGTCTTTTTCTTCGAGCTGCTTTATGAGATCCTCAGCAAGTCGTGGCCAGTAATCACCTTCAAAATAGGGCAGCTCATGAGCTGCTTTCTTCTTCATGTAATATTCCGCGTAAAGATTGGAGATATTAGCGACGAGCCCATCGCGTTTAGCTTGCACCAAGAGTTTCTGGTACCATTGACGCAGACGCGCCGCTTTCGGAATTTTTTGATTATCTGGTTTGCAAAAAAAGATGTAGTCATCACCCTTCAGCGGTGGACAAGACCAAATGTGGCACGTGTGAAAGCCACGATTTTTGCAGTCCTCGAGAAAGCCTAACATCACTTGTTGATGCATTAACGTGCGCAGCTTCTTCGGTTGAAAATAATTGACCGAGTCCAGATATGATACGTACACACGCCCAGCATTTGGCGAAAAAGAGCTAGGGCCATATTCCTGTACATAGAGCGTGAAGATTAGCACATCCACGCCATCTAATTCTTGGAAGACACATATGCATCGCGATCGATAGGTCAACTGCAATGATAAAGGCAACGAAGCAGGTGCAGCAACCTTCTTGTAGCCAACAGAGGATGTTGATCGTGGACGTTTCAATGATTTCGTCTGCCCACTAACAGCCCCAGCCGCACCATATTCAGTATGATTCGTATTTCCATACTTCGTTGCTAGCAACTTGCCCATCCTTGGCTTGATTTGCACTTGCTTATCGATGCTGAGAACCTCACGAATTGTTATTCCAAACTGGGTATCAGATGCAGTTTCCTTGGGACCGCTCGAAAACCCAATACTGTCGGAGTTACCCATGTTACCCATACGCACAGCTTCGTCTTTGCCTGCCTTTTCGATGGACTCCAGCACGCGAGTCTCGATGAGCTTTGCCATTCGTGTGATTGGTAGCCGTTTGGCCTTTAGGCCATTTTCTAGTGACGGTTTCACGCCAGCTGCGCGTTGTTTCTTTACACAGATTGGACACACGAACGGTTCTTGCTCACCGGAAATCGCATGATTTCGTTCATTAAACAAAGCACAAATTTGGTGATACCACAGTTTGCACGAATCGCACTCTACCCACGGTTCTTCAGCAACCTCACTGTTCTTTCGCTTCAAAAGCGACGATTTCTTCAAAACTCCATCGAAGGGGACCATGCCGGCACCGGGAGGATGTGCCACTTCTGTTGCTGCACTTGATAATTGGGGCAAAAGCGACATGTCGATGGGACCTTCTTTCATCTGTTTGTAGCAAGTTGAACACCAGTGGTGTTCTCCCCGAGGATCACTATAGTAGTGAGTATGTCTCCGAATACGACCAGCACAAGGTCCGCTGCAGAAGAGCATGCACGGTGCAAACTTAAACGAGTCTCCCCCACATAATTGACACATCTCTTCACGGCGCTGTTCACAGCGCTTAAAAAGCTGCTTTTCCAGCTGGTTTTTAAATGCTGCCAACGACTTGTTAAACGAAGCAAGCAGCTGTTTCGCTGCAATGTTGAATTTGTTTGTGCTGCTATTGTATGCAATGCAGTTTTCGAAGACCAAGCGTACATCCCCCGCAAATGCTTCAACGCTATTGTAGTGCTCACTTTCCAACCGCTTTTTGATTGTACCGAGATCCATAGGGCACTTGATAATATCAAAGTAGTCTGGAATGTTCCACTGCACGGGATCCACAGGATTGTTAAATGTCCACCCGTACTCACTGTCCATAAGCTTTGTCAGCAGTGGCATTAGTCGGCTTTTCAGCTCTCCAATCGATATGTGTCCACAAAAATTAAACCTAAGCGAGCGAATGTGCTCATCCAGCTGACCACCCGTCATTGAATCTAAGAAAGAAATATCTTGGTGCGAAACATGATGCTCACTACGTAGTTCCGTCTGAGTGCCACGAACAATAAGGCCATTGGGCATCATGGGCTGCACGGCTCCTGCCGTTGTCGAAGCAGCAACAGGTCCAGTAAGCCCTGTCGCCGACGCCGCTGCTGCTGCCTTCGCTTGAGCGCGAGCCTTCGCAATTTTGGCCTGCTCTTTGCGGCGAAGCTTTTTCTCTTTCTCAGTTTGAAGTTTCAGAGGTTTTTTCTTCATCTCCTCCAACAAACCCGCTTCCTTGACATTTGTCAAGCTGGACTCACTGGAAGTCGTGTGGCCTTGACTAGCCACCGTGCCACCGACAGGTGCTTCCTTGGCCTTCACATTCGCTTGGTGTGCACCACCTGTCACATCGCCTCCAGCTCCTGCTTGCGCACCAGAAGATGAGACCCCTGCAGTGGTAGTATTCATAATCTTGATTAATCCGCGCACACCATCTGGACACTGACTTGCCACCAACTGAAGTTCAGCAGGATTCCCACGGCAAGAGTCTACCACTTTAATAGCCTTCCGCACTGGACCACATACTTCACAAATCATCTTATTGCACTGTTTGAAATGCGAAAGCACGTAGCGTGATGAAATGCAATGGTCCGTTCGACACTGTCGCTGATGGCAATCGCAGATGTGCTTCCAAAGCACTTTCATTCCGGCGCAATACGGGAGAATACATTGCTGCGCTGTACAAGTACTGGCGTGACGTAGCATGCAAAGCCGTTCCTGCTGCCGTCGAAGCACCAGTTGCTGCTCATTCTCGTTCATTGGAGGCCGGATAGCGCTGCACACATCACATTGTAGATTACGGCATTTTCGAAAATGCGAGAGCAACTGCCGAGTTGACTTGCACCCTAGCGTTGTGCACTGTGCGTTTGCACAACGCGACACATGTGAAAGTAATGCCTTTGTGCGGCTGCAATAATCGATCGTACATTCTCCCGTCGTACACGTTCGCGCGTGCTTCAACTGAATTAGTCGCCGCTTCAGTTCTTCCCGCTTCTGAGCGATTGACACTTCATTCATTTGGATCATTCCAGGCGCAATTCCGTTGCTAGTCGTACCAGCGGTTAGCGTAGTGGCCGTGGCGCTTGTCAGCACATTAGTACCAGCTTGCAGATGGGCAGCGCTAACCGTTCCATTTAATTGCTGCTGTTGAAGCTGCTGGAGCTGCTGCATACGCCTGAGCTGCTGCATTTGCTGAATTTGTTGGATCTGCTGAATCTGTGGGCCCGTCAAATTCATTTCGTGGTACATGTTCGTTCCAGCAGCAGTCGCTGGAGCAGCACTAGCCAGTGTTGGAGATGGCTGAACAAGACATGCCGACGACGCACCACTAGCGCTTATCTCTGGCGGCATGCTCAATGGAATCGCGCTATACGAACCCGATCCGATACCACCACCAACGACGACCGGTGAAGCAGTTGTTGGTGTCATGTTCACAAAGTTGTTTCCACTTGCAGTATTCAAACCCCCAGTTGGCGTTGTTGCAACTTGTAGTTCAGATTCCGGCATCGAAAGTGGTTGATCATTCACTCCATTGGCCATTTCATTTGCCTCGCGCTCCAGCTCGTCCAATATCGAATTAGATGCTCCGCCTGATCCAATGCTGGGATTTGAACCGGTAATACCTGGAGTTGGATTTACTGCATTCAAGGATCGAGGAGTTTTTACCGTCATTTGTGACATATTCAGCGGCATCTGAAGTGGCTGAGACATGGAGCCCTGGGTCATACCCGTAGATGATCCGGGAAATGGGACAGCCTGAAAGTTTGCTCGTTGATTATGCAGTGCTGCAGCCATTTGCTGCTGCTGTTGTCTCTGAAGTAGCGCTATTTGTCGCTGTTGCAGCAATTGAACTTGCGTTTGTTGCTGCGCAGAATCTGTAGATGCTTTTTGCCCTTGCAGCTGCTGCTGTTGCTGTAGCCTTGTCTGTTGCTGCTGCATTTGCCGCCGCCTTGAATTGTCAAGAGCGTGCTGCAGCCGTGCCTTTAAAGTCTGCACGTTGCTGTATTCTTGTTTCGATGGCGCTCCCATGTAAAGCGTATGTTCTAATCTCCTCGCGATTTCTCGGGGATTGTAATTAGCGGAAGCCGGTCTGTTGGCACTCTTCATTATTAACGTCAAGCTACACACGATCACAACCAGCTCAGCAACGTTCAGTCATAATGTACATCCACCAGTCAGGCATTATCAACTCCTGCTTCAGTACGCACATGATTCGTGCAATTTGCTGTCGAGCGCCTCGATCGGCGTCCTTGTCCCTCCAATCTGGTGTTGTCCCGACAGAAGTGCCAGAAATGGCTCCAGCTAAATTCACTGCAGTGGCATTAGTCGTGTTGACACTTCCTGTAGCCATGACTGCACTTAAACTTGCTGTAGACACTGAAGCTTCTTCCGTGCTTGGATTCATGTTCTGTGTCTGCGCAAAAAAGCAGATAAAGATCACACAAAATTCCCCCAAAAATTAGGACTGGCATCTTGTCTCCTTTTTCAAATCATAAAAAAGTATATAAATAAAAACATGCAACGTACGTTGCTTATTGTCGTAGAAGAAGTAGAATCAGAATGATCAACAACGGTCGGTTTTGGTGCATACTGAGAAACAGGGGGCATAGAGTGCTGGGGAAGGGACATGAGCTAATTGAATTGTCTTGTGGTCTCTTTTCTTCCACCTGTCGCGCTCTCTCTGGTAGCACTTGCAACCCACTGGCTGTAACAAAGCTTTCCAAAGCTCCGGTCAAGCTTCAAAGCAGTCGAAACCTTTGATAAAGCTCTTTTAGTCTTAAATAGTTCCACCGGTGCAATTCTTCTGGCAGATACATTTACAATTCGTTAGTTGAATAGTTCGACAATACATGTTCCCACTACTTAAGTTCTTTTAACTAGACAGAAGCCAGTTTTAATGCTAATATAAATTACCGAAAAGACGGTAATTTATTTTAGCTAGCCAAAGTGCACGGCTTCTAGACACTCAAATTGAGCGCAGGAAGCTGGAAATAGTGCCCCAGAGCTCAATGAGGTCAACATTTTTACTGTTGAGAGGCTATAGGCACATTAAAAGCCTAGTTCTACAAGGGTGATTATACCCCCCCTTAAATAAATTACGGATTTCTTACCTTGATCGTATGAAGGCCACAAGTGAGAACACGACGCAAGAATGACCTGAGATGAAGAAGGAGATACGTAAATGATAGTTTTCCAGATTAGATTACAATCTGCTAGTGACAACTCACAGGCCAAGGGGGCCCGCAAGTGACTGTTGCGGCCGTGTCTTCCGCTCAGAATGGAGAAGAAAAAGAGAAAGAGTGATGGTCACTCGATTGGGGGGCGGCGATGGGATCAATTTTGACTTGATTTTTGTAAGCACTTGGATAAAAGGGGCTCAAGCAACCTTCACGTAACATTCCTACCATCTCGACAATCATTTTAGTACGACCATGAAGATGCGCATCGTCAGCGACGGTTTGGTGACGGATGTCTCGGGGGACCACGGGCGACGTGTTGAGGCGTCGATTGATCTTTCTCCTGGTGATCTGGTGCTTCGAGTCTCACCTTACGCTGCTGTGCTTTTGCCGGAGCTCTGGGGCTCGCATTGCCACAAGTGTTTTGACTCAAAGATACGTCTTAGTCGCTGTAGTCGCTGCCAGACCGCGTTCTATTGTACGTATTTGATCGTAGCTATTCGATTTTGCTAGATATTAAATTTAACAATCTAATGTGATTATAAGGCTCTACAACCTGTCAACTAAAAGACTGGCAAGAAAACCATCGTAGAGAATGTCAAAATCTGAAACAATTGGCACAGCTTGGATTACGAAGTGATCAAGTGATGGATGTGGTCTTAGTAGGGCGTGTATTAAGACGCAGCAATGGAGAAACACTGGAATCGACAAAGCTAGTGTGGTACACCCAAGACATGGAAGACCACGAGCTGATGTTATTGGCTGCTTTGGCCCAAAAACTTGAATTTGTAAATCGTGAATTGTTTACCATGGACGAGATCGTGCGAATGTTGAGTCGATTTCGCAATAATAATTTTTCCATTTGCGACGAATTATTGCTGGAATTGGGTGCAGGCTGTTATTTATTGGGGGCAATGATTAATCATAGCTGCAATCCCAATTGTATTGTCACGTACGTGCATAACATATGTGATGGTAGAGAAAGAATGAGCTGATTTTGTGACGTTTGTTTTTTGTTGTAGATTTGTTCCCAAGACTCTTGATATGGAGATTCGAGCAATGAAACCAATCAAATCGGGTGAAGAAATCACGCAAACGTATGGTAAGTATTCGTAACAATAGTCAGCTTTTGTGCTTAGCTCTAACCTTAATAAATGTATTGTAATCTTTGATGATGATCTTTTCTACAGTTGACATTGCGCTGCCACGCCGTATGAGGCAACAGCGACTACAGAGGAAGTATCATTTCTGCTGTGAATGTACTCGTTGCTTACAACCTCTTAAAGATCCTCAAAGTCTGGATGCTTTCCTCGATGCGGACATTGATGGCGTCCCACAAAAGCTATGGACGGAGAAACGCCAGGATGAAGTGGAGCAGGCACTAAAGGAAGCCAGTTGTGTCACTATTCGTGCTGCCAAAGAGGCGAACCTTTCTGCACAACAACAACAACAATGCATTGACGCACTGGCGAAACTGGCTGAACATCAGAATAGTATTCTCCACCGTGACAGTATAGCGCGGCTGCAGACGCTTTCTGCGCTCTTTAGTGCTGCAATGGAGCGTGGAAGTATAGACGAAGCGAGTACGTACGGAGAGCGCATACTGGAATTTTACAAGCGCGTTTACAATTCAAACCACCCGGTGACCGGACTTCATCTGTTTACCCTTGGTGATCTCTATGATCAACTGACACAAACTGGATCTGGAGGCGTTAATTGCAAGGCAAAGTCATTGGAGTACCTGGCAGAGGCGCAGCGTATTCTTCGAATCACGCATGGCAAACACCACCGTTTTGTAAAGATGCTCGCAGATAGATTAGAGACGTCATCACCGCGATAATTAAAAGCACTAATGCTATTGATAACGTTGAAGTTTGCTTCCTGAACAGTAAGGCCTTGTTACTGCAGATAGCTAATATCGCACAGTATTAGGTGTCTAAGCCATGACTGCCTACCTTTGATGTTGAACTTGACAAGGTCCGATTAAGGAGCTGAGGAGCGGTGACGACAGTCATCACCCGCAAAAATTGTCACCTATTCACATGAATATCATGTACACACATTTTTTATACTAAAGATATTGTAGCGAGCTCTACAAGGTCATTAACACCATAGACATCTCGTAAATAGCATTGACAGCGACGTAAATTACTGTCTCTTTGACAGTCGGTATCATCTACTATGATATGTATGCAACCAGTTAGTGTCGTCACACGTCGCATGTTTTATCCTATCACTCAAATACTGAATATGCAAAGAAACAGGTAAATACTTCGATATTTTCAGCTTGAAAACTTAATTTTTGTCATTTTTCGAATAAACTTTTTTTTCAATGAATGTGGTGGCAGAGATCCAGCGTCTGAATGAGCGTGAGCTGGAGCTAAATGTGCCACTTTCTGGTTCCTGGCACCAGAAATACCGGACATCAGCATGGATTTTCATTGGTGGACTGCCTTTTGAGCTCTCTGAAGGCGACGTACTGTGTGTGTTGAGTCAATTTGGAGAAATTGAGGATATTCATTTGGTTCGTGATGGAAAAACGGGTAAATCCAAAGGGTTTTCGTTTATTAAGTATGAGGATCAACGCAGTACTATTTTGGCAGTGGACAATTTAAATGGGTCAAAGCTTTTGGATCGTGTGTTGAGAGTGGACCACGTGCTTAAGTATAAGTTGCCAAAAGAATTACAGGAAGACAGTGACTCAGAGGATGAAGAAATAGACAAAGCGAGACGACCGAGAGGATTACCGGGTCATGCCTATGAGGGCAAAGAATTGGCTACCAAATTTGATTTACAGAAAGGGGTGGAGGTATTTGCAGCTCCCAAGGAGACATCGAAGGAAAAGAACAAGAGGAAAAAAGAATTCAAGAAGAAGAAAAAAGAGGTCAAGAAATTGAAAAAGATTGAACAAAAACAGCAGCAGATTTTTGAACAGGTGCAAAAGAGAAGACAGGAATTAAAATTGAAGGAAGAGAGAGAAGCAGTGCAAGGAGACGAGATGGATGTCGGGGCACCATCCAGTGCGACGGGATGGAGAGGGAGATTGGAACCTTCTGCACCACGACCAAGACATAATGGTGATAGAAAACAGCACAATGAGGGACGAAAGACACAGCAAGACAAGAGTTACGGGGGCATGCGTCGCATACGCTGAAATAGGAATTCATGATGATGTATAATCATGATCACTGCGACAAATTGTAAGGCTTTGTACCATGTATATGCTTTCCACTATCAATCAGCAGGCTCGTTCGACGGTCCTTCAGAAGCATCGTGTTTGCTTTCATCCTGAGGCATTTGAAAGTCATACACCTCAAGCACATTTCGCACTTTCGAGTTGAGTTGTGTCTCTTTGGCCACTTCATTTCCATTGACAATGTCATCGTTCTCATCCTGCATATCTTCCGGCAAATTGTAGTGCCTTTGGCCGCTGCAAACAGCAATCCTGGCTTTGGAGACGTCAGGGAAGAACGACACTCCATTGGCACAGTCAGGTAACCGAATACTCTCGTCCAACAGATCTCCAGTTAGCACATCATAAAGCATGACTCGACCATTGCGACTACCAGTAGCTAAATATCTCCCGCCGCAATGCAAATCAAATTCTATCCGTTGATTCGTGTCAGCTACACGGTTGAAGGAATGCAAAATCTCATTCGTTGCACGTATATCCCAGCAATGAATCCGTGCATCGTGTCGCGCAGCCGTAAATAGGAACCGTCCACATGGAGAAAATCGTACTTGAGTAATTCCACGACCGTCATGATCGCGCAGTGTCAGTAGCTCTTCCCCCTCGTCCTCAGTGTACACACAAGTCGTTCCGCCATACGACCCCGCCGCATAAATCTTGGAATGATCAGGATTAAAATGCAGCGTACTAATCAACCCTCGCTGACCTTTACGAGAGCGTCGAGTCTTGCTTAATGGTCTGGCCCTAAAGTCTCTACTGGGTTGCGACAGATCAAAGAATCGAATGATCCGGTCAAAACCGGCAAAGAGCTTGGTAGCTGTAGAACTAAATGCCAGACTCTGAGCACTTGCTAGCTCATCCATATGGTCAAAAGCTCGATAAGAAGCTCGGAGTTCCCCCGTATAGGCGTCCCATAGATGTACTGGCTGGTCTTGACTGGTGCTTACAAAAACACACGAATTTGGATCACTGGACGACATGAGTGGATACCACTCGTAGTCGTACACTGTACCACCTTCTTTGGCTTGTAGTAGACTCGTACTGGAATGGGACTTATCATGATTTAGTTCAAATAGACGAAGAATATGATCGTCACTACTGGTTAAGAGACAAAGACCATCAGGTGAGACTTTTATCCCTTTCGTGAAATTGTTGTTACAAGTGAAAGACACGGCGGAAAATTCATTAAATGCTCTGAATTGTACGTAGGGATGCATGGTGTCATTGTAGCTGAAACAATCGGGCTGTGTGATAGAGGCTGAGTCATCAGCAGAGGGCGCTGACGTCTCCATCGCTGATGTCTCCACTGTAAATAAATTGACGGAGTCTAACGCCACTTTATAGGAAAAAAACTCAGCACAATTTTGTGCTTAAACCCGCTGCTGGAGATTTGATATTTCTACTTGATTACCAAATAACTAATGCACATCCCCATGTTAGCAACTTAATATGACTTTTATGCATCATTTCCAGCGATTTTTCGGTCTCAGCTCTTAGTCGCTCTCCAACTGATGAGCACGGATCCACCACTGACATGCTTTTGTTGTGCTTACACAACATAGCAGAGCAGAAGGTTAGACAAACTTGGTATCCTTGTAGCATTATTTTGTCTTATCCTTTGCTCAGTATTCTAACAGGCCACACGTTACACATACCCGTTGAGTGTAGACGGGCACTTCGAAAGAAGCTGCCACGTACTACTAGCGCAAACCTTCAATCTGCGTGAGGAAGAGGTTAGACCGTCTTACTTCCGCGTGCGATAGTGGTGGTGTTGGTCGGCGCCGAAAGCGCTGTACCAACCGTTCCCGATTGCCTAAGCGAACCGCGCAACGAATACATATCAAAACTTAACTTGCGTCACGCAAAAGCTTGTTCAGCTTCTTGTGCATAGTGACAGGTAAATAGCAAATCCAAGACTGACTTATATTTAATCGAAAATAATTAAATATAAATCTAACTACTGATTGATTAAATGTAAACATCGGATACGCGTCTCTTTAAGAGCGTGAACCTACGTGCGAGCTATTTAAGCTCGCTGATGGAGTTGGTCGGTGACGTCATCATGTCGCCTAGTCTCAATTGGGCGTCATTTCCGTCGAAGTATATCTAATAGTATATATCACGATCGTAGGTCACATTGAATGTGCCACACTCAAGCGGGAGGTCTAAGGTATTATGTACCCATTCAGACCTGTAGACGGGCACTTCTACGAAGTTGCCTCGTACTACGAGCACACACCTTATTCACAAGCGAGGAAGCGGTTATACCGTCTTACCTTCGCGTGCGAGGGTGGTTGGGAGGTTGGTCGACTGCTTAAGCAGTCGTACCACCAGTTGCCTCTCGCTTAAGCGAGAGTGCAACGAACTTCTTAACACTTATAACACCGACGTCACGCAGAAGTCTTTCAACTTCTCGTGCGTGGTGCGTTTGTTTAAGGAAATTCAAGACTGAGATATATTTAATTAATTATAACTAAATATATACTTAACTACTGATTGGCTATATATATATATAAATCGGATACGCGACTCTTTAGAAGCGTATCCTGTCGCATGATCTTAGATCTAGATTTAAGATCGCAACTCACGTCCTTCTGAGACGTCGTGATGCCTGGCTTCAACTAGCGTCATCCCTTCTCATGTGAATCCATCAATGGATATCACATTCACGAGGGTGGATCACCTTTGTGTATCGCACCCAAGTGACTGGTCAAAAGTAATCATGGATACTTTTAGACCAAACATTAAGTATATTACTTAATGTTTACGTGTAACTAGGTACCCTGTTACACCATCCCCCGTTTTAGAACGATGTTTACATTATATAAAACATCGCCTAAGAGACAGAGAGACTGGCGAGCCGTTATAAACGCGCCGCTTTAGTCTGCTCAGTACTCATGCCACCGAAACGTGGTAAGGCTGATGGGTCGCCTGCAAAGGCACCCATGCAGTCCAGCACTAAGCGCACGCGCCGCGATTTATCGCAGCCGTCGCAAAGTGCGTCAGGCACTGGGGTGAATCTTCCATCTCACGATAATGTGGATGAAGATCCATCTCTCATTGTAGACTACAATGAGACCACACCACTGCCATCACCCCAAAGTGGCGATGAGCATAGTGCATTGATGGGACATATGTCCCTATCATTTGAGGCACCAGTCCTTGAGGAAGCATCGATGCTTCCTACAAGCGAAGGTAAAACCTCGTCGTCTGCGCCTAAGAGCGCAGCGACTAAGACTGAGCGCGCTACTTCGAAAGGAGTAGTCGCGACTCAGTCAGATGTAACTTCTCAGGCTGATGTCTTGACAATCCATAATGGAGAGTCAGACTCAGATGAGTGTGAGCTTAAAGCTCCACCAAGTACACTTTCGGCCTCACTAGCCCGCCGTCGCGAGGGCGGCTACGTGAGTGGTGGCTTGCCACCAATGCCACCTCCATCTGAGTGGATGAACTCGGATGGGTCTAGCGCAGCGCTTTTGCAGCGTGTCATTATAGACGCTCATAAATTTTATAGCGTCTTTCCTTTGTGGAAAAAGCAGGGCAAAGCACTTGGTCGTGCTTTCCCAATTCCAGTCGTGCTGCGTTCTAACGAAACAGCCAACGACTATGAAGCTGAACTTCGGCGCCGTGTTACCTTGCAAGAAGATGCAACGAAACAGCGGTCGCAGCGAATCAGCTTCGCCATGAAGCGTGCGCATGAAATTATGGGCGGTAAGCGACCCCCAATTAATTCTCGCCACGCTTCTTCTGCTAGTCCTTCCGGACCTAGCAGAAAGAATACAGCTGGTGCTGCTTCACATAAGCAGCTACCAGCCCAGGCACGTCAACGCGAAAAGCGTCCACAGGCTCCCACGAGTCAAAGCTCGTTGGGTAACCCTTCCATTGGACAAGGATTTGGAGCTTTCGCTTCACAAACCGGTGGGCCAACAGCCTTCCAACAAGGAAGCGCGTATTCCCTTCCGTGTCCACCAACACAGGTGGCGCCCAATAGGAGCGGCGATTACGCCCACCTACTCGCGGCTGCCTATCCTGCTGCTGCTCAGTCGCAGGCTGAGTCTGCTGCGCTGAAGAGGCAGGTGACAGATCTCGAGAGTCAAGTCTCGCGACTGACCTCGGATCTGCGCGATGTGAGGACGAGAGACCGTCAGGGGTATGACCGCCTAAAGTCCCGCTTGGACATCTTAGATCGACTGGTGAGAGACCCACGTCAAGCGCGGAGTCCTCCTCGATCACCGAGTCCTCTATCGCCTCGTTCATACACGGGGAGCCTTTCGGCTTCCTCGTCGCCTGATCGGTCGCGACGCTCGACTCACAGTCGATGTCACCATCGGTCTCGTTAGACCGATGCGGATATGTGATCTCTTCTGAATCAACATACCGTTTCAGACGACCCACGTTAAATACGGGGTGCGTCTTCATATACGATGGGAGAGTGAGCCTATAATTTAGGTCTCCAACTTCTTCAACCACTGTAAAGGGCCCAATGAACCGGGGCAATAGCTTAGTAGTACCACCAGGTAGTACAGAAATTGCATGTTTAGGTAGGGTAGCAGTACTTAATTGCACTTTGTCCCCAACACTAAAGTGTTCACTGTTTTTGCGACCATGCTGGTCTGCATATTGTTTTTGCTTGTCCTGTGCGCTTGCCATCGCGTCTATACTTTACGTGTGATGGCTAATCGCTCATGTACAAAGCGCTGAGCTTCGCTCACGCTTTTAGCATCCAGCTCGCCGATGACGCCTCCAAGAGGTCGTTCATGGGTCGACGCTGTTGATAACACTATAGTGTCATAATCAAGGAGCACTGGAATTTCTTGCCGTGCCTCCTTTGTGACACCTATAGGTGTCGTGACCTCTGCTAAATTAGCAGTGTCACTAGGGCAACCTTGGCCCTCTTTGGCATTCGCACCGAGCGAAGTGAGGGGCCCTCCCCCACTAAGACGCGGGCTGCGTACAAACGAGACTGGCGTTCGAGGATGACGCAGTCCATTAATGTAAAACGGTGTTTCACCCGTACTACTCCACGAATGGCAATTGCTTGCTCCATTCTTTAGGAGTCGCTATGGTACGCAACACATCCGCCACGAATCGATTGGCCCGTTCTGTTTTTGGCCATCGGTCTGGGGATGATCAGCGGTGGACATGTGGAGCTTGCTACCCAGCAACTCAAACACATGTCGCCAAAAACCCGACGTAAAACGCGGATCCCGGTCCGATACTATGGACTCGGGCATCCCGTGTAGTCGATACACGTGATCCAGAAACAAGAGGGCAGCCTCTTTCCTGAGATCGTGGTGCTACATGGTGCCAAATGCACCATCTTGCTCAGTCTGTCTACAAATACGACGAGCCCCGTCCTGCCTTTATGGTCAGTCAGTAAGCCAAACATGAAGTACAAACTGACCGACTTCCAACAATCCGTTGGAATCGGCAGTGGCTTCAGTGGCGCACTGTTCGAAGGTGCAGGCTTTATGCGCTGACACTCTTCGCAAGAGCGAATATAGTTGGCCACCCACCGATATAGATGAGGCCACCAAAATTCCTCTGACACTCGTAAGAATGTCTTTTCACGACCCAGATGCCCACTAGATGGCGCATCATGGCACTCGTGAAGTATCATCAGCTTGAGATCTGTGTCATGAGGGACATAGATTCTCAAGGGATCACAGGGTGACAGTTGATGCCATAACAGACCATCACTGTAACTAAAGCGATTCAACTTCGCTTTGAGGTGCGACGGAAGGGTAACCTTTCGTCCACCAAAATGATCCAACAGCAGGCGACAATGTTCGTCCTGACTGTAACACTCCTTGATATCGGAGGCCATTGAGATCGTCACATGGTAGGCCCTCATGGCTGCCAATGTTGACGACTCAACATGTGCTTTCGCACGAGACACACTTTCCTGGTGTCTTGCCTCGAAGTCTGGTCTGCGCGATAACGCGTCAGCCAAGACATTTGACTTACCCGGCTTATATTCAACTTTGAAATTAAATTCATAGAAGAATGTTAGCCATCTCGCCATCCTAGGCGAGAGGTGCGGTGAGTTTATAGCGGTCCGCAGTGATGCGTGATTCGTATAAACCACAAAAGGTTCGGTGCCCAAGAGGTGCACCCGAAACTTCACAAGGACATACTTAATTGAAAGTAGCTCCTTGTCATGCACAGGATAATTCAGCTCGGCAGCTTTTAAAAGCCGAGACGGATACGATATGACAAGGTCAACGCCGCTGTTATCCTTCTGCATGAGCGCGCTGCCGATTGCAAAATTGATTGAATCGCAGACGACACTAAAGGGCTTATCCGCGTCTGGCACTGCCAAGACCGGTGCCTCTACAAGAGATTGCGTCACTGAATCGAACGCATCTTCTTGTTCCTTTGACCAAGTCCATTCTGAATCCTTTTTTAAAAGGTCAGACAATGGCTTGGTCTGCTCCGCATAATTCTTGCTGTACTTATGAAAGTAATTAGCGAGCCCAAGGAATTGGCGCAGATCCTTCACATGACGTGGGACTGGCCATTCCTTTACAGCCTTTACCTTTTCTGGGTACCATGTGCACCTACGATGCAGCCCAGTACAGGTATCTCGTGGACCCCTATGACGAACTTTTGCAAGTTCACGTATAATTGGGCGTCACCCAGAGTCTGCAACACAGCGTCTAAATGACGCTTGTGCGACTTTATTGCGTTCAGACCGTCCTCCGCCCTACTATGCACGAATACATCGTCAAAGTAATGGGGCGCGTAGGCACGGTGCTGACGCATCACGTGAGCCACCACTCGGTTGAATGTTGCTGGAGCATTTTTCAACCCTTGTAGCATCACAAGCTACTCCCACAGCATACCGCTTGGGGTGCTTACTGCCGTTTTGGCTACATCGGTATCTCGCATGAGAACCTGATAGTAGCCATCCTTCAGATCCAACGCGGAAAAGATAGTTGACGTTCCCATGGAATTCAATAAGACATCTTTCCGCGGGATCGGCGTTTGAGCCGGAATGGTGGCCGTGTTCAGCTTATTATAAGAATGGATCACGCGCCATGCACCCGTTGCTTTACGCACACAGAATGTCGGGCTGCAGTGAGGCGACTTGCTCTCATGTACATGTCCCGCCTTGGCTCGCTTGTCGAAGAATTCATCGATGTAATCGACTTGTTCCTTCGGCAACGGCCATTGCCTGGTCACACAATACTTGGTGCCAGGCTCCAGGTCAATTTCGTGCCTGATTCCCCTATCGGCCGGTAGGCGGCTCGGCACTTCTGCTGGAAACACATCACGGTGTTTCCACGGAACATCATAGAACGGGCTGTCCTTCAAGGCATCCCAGCCTTGAGCAGCGAACCGTTTCTTTTTGTCGGTCTCCAAGACGCTCTCATCCATTGTGGATGAAGAGCAACAGTCCACCACGTTCTCTTCTGGAACTGGTGCGACTATCTCGTGGATCTTTCCTTCCTTTAGTTCAGACAGGAACAGATCCCACGTCATCTACGAGAGATTTACTATCTCCTCGGCAGATGCCAAGACAAGTTGGAGCACCTCAACTAAGGATGCCTCCGGCATTTTGTCTTCGACGGCCTCGAACAACTCGTTCGTAGGTCCGTCCTCTTGGACCGAGACTGATCCAAGGTTCACTCGTTTCGACGTGCCCTTAATCGTCTTAATACGTCTGGTGCTCGTTCTTCGAGTCACCACGACCTTTGACCTGGAAGAAAGTGTCGTTGCTTCGTCAGCTAACGCACTCCTTCCAACCGCACCAGGCTCTTGGCTCTGTGCCTTAGAGACTTTGATATGAAGCAGATTCCGGTGAATAGTCTCAATGTGGTTCTTGTGGCGCTTGACTTGCTGTCAGTCCACCATCAACTGCCACAGGCTCTCGGCTCTGTGCAGGACCATTGGACGCATGACTACTTGTCACATCGCCCCATTCACTACACCAGTCTTTTCGACCTGGGTAGGAATATGTGTCACCTGGCTTTCCGCCAGTGCACTCACAACTACACCACTCATTTCGAGCTGGGTAGTCCCTGGTGTCGATTGACATACCGTCATCGCACCCTCGACTGTGTTGGACACAGCATCAGCCACATAAGCCTCTCGCAGGAGCACATCCTTTCCGGTGTCCTGCGTAGAGTTAGCGACTGTTCGTGTACGCCAGTCTATCCATGGTTGGTGTTGAGCCAACCAAGGCATGCCTAGGATAGGGTCATACGGACTCTCCATACCTAGCACTGTGAACTTCTCTTTACAGGAGAAGTCACTGAAACTGAAGGTGAGTTCAACTTGAACTCCCTCCGACTTAACGAGTGCACCGTTCGCTAAACGAACGATCGCCTCTTCTCGCTTGCCATCCTGGCAAAGCGACTCATAACTAGCCGGTCTCCTTTTCAGAGCCGCGAGTTTCACAAAGTTTTGTGATGCACCCGAATCCACGAGAAGGGTCATCACTTGGTCATAGCCTCGTACTCGAGCGCTATATACCAAAAGGGTTGAGGTCCGACCTTTCGGAACCTCAGGGACTATGCTACCCATTTGTTCGATCACTATGAACTTAGGGGTAGCTTCAGAGTCCGCGACAGTAGGGCATCCCGCCCCTACTGCGCTCCCGCATTTCCCGACCCATCTTGGGCAGGTGCTGAACCCGTGCGTCGTGCACGCTGGTTTTTCGCACCTCCCTTCGGGTTGGGAGACCTTTTGCTGGCTGCCTTAGCATCAGCAGCAAGTTTGGCATAGCAGCGAGCCATCATATGGCCTCGCTTGCCGCACTTGTAGCAGATAGCATCTGCATTGACTAACTCCATAGGAGTGGCATCAGACCTTTCGGTCGACGGCCTGTAATAGGCTTTCGTCGAGGCGCTCTTGTAGGATTGCTCCTCAATCAAGGCAATGTTAATTGCCTCTTCCATCGTCGCTGGCATCTTTCTGAAAAGGGCCTGACGCGATGGGCCATGCCTAAGTCCATTCATGAACGTGGCTACCTTGATACGCTTTGGTATCGGTTCCCCATTGATGGACGCCGACAGCGAACGCATCTCCTGCACAAACTCTTGCAGAGAGCGTTTCGCCTGTCGTGCTCCAAAGAAGCGCGCCATAAGCAACACTTCGTTGTTAGGCGGCTGATACATGGCGCGAATCTTTGACTTAAAGATCGCCCATGATGGAAATGCATCAGCATTTGCCATCAGCGCAGAGTATGCCCACTCTGACGCTTTGCCACGCAAGTTGGACATGGCATACGACACCATTCTGGTGTCGTCTTCGATGAGCTGCGCCATACCGCATTGCTCAACTGCTAATAGCCAGTGATTAATCGCGTGAGGGCTAGTTCCATCGAACTTCGGAGGGTCCATCCGAATGGGCCTCGGTTGAGCAGGCCGGGCAGAGAGCGTCTCAACAGTCCTGTTGAGCGCCTCATTACGTGCCTGCTCAATCCTAAGCTCATCCTGAGTCTTAGTGATGGACTCAGCGGTGGCTTGGCTGTTCACCTCGGACGCGTTTCTACGCTGTCCGAGCACAAACGTCTCAAATTGCTCCAACTGAGCAACATGTTGCTCAGGAGGACAATGCAAGAGATTGACCAGGGCTTGTTCACCAAGTATCTGTGCCATATGCTCTGCCAACTTCCTATGATGTTGGGAGAGGTGAGGGAAGTCACTCCAGTCCATATTAAGGACCATGTTAACCACACGCACGCTCAGAGAGACGGGTCGTGGGAAGGACTACTAGTGCTACCAAGTGTAGACGGGCACTTCTATGAAGTTGCCTCGTACTACGAGCACACACCTTATGCACAAGCGAGGAAGCGATTTGACCGTCTTACCTTCGCGTGCGAGGGTGGTTGGGAGGTTGGTCGACTGCTTAAGCAGTCGTACCACCAGTTGCCTCTCGCTTAAGCGAGAACGCAACGAACAATTATCAAGTGTCCTACTTACGTCACGCAGAAGCTTACTTGTGCGTAGTAGACAGTGTAGTAAATTCAAGACTGAGCTATATTTAATTAATTATAACTAAATATATACTTAACTACTGATTGGCTATATATATATATAGATCGGATACGCGACTCTTTAGAAGCGTATCCTGTCGCATGATCTTAGATCTAGATTTAAGCTCGCTAATGACGTCCTTCTGAGACGTCGTGATGCCTAGCTTCAACTAGCGTCATCCCTTCTTATGTGAATCCATCAATGGATATCACATTCACGAGGGTGGATCACATTTGTGTATCGCACCCAAGTGACAGGTCAGAAGTAATCATGGATACTTTTAGACCAAACATTAAGTATATTACTTAATGTTTACGTGTAACTAGATACCCTGTTACACCATCCCCCGTTTTAGAACGATGTTTACATTTTGTAAAACATCGAAAAGAGACGATGCCACCGAAACGTGGTAAGGCTGATGGGTCACCTGAAAAGGCGCTCATGCAGACCAAAACAAAGCGCACGCGCCGCGATAACTCGCAGCCGTCGCTGAGTGTCTCTGTGACAAAGTCGACATCTAATTTTAGCTTGTCAGCAGGGAACACTACTTATTGCGCGGATGAAGTTCTGTCTCTCGTAGAATACAATGAGAGCACGCCACTGCTATCACCTTAAAGTGGTGATTAAAACAGCGCATTGATGGGACATATACCCCATCTTTTAAGATACTCAATCTTCAAGAAGCTTTGCGCTTTATAACAGTGAGGTTCATACTTCGTCGTATGCGCGAAAACGAGCGCATCAACCACAACTCAGCGCGCTGCTTCAAAAGAAAGGCCGCGAATTAACAGCAGGTCGGCGATCCTAAATCGCTCACCTCTGCCAACCCTACGTCTGTAGTCTTGACAATCCATAATGGAGAGTCAGACTCAGACAAAAGTATGCAATATTTCTTGGACTTCACAGTCGTACTCACTAGCACGCAGTCGTGAGGCGACTACTTTATTGGTGTCTTGCCACCAATGCCACCGCCATTTGAGTGGTCACACTCGAGTGTTAGTAGTCCTTGAGCGTGCCACTGTTAACGCTAATAAACCTTTTACACCCTTCGACTAGTCTACTTTCACTGATGACAGTGAAAGCAGGTGCCTTAGAACCTCTCTTACACAAGAGACAGAGGAAGCTTAGCAACTAAACAAGTGCTTAGTTGAGACGGAAAAAAGAACTGTATTTAATATAGTTAAACTATCTAATAAAACTTAATAACCTTGTCTTAACTATACAAAAGTACAAATATGTATGCTACCTTCGTGCCCTTCATACGTTGGGCGCGTCCATCGTTCATTGGTCAGCGCCTTAATTGATATAATGGCCAATATCAACCAATTGAGGGCATCTCCAACTTTAAGAAGTGCGAGGACAATATTATAACAAAATATAATATTGTCAATATTATTAGCTATCATGATATTTTTATTGACACTTTACATGAGTGTCAATACTATGTAACGGACTCACTTGCCAGACCGGAATTTCTTAAGGCAAATTTTTCTGTACAACGTAATCTTCAGCTCGTCACGGGTAGAGACAATACGGAAAATGGTGTCCCAGATCAGCTTCCGCACCGAGATGTCTGCGACGTCCATTCATTATGACAATCTTACATCATCACTAACATGCATTCACTATACTCCGCAGAAGTACATGATTGTTCCAGGAGACTTGCAATCAGATACACAGTCAATGATATACAGTCCATTTTACCCATGTCTGTGGCCAAGTGATCGAATGATCAGTAGACTAGTTATTGCTTTTACCAGTGAGAAGACCTCAGAATTCCTCTGCGCGTGGAAAAAAAGATCATAGTCTTTAAACTGATTAATCGGACAAGCTTGCGACATCACCCGTTTTTTGACTCAGTGATGCCAGGCAAACACTGTCCTTAAACTACAAGCCTTATACCTCAAGACAAATGGCTCAATACTATACACGAAGATCCAAGCGAGGCAGTTGGGACACTCACACACACATGAATAGGTGTAACTAAGCAAGCAGCTGCAATATCCACTTTTCTGAGTCGTGGATATTTTGATCAACTTTTGTCAATACCCATTTTATTGAAAATATCCATTTTTCGCCCATACATTCTTCGCATCTTATTGGCTACTAAAAAAAGCTTTAACTATTACGTAGAATGTTCCGTCCTTCACCTCAAAAATCAGGTTTGGCCCAAGAGACTCACTCTACTCTCGCTCGTCCTCTCATTCATCTTTTGTCGTCCAAGAGAGTGACTATTTTCTCTCTTTTTTTTTCTCGACAAATATCCAGATAAAAACCGTTTACCATGGCACTTGGGCCCGACGGCCGTACACCCGTACGTCGCCAAGCGGAAAGCAATTACTTGGATGTCAATCGGGAGATGGCTCTTCATCGTCTTGAAAGCTTTCACGCTGCAACATATGGTCCTTTTGAGCTTTTACAGAGTAAATTTGGGTTCCAAACCAGTAGCGTGGCAAACCAAAAGGAAAATTTGGGCTGTTGGGTCACAAATTATCAAATGCGTGTTCGCTATGAGGCCCCGGAAGGAGCAACTCAAAGCAACGAGTTTATCACAAAAACCGCACTTAGTCGAGTGCATACGAAATTCTTTAAGAATTATCTCATGTGGTGCAAATATTTACGTACACCTCCACGAGCTTCCAATACGGAAAAAGAGGTGACAACGAGTCGGATGGAAAAAGAACTGGCTCTTTTCTTACTTTTATGGGGTGAAGCAGGCAATCTTCGTTTTATGCCGGAATGTATTTGCTTTTTGTATCACAAAATGGCACAAAAACTTGATATTTTAGACACTTTACCTAACGTGGAGGAAGGGTTTTATCTCAATGAAATTGTTCGACCAGTGTATTACGTAATCGCTAAAATGGGATCCGCAAAGGCTCCAAAAGGAAAGCGGCCTCTTGATCATAAAGATACGACCAATTATGATGACGTCAACGAGTTTTTCTGGACGGCCAAATGTCTTGATTGTGACGAAATGGATGTTGCAAGAATGTTGGAAGTCCATGATCCAAAAACATTTAAAGAGAAACGTAGTGTGTTTAATCCAGTATTGGCCTTTTTTCGAATCTGGTACTTTTTAGTCGTGATGTTCCACATTATGATTGTTATTACCTACGTGTCATATATGGCCGAAGGCGATGATGATGGCGGACTTGGATTTTTTCTTCGAATTTTTACGTCGAATCAAAACAAAATTCGAGCACATGCATTTTATACGATTTTCCTCACTGTCACAGGACTCATGGCAATTAAAGCAGTTCTTCAAATTTGGCTCTATGGTTCCAGACTTTACAAAGATTCGTGGATGGCACTTGGAGTTTTCTGTCGACTTTTTTGGCATTCGTTCTTTTTTGGACTATTCATGGCCGTTCATTTTTCTCCAGATGCATCTGCATTACTTGGGTCTAAAAGCAGTTTTTTACCAGGTGGAGGTACTCAGGGCTCATATTTGTCCATGGGATTAGTGTACTTGGTGATTTATTGTATCCCAGTACTGATTGCAGCAATATGTCAAGCATTTTTACCACGACTTATTCGGTGCATTGGTATCATGAATGCACTTAATGGTACAGGTCGACAATATGTGGGACGCTATACGTCGCAGCCATGGAAAAATTACTCGAGATACTCCATGTCGTGGTATATGATTTTCTTTGGCAAGTTCTTTTTCGCATTGCAATTCATGATCCGCCCATTGATGGCACCATCGATTGACATTTACAATATCTCTATTGATGATAACGGCGTATTCCAGTCGGGTCGTAATATCATGTTCATCCTTGCACTGTGGGCACCAGTCTTTGTCGTGTACATGTACGATACGCAGATTTGGTTCATTCTGTACCAGTCAATTATCGGTTTGATAATGGGTAAGCGCATGAACATCGGGCACTACGTCGGCTTGGCTCAACTGAAGACGGGAATGGCTGGAGCACCGAAGCTGTTCGACGATAAGGTGGTGTCGCTCAAGACAAAGCAGCCACCGTCGGATGGAATGGCTCCTGTTCCTGACAGTGGAGACGCTGGTGAGTTGCATCACCGTGATGTTGTCCGTCTTCGCTTTGCCATTATATGGAACCAAGTAGTCGACAATTTTCGCCTGAATGACTTGCTCGACGATCGTGAGACTGTTATTCTCCAGTACCGTATTCTGAATAAAGGTGAACGCATTCAGGAACCCATCTTTTTGCTGGCTGGAAAATTATCAAAGGCCGTCGAAGTGGCAGCAAAATCACGATCGAACAAATGGGCTACCACAACGCTGATTAAGAATATTGCAACTGCGGATGCCTTGGAGGGAATGCAGAATGGATTGGAGCTTAGCCGCGGTATTTTTTACCTATTGCTAGGCGGGGAGGAACAGAAAGAAGTTATGAGCGTCTTGGAGTATATCTACTCGTCGCCAGACATCGTCAACCTACTTGATTTGACCTATCTGCCCCAGCTTGCTGACAATATGGTTGAGCTTCTCGCTGTAATTTTGGATATGCCTGAGGAAGTTTCGGCGATTGACGGCGTGGAGACTGCCACAGAGGAGTTGCGCATGGAGCTTCACGTGCAAGTTGCTCAAGTCGTCGATCGTATGCGTTCTATCGTCTTAACACTGGAGCTGATGCTGAACGACGACACTGTGTCGCGCAAGCTTCACCAATGCCGTTTCTTGCAAACGACGGCCGATCTAGAATTTCAAACTTGGCAGCTGATAAAACTATACAGGGCCGATGCTGCGGCGGAAACAGGCCTCATCGCCGTTCACCCGGGCGAAGGACCTGCCACCCCACCGCCTCGCTTTTCTCCCGAGGATTTTGTCTCCAGCTGCACACGCTTGTTTTTCTTGCTTCGCCTGGACGTTGCTAACTCGCTTCCACGTTGTGAGGATGCAAAGCGTCGCATGGGTTTCTTCTTGCACTCGCTGTCAATGGAAATGCCGCGCGTAGTCTCGATGGAGGCCATGCCGTCTTTTTCTGTTATGACTCCTTACTACTCGGAGACTGTGCTCTTTACGTTAGATGAGCTCAATAACCCAGTTCACTCAAACCCTCTATTTGCTGAGCTTGAGAAAAAACAAAAGGCAAAGGGTTGGACAGAGCTAACGATCATGAAATATTTGATTACGTTTCACGCCGAAGAATGGAGCAATTTTTTGGAAAGAATGGGCGCTGCATCACTGGAGGAGGCGCTTGAAATTAACTCGACGGAAGTGCGCCTATGGGCTTCAATGCGGGGCCAGACGCTTGCTCGAACGGTCCACGGTATGATGTTGTACGAAGATGCAATTCGCCTATTGCGCTGGTTAGAAGTGTATTCTCTTCGGGACATGAGCGTCCAGGAAAAACTCGATGAGATGAATCGCATCTCTGCTCTGAAATTTTCTTACATTACGGGGTGTCAGATTTACTCAAAGCAGGTTGCAAACGGCGATCCTCGCGCAGCCGATATCGATTACTTGATGAAGAAGTTCCCAAGCTGGCGCGTTAGTTTCGTGGACTCAATTACGGAGAAAGATGGAGACAAGGAGATTAATCGGTTTGACTGCGTACTTGTGAAGGCTGAAGCCGATGAAATTGTTGAAGTCTATCGTTATGAACTGCCTGGCAACCCGATTCTTGGTGAAGGTAAGCCCGAGAATCAAAACGTGGCACTACCGTTCACGCGTGGTGAATACTTGCAGACAATCGATATGAATCAGGAGCACTATCTTGAAGAGTGCTTAAAGATGCCTAATTTTTTGGCAACTGCTACGAGCACTGGTGAGGAGGTTACTGTGATCGGTATGAAAGAGCATGTTTTTACTGGACGCGCTTCGTCTCTTGCACGTTTCATGACTCTTCAGGAACTGGTATTCGTGACGCTCACGCAGCGTGTGTTGGCCAAGCCGCTTCGCTCGCGTATGCATTACGGTCACCCAGATGTTTTCGAGAAGTCTTTTGTTGTGACGAGCGGTGGTGTGTCCAAGGCGAGTAAGGGTATCAATCTGTCGGAAGATGTCTTCAGTGGCTACAACGTCACCCTCCGTGGCGGTTTAGTGTCGCACATCGAATTCATGCAGTGTGGCAAGGGTCGTGATGTGACGCTAAGTCAGATTAATGCTTTCGAAGCAAAGCTGTCTAATGGTTGCGCTGAAAGTTGTCTGAGTCGTGAGGGCCACCGCCTGACCAATTCGTTGGATTTTCCGCGTCTGAATTCTATGTTCTATGGTCACTTCGGTTTCTACATTTGCAATGTTCTTACGGTTTTCTGCGTGTACGTGTACGCGTACTGCAAGCTGTACGTTGCGACTCACTCCGAGGTTGCGCTCACGGCTGTCATGACAACGGGTAGCCTCGACTCACTCGCTAGTGTGATGACCACGCAGTATGTGCTTCAGTTTGGTATGCTGACCACATTGCCTTTGTTTGCGACCTTGTTCGTGGAGTTTGGATTCAAGCAAGCTTTGCTAAAGGTGATTGAGCTAATATCGACTCTTGGCATTGTGTTTTATGTGTTCTTGACGGGCACGAAGGCACACTTCTATGATGTAGCATTAAATCGTGGTGGTTCCAAGTACCGAGGCACCGGCCGTGGTTTCTCGATCACGCGTGATCCGATGGTAAACTTTTTCAAGGAATACGCCGTTTCGCACTTCCGAAAGGCCGTGGAGCTGATCGGAATAATGATTTTGTTTGGAATTTACGGTACTTTCGATATTGGTTCTGGCGCGCTCGAAGATTTTTGTGCTACAGCAGAATTTGATTGCGAAAAGGATCCTGATCTTATTCCCGCGAATATCACGTCGCTAGCCGGTTTTAGCAACCATCCACAGAGCTACGGTATTGCGTCATTTGCTGTGCTGTTCCTCGGTGCATGCTGGCTAATGGCCCCCTTCGTCTTTAACACGGATGGTTTAGTCTTTCAGAAATCCAAGGTCGATATCGCGAATTGGTTTGCTTGGATGATGCAGTCCCACCAAAAGGAAGATGCGAATAACCAGGAAGCCGATAAGCAGACTAGCTCTGGTCCAAAAGATGGTTGGGACGACTGGTGGAAGTCTGATGTCGATTTGATGTTGCCCTTGGGCGGAATGGGCCGCTTAACGTACTGCATTCGTGAGCTACGCCACCCATTGGCGATGTACTATGTGTTCATGACAGAGTTTGAGCTCGTTTGGTTTGCTCTGCTGTTTACCGCTATCGGTGTAACGTGGGTTTTGCTGTGGTTTGGGAATCGTGTACACCACTGTGTATCGAAGCACCGTAAATTGAACTCGCTTACTGTTCAAGGCATTATGTACATGGTATGTGTCATTGGAGGTATCCTGTTGATTCCATTGATTGGGTCTGCGGGAGGTTGGTCCGTACAGAAGTGCCTCACGTTCTCTATCGCTATGTTTTTGGGCTTCAACTCTATTGTACAGTATGCCCTTGCGTTCAACGGTGTCTTCGGTATGGAAGTAGCAATGTGGAGCCCAGTGATGGCGCTTGGCTTTTTAATGGACATGATCGTTGGTCTGTTCCTGGTCATTCCACTGTTTCTATTGTCTGTACTGCCATTCATGCGTATCCTCCAGACGCGTGCTATGTACAACGGTGGTTTCTCGCGTGCACTGAGCTCAGGGTCAGAAGTGGCAGCTTCACTGTGCATCTTGCTCGGTTTGCTAGGTGGCTTTATCCACGGCTTCATGACTTCGTTCCTGTACACGCTCGGATATATCAATGATCCGAACGACAAGTTCATGAACAGATCTTTCTACTACTTTGTGACCACGGAGCTGTCGAACAAAGGATCCGGATTGTTGAGCTACATGGAGAACGGATATCTGAAGATTATTTGCGCAGCCGTGAGTATCTTCGCTGTTTTGTTGTCATTGCTGATTGGCCGCGTTCTTGGTCGGCGTGCAAACATGGCTATCGGTGGTAGTCTGATGTTTATTTCGCTTGGGCTCAACTTTATTGCAAGCATGTCAGTTATTATTGTCTCGTGCGGCTTGGCTGCGATGGGATCATCAATGGTGGCGATGAACTACCTTCTATACAGCTTTGAAATTTGCACAAAAGGTTGGCATGGAAAGAGTGTCACTATTTTCTTGATGGGTTCTATGATCGGTTGGTTTGTGCACTCGCTATTGATGGCAAACACGAACGCTACATCGATTGCAGAGGACTATGACAACAAGCCTACAAACATGTGGCGTTTCCAGCCTCTGTTTGTCCTGCCTGCGTTGATCATTGGATTTTTCGGTATTCTTCGGTTCGTGCCTGAAAGCCCGGTGTGGCTCCTTGCACACAAGCATGAGGAGCTGGCTCGCGCTGTGCTCATTCGACTACGCCGGCGCGTGAATGTGAACCCGGAGATTGTTCTAATTCAAGCCGAGCTGGCTCAAAAGACCAGGGCAAACCATCTCAAGTTCCGTCTATCGATCGTATTTGCTCTCCAGGCTGTCTTCGGTTTGGTTATGTCGCAGACAATCTTGCTCCGGCGAACGCTTAAGGTGACCGCAAGCAACAGCGGCAATGCCAACAATTACTGGGAAGTATACTTTGCGTTGTGCTGCGCGACCGGATACGCATTCGGCAGCTTCTTAGTGGACAATGTGCGTCGTAAAACCATTCTGAAAGAGTTCTTGCCGTTCGTGTCTTTAATGGCCTTCACTTGTGGTGTTGTTGGCGCGGTGTCACGAGCCGACGGCGGTTTTGTGCAGGCACTACTGTGTCTGTTGTACATATCTGCGAGCTTAAGTCTCATGAGCGTGACGTGGCTTTCCGCCCTCGAAATGTTCCCGGCGTCCCGTCGGCCGCTTTATTGGACGCTATCGCTGTGCGTGTACTATGCTGTCCAAATCATCGTGTACTGGCTGAATCCAGGTTTCTCACTCTCGAGCTTCATTTTATCGGGCTGCTGTGCCGTTCTTACGTTCGTGCTCTTTATGTTCTGCGCAAGCACGAAACTTGGCGCCATCCAGACCAAGGCTGAGAAGAAGTACCAGAGGTCTATGCGCGAGTCGGCGCCAGAGAAGGCTCTTGTGACCGATGAAGACGAGTTCGTCGTGGACGAAATGCACAAGCAGCAGACGCGTATTGCGCAAACGTCGGCCGCAATGAACCGTTCAGCGGGTATGGCTTCCACCAATCCAGCATCTTCGGCTGTGAACGTCAAATTTGGTCCGTCTGGTGTCAGCAACCGGAACTTCGGACCCCCTCCTAATAGCGCGGCGTCGAATGCCATGGCCAATGCCATGCAGTTTGGCTTTAGCGGCATTAATATCGCCCAGTCCGGCGACTCTGCCCGCCCTGGTCCAACTTCACGTAGCGACAAGGATAATTTCAGCTTTCGACGTTTGGGAAGTCTAGAAGAATTGTCTCCTGCAGGAGGAGGACTGCAGTATGGATTAAGCACGGGACTCAGTGGTGTGGAGAGCTCCAAGGCCTCGTCCGCAGAGTGGCAGGTTGCGGAACCTGTGCCCCGTCCTGGACAATTGACATCGCACTTGTCGTCCACTTTTGACTTTGAGGCGGAGTTTGAGGCGGAACATCTTGAAGACTTGCGCCAAGGTCAGATCAGCTATCCAAGGAACCAACCTCGCTCAATATCATTCTTGCAGTCGCAGCAGTACCCGGATGCCGATTTACATGCTGAGACTCAATCTGTTCGACTGTAGATTGAGATGCATAGCTAGATACAACACTTGCACACTAACAGAGGCATATGCTTGATTTATTTCATTTATCATTATACGCCACCAGTGAAAATCAGATCGAAGAGAGTAAATGGAAGCAAGAGGTATACAAAGATTAGCAATAAAGGCAGTAAAGGCGTTTAGACTCATGATTCCGTTTATCTTCGACAATTCCCAAAAGTTTTGTCGCAAATTCGTCAAAAATCGCTCTTTCGTTTAACAAGTTCAAGAAATGTTTCGTAGGCTCGTGGTGGATTTTTGGGGCCAGCCGGACTCTTTAATTCGATCACACGACAAAAAGTGTGTGTATTATGCATGGACTACCTACCCATTGATAGAGAACAAGAAATCTACGCTCGACCAGTTTTTACATTTGGTTTTAGAGAAAACTGTTTTCTCTTGCAACAAATTTGACGACATAAGGTGGATGGGCTTTATCTCAGCCACAAACATTTCTCAGTATGTCAAACCGGCTCTCTTTTTTTCTAGTCCATTTATTGTATGGATAAGACTGCCTCTTTGTAAAATACGTATCTCAACGTACTATCATGTCTAATAATGTGCCCATTGTTTGGCGTTTTTGTATATTTTTCAACCGTTAAGCAGGGCTCACCAACTCATCTGACATCTTTACGACAACAAAAAACGAAGACAGGCGCTTGGCTGTCTCTATTTTTGGTACAAAGTTTTGCATACGGTCGATCGTCCTTCCTTCTTCTCCTTCTTCTTCTTCTTCTTCTTCTTCTCCTGAACGTTCATTTCGCAGCCGACAGATTTGAAAATGGCCTCATACCGCCCCCTCAGTTTATTGAGTTTGTATTTGATTCTTCTAGCCTTAGTGTTTCATGTAACGCAAGCCATTCATGAAGCCAAGAGTGATCACGTTTGCTGTAGTGAGTGCATTGGTAAGCCATCGCAGGCCCCTTACAACTATGATCCACTGATCTTTGATCAGTGCACGGCCATAAAGCCAGCAGGGGTTTGCTGCTTTGAATGTGGTAATTTGGGTGAACCGAGTTATGGAGATACTGTGTCCTATGGAAACGATGGGGTGACGGCCGTAGTCAAGGCCGGTACCTTTATCTCATTTACTTGGAATGGTGTCGTGAACGTTACGTACGTGTCGCTTAAGACCGGTCAAAAGAAGACAGTGACCCCGACAGTGTCTGATGCTGAAGCCATGAAGAAATCGGACACGTTTCTAATCTGTGCCAAGTCTGCTGGTACCATTTACTTTCGAGGCTGGGGCAGTGATACTTGTACCGAGGCGTCACCAGAACATTCGGTCACGATCGAAAAGGGGGACTCGGGCAGTGACACGTGTGACGCAAATGACGTCAAGGTGCCTCTGCCTTCGAGTTCCAGTGATTCGGATACGAGTTCGACGCCGGCTGATGCGACTGTGAAGAACTGTAATCAGCAACGAGCTAGTGTACAGACAGTTGATGGAACAAGGACTTGTGTGTGTGTCTCGGATTGGACAAACCCACCGGAATGCGATCGCTGGCCTTTGTGGAAGTGGCTCGTGACAATTGGTGGTGGAGTTGCGGCACTCTTCTCCATTATCATTTCAGTTCGAGCACTTGTTGGGAGCCGCAAGAAGAAGCAGGAGAAGGAGGAGTACCAATCGAATGTTGTTCCGATGGGTTCAAAAAGCTGCGACATTGAGTCGATGCAAGTGACACCGGACAATGATGGCCAGGGTACAGCCATGGCTTCGTACAAGTACAACCCAGAAGCGGATCGGACTAATGAAGGCGCTCGGAAGGACGACCGTGAATTTACGCTTTGAGCAACTCACGAGCTTAATCGAGACAACTAACGTTATATAGCGACGCAACTTGAGTGAGCTACACTATGGTAAAGTTTTCTCATTTTGAACGTGTGTGTCTTGGTAGCATTTGCGGGGATTGAATATGCTTCTACAGCAGGTTAGAACTAGCCAGCACACTCGTATGTGCAATAAACTGTGGTGTATTACTTTTTTTGACGAAGAATATGCTTCTTTCTATGCGATTGACACTACGTAGTGAATGAGACATTAAGCTCTTGATGCGTGGATACAACGACTACGAAATCATAGTGACAACAATCGACGATACGGTCGTAGTACTTGACATGTACATTTATCTTATTCCAAGAAGCAACAAATATTATAATCTAGATGAGGAAGGAATATGACAGCAATAATCATCTACGTAGCTGAATAGCGATGCATGTGCCATGATCATAGTAAAATGCATTCTAGATTTAAAAAAATCAGCTTTGCTATTACATTAGACAATAGACTCTACTATCCAATGTCATAGTAAAGCTAGTAATCTACTACTCTACTGATTACAGTAGTAGACAAGAAACGTCTGCTATGTCAAGACTTTTCTGGTTGATGATCAGACTGTCTACTTAGATTCCTTACGATTGTTAACAAACATGTCTGTATGAAAATCTCCTGATCTTCTGCAATAACTTAGTCGTTCTCCTATGAACTAGCTTATAATGCTGGCTCAATGACGACGACTTCCATCCAAAAAACACGTAAGACAATTTGACCAAACCTAAGCACATGCAGGGGGCAGGTGGCGAGACGGTTTGACCAAACCGGCTTTCCCAGCCTGACCAGCCTGACTTATTCCTAACATGCAGCTCCGGTTCTGAGTCGGGACAGACAGGTGTTCAACGCTTTGTCGACATGCCCCACATTTCATGACTTCGTGCCTGTTGCTCTCTGCCAGATTCGCACGCTGCGCAGCCTCTCGTAGCGCACGCAGCGCAGAGAAAGCGTACCCTCATCAACCTTGGCTCCTTGCTTGACCGTTGTTGCTCGTAGGCCCAAATTGCAAGTCGGACTCTTCAAGTTCCAGTTCCGTCGTCTTTTAATTTTAACTTCTGATCGTCCTCTTAGCTGCTTCAGTGCCATTTCGTTTGGCAAATTTTATATTCAAAGAAGCTAATATAAAAATAGCAAAAAGTAATATTTCTTTTGAATATTTTTTTAAAACAGCATTGAATAAATTTATTAATCCACACTATAATACAATTATGATTTGATTCATATTTGTACCGCTGATAATTTTTTATACGGTATTACTAATTCCAGCAACATTTTTGCTATTTCCACCACACCATAAGACAAAATCTGGTAACGCTCTCCCGGAAGGCTTATGCTAGCATGATGCTAGCATCAGGCCTTTAACGGATGCTTCGGCGGCATCCGTCAGTTTTGGACGGTCCTCTCCCTCTACACACCTCTCTCTTGCCACTCTTGCCAACCGGCATCTCCGCTTAGGTACGCTCGCTTAATCCTTTGTTCCCGGTGCAAGCAACAAGAGACCCTCCCTACGTGGGACCTTTTGACAAGATAGACATTCAAGGGATCCAAGCAAGATACCTGCGGCTGAACACCGCCGTCGACTGGCCCCATACCTGTACTTCCTTCGCCTATGTGCACAAGATCGTACAGCCTAAAATGCTTTTAGCGCGGCGCTTATAGCGCGCGCCGCTTAATGGAACCAGGCGAGAGTAGAGAATGTAAGATAATCCAACGCATGCGGTAAGTGAGCCACTTCGATGGTGTAGACGGGCACTTCTACGAAGTTGCCTCGTGATTTTTAGCACACACCTTCAACACAAGCGAGGAAGCGATTTGACCGTCTTACCTTCGCGTGCGAGGGTGGATATGCGGTTGGTCAACTGATTAAGCAGTCGTACCACCAGTTGCCTCTCTATTAAGCGAGAGCGCAACGAACAATTATCAAGTGTCCTACTTACGTCACGCAGAAGCTTACTTGTGCTTAGTAGACAGTGTGTAGTAAATTCAAGACTGAGTTATATTTAATGAATTATAATTAAATCTAAGCTTAACTACTGATTGGCTGATTATGTAAAAATCGGATACGCGACTCTTTACAAGCGTATCCTGACGCATGAGCTTAAATCTAGATTTAAGCTTCCTTCTGAGACGTCGCGATGCCTAGCTTCAACTAGCGTCATCCCTTTCCATGTGAATCCATCAATGGATATCACATTCACGAGGGTGGATCACATTTGTGTTTAGCACCCAAGTGACAGGTCAAAAATAATCATGGATACTCTTAGACCAAACATTAAGTATATTACTTAATGTTTAGGTGTAACCAGATGCCCTGTTACACCATCCCCTGATTTAGAACGATTTTACATTTTGTAAAACATCGCCTAGGAGACAGAGAGACTGCGAGCCGTTGTAAAACGTGCTGCTGGGGAGTCTACTAGATTCTCATGTCACCGAAACGCGGTAAGGCTGATGGATCGCTTTGCAGGCGCCCATGCAGTCCAACAGTAAGCGCACGGGCAGCGATTATTGCAGCCGTCGCAAGTGCTTCAGACACTGAGACGAATCTTCCGTCTCTCATTGTAGACTACAATGAGAGCACACCAATGCCATTACCCCAAAGTGGAGATGAGTAAAGCGCGTTGATGGGACATATGTTCCCATCACTTGAGGCACCCGTTCTTGAGGAAGCTTCTATGCTTTCTGCAAGTGAAGGTAAGGCCTCGTCGCCTGCGTCTACGAGCGCAGCGACTAATACTGAGTGAGCTACTTTAAAAAAAGCAGTCGCAACTCATTCAGCTGTGACTTCTCATACTGATGTCTTGACAATTCATAACGGAGAGTCAGACTTAGGTGAGTGTGAGCTGAAAGCTCCACCGAGTACACCTTCTGCCTTACTAGCCCGTCATCGCGAGGGCGGCTACGTGAGTAGTGGCTTGCCACCAATGCTACCTCGATCCGAGTGGATAAACTTGAAGGGGTCTAGTGCAGCGCTTTTGCAGCGTGCCACTATTGACGCTCATAAATTTTATAGCGTCTTTCCTTTGTGGAAAAAGCTGGGCAAAGCACTTGGTCGTGCTTTCCCAATTTCATTCGTGCTGCGTTCTAACGAAACAGCTGACATATACGAAGCAGAGTTCCTGCGCCGTTTCAAACAGCATGCAGATGAAGTGAAACAGCGGTCGCAGCGAATCAGCTTCGCCATGAAGGATGCGAATAATATCTTGGGTGGTAAGCGACCCCCAATTAATTCTCGCTACGCTTCTTCTGCTAGTCCATCCGGACCTAGCAGAAAGACGCTAGCTGTTGCTGCTTCTCATAAGCAGCCACCAGTCCAGGCACGTCGACGCGCAAGGCGTCAACAGGATTCCATAAGTCAAAGCTCGTTAGGTAACCCTTCCACTGGACAAGGATTTGGAGCTTTTGCTTCACAAACCGGTGGGCCAACAGCCTTTCAACAAGGAAGCGCGTATTCTCTTCCGTGTCCACCAACACAGGTGGAGCCCGATAGGAGTGGAGATTACGCCCACCTACTCGCGGCTGCCTACCCTGCTGCTGTACAGTCGCAGGCTGAGTCTGCTGCGCTGAAGAGGCAGGTTACAGATCTCGAGGGTCAAATCTCGCGACTGAACTCGGATCTGCGCGATGTGAGGACGAGGGATTATGACCGCCTAAAGACCCGTTTGAACATACATGAGCGACTGATGATGAGAGACCCGCGTCAAGCGCGGAGTCCTCCTCGATCGCCGAGTTCTCTGTCATCTGTCTCGTATACGGGAAGTCGTTCTCCTTCCCCGTCGCCTGATCGGCAACTACGCTCGACTCACAGTCGACGTCACCATCGTTCTCGTTAGACCGATGTGGATATGTGATCTCTTGTGGATCCACATACTGTTTCAGACGACCCACATATAATACGGGGTGCGTCTTCATATACAGTGGGAGAGTGAGACTATAATTTAGGTCTCCAACTTCTTCAACCACTGTAAAGGGCCCAATAAATCGGGGCAATAGCTTAGTAGTACCACTAGTCCGTACAGAAATTGCATGTTTAGGTAGGGTACCAGTACTTAATAGCACTTTGTCCCCAACACTAAAGTGTTTATTGCTTTTTCGACCATGCTGGTCTGCATATTATTTTTGCTTGTCCTGTGCGCTTGCCATCGCGTCACAGACTTTACGTGTGATGGCTAATCGCTCATCCACAAAGCACTGAGCTTCGCTCACGCGTTTAGCATCCAGCTCGCCTATGACGCCTCCAAGAGGTCGTTCATGGGTCGACGCTGGTGATAACACTATAGTGTCATCATCAAGGATCACAGGCATTTCTTGCCATGCATCCTCTGTGACACCTATAGGTGACGTGAACACTGCTAAATTAGCAGTGTCACTAGGGCAACCTTGGCCCTCTTTGGCATTTGCACCGAGCGAAGTGAGGGGCCCTCCCCCACTAAGACTCGGGCTGCGTACAAACGAGACTGGCGTTCGAGGATGACGCAGTCGGTTAGCGTAAAACGGTGTTTCACCTGTACTGGCGTGAACACTGTTATGAATAGAAAACTACACGAATGGCAATTGCTTTCTCCATTCTTTGGGAGTCGCTATTGTACGCAACACATCCGCCACGACTCGATTGGCCCGTTCTGTTTGGCCATCGGTCTGAAGATAATCAGCGGTTAACATGTGGAGCTTGCTTCCCAGCAGATCAAACACATGTCGCCAAAAACCCGACGTAAACCGGATCCCGATTCGATACTATGGATTCGGGCATCCCGTGTAGTCGGTACGCGTGATCCAGAAACAAGAGGACAGCCTCTTTCCTGAGACGTTGGTGCTACATGGTGCTAAAAATGCATTATCTTGCTTAGTCTGTCTACAAAGACGACGAGCCCCGTCCTGCCTTTATGGTCAGTCAGTAAGCCAAACATGAAGTCCAAATTGACCGACTTCCAACAATCCGTTGGAATCGACAGTGGCTTCAGTGGCGCACTGCTAGAAGGTTCAGGCTTATGCGCTGACACTCTTCGCAAGAGCGAATATAGTTGGTCTCCCACCGATATAGATGGGGCCACCAAAATTCCTCTGACACTCGTAAGAATGTCTTTTCACGGCCCAGATGCCCATTAGATGGCGCATCATGGCACTCGTGAAGTATCATCAGCTTGAGATCTGTGTCATAGATTCTCAAGGGATCACAAGGTGACAGTTGATGCCATAACAGGCCATCACTGTAACTAAAGCGATGTAATTTCGCTTTGAGGTGCGATGGAAGGGTAACCTTTCGTCCACCAAAATGATCCAACAGCAGGCGACAATGTTCGTCCTGACTGTAGCACTCCTTTATATCGGAGGCCATTAAGCTCGTCACATGGTAGGCCTTCATGGCTGCCAATGTTGACGACTCAACATGTGCTTTCGCACGAGACACACTTTCCTGGTATCTTGCCTCGAAGTCTGGTCTACGCGATAACGCTTCAGCCAAGACATTCGACTTACCTAGCTTATATTCAACTTTGAAATTAAATTCAGATAAGAATGTTAGCCATCTCGCCATTCTCGGCAAGACGTGGGGTGAATTCATAGCGATCCGCAGTGATGCGTGATCCGTATAACCACAAAAGGTTCGGTGCCCAAGAGGTGCACTCGAAACTTCACAAGGACATACTTAATTGAAAGTAGCTTCTTGTCATGCACAGGGTAATTCAGCTCGGCAGCTTTTAAAAGCCGAGACTGATACGAAATGACACGGTCAACGCCGTTGCCATCCTTCTGCATGAGCGCGCTGTCGATTGCAAAATTGCTTGCATCGCAGACGACGCTAAAGGGCTTATCCGCGTCTAGCAATGCCAAGACCGGCGGTGCCTTTACAAGAGATTGCGTCACTGAATCGAACGCATCTTCTTGTTCCTTTGACCAAGTCCATTCTGAATCCTTTTTTAAAAGGTCAGACACTGGCTTAGTCTGCTCCGCATAATTCTTGCTGTACTTATGCAAGTAACTAGCGAGCCCAAGGAATTGGCGCAGATCCTTCACGTGTCGTGGGACTGGCCATTCCTTTACAGCCTTTACCTTTTCTGGGTCTGCTCGTACACCGTGTGCACCAACAATGCAGCCCAGTCCAGGTATCTCGAGGACCCCTATTACGCCCTTTTGCAAGCTTACGTATAATTGGGCATCGCCCAGAGTCTGCAACACAGCGTCTAAATGACGCTTGTGCGACTTTATTGCGTTCAGACCGTCCTCCGCCCTACTATGCACGAATACATCGTCAAAGTAATGGGGCGCGTAGGCACGGTGCTGACGCATCACGTGAGCCACTACTCGGTTGAATGTTGCCGGAGCATTTTTCAACCCTTGTGGCATCACAAGCCACTCCCACAGCATACCGCTTGGGGTGCTTACTGCCGTTTTGGCTACATCGGTATCTCTCATGAGAACCTGATAGTATCCATCCTTCAGATCCAACGCGTAAAAGATAGTTGACGTTCCCATGGAATTCAACAATACATCTTTCCGCGGGATCGGCGTTTGATCCGGAATGGTGGCCGTGTTCAGCTTATTATAAGCATGAACCACGCGCCATCCACCCGTGGCTTTACGCACACAGAAGTTCGGTCTGCAGTGAGGCGACTTGCTCTCATGTACATGTCCCGCCTTGGCTCGCTTGTCGAAGAATTCATCGATGTAATCGACTTGTTCCTTCGGCAACGGCCATTGCCTGGTCACACAATACTTGGTGCCAGGCTCCAGGTCAATTTCGTGCCTGATGCCCCTATCGGCCGGTAGGCGGCTCGGCACTTCTGCTGGAAACACATCACGGTCTTTCCACAGAACATCATAGAACGGGCTGTCCTTCAAGGCATCCCAGCCTTGAGCAGCAAACCGTTTCTTTTTGTCGGTCTCCAAGACGCTCTCATCCATTGTGGATGAAGAGCAACAGTCCACCACGTTCTCTTCTGGAACTGGTGCGACTATCTCGTGGATCTTTCCTTCCTTTAGTTCGGACAGGAACAGATCCCACGTCATCTCCGAGAGATTTACTATCTCCTCGGCAGATGCCAAGACAAGTTGGAGCACCTCAACTGAGGATGTCTCCGGCATTTTGTCTTCGACGGCCTCGAACAACTCGTTCGTAAGTCCGTCCTCTTGGACCGAGACTGATCCAAGGGTCACTCGTTTCGACGTGCCCTTGATCGTCTTAATACGTCTGGTGCTCGTTCTTCGAGTCACCACGACCTTTGACCTGGAAGAAAGTGTCGTTGCTTCGTCAGCTAACGCACTCCTTCCAACCGCACCAGGCTCTTGGTTCTGTGCCGGTTCTTGTGGCGCTTGACTTCCTGTCAGCCCACCATCAACTGCCACAGGCCCTCGGCTCTGTGCAGGACCATTGGACGCTTGACTACTTGTCACATCGCCCCATTCACTACACCAGTCTTTTCGACCTGGGTAGGAATATGTGTCACCTGGCTTTCCGCCAGTGCACTCACAACTACACCACTCTTTTCAAGCTGGGTAGTTCCTGGTGCCGATTGACATACCGTCATCGCACCCTCGACTGTGTTGGACACAGCATCAGCCACATAAGCCTCTCGCAGGAGCACATCCTTTCCGGTGTCCTGCGTAGAGTTAGCGACTGTTCGTGTACGCCAGTCTATCCATGGTTGGTGTTGAGCCAACCAAGGCATGCCTAGGATAGGGTCATACGGACTCTCCATACCTTGCACTGTGAAATTCTCTTTACAAGAGAATTCAGTGAAACTGAAGGCGAGTTCAACTTAAACTCCCTCAGATTTTACTAGCGGTCGCCTCTTCTCGGTTGCCATCCTGGCAAAGCGACTCATAACTCGCCGGTCTCTTTTTCAGAGCCGCGAGTTTCACAACGTTTTGTGATGCACCTAAATCCACGAGAAGGGTCATCACTTGGTCATAGCCTCGTACTCGAGCGCTATAGATCAACAGAGTTGAGGTCCGACCTTTCGGAACCTCAGGGACTATGCTACCCATTTGTTCGATCACTCTGAAGTTAGGGGTAGCTTCAGAGTCCGCGACAGTAGGGCATCCCGCCCCTACTGCGCTCCCACATTTCCCGACTTATCGGGAGTCAAATCTGAACCCGTACGACGTGCACGGTTCTTCGAACCACCCTTCGGGGTTGGGAGATCTTTGGTGGGCGCCTTGTCCCCAGCAGCAAGTCTGGCATAGCGGTGAGCCATCATATGGCCTCGCTTGCCGCACTTGTAGCAGACAACATCTGCATTGACTAACTCCATAAAAGTGGCATCCGACTTCTCGGTCCGGCTTAAAATAAGCTGTCGCCGAGGCGCTCTTGTAGGATTGCTCCTCAACTAAGGCAATGTCAATTGCTCTTCCATCGTCGCTGGCATCTTTCTGAAAAGGGCCTGACGCGATGGGCCATGCCTAAGTCCATTCATGAACGTGGCTACCTTGATACGCTCTGGTATCGGTTCCCCATTGATGGACGCCGACAGCGAACGCATCTCCTGCACAAACTCTTGCAGAGAGCGTTTCGCCTGTCGTGCTCCAAAGAAGCGCGCCATAAGCAACACTTCGTTGTTAGGCGGCTGGTACATGGCGCGAATCTTTGCCTTAAAGATCGCCCATGATGGAAATGCATCAGCATTTGCCATCAGCGCAGAGTATGCCCACTCTGACGCTTTTCCACGTAAGTTGGACATGGCATACGACACCATTCTGGTGTCGTCTTCGATGAGCTGTGCCACTCCACATTGCTCAACTGCTAATAGCCAGTGAACAATCGTGTGAGGGCCAGTTCCATCGAACTTCGAAGGGTCCATCCGAATGGGCCTCGGTTGAGTAGGCCGGGCAGAGAGCGTCTCAACAATTCTGTTGAGCGCCTCATTACGTGCCTGCTCAAGCCTAAGCTCATCCTGAGTCTTATTGATGGACTCAGCGATGGCTTGGCTGTTTACCTCGGACGCGTTTCTACGCTGTCCGAGCACAAACGCCTCAAATTGCTCCAACTGAGCAACATTTTTCTCAGGAGGATTATGCAAGAGGGCTTATTCACCAAGTCCCTGCGCCATATGCTCTGCCAACTCCTTATGGTGTTGGGGGAGGTGAGGTAAGTCAATACAGTCCATATTAAGGACCATCTTAACCACACACACGCTCCGAGAGACGGGTAGTGGGAAGGACTACTAGTGCTACCAAGTGTAGACGGGCACTTCTACGAATTTTCCTCGTGATTTTTAGCACACACCTTCAACACAAGCGAGGAAGCGATTTGACCGTCTTACCTTCGCGTGCGAGGGTGGATATGCGGTTGGTCAACTGATTAAGCAGTCGTACCACCAGTTGCCTCTCTATTAAGCGAGAGCGCAACGAACAATTATCAAGTGTCCTACTTACGTCACGCAGAAGCTTACTTGTGCTTAGTAGACAGTGTGTAGTAAATTCAAGACTGAGTTATATTTAATGAATTATAATTAAATCTAAGCTTAACTACTGATTGGCTGATTATGTAAAAATCGGATACGCGACTCTTTACAAGCGTATCCTGACGCATGAGCTTAAATCTAGATTTAAGCTTCCTTCTGAGACGTCGCGATGCCTAGCTTCAACTAGCGTCATCCCTTTCCATGTGAATCCATCAATGGATATCACATTCACGAGGGTGGATCACATTTGTGTTTAGCACCCAAGTGACAGGTCAAAAATAATCATGGATACTCTTAGACCAAACATTAAGTATATTACTTAATGTTTACGTATAACTAGATGTCTTGTTACAGATGGCAAGACGGCTCGCGTAACGCGGTTGCATACATACATATGGTGTGATAAAAATAGTAAAAAGTAATAGTGTGGTGTGGTGAAAAATAGTAAAAAGTAATGGTATGGTGAAAATAGTAACTCTTCTTTATATTGACAAGCATCACGTTTAACTGCTGCTACACCTTAATTACTGAAATGCACGTCTATGTGATCACATACATGTCAGTTAGTAGTGCGTATCTACCCGTTCTGGATTACCTATCTCATTGATACAAATGTTTTAGTCTCAGTTCATGCATTGCTATGGATGATACTATTTAGTTTGTGTCCAAATTGCACATGAATACTTTATATCTCAAAACATTTTCGACCCGTCGAATAGCACGTCGCCCACCGTGTCGTGAACAAAAAGGCGCATTGCTCAAGGGAGAGGGTTTGACATGCTGGCCTTAAAATAGGCAGAAAGCACTGGCTGTACAAAACGGTACAGCAAGATTTAAAATGGCTTGAAAGGCCTCTTTTGCTTCCTCGACCTTTTGGCTAATATTGTTTAATTTATAAACGGTTATATTTGAATCCGTCCATTATTTACACATAGAAAGTGGGGTAACTTAGAATGACTCGCGTTTAGACACTAGCGTTAGGTAATTAATAATTGGAGACTTCTTGGCTGCTTATTACAGTGAAAACAAACGTTCATCTAATTTCCTAGTGCCTCCTGGTGTACGTTCAGCTTCCTTGATGGGAGTCATCATTGTCGAACCATCGTGGTATCCGCTCTCTGGTGTGTAATCAAGCGGTCCAAGGTCGCTCTTGGTACCCATCGGAGCCAAGTTTTCTCGGTACCCCTCATCCTCGTGCTTCTTCGGGGCCAAGTTCATGTGATAATTTTCCTCCTCCTCCTTCTTCTTTTTGCGTTTTTGCACAAATGCCCGCACAGAGAACAGAATAGATATAACAATAACAAGTGCGGCAACAGCACCACCAATTGTCAAGAGCCACTTCCAAAAAGGCCAGTGATCGCACTCCGGCGGGTTCGTCCAGCCCGAGGCGCATACGCAAGTCTCGATTCCATTAACACTTACTAGAGCAGCTCGTTCCTGATTACATCCCTCCACGGTCTCACCAGCGGTCACCGAGTTGCCGCCGGAACTTGAAAGCGTAGACACGTTATACGCGTCACATGTGGTTTTCGAGCCGCCCGCTTCGATCGTGATTGAGTGTTTAGATGACGCCTCTTTACAAGTAGAACTGCCCCAGCCTCGGAAGTAAATGATACCAGCAGACTTGGCACAAATCATGAACGTATTCGACTCCTTAGTCGCCACAGAGTTGAACACTGTTGGGGATAAAGTCTTCGTCTGACCGGTTTCGACCGACACGTACGTCACGCTTTCGACACCGCTCCATGTGAATGAGATATAGGTGCCTGTCTTGGCTACTGCCGTCACGCCGTCCTCTCCATACGACACTGTGTTTCCATAAGTCAGCTCACCCAAATTACCACAATCGAAGCAGCAGTTGCCTCCCGTCACGTTCGTGCACTGCGAAACGATGAGTGGGTCGCCGCTAGTGGCGACGTCTGACGTCTTGCCGGTGCACGTGCTGCAACATTTGGAAGAGGAACTGGCGGCAAACGCTTCCGTTTTGGCAAGAGTTCCATGAAGGTCGAAGGTCACATTTATTAGGTAAAACGTCAGTATCTGTACTACGGACTGCTGATGCATACTCTCTTCCTAATGCAGTGCCTGCAGTAGATCTAGTAGAATAATGTCGAGCGGCCACCATTACAAGCTAAAGTGCACGAATCCACGAATAAGGAACCGCAACCACCGGAATAAAGAGAGGCGACGTACCTGTCGTAATGTCGATGGGTACCGTGATTCTAGATTTTGTGAGTCATTCAACTACCTCTATGAAAAGGGATACATTTCTCTGCTTGTGAATTTGAATTAGCAGTCTCAGAAAATTCGTGTTCCCGATTGCTCCAACCGAAACATCTTTCCATGTTGCTTCAACCTAGTTTCAAATTTCGACAAGATACTGTAGCTTTCGAGCACAATCATAAGATAAGTTTTCATCTGTCTGGGTTTATAACAAATTGCGACTAGTCGATTGCGTGTCTGTGTAGCTAGAAGTACCACATTCTCATTACAACGTGATTAGAAACTTGTTCTAACATGTAAGGGAAGTGTCTATTGTGAGCAGAGAGGCTGGCTCATGAATTTGGCCAAGTAGACGCCCAAACATTATAGATCCATTGTTACCAGTCGTATAAATTTCAATGTGAAATCTGCGCGCGTGGGCGTCAGTCTCATGTATGATGTATAATACCAGTAACATGCGGCATTAGAGAGCACAAAATGGGTACTGTACTACTGTACCGTAAGTTGTTGTGGTGTTCTACTATTGTCACAGCTTCTGTGTATTTCAAAAAAGCAACACCACGAACATGGCAGGAGACATATCGTATAAAGGTTCGCTCGAGTTGCGCAGGGTCTCGTATAACCAGTAATTGTACCATAACGTCCTTTAATTGTTCAAAGCGCTTGGACAGCACTTCAAAGATTAAATTCGTAGCTCGCGGGCTTCCGAGGAGCTCCGAATGTGCGATCTTCCTGCTGGTCATACTTGGACAGGGGCACTCCGTTGACATGGTAGTTGCTGTCCGGTGTCACTTTCAGCGTTGCGACATCACTCTGAGGTGTGATTTGATCCACGCTCTCTCGGTATTCCTCTTGCTTCTTTTTGCGGCCTGCAAGTAGTGCCCGCAAAGAAATAATACTCGAGAAAAGTGCAGCAACTCCACCACCAATTGTTACGAGCCACTTCCACAAAGGCCAGCGATCGCACTCCGGTGGGTTCGTCCAGTCCGAGACACACACGCAAGTCTCCATCCCGTCTACTGTTACTATACTAGCTCGTTGCTGGTTACAATTCTTCACAGTCGCATCAGCCGCCACCGAACTAGAACCTGAACTCGTATCACTTGAACTCGAAGACGTAGTCACCTTAACGTCATTTGCGTCACAAGTGGTACTGCTCGAGTCACCCGCTTCGATCGTGATCGAGTGTTCTGGCGATGCCTTACGACAAGTATCATTGCCCCAGCCTCGGAAGTAAATGGTACCGGCAGACTTGGCACAGATTAGGAACGTATCCGACTTTTTCGTCGCTGCAGCATCCGACACTGTCGGGGTCACCATCTTTTTCTGACCGGTCTTGAGCGACACGTACGTCACGCTCTCGACGCCGCTCCATGTAAAAGCGATGTAGGTACCTGACTCGACGACTGCTGTCACACCATCGTCTCCGTATGTTACGGTGTCTTCATATATCGGGTCACCCGAATTGCCACAATCGAAGCAGCAGATGCCTCCCGTCACACTTGTGCACTGTTCAAAGATGAGTGGGTCGTAGCTATAGGCGATATCCGACGTTTTGCCGATACACTTGCTGCAGCATTCGGAGGAAGAGCTGGCGGCAAATGCCTCATAGGTGGCTTGCGTCACATTGAGCGTCATGGCTGATAAGACCAAGATCAGAGCCAACAAGACCGAGGGGTTTGAAATCATCTTACTTAAAGGCGGTCTAGTGCGAAATGAATGCACTTGCCGCGACAGGACGAGAAGCGCTGATACATGTAGAGCACGAATGTACGATGTGAAACCACTACCAAAAGCTAGAAGAAGGACGACCTGTCGTGACGCTGAAGTTTGACTGACGTCTTTGGACGAAATTAAGCGTCATGCGATCCGTTTTTATACGGTGTTAATAGAGCTTGACTTTGATTTTCGTGAACTTCGTAGAATGAATCAATATTGCTAGCAATTCTGGCTAGCAACGAGAACAATCTAAATCGCCATGGGAGGAAGAATGAAAGCATCGAAGAGGCTGAAGATTACATAACAATTCTTGGCGACGCTTGGTTGCTGTGCTCGCTATAAATAGATTGCACATTCAAGGAGTGCAATGCTTGACGTAACGCTGGATTATATCTGAAAATACCGTGCTGAGCTGCTTTGTACACAGCCACGTAAATTTGTGCATCGGCCAGAATGTTTTAGGCATGCGTAATACATAATCTTGGAGATATCTCGACATTTGATTTAGCTTGTGATTAGTTCGAAGCTGTGCAACGCTGAAAACGAAGTTTTCATAAGTAAGTTATGATTACATAAGGGCTAGACCATTTGCGATGAATGAAGAAGATGTAGTGAATGTCACTTGCATTGACAATGCAATTGTGTCCAGTTTAACAAATTGACAGTTAGTCTGCCAGCTACGGCGTTGACTGCTGTTACAGCACTATAAGTAATTGGACATTATGACGAGATACGGGAAGGTTGTGGTCTTATCAATTAGCATTGGGTCCACAATCGGCACATCACACGCTGGCGACAATCACAACCAGACAAGACTGCTTTGGTGGTCAGCAGGATGCCGTACGATCGCGATCCAAAAACGACGAGCAATTGCAATCCAGGATCCTCCACAAGCTTCGCCAATTGTCAAACTACTTGCCAAGCTTCTAGTGTTCAGAAGACCAGCGAAAAAATGAGAAAGAGTGGCAAGCTTGCGAGCAGCTACAGAACATTAAGCATCGCATTTAATCTCACCGACATTATCGACATAGCAAGCATGCATATATGACGGCGCAAGGGTCAAAGTCTGTAACTTTTTTTAGAATCACACCGGAAGAACTACTTTTTGCTGTCGAAAATTCTTCTTAGTTTTTTTTGCAGCAAAACTACACCAGCATACAGCTTGGCAGCATCAACAATCATCGACATTGGACGAGCATGACAGCTAACATGTAATCAAACACGGATGCCAACGGCCACGCTGCTGTTGGAACTGGCTTCGATTAATAGCTTACTATTGTAAGGGTCAAATCTGGCGCGTTTCCCACTGCATGCAAGTTGCCGAGGCAGGTTTGCGGATACTGTATGTAACGGAGTGCACGTTAAAGTGGCCACAAGGACCTTCCCCATTGAACTTGATACACCAATGGATACATTTAGGCGGACGACATGCAAGACTTTGCCAGCAAGTTTTTCGATCTCAGGAAAGTCAGTACAATGATACAATTCTTACTTGATCGTTCGTACACGACGGTTGTAACGTCATTCCGAAAGTTTACGGTTGAATTCCCCGTTTATTGCATATAATGCATTTTGATACTTCTCTTTAGAGAGGTATTAAGTATGAGCGTTAAAGATACGGTATTCGGTAATACCGTATCTTATCGATTGAGATTCGATAAATCGATAACGCTGTCTTAAGTACATCATACACAGATGTTTAGACGATACGTCGTTCAATAGCAAAGTCTGCATATAATAATTACTATTATAGTAATTAATCTAGTGTAGTGTACTTAGAGTAGGACTATTCATAAAATCTTAAAGCATAAATACAATCAGTTCTCCTTTTGAGTTTAAGATCGCAAGTCGTTCTGACTTGTTCTCTTGTGCACTTCGTGCGTTGGTTCCCTGAACCCCTAAGCTTCTAGCTTCTCTTGCACTCTGTGCGTTGGTTCTCTGAACCTTAAGCTTATTGCTTGCTGACTAAAAGTCTCTCCTACTTCCTTAGAACAGGGTGACTTTAAGTCGTTTAATTAGTTCCTTACAACTAATAGACTTCGAGCCGTAAATTAATTTTATTTCTTTCGATATAACAGGCTTCCCGCCTTTACAGTCTTCCACCGACTAAAGAGCTGTGTAGCTCCGATACACTTGGTAGCACATGTAGTCAATCCTACACCTGGGTCTCTAAGACTGACCCTCTGTGAGGATGGAGAGTCAAAGTCACCTCTCTGAGGCGCAACGACTTGCACTAGATAAAATGTCTGTGCTAGTAGGGCCCGATGATATTAAGGCTCTTTTGCCCCCAAGGCCCAGAGGTCCAAAATGCTCTCCTTAAGTCCTTCATGCGTTATAAGGCAACGCTACTTGGAAGACGGACTTCCAAAGCTGACCCGTGAAGCGTGGATCACGATCAGAAACAATTGCCACAGGAAAGCCATGTTGGAAAAGACACGATCGATAAAAAGCTGTGCTGTACCTTCACCATCGATCGAGTCTATCACAGCCGCTAAGTGAGCCATCTTGCTTAAACGGTCAACAAAGACCACAATACCCGTATTGCCATGCGAATCTTTCGGTAGGCCAAATACAAAGTCCATACTAATGGACTCCTAACACCCAGTGTGAACAGGCAAACTAGCCAGCGGCGCTGCCGAATGGGGCGAGGGTTTCACCGGTTGACACATTTCACACGTACGCACATATGTGCTCACCCATTAATACAGTTTGGCCACCAATAACTTTGGCATACTGCCCCATAGGTCCTTTCACGACCCAAATGACCATCGATGGCGGTGTCATGTATTTCTTAGAAGATATGATATTTGAGGTCCTCATCAAGAGAATCCACAATGCGCGGTGGATCCGCCGCATCCGTACAATTATATAACAGCCCTTATTCAATGGAACGAGGAAGGATCGCACGTAATCGTGCCGACAATTTAATGTCCGAGTCTTTAAACTCATCACTGCCAAGAGCATGTAGCAACGCTATACAGTGATCATCTTTAGCATACGCCGATCGAATGAAATCAACGATAGGAGACGACAACGTCGTAACATGAGCAAGATCATAGTCAGGTCTACGTGATAACGCACCAGCCAAAGCATTTTGCTTACCCGGCTTATATTTCACCTCGAAATTATATTCGGCAAAGAATGACAGCCATCTGGCCATTCGCTGCGAGAGATGCGGCGACTGAGTCGCAGTGCGTAACGACGTATGATCGGAAAAGATCACAAAAGGCTTCGAGCCTAGCAGATGAACTCTGACTTTTAACTCGATCATACTTCATTGCAAGTAGCTCGTTGTCATGAATTGGATAGTTCTTTTCTGCAGCTTTCAGCTGGCGACATTCAAAAGCGATCACACGCTCACGACCTTCATCATCTGTTTTTAACAGGGCACTGCCAATGGCAACATCCGATGCGTCACAGACGACGCTGAACGGTCGGTCAGGGTCTGGCAACGCCAAAATAGGAGCATGAAGAAGGCTGGCTTCCACCGCTTGAAAAGCATCTTCATGTTCGGCATGCCAGCACCATCCCACATCCTTTTTAAGGAGATTGGATAACGGCCGAGCCATATCAGCGTAATTCTCGCTATACTTGTGTAAGTAATTGGCAAGGCCAAGCCATTTACGCAAATCCTTCTGAGACTGTGGAACAGGCCAATCGACTATGGATTTGAAATTGGAGGGATCCGCTCGTAGGCCCCGCTTCCCAATGAAGCACCCTAGAAAGGGAGTCTCTTCGGCCCCGATGATGCACTTCGACGCATGGAAATAAAGAATAGTAGTGCGCATGCACTGGGGCACATCTCGTACATGAACATATTGGTTCTCGGTACCGGACCTCTTATGTTCAGCACGACTATGGATAAGATGTCATCAGATTTTATTTTTGCGAAGATGGGGTCGAAAAAATTACGTCACGAAATAGTCAAACGTAGCCGCAGCATTCTACAGCCCTTGAAGCATAACAAGCCACTCCCAAAGCATACCGCTTGGAGTACTAACCGCTATTAGCGAAACATCGCTTGCTAGCATGAGCAGTGGATATACCCATCGACTAAGTCGAGCGCACTGTACATTATACACCCGACCATATTGTTCTGAAGAACATCATTTCTAGTAATTGGCGTCTGCGCAGGTATAGTAGCTGCATTGATCTTATTATAAGCATGAACAATACGCCACTTACCATTGAGTTCTTGACACAAAAAGTAGGTGTCGAGTGCGGAGATTTACTCTCGCGCACCATACCCGCCGCGTTCTTTGCACGAGAGAACTCGTCAATAACGTCACAATGTTCTTTGGGTAAAGGCTACTGCCATGTGACGCAGTATTTGGTTTCAGTAACCAACTCAATTTTATGACGTACACCCCTATCAGATGGTAGGACCGACGGTGGATCGTGACACACCACATCCTGGAATTCTTTAACTAAAGAATAGTAAGGATTTCAAGAATTCTCTTAGATAGATGCTCCACTTCGTGCACTTAGTGCCGCCTTTGTATCTTCGAGGACTGCCTCACATCCAAGCGATGATAAGTTAAACTCAAGGTTCGATCGATTGAGCACCATATCGGATAGATCTCCAGCCCTTAAAGATTAATAGAAAGCATCCACAGACATCGTCAAGCTCTAAAAACGCATTTAACGATGGAGAGACTTTAAGATCAACCGTACCATCTACGTCACATGTTTCTGTGATGAACAGGGTCCACAGATATTCACTGATATCACCACGTGATAAAACAGACGCTTTGCGTCTCGCAGACGCCATCTGGCGACGCTGCCGTCTCATTGACGAGACCGTACCTATGAAAGTACTCGGAATGTCTTCATCTCCAAGGTCGTAGGTTTCCTCGACCTTAACCTGCTTTATACGACAGCCGATGTCATTATCAACATCCAGTGAGTCGTCACTATTTCAGGTGACATCACTAACAAGGTTATTGACCTTAACTTGCTCTATACGAGAGCCGATGTCATTACCGACATCCAGTAAATCGCATTTACAGCCAATATTACTTACATGGTCACTGACCTTAAAGTGCTCTATACGAGAGCCGATGTCATTATCGACAGACAGTGAATCGCTATTACAGCCAATATCACTAACAAATTCTTCGACCTTCACGTTCTCTATACGTGTAACGGGATAAGGACCTGTAACCGTCTTGTATTAAAAGGGCTTTGTGAAAGCGCTTTTACTCAATTTGTAAATATAAATCTGTTTTATTTTTTGTTTAGTTCTATTCGCAGTAAGTGCCAATATGTTCCCTGGCTCATGGAAACCACTCAATATGGAAGTCAATCTATTATTGGCTTATTGTTGGGGTCTGGCACCTTAACACACCAATAAAAAAATGACGCGTAGTATTTGGTATTAAAATTGTACTCAATGCCTCCTTATGTAATTATGTATCATCCTTATAACTACTAATGTTATAGGTCGCCCTATCACATCACCCCTCACTTGAAGTTGCGCTTACCTCAACGTAAGCGCCGAACAGAGTAAGCTCCTTGTAGACCAACGCCATAACTTCGAACCTTCCGAATTAGATAGCATGGACCCTGGTAGTCCACGAACGGCATCTCTGACAGCCAGAACTGGAAACACTAAGCGACGATGCAAAGAGAGAAGGCGCCGCCGGTCCTGGATGGGGACTTGAAACCGCGGAGCTTGTATGGTCTGGAAGGTGCTGTCGCACCCGAGCCACTAAGGACTTCTTCACGCGGTACCGCACAGTGAGAGGCAAAGCGACGAATAATGCGTAAGCCGACGATGTGTTGTAGAAAGTTTGGTGTGCTTTCATCAGGCGCTGGAACGCGAGTCGATGTGAAAAATCGTCCTTCATATCCTGGTTTAGACGGTCGCGAGGGAACTCGTGATAGACACGCTATTTACAACCTGCGCCGACGCATCTGTAGCATGACTTGTGACAAGTATCACCTTTGTTACGTCCACGTTCGTGAGGGGTGTCCAACGTTCATCATGGGGATATCGCGACCGGTCCGACAGGAATGGGACGACTTGGTGTGTACGCGGGGCAGGCCCGATCATATTTATATATGGATCTCTAGTTATAAGAGAAGTATCTCGGAGCTCCAGATATTTGAGCTAGGGCGAGTGAGAGTGCGTCCTTGCGATGATGGTGGGTGTTCACGTAGTCGAGGTCGTCAACCGTATCATCCATATGCTCCCGAGCCTCGTAATAGGTATCGAAGTCGCTTCGATGGTCGTCGTGGTTTTGTTGCTCGCTAGCATTGCGGCTCGCGGGATCGGAGATGGAACCGGCAGCGTCGGTCGCGATCACCGTCTTTTTACGGAGCTCATAGTTTTCGATCACGTCTGAGACATCCGGAGTCAGCATACTCGATGGCTCCCATGTATCATCCGCCGGCGAAATTTCCAACCAGCGAACCCTATAATGTTTCTCGACATGGTTCTTCATGGGCTCCGATTCAGAACTCGGCGCCTGGGGATTACGATCCTCGTGCTCTACAATTTGATCAATTATCTAGCGTCGTGCACCCGATGCATCGATCAAGGGAGGAGTAGCATCACGACGGAAGACCTCTGGCGATGAGTGCCGATTCTTGCAATCGAGCGCCTGTACAGTCGAATGAAAAGCTGCGTCATCTTCGCGCTGAAGCAAAGGAGTCAAAAAAACGCCCTACTTGATGCTCGTGAGATTGCTGAGAGAGCTCAAGATCTTGCAGTTGCTACGACTGAGGCTACTGAGCAGACTCGACGAAAGCCTCTAGTGCTGGTTAAGCGCCTACGTCAACATGAGACGACTGTGTTCGGAGAGCCCCAACGGATCGAGTCTGCACGCGTTCGGGCAGGACTTGGTCCCAGTCGTCGTCAGCGTCGTCGTTAAGGGATGTCGGATTTTGAGCCGGCACAGAAGAGCGGGGAAGATTCGAAGGGAGATCCGCCGGCAGGTAAGCCTTGAGGCGCCCGACGTAGAACGTCGGGTGCAAACGCATAGATGTAGGTATGTCTAGCGTTTAAGCGTCACCATGCACCTTAACAACCCAAAATGAGCCAATATATCTTGGCGCTAACTTATTAGCGCCCAAATTTGTCTCTGAGGTTTTCGGTAACTTACTTGTTGATAATAATACTCTGTCACCTTCTCGGAACGTCAACACATTCTTTCGACCTCTTCTGTCTGCATTCTACTTTTGCTTGTCGACTGCCTCTTGTAATGCATTACGCACAAAACGCGTGATTCCTTGTCGTACTAGCAGAAATTCGGTTACTGCAGCCGAACTTACAGGCGACGTATTCTCTTTTGGGGCAAAATTGGCAACGGTAGACGCGATGGAAAGCATCGCGTCAGGAGTAGATATGCCGTTGTCCACAAAGTTACCAGTATTAGGTGCATCGGCAGCAACCTTATGCGCATCGTAATCAATCATCAATAGTTTCGGCGCAATTCCATCCGTAGATACTCCCCCACCAAGCTTGGAGACAGGGTGCTATAAAGCTGAGAGAGAAAGCAGCGCCAGAACGCGAGGATGCCTCGCGTTGTTAACGAAAAAGGGGGTCAACCCGGTTGACGCATGGACAGCATTGTTGATTGCAAACTTTGCAAGTGGAAGGAACCAGCACTATGACGAGAATGATGTTGCATATCTGCGTAAGACATCTATGAGAACTCTATTCACACGCTTCGTTTGCCCATCCGTCTCTGGATGGGCCGCCGTAGACATAAGCAACCGCGTGCCTAATAGCTGGAATAATTCGGCCCAGAAAGCCGAAGTGAAACGCGGGTCATGGTCCGAAACAATAGATTCTGGAAAGCCGTGATGCCTGAAGATAAGATCACTGAAGATCTTCGCTGTCGTCTCCGCCGTAATGTGGGCGGAGACCGGAGCAAAATGCACCATTTTGCTGAATCGATCCACTAGAACCAATACGCCCGTGCGTTTCTGTTCATCCGGTGGAAGGCCAAAGATAAAATCCATGCTGACCGAGCGCCAGGCTTCCGTAGCAATCGGAAGCGGACGCAATGGGGCTTGTGAAGACGGCGCGGGCTTCACACGCTGACAGGTTTCACAGGAGCGCACCAATTTCTGGATGTACTTATACATTCGCGGCCAGAAAAATACGCGAGAAATAGCTGCAAACGTCTTCTCGCGACCCAGGTGTCCGCCAGCTGGGCTGTCGTGAAATTCATAAACCAATCGGGCTCGAAGGTCGTCATCAGCAGGGATGAAGACACGCGGGGAATCAAAGACGTCCATCGTGTACGTCAGCAACGGACCGTCAAGCGCGTAACGCCTGATGTTGTCGCGTGTTGGCTTCGTCAACTTCGCGAGTAAAATCTCGCTCGGGTCCCTGAGATAGTTGATGATTCCTGCATATAAGGAATCATTCGCGTAGGATTCAACGATCTGAGCTCGGATCAACAGCACGGGTGTCGAAATCATCGCATTGAGCCCCAGCTCAGTACAACACGCACAGATATCTTCGTCGTCATCAAAACACTCCGTTTGATGACCATGTCGCGCCGAGGATCGTAATCAGGACGACGAGAAAGCGCGTCAGCGAGAATTTTATTCTTGCCAGGCTTGTAATGCACCACAAATTTATACTTCTAAAAAAATGACAATCACCGTGCCATACGCTGGGACAAATGAGGACTCTTGACGGCGGTACGCAATGATGCGTGATCTGTGTAGATAGAAAACATCTTTTCGCCGAGCAAATATACTATAAACTTGATTAGCGCGTAACGCATAGCCAAAAGTTCCTTGTCGTGTACCGGATAATTTTTCTTGGCAGGTTTCATCTGTCGTGATTGAAAACTCACGACGCGCTCTCGACCCTCGTCATCAAATTGCATGAGGGCACATCTTATAACGAAATTGCTCGCGTCGCACACGACGTGGAATGGAGTAGAGCCATCAGGTAGCATTAGCACCGGTGCCTCGGAAAAGCTCTTCTTTACGGAGTCGAAGGCAGATTGATGTTCTGCCGTCCATAACCATACTGCATCTTTCTTGAGCAAAGTCGATGATGGCTGAATTAGCTCAGCATAGTTCTTTGTATACTTATGCAAGTAATTCGCCAGACCGAGCCATTGACGTAATTCAGTTTGGTTCCTGGGCGTTGGCCAGGAACAGATCGATGAGATCTTCTCAGGATCAGCGCGGAAACCTTCCTTGCTGACGTAGCAACCGAGTACTGGAATCTCGGGAGCGCAGAAGACACATTTATTCAAATTCGCATACAATTTATTCTCGCGCATAACTTGAAATACCTGCTTCAAGTGTTGAAGGTGTACCTCCTAGCGCTGAGCTTTTGCTCAGCGCGACTGTGAACGAAAATGTCGTCAAAGTAGCTCGGTGCAAAGTCGCGAAGTGGGCGAAGTACTTGTGTCACCATCCGATTGAACGTAGCTGGAGCATTCTTAAGACCTTGTGGCATGACTAACCACCTTTAAAGCATCCCGCTTGGGGTGCTGATCGCGGTGAACGGAATGTCACTGTCCCTCATGAGCATCTGATAGAAATCGTCTGTCAGATCTGTGGCGCTGTAGATCTCGCTCCCGGACACGGTATTCTATACCATGTCTTTTCGAGGGATAGGCGTTTAAGCGATATAGTGGCGTCATTCAGCTTGTTGAAGGCGTGCACAATGCGCCAACCGCCGGTGGCTTTCTTCACACAGAAAGTCGGGCTCGAATGTGGCGAGATACTCTCGCGGACATGGCCAGCCTTGCGGCGACCCTCGAAAAAATTCATCAATAGCGATGAATTGGTCGCGCGGTAACGGCCACTGCCTAATCACGCAATATTTCGATCCTGGCACGAGATAGATCTCGTGCTGCACATCACGATCCGCCGGAAGCTCAGCTGAAATTTTCTTTGGGAAAATATCGGCGTACTCACGGGCGATATCGTATACAGGGTTGCCTGAAGCACGAAGAGCATCCCAAGACTGTGCCGCGAAGCGCTCTTCGCGCGCTGATTTAGGCTCAACACTCTTTGGGCAAGCCTCCAGAACTTCTTTACTGGCTGCTTCGGAGGCTGAAATGATGCAAAGTTGCTCGATGTAGTCGGCCTTGAGATCGCGAAGGGAATCTTTCCATGTAAGGTCTGACAGAGATGTGTCCTCTTTAGAATAGCACGGTGGGCTTGCTACCTCAATGTAGCGGCCACGATGTGGTGACCCCTCACATATTCAAGTGCACATACGGATACCATCACTACGGAATTACCTGCATCAGCATTTTGACGTGAATGTCGTCGTCTCGGTAGATCGGCGTGCTTCTTTCTTGCGTTTTCTCTTGCTTCTCGATCCCCTGCTCGAGACTGGCACGTCGCTATCACAGGAGTAGAATGTACCGCCCTCTAGACGTGGGAGCTCTGTCTCCACCACGTCGGTCCATGCGGATCCATAGTCCGCCCATTCTCGTCTATCAAAGCGAAAGCTCGTCTTCGACCGCCTCGGTGACACTTTAAACCTCTGCTTGATCGATGTGTGTTTTCGCGGAGCTCCTGCTCGACCTCCTTGATATTAATTGGGAGCATCTAAATAGCCGATGTGCCTGTATGCGGAAGCCCCTGCTCGACCACCGCGTTGTGCATTGAGAGCCCCTGTTCGACCGATGTCTTTGTATGCTCGGAGTGGTCGCTTCACTCCAGCAACGATGAGAGTGATAATAATCAGTCTCGAATCATCGCGAATGGTGGTGGCGTTGAAATGAGTATGAATCACATTGGGGATAGGAGACCGAGCTGCCACCTGAGTACTCGGTGCTTCATATCTGCTAGTAGGGCGCCCCGCGCCTTCTGGGACCGCTCGTTTTCTGGCGGGAACACCGACGACACAGCATCTCCTCGGGAGACTGCTGTGTTCATATTCACCGGCGCTGGTGCTCGACATACAGCCGCACGATGGCCTGTCTTACCACAGCGAAAACATTTCATCGTGTTAGTATTGCGAATGTCGCGTCCTAATGATTTGCCGCTACCACGAATGGAATCGATTGCGTCAATTTCCATTGGCTCTGGGCCAGACGTCCGGGGATGTTGTGACGCTGCGTGCAGGTACGACGTAGCGACAGTGTAATCCTCACGAAGCGCGAGGGAAAATGCCTCCTCGAGGGACTTCGGATCAGCATGTGTGAGGCAGTAACGTGGTATGCCCTCCTTCATACCAAAAATAAAGACATGGAATTGTGAGGCCATGTCGATTGGCTGCGTGGTAATACAAGAAGCAAGGTTTCGTGTCTTCTGACGTAGTCACGCATCGACAGCTTTTCCTGTTTAAGTGAGAAGAATTTTGCACGCAAGTGAGATTAATCTTGGGAAGCCTGTAAACCCAGTCGTAAGACACGCTGGATATCGTCTAAGGGAGGGAACTCCAACTCATCTACGACGAGCTCCCAAAATATTCATTCCTTGGCTTTGTCGAGAAGCGTATTAACAAAAAATTATAGTTGGCCGTGGGAGCGTCTATCAATCGTGACGCTGTCGCAATATCGACCCTAGATATAAGCTTTCAAGGGAATCCGGACCGTCACAGGTGTATGATGACGTCTTCATCATGATAGCTTCATGGTGCGAAGTGCGCGAGGGAGTCAATACTCGCCGATTCGCTTCGTCGAGCGCGCACACCATAAAGTCCTGGATGGCGGCACGTTGATCATCGGACGTCGCTGTGCTCAGCAGCGACGTCACAATAGTTTCACCGCGAGGCGATGTAGTGCCTGCCACTCCACCAAGGTGAGATGTGGAAAATCAGAGTGTTCCAGCGAGACCGCTGGAGCCACCGAAGACTCTCCCATGTTCGTCTTGAATCTGTTCATTGGAAGGACTACGAAGTGCTACCAGTTGTAACGGGCTAAAGACCCGTTACCGTCTTACACTAAAAGGGCGTTGAGGAAGCGCTCTTAATAAACTCGTAAATATAACTCTGTTTTATTTTTGTTTTAGTTTTAATTCGCAGTAAGTGCGAATATGTTCCCTAGCTCATGGGGTCCACTCAATATAAAGTCAATTTATTCGCTAATTATTGGGTCTGGCACCCTTATAATAAAATGACGCGCAGTATCTATTATTTAAATACTACCCTATGCCTACTTATGTAATCAAGTATTTTTTCTATAATTACTTATGGCGATAGGTGACCCCATTACATTGGGCCATAACTTACCTTTTTAGGAGCATACCGCTCAAGTATTTACTACTGTGAGTGGAATATGGCTCACTTACATAAGTAATTGATATTATCCATCGACTAATCAGGTGCGCTGTACATGGTACAACCAACCATATTGTTCTGAAAAAAACTTTCTAGGAACTGGCGTCTGTGCAGAGGAAGCATGAACGATACAGCAATCACCATTCGGTTTCTTTACACAGAAGATATGCGAAACTTGTAAAAATTGCTCTTACCATACCCGCTGCGTGCTTTGCATGAAAGAACTCGTCAATAACGTCACACTGCTCTTTGGGTAAAGACCACTGCCGTGTTACGCAGTATTTTTTAGGAACCAAGTTAATCTCATGACGTACACCTCTATAGGAGAAGGAACAAACGGTGGATCATGAGACATCACGTCCTAAATTTCTTAACTAAAGGATAGTAAGGATCTTAAGGATTCTTCAATATAGATGATCTACTACGTGCACTAGTTACCCTCTTTTTACTTTTTAATGAATGTTTCATTTCTAAGCGGGGATGAGTCCAATTCAAGTTCAGGCCAAATAAACACCCTATCAGATCGATCACCAGCCTTCAAGGTTAATGAAACTCATTTACAGACATTTCGTCTAGCTCTAACGGAGTTTTAATGATTGGAGGGCCTCAAGGTCATCCTCACCATCAACATCAGCCTTTTACTCCATTTTCATGGGTAAACAGATGATCGCTGATATCACTACGTAATAACGCAGACGCATTGCGTCTCGAAGCGTCCATTTGGAGAGGCTTACGTCTCACTAAAAAGACCGTACTTCTTGGACTACTCGGGATTCATCCATCACAAAGATGGAAGTTTTTTTGACCTTAACTTGCAATATATGAGAGCCGATGTCATTACTGACATATAGTGAGTCGCTTTCACGGCTAACATCACTATCATTTCTCCTGTCACTAGATTTCTTGACCTCAACTTTCTTTCTGCAAAAGCCGATGTCACCGACATCTAGTGATTCGCTATTACAGCCAACATCACTTGGTGGACTTATACGTGCCACTTCGTGCGCATCACTTGAGTCTGCCCCTTGAAGACTCGGCCATAGGCCAACACTTTTTTCAGCATTCAGTGACTCTTTATCATTAAAGTGTGGCGAAGCGAAAGAGTGAATTTGGCAAAGTGTGATCGCATATTTTTCGATTAAGTCCAAAATGGCCAATATTGATGAATCGCGATCCCGCAGAAGAAGTTTCGAGACGATGGCAAATGGGATGGAAAATAGTGAATGGTGGAGTTTGCAGTTCTATGTGGAGTTAACTATGGCCTAGAAATCACGCAATTGCGATCTCCGGTATAGTTCGATGGCGACCTGCGTGAACGCGATCGCTAATAAGGAGGATTGGTACATCCAAGTATGTGGAAGACGGTCTGGTGTGGGTTACGTTGCTTTGGAAGACTGGAATGAGGTGGATATGACATGTCATATAGATGTACCATTTTACATGATCCTAGGAACGGTGAAGAGGAAAAGTCCAGCGGACCGCGATACGATACTAATTATTAGTACCGCGATCCGATACAAAAATGGTATTAGATCCGAGCGAGGTAGCGATCCAGATCGCGGCGATATTGGAGTGGACCACATTACAAGATCTGATTTCTCCAAAAGGGTGATACGTGGCAATAGATCTTGAGCTACATATAGGCAAGATCATAGGTTTTAGTATTTGATTGGTTAACATTAAACAGATTCAATTTTCTTCTAAGTACACGTGTCGACTTCTCTATTCTGGGCAGAATATTTGGCCTCCCGACGACGAGAATATCGACTACAAGTGCACCCTGGATTGTTTTGGCTAAGTGAAGGAATTCTCCACACAACAACTCAACTGCGATCGGACGCAGAAACAACAAGTAAGGGCAAGGCAAGCAAGTGCAGGACGGATCAAACGGTCAGAAGGTTATGCTTAAGTGGTCAGAAGATTTAAGCTTCGCCTTATTGACCTTTTGGGATCTATTGGTACGATCAACAAACAAGTACTCGGTCGATCTTGTAAAGATTTCCACAAGATCACCAAAGCACCTATTTCTAATCCAATTAGGATCAGCATCGACTCAAGTCCACCGAGAAGAGAGCAGCTCGCCCTACCGACGGGTACACAAGGTGAGGAAGGCTATATACACGAAATCGGGGTACCCCCTCCGTTAGTTTGTCGTCCGGGCGCCAGTGGAGTGTTGGAATCGCATCAGCAATTTTGCAAATCCCACTCCACCACAAAAGTATCACTCGACGGAGCTCGTGTCGTCTCACTATGTGTTGACGAGCACTACCATTGTTAAAATCAGATTTTAGTAACTCTGACACGCCAAATTATGAGTTACTAGAATCCTACTCCAACAAATCGTCATAATTAAGGTTGTATTGAAGCTACAGCAACTTCTTAGCCAATAAATCTATACATATATAGAAGAGTAGTGTCGTTCCGTCTCCCTTATAGGTATTTAAATTGGCTGTATTGAGGCAGATCGTTATTCTGATTGGTAAACTTTGCATAATAATACGAGCAGATCTTTATAACAGAACTCAGCATCATGAATCGGCACACAGGCTGTTTAATCAACAACTTAATTTTTTATATAATTTAAGTTACAGTTTTGGTCCGCGCGCACCTTTCAACGGGTCAACGTTTTGGTAATACTATGATAATATATGTTATTGTGCGTGACACGCCAATGTCTCGCACACTAATTGGCTTAGTCAGTGGCTCGCGCCAAAAGCGCTTTTGTTGTCTAGCGAAGGTGGGTTCATGACTATCTAAAGCTTCACAGCAAAAAATTGAGCTTTGTGCCAAAAAGTAAGACTTCCAGTCGATCCATGGCTTGTGACGTTCCATATAAGCCAAACCGAGAATCAAGATCATAACTTGAGTCATAATCTAGGACGAGAGAGCGTTCTATGGCCAAAAACATTACGCCTAGGTTCAACGGAGCTTTAAGGACGGTAAATTCGCGAGACGGACTGTAAAATAAATCACCTTCTAGCGCTTTTAGCCCTTCAGCCTGCAGCGGACTCCCTTCAAAGAAACGGCGTGGGACGTAATTACCTAAATTGACCATAGCAAAGACTTAGTAGCTGCCAAAACAACTAACAAGCCTGGCTTGTACTCAGCCATCGGGGAGTCTTTTACGAAGTCTGGGGCTAAGCCCTCTTCACTTCTTTCTCCTACCGGATCTACAGCAATTTAATTCATTCCCAGTAGGGCGCCCTGCGCCTACTTGGATTCTGTTTTATTTTCATACCAGCCCTTCGTCTAGGTGCAGGGTAACGGCTCTGCCGGAATTTGCTTCAACAAGGGCGAAAATACCTCGTGCTTTCACGCATGTAACCTATACGGATACTACGTTGCTGCTCTGCTGCTTGAAGCTCAGCTTATACACTATCAGCATATCTAAGGTCCAAGGGCTCGGCTGCGTCAAGTAAACTCAGGTTATATCCATGGACACCGTATCAAGCCGCTGTAAAGGTGAGCTTAGCTGGTAATGCTTTATTCACCGCTTCTTCGAAGTCGAAAGCGGACACGAAAGACTTTTGTCCTAGCGACTCTGGTGCGGAGTCCTACCATTGAATTAGTTACTCGTGGGCCTTCTGAAAGAGTTCTAAGCTCTTTGAAATAGGCAGACAGCTACATTTATTGTCGGGTTGCTAAGAACCGTGATCGCACGCGAAAAGCATGTTTATGCGGTGCGAACATACTTAGCATCTGGTGTTTAAGAAATTTAATGTGGGAAACACGGCGTCTATAGACACATCGCATTTTATTGCCCACTTCTGGACCTACCATCAAAATTGGAATTGTCCAAGCCAGCTTGTTGCTGTTCAGACCTAAGCATAGCAGCGCTCATTGCCATTTACACTTCATGGATCCACAGAAAAAGGTTCTTATTTTCTACTCGTAGTCTTGAACCTAGACACAAGCCGGCGTTCCTTTGAATTCTCATCGGCCACCGGAATGTAGCTTGTTGGGATTATGGATGCTATATATACATGGACCTATATAGCCTCAAGGCGTGCATCCAGCACTTCAGGGCTTAGGCCGTAATATGGTCAATTTATAAGACCCCAACCAACGCAGTAAGTTTATTCGGCACGAGTTATTGACCCTAGCGAGAATTTCCATTCTCACAGATGGTAAGTCACTACGACTCAGGTGTAGGATTGTCTACAAATGCGATCAAGTGTAGTGGAGCTACATCATGTCTAAGTCAGAGAAAGCTTTTATTTATATAAAACATTGTAAAGGTATCTGCTTTAAGTCACATATTTTTAAAGAACAAACAAAACGATTAAGAAGTCTACTTTAATCAAGGAACTAAAAGAGTTTTTTATAGTCAACGAGCTTACGCTCATTAAGCTTACGGTTCTAAGATGAAACGAACGGAGTGCGCTACAGAACAAACCTTTTTAAAGGCTTTAAATCTGTAACTCAAAACCAAAACATTTTTTTAAAAATAAATCTACCTAAGTACTCTACACTAGATTAATCACTATTATAGTAGATATGATGTGCAGACTTCTTTATTGAAGGACAAATACATTTTATGTAATATTTATGGTTGTTTGACCGTCGTGTAATGTTCCAACCGTCGAATATTCAAACCGTCGTGTAACCTCGTTACAGAGATTTAGTTTGATGCAGAAGTTTTTTGGTTAATAATGCAAAAACAGACTACTGTGTCTCTGTCGACAGCAGAAGCCAAATTTGTGTCCACTATGGCTGATAACGTCGAGATTAGACTTGATGATAGAGACTGGCATGCGAGTAAGACACCTGTTGTTTAGCGTATCGACAATAAGGCATCAAGTCAAAAATCGGCAAAATGGAACAGAATCTGCAAACGGAAAGCATGTTTATAATATTCTCAAATTCTTGCGCAGCTGGGCAAGATGAAGACCGACGTTACATACACGAGAACCAAATGGTGGCTGTATCTACTACTAAAAAATAGTTAATATTAATAAAATTATAGGAAAAATAAGAAAAATTGGAGGTATGAAAATCAACAATCAAATTTATTTAATTACTTAACATTAAAAAATTCAATATAGATTTTTATAATCTTTTTAAGCTTCATAGGAGGCGCTTTTTGGGTGAAATTGTCTGGAGGTGGATTTGAACCACCGACATAAAAATTTTCAAAAAAAAAAATTATGGGTCAAAAAATCAAAAATAACCATGATACTGATTTTTTTAATTGTTTATCTTCATTTTAAAGCATTAATTAATATCTATATTTTATTTATTTCCTATGAATATTTTATTTACATTTTAAATTGGTAGGTTGAGTAGACTAGGTGAATGAGAGAACCATATTAAAGGAACTCGGCAAAATGACTTTGTAACTTCGGGATAAAAAGTACCTAATTTTCTAAGATTAGGCGCTTTAGTAAAAAAATATAAGTCTCGATACATTTTAGGCGCGGAAGAACTAGACCAATAGTTTTTACTGATAAAAGCTCTCCCAGCACCCCGCGCCCAAAAATTGTGCGAAGCTATCAGGCTGGTGCACAACAAACGAAGCGGGAGGAGTATCGTTATCCTTTCTTAGAGTTGTTGGTTCGCCTATTGGAAGAGGCACCTAAGAAGTATACTATATGGGACACATGCGACTATTAAGAAAGTAGGGTAATATTATCGGAAGGAAGTAAACATCAGACTAACAATAAAAAGATGAGATGTATTCACTTATCCATTTTTAACATGCACGACAGACCCTTGTTTTTCTACAAGGTGCGCCTAGGCAAATCTATAAGTGACCCAAGATTCGACATTAAAAGCAGCAAGCAGATAGTGTCGATCACGTCATGACGGCACGTTAAATAGTTGCACCAGATCTCCCGCCATGCATCCACTGTCCCCTAAAAGAAGAATTGTTCCGAGTGCGTGAGCACCAGGCCATCCGGTATAGTGTGCGGCATTTGTAGCTTCGGATTTGGTAAGCAAACCCACTTACGTGTCATTAAAGGTGTGCTCCCCGTGACGTCCGTAGTATTGGAACGAGAAAACGAGGAGTAAAAATCAATGCGTCATGAAAGTTGATGACGTCGTAACTACATCCAGAGGATTTTGCATGTTGTAGACGGGCACTTCGTAAAAAAGATGCCACGTACTACGCGGGCACACCTTCAAGCAGCGCGAGGAAGCAGTTATACCGTCTTACCTCCGCGTGCGGTGGTGGTGGTGTTGGTCGGCGCTTAGAGCGCCAAACGAAACCGTTGTCGGCCGCTTAAAGCGGTCCGCGCAACGAAGTGCTAAGACAAGAGCTACATTTATGACACGCAGACGTTTATACAGTTTCTCGTGCGCGGTTTGCGATGTTTAGTAGATTAAAGACTGAAATATATAATAGATTATAATTAAATATAAGTTAACTACTGATTGGCTAATTATGCAAAAATTGGATATGAGTCTCTTTATAAGCTTATCCTTACGTGCGAGCTTAAAATATATATTAGCTCGCTGATGACGTCTGTTTGAAGCGTCACCATGACGCCCAGTCCCAACTGACGTCATCCTCGCTGAATGTGAATCCATCCATAGATATCACATTCACGAGGGTGGGTCACATTGGCGTGACTTACCCAAGTGGCAGGCTTAAGGTACCTCGTACCCATTTAGGCCTGCCCGTTAAGTATCGGATACTTAACGAACCGTGCAACCTTTAGCCCGTTACACCATCCCCCTCTCTAAGACAATTTTTACATTTTGTAAAAATATCAAAAGAGACGATGCCGCCAATACGTGAAAAGGCTGATGGGTCGCCTGCAAAGGCGACCATGCAGACCAACACAAAGCGTACGCGCCGCGATAACTCGCAGCCGTCGCTAAGCGTCTCTATGAAAACGCCGACATCTAATGTCAGCTCGTTAGCAGAGAACACTCGTCCATCCCACTATGATGCGGATGAAGACTTGTCTTCATTGTTGACTAAAATGAGATCACACCATTGCCATCACCCCAAAACGGTGATGAGCACAGTGCTCTAATGGGACATTTGTCTCCATCGTTTGAGACACCAAACCTTCAGGATGCTTCCATGCTTCCTTAAAGCGAGGTTCAAGCCTCGTCGTCTGCGCGAACGAGCGCAGCGACCACAACTGAGCGCGCTGCTTCGAAAGAACCAGCCGCGACACAACAGCAGGTCGGCGATTAGATCGTCCGCCTCTGTAAACCCTACACTGTACTCTAATGTCTTTATAATCCATAATGGAGAGTCAGACTCAGGCAATACTGAGCATAAAACCCCTTCGACTTCACAGTCGGTCTCACTATCTCGCCGTCGCGAGGGCGGCTACGTGAGTGATGGCTTGCCACCAATGCCACCCTTATCTGAGTGGATAAACTCGAAGGGGTCTAATGCAGCGCTTTTGCAGCGTGCAACTATTGACGCTCGTAAATTTTATAGCGTCTTTCCCTTGTGTAAAAAGCAGGGCATATAACTTGGTCGTGCTTTCCCAATTCCAGTCGTGCTACGTTCTAACATACAGCCGACGAATATGAAGCTGAACTTTGGCGCCTTGTTACCTTGCATGTAGATGCAACTAAACAGCGGTCGCAGCGAATCAGCTTCGCCATGAAGCGTGCACATGAAATTATGGGTGGTAAGCGACCCCCAATTGATTCTCGCCACGCTTCTTCTGCTAGTCCATCCGGACCTAGCAGAAAGACGCTAGCTGGTGATGCTTCTCATAAGCAGCCACCATCCCAGTCACGTCAACGCGCAAAGCGTCCACAGGCTCCCACAAGTCAAAGCTCGTTGGGTAACCCTTCCACTGGACAAGGATTTGGAGCTTTCCCTTCACAAACCGGTGGGCCAACAGCCTTCCAACAAGGAAGCGCGTGTTCCCATCCGTGTCCACCAACACAGGTGGCGCCCGATAGGAGTGGCGATTACGCCCACCTACTCGCGGCTGCCTACCCTGCTGCTGTTCAGTCGCAGGCTGAGTCCGCTGCGCTGAAGAGGCAGGTGACAGATCTCGAGAGTCAAGTCTCGCGACTGACCTCGGATCTGCGTGATGTGAGGGCGAGAGACCGTCAGGGGTATGACCGTCTGAAGACCCGTTTGGACATCTTAGAGCGACTGGTGATGAGAGACCCGCGTCAAGCGCGGAGTCCTCCTCGATCACCGAGTCCTCTATCGCCTCGTTCGTATACGGGGAGCCTCTCGGCTTCCTCGTCTCCTGATCGGCCGCGACGCTCGACTCACAGTCGACGTCAACATCGTTCTCGTCAGACTGATACGGATATGTGATCTCCTGTGGATCCACATACCGTTTCAGACGACCCACGTAAAATACGGGGTGCGTCTTCATATACGGTGGGAGAGTGAGCCTATAATTTAGGTCTCCAGCTTCTTCAACCACTGTAAAGGGCCTAATGAATCGGGGCAATAGCTTAGTAGTACCTCCAGTTCGTACAGAAATTGCATGTTTAGGTAGGGTAGCAGTACTTCATAGCACTTTGTCCCCCACACTAAAGTGCTCATTGCTTTTGCGACCATGCTAGTCTGCATATTGTTTTTGCTTGTCCTGTGCGCTTGCCATCGCGTCACGGACTGAACGTGTGATGGCTAATCACTCATCCACGAAGCGCTGAGCTTCGCTCACGCTTTTAGCATCCAGCTCGCCTATGACGCCTACAAGAGGTCGTTCATGGGTCGACGCTGGTGACAACACTATAGTGTCATCATCAAGGAGCACTGGCATTTCTTGCCGTGCCTCCTTTGTGACACCTATAGGTGTCGTGACCACTGCTAAATTAGCAGTGTCACGAGGGAACCTTGGCCCTCTTTGGCATTCGCACCGAGCGAAGTGAGGGGCCCTCCCCCACTAAGACTCGGGCTGCGTACAAACGAGACTGGCGTTCGAGGATGACGCAGTTCGTTAATGTAAAATGTCGCTTCACCCGTACTGGTGTGAACACTGTTATTAATGACAAACTCCACGAAAGAAATTGTTTGCTCTATTCCTTAGGAGTCGCTATTGTACGCAACACATCCGCCACAACTCGATTGGCTCGTTCTGTTTGGCCATCGGTCTGGGGATGATCAGCGGTTGACATGTGGAGCTTGCTACCCAGCAGCGCGAACACATGTTGCCAAAAACCCGACGTAAAACGCGGATCTCGGTCCGATACTATGGACTCGGGCATCCCGTGTAGTCGATACACGTGATCCAGGAACAAGAGGGCAGCCTCTTTTCCTGAGATCTTGGTGCTACATGGTGCCAAGTGCACCATCTTGATCAGTCTGTCTACAAAGACGACGAGCCCCGTCCTGACATTATGGTCAGGCGGTAAGCCAAATATGAAGTCCAAACTGACCGACTTCCAACATTCACGTGGAATCGGCAGTGGCTTCAGTGGCGCACTGTTTGAAGGTGCAGGCTTTATGCGCTGACACTCTTCACAAGAGCGAATATAGTTGGCCACCCACCGATATAGGTGGGGCCACCAAAATTCCTCTGACACTCGTAAGAATGTCTTTTCACGGCCCAGATGCCCACTAGATGGCGCATCATGGCACTCGTGAAGTATCATCAGCTTGAGATCTGTGTCATGAGGGAAATAGATTCTCAAGGGATCACAGGGTGACAGTTGATGCCATAACAGACCATCACTGTAACTAAAGCGATGTAATTTCGCTTTGAGGTGCGACGGAAGGGTAACCTTTCGTCCACCAAAATGATCCAACAGCAGGCGACAATGTTCGTCCTGACTGTAGCACTCCTTTATATCGGACGCCATTGAGGTCGTCACATGGTAGGCCTTCATGGCTGCCAATGTTGACGACTCAACTTGTGCTTTCGCACGAGACACACATTCCTGGTGTCTTGCCTCGAAGTCTGGTCTGCGCGATAACGCGTCAGCCAAGACATTCGACTTACCCGGCTTATATTCAACTTTGAAATTACATTCAGAGAAGAATGTTAGCCATCTCGCCATCCTAGGCGAGAGGTGCGGTGAATGTATAGCGGTCCGCAGTGATGCGTGATCCGTATAAACCACAAAAGGTTCGGTGCCCAAGAGGTGCACCCGAAACTTCACAAGGGCATACTTCATTGAAAGTAACTCCTTTTCATACACAGGGTAATTCAGCTCGGCAGCTTTTAAAAGCCGAGACTGATAAGAAATGACACGGTCAACACCGTTGTCATCCTTCTGCATGAGCGCGCTGCCGATTGCAAAATTGATTGCATCGCAGACGACGCTAAAGGGCTTATCCGCGTCTGGCAATGCCAAGACCGGTGCCTCTACAAGAGATTTCTTCACTGAAGTGAACGCATCTTCTTGTTCCTTTGACCAAGTCCATTCTGTATCCTTTTTTAAAAGGTCAGACAATGGCTTGGTCTGCTCCGCATAATTCTTGCTGTACTTATGCAAGTAATTGGCGAGCCCAAGGAATTGAAGTAGATCCTTCGCATGACGTGGGACTGGCCATTCCTTTACAGCCTTTATCTTTTCAGGGTCTGCTCTTACACCGTGTGCACTAACAATGCAGCCCAGTACAGGTATCTAGGGGGCCCTAATTACGCACTTTTGCAAGTTCACGTATAATTGGGCGTCACCCAGAGTCTGCAACACAGCGTCTAAATGACGCTTGTGCGACTCTATTGCACTCAGACCGTCCTCCGCCCTACTATGCACGAATACATCGTCAAAGTAATGGGGCGCGTAGGCACGGTGCTGACGCATCACGTGAGCCACTAATCGGTTGAATGTTGCCAGAGCATTTTTCAGCCCTTGTGGCATTACAAGCCACTCCCGCAGCATACCGCTTGGGGTGCTTGCTGCCGTTTTGACTACATCGGTATCTCTCATGAGAACTTGATAGTAGCCATCCTTCAGATCCAACGCGGAAAAGATAGTGGACTTTCCCATGGAATTTTCAACAAGACATCTTTCCGCGGGATCGGCGTTTGATCCGGAATGGTGGCCGTGTTCAGATTATTATAAGCATGAACCACGCGCCATCCACCCGTGGCTTTACGCACACAGAAGGTCGGTCTGCAGTGAGGCGACTTGCTCTCACGTACATGTCCCGCCTTGGCTCGCTTGTCGAAGAACTCATCGATGTAATCGACTTGTTCCTTCGGCAACGGCCATTGCCTGGTCACACAATACTTGGTGCCAGGCTCCAGGTCAATTTCGTGCCTGATGCCCCTATCGGCCGGTAGGCGGCTCGGCACTTCTGCTGGAAACACATCACGGTCTTTCCACAGAACATCATAGAACGGGCTGTCCTTCAAGGCATACCAGCCTTGAGCAGCAAACCGTTTCTTTTTGTCGGTCTCCAAGACGCTCTCATCCATTGTGGATGAAGAGCAACAGTCCACCACGTTCTCTTCTGGAACTGGTGCGACTATCTCGTGGATCTTTCCTTCCTTTAGTTCGGACAGGAACAGATCCCACGTCATCTCCGAGAGATTTACTATCTCCTCGGCAGATGCCAAGACAAGTTGGAGCACCTCAACTGAGGATGTCTCCGGCATTTTGTCTTCGACGGCCTCGAACAACTCGTTCGTAGGTCCGTCCTCTTGGACCGAGACTGATCCAAGGGTCACTCGTTTCGACGTGCCCTTGATCGTCTTAATGCGTATGTTGCTAGTTCTTCGAGTCACCACGACCTATGACCTGGAAGAAAGTGTCGTTGCTGTATTAGCTAACGCACTCTTTCCAACCGCAACAGGCTCTTGGCTCTGTGCCGGTTCTTGTGGCGCAGCTAAAGGCAAGTTCAAGTTGAACTTCCTCCGACTTAACAATCTTACCGCTTGCTAAACGAACGGTCGCCTCTTCTCTTTTGCCATCCTGGCAAAGCGACTCATAACTCGCCGGTCTCTTTTTCAGAGCCGCGAGTTTCACAAAGTTTTGTGATACACCCGAATCCACGAGAAGGGTCATCACTTGGTCATAGCATCGTACTCGAGCGCTATAGACCAAAAGGGTTGAGGTCCGACCTTTCGGAACCTCAGGGACTATGCTACCCATTTGTTCGATCACTCTGAACTTAGGGGTAGCTTCAGAGTCCGTGACAGCAGGGCATCCCGCCCCTACTGCGCTCCCGCATTTCCCGAATTGTCGGGGGTCGAATCTGAACCAGTCGACGTGCACGGTTCTTCGAACCACCCTTCGGGGTGGGAGACCTTTGATGGGCGCCTTGTCCCCAGCAGCAAATTTGGAATAGCAGCAAGCCATCATATGGCCTCGCTTGCCGCACTTGTAGCAGACAACATCTGCATTGACTAACTCCATAGGAGTGGCATCCGACTTCTCGGTAGACGGCCTGTAATAGGCTGTCGTCGAGGCGCTCTTGTAGGATTGCTCCTCAATCAAGGCAATGTTAATTGCCTCTTCCATCGTCGCTGGCACCTTTCTGAAAAGGGCCTGACGCGATGGGCCATGCCTAAGTCCATTCATGAACGTGGCTACCTTGATACGCTTTGGTATCGGTTCCCCATTGATGGACGCCGACAGCGAACGCATCTCCTGCACAAACTCTTGCAGAGAGCGTTTCGCCTGTCGTGCTCCAAAGAAGCGCGCCATAAGCAACACTTCGTTGTTAGGCGGCTGATACATGGCGCGAATCTTTGACTTAAAGATCGCCCATGATGGAAATGCATCAGCATTTGCCATCAGCGCAGAGTATGCCCACTCTGACGCTTTGCCACGCAAGTTGGACATGGCATACGACACCATTCTGGTGTCGTCTTCGATGAGCTGCGCCATACCGCATTGCTCAACTGCTAATAGCCAGTGATCAATCGCGTGAGGGCTAGTTCCATCGAACTTCGGAGGGTCCATCCGAATGGGCCTCGGTTGAGCAGGCCGGGCAGAGAGCGTCTCAACAGTCCTGTTGAGCGCCTCATTACGTGCCTGCTCAAGCCTAAGCTCATCCTGAGTCTAAGTGATGGACTCAGCGGTGGCTTGGCTGTTTACCTCGGACGCGTTTCTACGCTGTCCGAGCACAAACGCCTCAAATTGCTCCAACTGAGCAACATGTTGCTCAGGAGGACAATGCAAGAGATTGACCAGGGCTTGTTCACCAAGTCCCTGCGCCATATGCTCTGCCAACTCCCTATGATGTTGGGAGAGGTGAGGGAAGTCACTCCAGTCCATATTAAGGACCATGTCAACCACACGCACGCTCAGAGAGACGGGTCGTGGGAAGGACTACTAGTGCTACCAAGTGTAGACGGGCACTTCTATGAAGTTGCCTCGTACTACGAGCACACACCTTATGCACAAGCGAGGAAGCGGTTTGACCGTCTTACCTTCGCGTGCGAGGGTGGTTGGGAGGTTGGTCGACTGCTTAAGCAGTCGTACCACCAGTTGCCTCTCGCTTAAGCGAGAGTGCAACGAACAATTAACAAGTGTCCTACTTACGTCACGCAGAAGTCTTACTTCGTGCGTAGTAGACAGTGTAGTAAATTCAAGACTGAGCTATATTTAATGAATTATAACTAAATATATACTTAACTACTGATTGGCTATATATATATATATAGATCGGATACGCGACTCTTTAGAAGCGTATCCTGTCGCATGATCTTAAATCTAGATTTAAGCTCGCGAATGACGTCCTTCTGAGACGTCGTGATGCCTAGCTTCAACTAGCGTCATTCCTTCTCATGTGAATCCATCAATGGATATCACATTCACGAGAGTGGATCACCTTTGTGTATCGCACCCAAGTGACAGGTCAAATTAGTTATAAATACTTTCAAACCTTACATTATGTATATTACTTAATGTTTACGTGTAACTAGATGCCCTGTTATACGTCGAAGCGGGTAGTTTTCATTGCAGCCTCCGTCTGGGAGTCGTAGTCTGATCCAAACTTAATTGCTAAGCGTCGCAAATCCAGATGGGCAGTATTTATAATATTATTCCTAAAACTCTGCAAAGAAACACGAGACGTGCTTTGCGAAGAAAATGTATATAAAATTTTAGCCAGCTCCCGTGCAAAATGAAGAATCGGTTCGATAGTTGCAATCCATATTGCTCTATATTACTACGATAAGTCTTTGCTACTGAATGCTCGTCAACTACCCGCACATGTTTCTGAGGCACCCTTTTACGTTTGACTTGCACTTATTCACTACCTTCTGGTACCTTTTTCGCTGTCTTGATTGCAAAGCGAAGCGTACAAGCTGGGCTGTTTACTGTTGAATTCGTTTCTTATTTAAGCAAAACACAACTTGTGGTCACCATGCGCTTACGACGTGTTGAAAATGGTATCGTTTTTTTATATTTTCGGGTTTCAACTTGATATAAGTTTTGAGTTCATCTGAGTCTATTTAGCAAAATTATCGAACGGGGGGAGTGCAGCGTGACTTAAGAAATTGTTCGGTACAAATACAAAGGGGTACGATGTAACAGGGTACCTAGTTACACGTAAACATTAAGTAATATACTTAATGTTTGGTCTAAAAGTATCCATGATTACTTTTGACCAGTCACTTGGGTGCGATACACAAAGGTGATCCACCCTCGTGAATGTGATATCCATTGATGGATTCACATGAGAAGGGATGACGTTAGTTGAAGCTAGGCATCACGACGTCTCAGAAGGACGTCATTCGCAAGCTTAAATCTAGATTTAAGATCATGCGACAGGATACGCTTCTAAAGAGTCGCGTATCCGATCTTATATATATATATATAGCCAATCAGTAGTTAAGTATATATTTAGTTATAATTAATTAAATATAGCTCAGTCTTGAATTTACTTAAACAAAAGCACCACGCACGAGAAGTTGAAAGACTTCTGCGTGACGTCGGTGTTCTAAGTGTTAAGATGTTCGTTGCACTCTCGCTTAAGCGAGAGGCAACTGGTGGTACGACTGCTTAAGCAGTCGACCAACCTCCCAACCACCCTCGCACGCGAAGGTAAGACGGTCAAATCGCTTCCTCGCTTGTGCATAAGGTGTGTGCTCGTAGTACGAGGCAACTTCATAGAAGTGCCCGTCTACACTTGGTAGCACTAGTAGTCCTTCCCACGACCCGTCTCTCTGAGCGTGCGTGTGGTTGACATGGTCCTTAATATGGACTGGAGTGACTTCCCTCACCTCTCCCAACATCATAGGGAGTTGGCAGAGCATATGGCGCAGGGACTTGGTGAACAAGCCCTGGTCAATCTCTTGCATTGTCCTCCTGAGCAACATGTTGCTCAGTTGGAGCAATTTGAGGCGTTTGTGCTCGGACAGCGTAGAAACGCGTCCGAGGTAAACAGCCAAGCCACCGCTGAGTCCATCACTTAGACTCAGGATGAGCTTAGGCTTGAGCAGGCACGTAATGAGGCGCTCAACAGGACTGTTGAGACGCTCTCTGCCCGGCCTGCTCAACCGAGGCCCATTCGGATGGACCCTCCGAAGTTCGATGGAACTAGCCCTCACGCGATTGATCACTGGCTATTAGCAGTTGAGCAATGCGGTATGGCGCAGCTCATCGAAGACGACACCAGAATGGTGTCGTATGCCATGTCCAACTTGCGTGGCAAAGCGTCAGAGTGGGCATACTCTGCGCTGATGGCAAATGCTGATGCATTTCCATCATGGGCGATCTTTAAGTCAAAGATTCGCGCCATGTATCAGCCGCCTAACAACGAAGTGTTGCTTATGGCGCGCTTCTTTGGAGCACGACAGGCGAAACGCTCTCTGCAAGAGTTTGTGCAGGAGATGCGTTCGCTGTCGGCGTCCATCAATGGGGAACCGATACCAAAGCGTATCAAGGTAGCCACGTTCATGAATGGACTTAGGCATGGCCCATCGCGTCAGGCCCTTTTCAGAAAGGTGCCAGCGACGATGGAAGAGGCAATTAACATTGCCTTGATTGAGGAGCAATCCTACAAGAGCGCCTCGACGACAGCCTATTACAGGCCGTCTACCGAGAAGTCGGATGCCACTCCTATGGAGTTAGTCAATGCAGATGTTGTCTGCTACAAGTGCGGCAAGCGAGGCCATATGATGGCTTGCTGCTATTCCAAATTTGCTGCTGGGGACAAGGTGCCCATCAAAGGTCTCCCACCCCGAAGGGTGGTTCGAAGAACCGTGCACGTCGACTGGTTCAGATTCGACCCCCGACAATTCGGGAAATGCGGGAGCGCAGTAGGGGCGGGATGCCCTGCTGTCACGGACTCTGAAGCTACCCCTAAGTTCAGAGTGATCGAACAAATGGGTAGCATAGTCCCTGAGGTTCCGAAAGGTCGGACCTCAACCCTTTTGGTCTATAGCGCTCGAGTACGATGCTATGACCAAGTGATGACCCTTCTCGTGGATTCGGGTGTATCACAAAACTTTGTGAAACTCGCGGCTCTGAAAAAGAGACCGGCGAGTTATGAGTCGCTTTGCCAGTATGGCAAAATAGAAGAGGCGACCGTTCGTTTAGCAAGCGGTAAGATTGTTAAGTCGGAGGAAGTTCAACTTGAACTTGCCTTTAGCTGCGCCACAAGAACCGGCACAGAGCCAAGAGCCTGTTGCGGTTGGAAAGAGTGCGTTAGCTAATACAGCAACGACACTTTCTTCCAGGTCATAGGTCGTGGTGACTCGAAGAACTAGCAACATACGCATTAAGAAGATCAAGGGCACGTCGAAACGAGTGACCCTTGGATCAGTCTCGGTCCAAGAGGACGGACCTACGAACGAGTTGTTCGAGGCCGTCGAAGACAAAATGCCGGAGACATCCTCAGTTGAGGTGCTCCAACTTGTCTTGGCATCTGCCGAGGAGATAGTAAATCTCTCGGAGATGACGTGGGATCTGTTCCTGTCCGAACTAAAGGAAGGAAAGATCCACGAGATAGTCGCACCAGTTCCAGAAGAGAACGTGGTGGACTGTTGCTCTTCATCCACAATGGATGAGAGCGTCTTGGAGACCGACAAAAAGAAACGGTTTGCTGCTCAAGGCTGGTATGCCTTGAAGGATAGCTCGTTCTATGATGTTCTGTGGAAACACCGTGATGTGTTTCCAGCAGAAGTGCCGAGCCGCCTACCGAACAATGGGAGCATCAGGCACGAAATTGACCTGGAGCCTGGCACCAAGTATTGTGTGACCAGGCAATGGCCGTTGCCGAAGGAACAAATCGATTACATCGATGAGTTCTTCGACAAGTTCTTCGACAAGCGAGCCAAAGCGGTATATGTACGTGAGAGAAAGTCGCCTCATTGCAGCCCGACCTTCTGTGTGCGTAAAGCCACGGGTGGATGGCGCGTGGTTCATGCTTATAATAATCTGAACACGGCCACCATTCCGGATCAAACGCCGATCCCGCGGAAAGATGTCTTGTTGAAAATTCCATGGGAAAGTCCACTATCTTTTCCGCGTTGGATCTGAAGGATGGCTACTATCAGGTTCTCATGAGAGATACCGATGTAGTCAAAACGGCAGCAAGCACCCCAAGCGGTATGCTGCGGGAGTGGCTTGTAATGCCACAAGGGCTGAAAAATGCTCTGGCAACATTCAACCGATTAGTGGCTCACGTGATGCGTCAGCACCGTGCCTACGCGCCCCATTACTTTGACGATGTATTCGTGCATAGTAGGGCGGAGGACGGTCTGAGTGCAATAGAGTCGCACAAGCGTCATTTAGACGCTGTGTTGCAGACTCTGGGTGACGCCCAATTATACGTGAACTTGCAAAAGTGCGTAATTAGGGCCCCCTAGATACCTGTACTGGGCTGCATTGTTAGTGCACACGGTGTAAGAGCAGACCCTGAAAAGATAAAGGCTGTAAAGGAATGGCCAGTCCCACGTCATGCGAAGGATCTACTTCAATTCCTTGGGCTCGCCAATTACTTGCATAAGTACAGCAAGAATTATGCGGAGCAGACCAAGCCATTGTCTGACCTTTTAAAAAAGGATACAGAATGGACTTGGTCAAAGGAACAAGAAGATGCGTTCACTTCAGTGAAGAAATCTCTTGTAGAGGCACCGGTCTTGGCATTGCCAGACGCGGATAAGCCCTTTAGCGTCGTCTGCGATGCAATCAATTTTGCAATCGGCAGCGCGCTCATGCAGAAGGATGACAACGGTGTTGACCGTGTCATTTCTTATCAGTCTCGGCTTTTAAAAGCTGCCGAGCTGAATTACCCTGTGTATGAAAAGGAGTTACTTTCAATGAAGTATGCCCTTGTGAAGTTTCGGGTGCACCTCTTGGGCACCGAACCTTTTGTGGTTTATACGGATCACGCATCACTGCGGACCGCTATACATTCACCGCACCTCTCGCCTAGGATGGCGAGATGGCTAACATTCTTCTCTGAATGTAATTTCAAAGTTGAATATAAGCCGGGTAAGTCGAATGTCTTGGCTGACGCGTTATCGCGCAGACCAGACTTCGAGGCAAGACACCAGGAATGTGTGTCTCGTGCGAAAGCACAAGTTGAGTCGTCAACATTGGCAGCCATGAAGGCCTACCATGTGACGACCTCAATGGCGTCCGATATAAAGGAGTGCTACAGTCAGGACGAACATTGTCGCCTGCTGTTGGATCATTTTGGTGGACGAAAGGTTACCCTTCCGTCGCACCTCAAAGCGAAATTACATCGCTTTAGTTACAGTGATGGTCTGTTATGGCATCAACTGTCACCCTGTGATCCCTTGAGAATCTATGTCCCTCATGACACAGATCTCAAGCTGATGATACTTCACGAGTGCCATGATGCGCCATCTAGTGGGCATCTGGGCCGTGAAAAGACATTCTTACGAGTGTCAGAGGAATTTTGGTGGCCCCACCTATATCGGTGGGTGGCCAACTATATTCGCTCTTGTGAAGAGTGTCAGCGCATAAAGCCTGCACCTTCAAACAGTGCGCCACTGAAGCCACTGCCGATTCCAACGTGAATGTTGGAAGTCGGTCAGTTTGGACTTCATATTTGGCTTACCGCCTGACCATAATGTCAGGACGGGGCTCGTCGTCTTTGTAGACAGACTGATCAAGATGGTGCACTTGGCACCATGTAGCACCAAGATCTCAGGAAAAGAGGCTGCCCTCTTGTTCCTGGATCACGTGTATCGACTACACGGGATGCCCGAGTCCATAGTATCGGACCGAGATCCGCGTTTTACGTCGGGTTTTTGGCAACATGTGTTCGCGCTGCTGGGTAGCAAGCTCCACATGTCAACCGCTGATCATCCCCAGACCGATGGCCAAACAGAACGAGCCAATCGAGTTGTGGCGGATGTGTTGCGTACAATAGCGACTCCTAAGGAATAGAGCAAACAATTTCTTTCGTGGAGTTTGTCATTAATAACAGTGTTCACACCAGTACGGGTGAAGCGACCATTTTACATTAACGAACTGCGTCATCCTCGAACGCCAGTCTCGTTTGTACGCAGCCCGAGTCTTAGTGGGGGAGGGCCCCTCACTTCGCTCGGTGCAAATGCCAAAGAGGGCCAAGGTTCCCTCGTGACACTGCTAATTTAGAAGTGGTCACGACACCTATAGGTGTCACAAAGGAGGCACGGCAAGAAATGCCAGTGCTCCTTGATGATGACACTATAGTGTTGTCACCAGCGTCGACCCATGAACGACCTCTTGTAGGCGTCATAGGCGAGCTGGATGCTAAAAGCGTGAGCGAAGCTCAGCGCTTCGTGGATGAGTGATTAGCCATCACACGTAAAGTCCGTGACGCGATGGCAAGCGCACAGGACAAGCAAAAACAATATGCAGACTAGCATGGTCGCAAAAGCAATGAGCACTTTAGTGTGGGGGACAAAGTGCTATGAAGTACTGCTACCCTACCTAAACATGCAATTTCTGTACGAACTGGAGGTACTACTAAGCTATTGCCCCGATTCATTAGGCCCTTTACAGTGGTTGAAGAAGCTGGAGACCTAAATTATAGTCTCACTCTCCCACCGTATATGAAGACGCACCCCGTATTTTACGTGGGTCGTCTGAAACGGTATGTGGATCCACAGGAGATCACATATCCGTATCAGTCTGACGAGAACGATGTTGACGTCGACTGTGAGTCGAGCGTCGCGGCCGATCAGGAGACGAGGAAGCCGAGAGGCTCCCCGTATACGAACGAGGCGATAGAGGACTCGGTGATCGAGGAGGACTCCGCGCTTGACGCGGGTCTCTCATCACCAGTCGCTCTAAGATGTCCAAACGGGTCTTCAGGCGGTCATACCCCTGACGGTCTCTCGCCCTCACATCACGCAGATCCGAGGTCAGTCGCGAGACTTGACTCTCGAGATCTGTCACCTGCCTCTTCAGCGCAGCGGACTCAGCCTGCGACTGAACAGCAGCAGGGTAGGCAGCCGCGAGTAGGTGGGCGTAATCGCCACTCCTATCGGGCGCCACCTGTGTTGGTGGACACGGATGGGAACACGCGCTTCCTTGTTGGAAGGCTGTTGGCCCACCGGTTTGTGAAGCGAAAGCTCCAAATCCTTGTCCAGTGGAAGGGTTACCCAACGAGCTTTGACTCGTGGGAGCCTGTGGACGCTTTGCGCGTTGACGTGCCTGGGCTGGTGACTGCTTATGTGAAGCAGCACCAGCTGTCTTCTTTCTGCTAGGTCCGGAAGGACTAGCAGAAGAAGCGTGGCGAGAATTAATTGGGGGTCGCTTACCACCCATAATTTCATGTGCACGCTTCATGGCGAAGCTGATTCGCTGCGACCGCTGTTTAGTTGCATCTTCTTGCAAGGTAACACGGCGCCGAAGTTCAGCTTATAGTCGTCGGCTGTTTCGTTAGAACGCAGCACGACTGGAATTGGGAAAGCACGACCAAGTGCTTTGCCCTGCTTTTTCCACAAAGGAAAGACGCTATAGAATCTATGAGCGTCTATAGTGGCACGCTGCAAAAGCGCTGCGCTAGACCCATCCGAGTTCATCCACTCAGATGGAGGTGGCATTGGTTGCAAGCCACCACTCACGTAGCCGCCCTCGCGACGGCGGGCTAGTGAGGCCGAAGGTGTACTTGGTGGAGCTTTAAGCTCACACTCAGCTGAGTCTGACTCTCCATTATGGATTGTCAAGACATCAGGTTGAGGAGTTACATCTGACTGAGTCGCGACTACTCCTTTCGAAGTAGCGTGCTCAGTCTTAGTCGCTGCGCTCGTAGGCGCAGACGACGAGGCGTTACCTTCGCTTGTAGGAAGCATAGATGCTTCCTCAAGGACGGGTGCCTCAAATGATGGGGACATATGTCCCATCAATGCACTATGCTCATCGCCACTTTGGGGTGATGGCAGTGGTGTGGTCTCATTGTAGTCTACAATGAGAGATGGATCTTCATCCACATTATCGTGAGATGGAAGATTCACCCCAGTGCCTGACGCACTTTGCGACGGCTGCGATAAATCGCGGCGCGTGCGCTTAGTGCTGGACTGCATGGGTGCCTTTGCAGGCGACCCATCAGCCTTACCACGTTTCGGTGGCATGAGTACTGAGCAGACTAAAGCGGCGCGTTTATAAACGGCTCGCCAGTCTCTCTGTCTCTTAGGCGATGTTTTATAAAATGTAAACATCGTTCTAAAACGGGGGATGGTGTAACAGGGTACCTAGTTACACGTAAACATTAAGTAATATACTTAATGTTTGGTCTAAAAGTATCCATGATTACTTTTGACCAGTCACTTGGGTGCGATACACAAATGTGATCCACCCTCGTGAATGTGATATCCATTGATGGATTCACATGAGAAGGGATGACGTTAGTTGAAGCTAGGCATCACGACGTCTCAGAAGGACGTCAGTCGCAAGTATAAATCTAGATTTAAGATCATGCGACAGGATACGCTTCTAAAGAGTCGCGTATCCGATCTATATATATATATATATAACCAATCAGTAGTTAAGTATATATTTAGTTATAATTAATTAAATATAGCTCAGTCTTGAATTTACTTAAACAAACACACCACGCACGAGAAGTTGAAAGACTTCTGCGTGACGTCGGTGTTCTAAGTGTTAAGAAGTTCGTTGCACTCTCGCTTAAGCGAGAGGCAACTGGTGGTACGACTGCTTAAGCAGTCGACCAACCTCCCAACCACCCCCCTCGCTTGTGCATAAGGTGTGTGCTCGTAGTACGAGGCAACTTCATAGAAGTGCCCGTCTACATACGAGATGTCTAGCAGCGCGGCCAATTGCCTAATAAGTTATCGATAATAGCTCATGGCGGCAGTTTGAAAGTTTGATTAAGGCGTCTAGGAGATTTGCGGTAGGTCAAATTGATAGGAGGCATAAGTAGCTTAAGCACATATTTATTATTAGTAAAAAAAGTTTCTGACTAACCTTTTCTATAGAAGGACTAAGGGCAAACTAGCTGCAATTGTCTCGAAAAAAACACTACGGTTTTTCGCCCGATCGCTTGCATGTCGCGTAAAAAAGCCAAACATATAATATGAGATGTTGTTGACAAAAAGGTGCGAATTGTAGAATGTTTCAGCCAGTTTTTACGATGCGTGTCTTTGGTATCGTTGTACAAACGTCAACTTCAATGCTACGCCACACAATAGATTTATTTTGTCTCGCCAGTGCATGACTTGCGAAATACAAGAAGAAAGTTTGCATTGGTTTGGAAAGAAGATATTGCAAACACGTTTATCTAAACATTTAACTGACCCAACTATTGATACCGACATTATAAACATGATGAAAAATATCAACGATTCAGGCATCTGATCCGACCCTTTGCACAGTTGCAAATTTGCCACCCTTGCATGTTCACGCATGTTATTTTGCTTGTCATGTCTCCACTATAATTCGGTGGTTAATCTTGCTTCGAACATGAGCGTTCAGCAGCTTCCACTGGCAGTATTTTGGTACGATAGTGTTATAAATCAATGAGTTTTATCTGGTCGCTTAGGTACCTACTTGCCTTTACACTCGTATGATACGATACAGCGGATAAAAGAAGCCAGTGCAAGCTTGCTTAGGTGTGCTCAAAAAATGATACCCCTTGTCACGCGATACGTAAAATATAGTAATATCCTCCGATGCGTATTAACCAAAACTTGGAACTTAATTTTTGCATATTCCGATGTAATTGGACTTCTACTTGTTGCTCGCTGTAAATGGAAGAACGCTACTTAGGTCACCTACGAGATATATGTGCTATAGATACGAAAGTTTCAACTACATGACCAACTTTGTGTTGTATTGTACAAATCGTATACAAATTTTTAACAACAGTAAACAACTTCGAATGGAAAAGCAGCGATGCTACAGAAGTATCGAAAAATCAACGGATGCTATAGCTCCTTCATGGATTCCTTGTTTACCCTCTTAACCGTATCTATTCTATAAAATTCTACATTCAGTACCACATCATTATAGCCCGAAAGTATCATATCTCAGCCTTCTACCAATTTATACGGATAGAATGTCATGCATAGAGATTGAAACACCTAAAGTGCTGTCTTCATTTATATCAGCTGAAACAATCGAACCGGATTACAGTTCGTACTGATCGTCCAAGGGGCAAAATTAGACCCGTGAACAGATACGTGAACTAACATTATTAAACTACAAAATTCGAGCAAGCGTCAATACCAAAAATCGCGTTTCCAATGATCGTCGGTAACGTCGAACATGGAGACCCAATTTTTGCTCCGTCATATTTACAATTCGTGCAATACTCTTTCTCGTCTCCATCCCCATCCCAACCAGTGGTTTGGAAAGCTCACTAGCCTCATTCGCAATCGCACTTAATGAAAATCTCCGGCTCTGAAAACTAAGTATCTATAAAAACGACGTCACTCTCAAATTCGCCTTCATCAAAAGACTTGTCGTACCTAGTAAAAAACGAATAAAATGATGGCACTATCTGAACGCCCCACCCGAAAGGCTAAGCGAACCGACGTGGACTATGCCGTTTTATCTTCGGGTCAACAAATTCCCGAGTATTCGACCGAAGAGGATGACTTGGAAGATGAAAGCTACGGCTCTCAAAAGAAAAAACGACGCAAACAATCGATCGAGTGCTTTATCTGCCACCGACCTTCTAGAACCTATAAAAATACTATGTTGCAATGTGATAGCTGTTCAAGATTGTAGGTTGCCTATAAACTTATTACTGCTCTAGGGCCCTTGATAATTTTAAAAAAATGTGTACATATTCTTTACAGGTACCATGGAGCTTGTGGCAGACCCTTCCAGTCGACATCTATTTTAGGCAATACAAGTTGCTACGAGTGTCTACAGGAAGCCAAGGTGGACTCTTTGAGTGCTCAACCTCGCAAGAGGTTGGACTCCATTGCTGATTTTGTCGAGGTACTAAAGAAAGCCAAAAAAATTGTCGTCATTGCTGGAGCTGGGATCAGTGTGTCGTGCGGTATTCCCGACTTCCGTTCAAAAGACGGTATTTACGCCATGGCACGCAAAATGGATATGGTGCTACCGGAACCGGAATGTCTGTTTCAAATTGACTACTTTCGCGACGACCCGGATCCTTTTTTTGAAGTGGTTCGCAGTGCCTTTGCCAACTCACCTAAGCCGTCACCGACGCATTGGTTTTTAAAGCTGCTGCAGGATAAAAAAAGTTGTTGCGTGTATACACTCAAAATATCGATGGATTGGAGGAAGCAGCTGGTGTGACAAAGTGTATTCCTTGTCATGGCAGTTTCGCGTATTCGGCATGCATGCGGTGCAAGAAGCGCGTACCGACGGATACTTTGATGCCCATTATTCAGGCGGGAGTTATTCCATCATGCTTGGAGTTAAATTGCCGCGGTGTGCTGAAGCCAGAAATTACGTTTTTTGGTGAAATTCTGGATGATAAAGTGAGCACAACTATAACAAAAGACCGCTTGCAAGCAGATCTTCTTCTTGTCATGGGAACATCGCTTAAGGTTGCTCCTGTCATGGAGATTCCAGGATATCTACCCTCACATATACCTCAGGTTGTGATCAACAAAACCGCGCTGAAGAAAAAAAGCTGAAATCGAGAAAGCTCTCGACTGGAGAAATGAGTCGAATAAGTCGTATTCATGGTGACGGAGACGCAATAGATGATGAAGAGGAGTTTGATCTGTCACTACTGGGAGACTGTGATGATATTATTCGCTACCTTTGCAACCAAGCTGGATGGCATCTTGATGTAAAGGCGAAGAAGAAAAAGCTCTTGAGTCTTAGTAGGCAAGTCATTTCGCATCAGTATTCCTCTGGCAAGCGAGTATTTTGTTTTGGGGAGTGCCAGTGTAAAAACAAACTTTCTGCCGATATTAATGACGACGAAGTCGAGGAAGGATACGAAGAGGAGGACAATGACGAAGAAGGAGAACTTGAAGACGATATCGTGTGGTACGTTCATATTAGCTCTCATCACTTCATGGCCTGTTTACCACTCCTTGTTTGTCTTGGTTTCTACAGTAATCGGTGCGAGGAGCGTATCGATACGAACGCGGATCCCGGTTCGAGCAGCAAGACTATTCACTACCGCTGCAAGTAAGTCGTGTAAAGTGCGACTGCTCAACATGCAAACTCACCCGACAGAGCTGCTGAATATAACAAATTAATTAATATGACTTGTATATGTGCTCACAGTGATTGCTTCGACTATGATTTGTGCGGAGATTGCTATCCGAAAAGGAGATGCAAGCACAAGGGGGGAAGACACAAGTTCACGCAGCGCTTATAAAATGTAGCTATTAGCACAAGACAATCCCTAATTAAAAGTATCGATGGTAGAAACATTCAGACAGTAGAATAATCAGAGTTTTTGGCTTACCAAACAGTCAGTTCCGCTTTCAAGATCAAACATCGCGCACTCAGAGTGAGTCTGGAAAAGGATCTGACATCTTCATAAATATGACGAAGCTGGGTATTGCTACACTGATAAGGCTACACTTACTATGGCCAGATTGCAGTGGTAGCGGTAGCCCAGCTTCGTCACATAAAGGACGCAGACATTGAGTCTGTCTTTTGACCCTTATCTAATACACTTGTCAACACAAGATGACCGCATCAGCTTCACATCAGTTCCGCGATTGTTAGCTCCTGCGCGGATTACTGATACATTGCGGCAGTAAAGGATCGTCAGGTTCATAACAACCCAGCACTCTCTGGTTGATACCGGCGTCGTTGTAACGGGAGATATTAGGTTCTCGTGGAATCGAACAAGCTTGCTAAATGTACACTACGTAGTATATGCACCGATTACCACGGTTGGCCATTGTGGCGTTGCATATAACCACGAATGGCGGCCAATTCTCTGTCAAACTCACAGCAACCATACCGGTCACAGCTATCAAACAAGCTTTACACGACTTTGTCGCCATGCCAACCGATCGTATTCTTAACCAGGACGACAATGAGCTATTCATGGAACTTTTCTTGTTTAAGGAGGTCCTCCGGGCCACTCTCTCGACACAAAGCGCTGGGACGGACGGTAACACATCATTTCAAGAACTGTCAAGCACTACTAACACCGGCACTCGTCGCAATAGGTAACGACAAACTGCAGGGACGACCCTCCTTTTGGAGAGATTAAAACCCTCTGCGAAGAAGGGTGATTCAGCAGACGCAATGAATGTTCGACCGATAGCGTTGCTCCAGTCAGGCTACAAAGGCGTCGTCAAGGTGTCATCTCATCAAGTACAAAAAGTCTTAGGAGTTCTTATTCAGAACACTCAACAAGGTTTTGTACATGGAAGAAAAATGTTCAAAACAGTCATGATGATGATGGCGCACTTTTAACAGCAACACACGAACCGGATCGGGAGCCTGCTGATAGTCAAGCAATGTTACTGCTGTGTTTCTCGCAAGGCATATGACACGGTCTCGCGCGATTCTTTATTCGAGATTATGCGGTATTTCGGATTTGCGAATTCCTTCGTTACAATAATTCATAAAGGCTCACCACAACACCACCGCCCGATTTGTAGTGAATGTGATATTATCTGATCCGACCCCCGTACCTATGGGCATCCGACAGGGTTACTCGTTACAGTAAACTTCGAGCCTATTGCTCCCCGCCAGGTTCGCGCGCTGCGGTACTACTTTTTCTTTGTGTGGCGGAAAAACTAGCCATAGCACTATTGCAAAGTACCCAGATCAGGGGGCTGCGGCACTTTGGGCATTTCGCAGAAATGCTCCACTTTTGCCGATTTTTTACACCCCGCCGGGCAGATAATGGACGAAATGTGCATCGCTTCAAGGAGATCTCCATGCTATCTGTACGGAGAAAGAAGAGCGCACTGATCTCTTTCAATACAGCCATCGCAATCTTCGATAATGAAGTAATTTAAGTTGATGTTTACTAGTTCTACGTAGTTTTAGTTTGCAGTTTCGAGTCTGGTCCCATGTTTTTGTCTCCTTTGATGTAGTGCATTGTCAGTTGATACTCGAAATGAATCAATTTCTAGCGTTTTACCCGCATGTTTGTTTCCGTGGGGTAAAAGAGATTCGTATGGTCCGTATAGAATACCCCGAGAAATCCCAGGAGCATAGTTTGATATTTTACGAAGTGTCTCAACAATCGAAAGTAATTCTAGATCCATGGTTGTATAGATGAGCTGGTGCTCATTTAGCACACGAGACTAACACGCTTTGGTCTTGACCAGCACGCTACTGTCAGTACACCCGAAAGTCAGCGCACCGAGGCAAAAAGAATGGTCGATCATTAAACAGCACGGAAAAAAAATTGGAAGCGCCAAGTGAAACATCAGGTCGGACCAAGATTTACTACTCCATATTATGAAGACATTCTGACTCTTACACAGAAGCACAAGGTTTTTTTTGGCACATACAGGTGGTATCCTGAAAGGGTGAGTAGGTCATTCTCTCCGTGTACTGGTTGGTGACCTCACCAACCAGTACACGAAGAAAACTCCAATTCGAGATCATGTATTAAATATACATTACGCAAAAGAAACTTTCGTCCAGTGGTGCGTGTAGGCAACGCAATCTTACCTCGTGAAAGAAAAGGCTAACAAATCCGTCATAATGGCACGTGATAGTCAGAGAGTTTCTGTCCATGCGTCTGCTGTTCTTGTAAGCAAATTATCTAAGTGCATAAATAGCCCAGCTATACCACGATTTGTTGCTACGGTTAACATCGAAGGCAGCATCAAGGAAGAAACTAACCAGTATTGAGACTGACTATGAGCTTGATCATGTAATGACGCTTTCATCTTCGATCACGGATCTCGTTCGTACGGCGTACGCTAACGTCGATCATTTTGCTACATGCTCTTGGCAGTGGTGAGTTTAAAGACTGGACATCAAATTGTCGGCATGATTACGTGCGATCCTTCCTCGATATTCCATTGAACAAAGGCTGTTATATAATTGTACGGATGCGGCGGATCCACCGCGCATTGTGGATTCTCTTGATGAGGACCTCAAATATCATATCTTCTAAGAAATACATGACACCGCCATCGGTGGTCATTTGGGTCGTGAAAAGACCCATGCTTTAGTATGCCAATTTTATTGGTGGCCAAACTGTATTAATGGGTGAGCACATATGTGCGTACGTGTGAAACGTGGTAACGGGTGAAACCCTCGCCCCACTAGGCGGCGCCGCTGGCTAGTTTGCCTGTTCCCACTGGGTGTTAGGAGTCTATTAGTATGGATTTTGTATTTGGCCTACCGAAATGTTCGTAGGAAAACATGGGTATTGTGATCTTTGTTGACCGTTTAAGCAAGATGGCTCACTTAGCGGCTGTGATAGACTCGATCGATGGTGAAGGTACAGCACAGCTTTTTATCGATCGTGTCTTTGCCATCATGGCTTGCCAGTGGCAATTGTTTCTGATCGTGATCCTCGTTTTACGAGTAAATTTTGAAAGTCCGTCTTTCAGGTGCTGGGTACACGTTTGGACATGTCCACAGCGGATCATCCGCAGACCGATGGTCAAACTGAACGTGTAAATTGCGTTGTTGAAGATATCCTCCGCATCGTTTGTGCTGAAACGCCTAAGCTATGGAGATCTATGATTCCTGTAGTCGAGTTTGCACTCAATAACTCCGTGCACGCTTCTACCGGCTACACTCCGTTCTATGTAAATGGTCTCACACACCCACGCGTTCCTTTAACGCTACCACCGAGTGGTTCAGGGCTTGGTGGGGGAGAGGTTGCCGATCGGCTTGCTGATGTCAGCCCTAATACTGTTAAGAAACAGGTGAACGCGTTTCTCTCAACGCGACTAAATGTCTTACGACATGTGCAAGACGCAAGGGCTGATAGCCAAGACGAACAGAAGGAATATACGGATGCTAAGGGCAGAAGTTGTCTTGATGATTATGAGGTCGGAGACCAAGTATTATTAACGGCTAATAAACTACCTACTAAAGTAGTGTCTGCTGTTTTAAAGAAAAGTTGCATCCACTCTTCATCGAGACCTTTACGGTCGTGGCCACGAAAGGCTTAGCGTATACGCTTAGTCTGCCACGCAAGTTGCGTATACATCCCGTCTTTTACGTTGGCATGCTCAAGCCATATCAGTATCCGTACCAAGTGAATGCTATGGCGCTTACCCCGATATCGTCGCTGGCACTTGCGCGAACAGTCCACATGATACTCAGACGCCACGCATAATATTTTTGTCTACAAAGGCGCTATCGTCTTCATCTTTAGTTTCGCCTACGAACAGCAAGATAAGAACTCCTTCCATGGGAGTGTCAAATTGCACCATGTGCTTGCCTATCCAGGCGTGCCTTGTATTGGCTTAGGGTGGTCTTGACTAGCTCTAGATACCTTTGGTGAAGCGCCGCTTGTGCGTTGAGCTTCTCGGGCGTAGCAGCATCCGGTCCTATGGAGCGAATGCAGTGACCTCTTTGAGACGCTCTCCGACAAATCGTTGCTTAAAGACATTGTCGAGATGCCTTTTGAGCTAGGCCATGGCCTTTGCTTGGTGTGTAGAGCTTGCCTTCATTTGAATCTGCTGTGACTGTTGCTTTGCAAGCGACAGTTCGCGACTGTTGCTTTGCAAGCCACGAGTTCGCGATCGTGGAAGTGGAAGTTTCGCAAGGCGCTAAGCGCATTGAAGTTTGAGTGACAGCGACACCACGTTCGGGAAATGGGTTTGGTTCATGACGAGAGTCAACATCAACAACAGGAGAGCTAGGCCTAGCCTCTTTGTGATCCATGACGTTTGTGTCGCCCTCGTAGTCCACCAAGTCTTCAAGACTTTTCTCTAAAAGGTATAAAGAGTCTCGGACTCGATGCGAGGCGTGGTCATAAGCGTGGAACTTTGAACAACCGTTCGATGTACACTACGCAAACCTCTTTTTGCAGTCAATGTGTCGATTGACATTATGTGTAACGTCAGTCTGGTGGGAAAGAGCGTAATGGGGTTACACGACGGTTATAACATCATACCGAAAGTACATTAGGTTCAAGTTGCTATAAGGCATATAATGTATTCTTAACACTGATTCTTTTAAAAGGGGTATTATAGATGAGTGACTTTATAAGGTATCAGTAATACCTTATACTATCGATATCAGATTCATATTTGATACAGTAGTACTAAGTACAACATACACTGATGATTGGATGATTCCATATCCAGATACAGACGATGGCATACTATACTTATTATAATTGTAGTTGATCTTGTGTAGGGTTATTAGAGTAGAATTATTCATAAAAACGTTATGCATAAATAAAATCAGTTCTCATTTTGAGTCGTAGAGATAAACCGGTATTGGCTTGTTTCTCTTGTGCGCTTCGTGCGTAGGTTCCTCGAACCTTCAAGCTCCTAGCTTGTTCTTGCACTCTGTGCGTTGGTTATCAGAACCCTAAAGCTTATTGCTCGCAGACTAAAAGTCCCCCCTTGTTCTGTAGAACAGGGTGATCGTAGTCGTTTAATTAGTTCCTTAGAACTAAGTGACTTCAAGCTGTAAATTTATTTTAGTTCTATCGATATAACGGTCTTCCAGACTTTACAGTCTTCCACCGACTAAAGAGCTGTGTAACCTTGCTACAAAGAAGGGAAATGCTAATCGAAGCGATTGAAGAAAGTGGGGCCACAACACATGTACTATTTGAGCTTGTTATAGCACACTATTTAAGAGCTTTAGGAACTGCGTAGTGAAAGCGACAAGCTAATTGATGTGAATGCAACTTAACCACATCCGCTCACCATCTTGACGTATAACCAAACAAATTGGTCTATGCATTAAAGCCCAACCAGGCATCATAGATATCTGTATCATCTTTGCCTATTTCAACGTAAAGTTGATGACTTCTAACTCAACATCTAAGAGAGCATCCTGCTGCTCTTGCGGTTTCCGTACGTACTTTATGTCTTCTCCAGCGCATACGCTTAGTATTCTCGGTGGATTGACGACGGTATGTGTGTTGAGTTTGGCCATGATGTGGTGTGGTGTTGTGTTTTGTGATTCAAACAAAATCTTTGGAAATAGTAAAAATGTGACAAAGCTATGATGGGTGGAAAAAGCAAAAAGTGTGGTGAAATAAGCAATTCCCTAACTAACCACACCTTTTCGTTAAGGAACACACATTCCAGATTCGTCCCAATCTAATTGGCCAAAACACTTTTTGCCCTTTTGGTAGTAGAAAGAGGCCGTCGATAATAATGATCACTCTACCCATTAGAGAGATAATGAACATCCTTGCACCACCCCCGCAACTTGCACATGCATCCTTGTTACAAGCAAGTGCAGCAGCATCACCAGCATTACCAGTAGATGTAAAAGCATTGAAATAGAATCGTCCAAATGGACACTCTATAACCAAATTAGAAAAAATTGCGAAAGTGATGACAGAAGCGTTATTGCTTTTTATTTAAATGAAGCTAGTGGATGTTCTTTAACATCGGCTTTCTCTATGAATCACCTTCGCTGCTTGAGCCTCATTGTCATGCTTGAAAAGAAAATTAAAGACCGCGCCTATATACATTTAGTAAACATGCGTGAGCCGCGATTGTCAGGATCATTGACCATACATTGTCACCTCAGGGTCCAGGCCGCTGGTTAAATCTCCTCGTGACACTTCACAACGCGCATCTTGCAAAATACTCCGGGCTCGAGCTTTCTTCAGCATCCATTATTTCAATCGAGCGCTTCGAGAGAAGCTGCTACGTACTACATTGGCACACCTCTTTAAGCACGCGAGGAAGCGGTACAACCATTTAACCTCCGCGTGCGGTGGTGGTGGTGTTGGTCGGCGCTTGAGCAGCAGCACCAACCGTTGACGGTCGCCTTAGCCAACCGCTCAACGAGCTTTTAACAAGTCCTTCACTTACGACACGCAGAAGCTAATCCAGCTATTCGTGCGCAGTAAGCGTTAGATAGGATATTCAAGACTGACTTCTATTTGTGTAAGTAAACGCGTTATTCGAGCCGTCTTGCCCATAAAGTGGCTCAACTTCCGCATGCGTCGGATTATCTCGCATTCTCTAAATTTTCTTTCTACTCTTGCCAATCTTAATTAATCGGTGCGCCCTATAAGGTCCGCACTAAAAAATTCCAGTCTGCACGATCCTGCTCAAACAGGAGAAGGAGGTGCAAATGTAGGGCCAGTCGACGGCGGTGTCCAGCGGTAGATTTTTTGCTTTAATCCCTTAGATGTCTATCTTGTCAACGAGTCCCCTCCTAAGAGGGTCTCTTTTTGCTTCCACCGGGGTCAAAGGATTACACGAGCTTACCTGAGCCGAGATGCCGGGATTTCAGAACTTCGGGCGTGGCGGCGCACATCACGGCGGCTTTTCTGGCGGCTAGGGGTGATAGCGGCAAGAGAGAGGTGTGTAAAGGGAGAGGACTGTCCAAACTGACGGATGCCGCGAAAGCATCCGACCAAGGCCTGACTTATGATCGAGCTAGCTTAAGCCTTCCGGGTGGGCGTTACCTCAATTCGACCAGAATACTTATATATAGTAAAATAATGATTTAATGTGAGCCTTACTACTGACAGGTCAATTATGCAAAGATTAGATACGCGTCTTTTTAAATGCGTATCCCTACGTGCGAGTTTAAATTACGTTTAAGCTCGCTGATGACGTCCGTTTGTGACGTCATCATGACGCCGCGTCCCAACTGGGTGTCACCTCCGTCGAATGTAAATTCATTCGTGGATATCACATTGGGTCACATTGATGTGCCTCATGTGGGAGGTGTAAGGCACCATGGTCCCTTTGAGACCTCCTCGTTGATTATCATATACTAAACGGACTTGTGTAGCCATTGACCCGTTACAAAGTCACTTTTTCAATAGATATCTTTGCAAAAAGTTGTTCGTGTTTGATAAGCGGATGCCCGAGGTGTTTATCTGGATGGAAGATATAGTAGGTGCACAGCTTGGTCTTTCAAACCTAATGTAGCCCCGAAGCCTTTTCTAAAAGCGAATAAGAGAGCAGCTAGTGAATGCAGCATTTGACAGCTGCTCGTCTGGCAACAGGTTTCAGCAATTAAAGCAGCCATTAAGTGCGTAATGTAACAGGGCATTAAACATTTAGTAATATACTTAATGTAAGGTTTGAATATTTATAACTAATTTGACCTGTCACTTGGGTGCGATACACGAATGTGATCCGCCCTCGTGAATGTGATATCCATTGATGGATTCACATGGGAAGGGATGACGCCAGTTGAAGCTAGGAATCGCGACGTCTCAGAAGGACGTCAGTCGCAAGTATAAATCTAGATTTAAGTTCATGCGACAGGATACGCTTCTAAAGAGTCGCGTATCCGATCTATATACATATATAGCCAATCAGTAGTTAAGTTTATATTTAGTTATAATTCATTAAATATAGCTCAGTCTTGAATTTACTACACTGTCTACTACGCACAAGTAAGCTTCTGCGTGACGTAAGTAGGACACTTGTTAATTGTTCGTTGCGTTCTCGCTTAAGCGAGAGGCAACTGGTGGTACGACTGCTTAAGCAGTCGACCAACCGCATATCCACCCTCGCACGCAAAGGTAAGACGGTCTAACCGCTTCCTCGCTTGTGTTGAAGGTGTGTGCTAGTAGCACCAGGCAACTTCGTAAAAGTGCCCGTCTACACGTAAATTGATTGAGAACGGAGGGTGGGGTCTGGATATGTACCACTTTTCACTTTCTTTAACGAATCACTCTGGCTTATACTTGCAGTCGACCTTAAGCTTTCAACAAATGGCGAGCTGAATTATTTAGTAGTCGATGCCAGCAATATGTCAAAGCGCTTATGGTAAGACGACGCGTCTTTGATTAAAACCACTACCAATAAAAACTAAAATGTGCATCATTGAAAATAAAGACCATTTAGTACATCGCAATTATGATGACCAGCGCTGTTTTACACTAGGATGGGTGTCTTTATCGTATCTGCCGCTGCGCAAATTGCTAATGCTAACTCCGTCATCAGGAGCGACATCTGCTTTGGCGCTTAGTATACTTGGAAACCGCTTCGGTCTTTAAGCCGGCATTACACCCTTATGCGTCAGGTTAAGCCCATGAGCCCATGAGCTCAACCTGACGCGTAATCGTAGCCATTTTTTTCGTGAGATAGCCATTTCTGGGATGCTTGACCACTTAGTTTAGTGTGCTATAATTTTACTTGGATGTAGGCAACGTCAAAACGACAGAGACCACGCATGTCTGTTATTAGCCTGTATGCAATAAACAGCCGGTGTGCTGTAATGATCATTAGTAGGACACAAAGTATAACGACACCGAGATGGCTTTTTATCGACCACATAACACGGCTTAGAGCCCTTTCAAGAGTAGCTTCATCCTAAGCTCGTGGCCATTACAGCATCAATTTGTACGTTCGTTATATGGCACAGTGTACCACATTCATACGTTAGACTGTCCGTTGCATGAATGACGCGTTTTTAGACTTCATTTATTGTTGACCTTCCTTACCTTGTCCAGCATATACAAGAAATTGGAACCACACGTACTAAATTCTTGCGCTATGGCACCAGCACTTGTACAACGTTACAAGTTGGTGCTCCAAGTGTACAGTGCCGAGGAGTTACAGCACTCGTCGTCTCAAGGCGCCTATTGCAAGTTATATGTGGGATCCACGACCATGATAGAGGGCAGTCATAAGACCATGAGCAAAAAAGACTCGACCGATGTTGCCCCATCCAACGAGGAACTAAACGAGGTCTGCCACCTTGAGGTTCGGCGCACGCGTACACAACAGCAGGGGCTTAACACAACGGCATCATTCAAAACCATTTGGGACGAGATGTTTGAAGTGCCGATACGACCGGGGGTGGAGCTGGCGCGTCAGATTGTAAGCATTCGCGTCAAGAGCCAGCACTTACTCTTTTGCCCTGTGATCGGGGCTTGCGCTGTCTCTCTTTCCAATCTGTGTCCTGGAGAGAGATTGAAGCAGTGGTTCCCGTTGCAAAAGGGCAAGAAAACTGCTGGTCGTATCCGCATCATGCTACTGATTGCACCAGAAGATAACGCCTTAGTAGCCAGACGGAAGCAACCGAACCAAGATGTGGTAGCAGCTAGAGCAGCCAACCACGAAGCTGAAGAAGCCATTAAGAGGCTGGTAGACAAACAACTCAGAAAGGAGACCGAACGACGACAGAGACGACTCCATCGGACGTCCAGTGGACCCCCAGTGGAGGTGAAACTACCAGCATATGAGCAAGATAATAATCTCTTGGTTATTGACAAGAGACACGAAAACGAAGAAGATGCTACATGGCCATTGCCACCTAGTGTTTCGTCGCCTAAATTTTTGTTACCGTTGGGTACTTCAACAGCTTCGAGGGGCAATTGTCAGCAGGAGAAGACTTCTCAGTCGACTAACAAAGAACACAATTTACTTGCATCGCCAATGTCAGATTATGAGCAACGGCTAGACAGGAAAGTGCGACAAGTGAGGAAGGAGACGGCAAGACTACGCAAGCTCAAATTGCAGCTGAAGAAATATATCCCGGATTTGCAGATGGACTCGGACTCGGACGATTCGTTGGACTCAGAGGAGGAAACGGAGATGTTGTCGCCGAGGCCACTCTTGTCATTTGAGTCAGAGCGACATTAGTGTGTGCAGTCCGAGGAGAATCAATTAAAGAATCATAACGAGGTGAAGATATCGCGCGATTTGGTACGCACTCGAAATTAGGATCTGCATACGAAAACGAGACAAAGCAGTGTCAAGATTTGAAAACGAACTAAAAATGTGTTATCGCCTTTTTAGCGAAAGCGTGTGTAGTGGTGTATTACAGTCAAGCCTTACATCGGATGCAATTAGCTGGACGACACCGAAAGAAAGGTTGATGTTGCTTACTTGACCAGTATTTCAAGAATGATAAGAGCTGAAGAGCATATGATTCACGTACTCTTGACCTGACAACCCACGATATGTGTAGTGGCACAGGATTACGACAAAAATCTTAGCCCTGCACTATAGCAGAAATGCAGCAGTATCGTATTGGGGATGCAACACACTTTCTGACGGTAGGCCTATAACAAGCAAGCTGCAAGCTGGGGCCTAGCGATTCTGCTGAGCGGGCTTTAAAGGAAGGGTCACACAGCAAAAAGCAAACGCGTGTAAGTAGCGCCAACCCATTTTCGTAACCTCATAAAAGATGAAGCGAGTAAGAAGGCTGTTGGGTTGGACATGGTGAAGTATGTGGCACATGTTCTACTTTTGCTAACGACCTTATTCATTTTCCAGTAAAGCAATCATTCTCTTTCTCGCTTCCTCGTTCTACTGCCTGAATACTTTGGACGTCAAGAGGGGCACCCCCCAAATGACACGTAAGTGGGTCCGTTGGCCAAGTACAAGGATTTCTCATGACTGAATCTTTTTGGGTTATCAAGCGCTGGAAAAATTTCTCTTCGTGGTTCCGGGGGCGACCTCAGAGAATTAGTCGGCGACTTAGCAATATCGTGAAAGTTTCAATATAATCTGACCTTTTAGCAGGGAGATCCGACACTTGGGCGATGATCCTTCCAATACCCTGGAGATATCCTGCGGACCGCTTCTCTTCCGGGTCCGCACGCTGCAATGTCTCCCAAAGCGCGTGCAGCGAGGAGAAGGTCTCCTCTTTTTACCTTGGCCAACTTTTCGGAGACATTTCACCCACTGTGAAGGGGCCCGCTTCGTTGTTGCACTTGACTGCATTTGAGAAGCGAATCATTGAGGACACTGTTGTCGTTAGCGTGTTCAGTACAGTAAAACGTTAAACCTGTTTCTTAACTTGTAATAATCCGAAGTTGTCCCCGAAGCAAAAAGTAATAAGTTATTTAGGATAGTAGCGATCAATCAATTATCGTGGCAGCCGTCGTATCCTTAGTTCTGTACTCGGCACCATAGGATTCTTGCACATGAATTCCTGTAGCACCGCTTCGAATCTTCTTCATTACTTGACACTATTTCTCCTCTTTGTCTTGGTTAGCTCCTCGATGCTTCGTTTGCTTTAATTAATTCGTTAAAAAATTTATGAATGCGCCCATCCGCAGCTTGTAGTACATCAATCCCTTGTTTTTGCGGCCCTGTCGTCCTCAAGTGTTGCTGTTGGGGTTTAAGACTCAATATGTCGTTATACATTTACACATCGAGCCCTTTAAACTCGTACTTGCTTGTCAGCAGGGAGCTCAACTTGAATGCGCCGATAAATATGTGGCTTTTCATCTTCGTCTTGGCTTTGGAATGCCATGGTTTGGACTTAACCAGCCCGAATTTGCATTTCTCATACTGTACCATTAAATTGCAATTTGTTGTTCCTCATTGTGAACGCTCCAGTTTTTCTCTGTTATCTGCACATCTAGTTGTCAATTAGTCGACACACAAGACCGTAAGCCAGCGTTAAGCAAATGCATCAAGGTTTGCTTGATTTGGGACTGTTTCTTTCACCCGCTTCGGAACGCCAACTATATAATTGCCTTAACGTCTCCTTCATATCTTTTTTGCGACAATAAGGCTTTCCTGCTCACATACCGCTGTCGGACTTGTCACGTCCGTGCCCACGCAGATCAAAAAAACCAAAGGTCACATTTGTATACCTCGTAAAGCAGCAAGAGTTTACTACACCCATCGATTTACCAGCCAGTACTAGTCATGAAGTTGTTTTGTACTAAAATTTGAGCAAACAGCCACAAAAGAACACACATAATTCTTGGGTCAACCAGCCATAATTTGTGGCAGCCCTTGAATCAAAGCCACTTCTAAATCCACAACGACTCGTCCTCCTCATCGCTGCCACTGGAGCTTCCGGCGTCTTTCCGATTCGACAGCGCTTGCTCTCTCAACATTTCCGTCTCCTTTTCTCTCTCCTCGTCCATCATTAGCTCCTTTTTCTCATCTCGCTCAGCTTTCTTTTGCATGAGTTTGTTCACGACCAAAGCCGCTCGGATCCTGTCTAGGACATCCTGAGGAATATCATTTTTTACCAGCTGCACCATGACCAAAGACCGATTCTGTAGCACTGCATCGAGTATAGCTTTCCCTCCTTCTTCAGTAATATTATTATTCGCGAGACCCAAATATTTCAATGAAATGTTATAAGGCAACACTTTAGCTACAGCTTTCGCACCATCGTCCCCCAATTGATTACTGGAAAGACCCAAATGTTCCAATGTTTCGTGGCCATACAGTGCATCACTAAGTGCGCATGCCCCGTCTGCCGTGATTTCATTACCTCTTAGGTCTAGGTGTTGCAGAGTGTTGTTCGCTCGGAGCATGTTCCCCATGGACTGAGCACCCACGTCTCCAATCTCATGGTCTGACAGCAATAGACGCAATACTGTACGGTTCAGCTGGAAGACACGACCTACCAGATCTCCACCAGACGAGCGCAACTTGCGCTTTTTGGCTGCCATTTCCTTTAAATCCAGTTCACGGATCTGGTCTTTATTAGAACGGATCTTTTCGAGGATCTCCTTAAGTGTGGCAGCGGGGCGCTGGGTCACGAGGTGGTCGTCATGATGACGAAAAGTCATGGCGGAAAGGACGGACGTTAGTACGTCCATGTCGCATTTGTCATCGGTGGTGGCCATGACTTATAGGGTGAGGGATGAGTAATGGTCGGTATTTTTGGTGCAGAATTAATTCTACAAATTTGTGCTTTAGATTGGCTCAACATATTTACCACAATGAGTGTAATTGTCAAGGGTATTCGACAAACAGCAATTTTTCACACAACCCTGTTAGGCAAGAAATTATGTTGTTTTTATTGTCTTCGTGTCAAAGCGACCATCGAACAATAATCATACAGTTGCTAGAATACTCACTCGATAATCTAGCAACCGTATGATTATCGTGAAAGTTCACAACACAATTGTGCATAGCTTATGATTAATATTAATAGAATAGTTATTAACACTAGAATTCCATACTTTTTGACTATTAGACGCTGTTATCAATGTCCGCCTTTTAAAAGAGAACAAACTACTATCGATAAGAGGTGTGGTAATAGGTAAGGTTACAAAAAGGGGTGTGGGCCGTGGCTGATCTTCTCAACCAGAAATTTAGTTAAGAAGCGTTATTTATCAGCCACCTTTGATAACCATCATCCACCCCATTAATTATAATTACAAAATACAAATTACGATTTTTATAGAATTTGTTTTTTTTTAATTCGGGCATTCTGGCCGAATTTTAATTGTCCTCTAATAACAGCAGTCGAGTCGCCAAGCCGCAATTTATGCCTAAAACTAAGCCATTGCCGCCTTTGGTGTTGGAAAACGGTGTATCAATTGCTACCAGGTCTCAAGACATCAAGAAGCTGCCGTTTTTCAGGATTACCTTTTGTTTTGTATATTTTGGTTTGTAGGCGACAGAAAAGACGGAAGGTGAGCACATTTTGTGCAGGAGCAAGGAGCGGCTGCAAATCAGGGTGCTGGTAGGTCGAGGAGCTTTGGCTCAGCACGTGTGAGACAGTAACGCGTCATGCCCTCTTGCATATCAAAAATAAAGACATGGACTTGTGAAGCCATGTCAATTGGCTGCGTAATAATGCACGAAGCAAGATAACGTGTCTTCTGCACGTAGTCACGCATCGACAGCTTCGCCTATCGGAGTGAGAAGAAATCTGCACGTAAGCGAGATTCATCTTGAGGAGGCTCAAAAGCCACGCTGGATATCGTCCAGCGTAGGGAACGCCAACACATCTACGACGAGCTCCCAAAGAGTCCATTCCTTGGCTTTGCCAACAAGCCGAGACAACAGAAAATTATAGTTGGCCGTGGGAGCGTCTATCAATCGTGACGCTGTCGCAATATTATTCTCGCGAAATAAGCTATTAAGAGGGAGACGATCCGGACCGCCACAGGTGTATGTTGACGTCTTCATCATGACAGCGTCATGGTGCGAAGTGAGCGAGGGAGTCAATACTCGCCGATTCGATTCGGCGAGCTAGCGCACCATAAAGTCTTGGATGGCGGCACGTTGATCAGCGGACGTTGCTGTGCTCAGCAGCGACGTCACAATAGTACCGCCGCGAGGCGATGTAGTACCTGAAAATCCACCGAAGTGAGAAGTGGAAAATCAGAATGTTCCAGCGAGATCGCTGGAGCCACCGAAGACTCGTTCATGTTCATCTCAAATCTGGTCATTGGAAGGACCACGAAGTGCTACCAGGTGTAACGGGCTAAGGAACCGTTACCGTCTTACACTAAAAGGGCGTTGAGGAAGCGCTCTTCATTAACTCGTAACTATAACTCTGTTTTATTTTGTTTTGTTTTAATTCGCAGTAAGTGCGAATATGTTCCCTAGCTCATGGGGTCCACTCAATATGGAAGTCAATTTATTATTGGCTAATTATTGGGTCTAGCACCCCAATAATAAACCAATAATTAAATGACGCGCAGAATCCGCTAATGATACTGCCCTATGCCTACTTATGTAATTATGTATTAATCCTATAACTACTCATGTAATAGGTTGCCCCATTACAAGAACGTTGATTTATTTTGTCGTGACACTGGAGTTGCGCGTCAAATTACGGAAGCTGGCAATTAGCCTGGTACTGGAAAGGCGGAGCGCATTCACCGGACGGTGATGAATATGGTTCGCTGTATGATTTTTTTGTGTGATTTACCACTTACTTTTTGGGGTGATGCAGCCGAATATGCGGCTTACGCTCTTGACAGAATGCCAACCCGTTCCAACCCACAGCGGACGTCTCCAGTCGAAATGTTGACTGGAAAATCGCCAAGTCTCGTGGATATTGTCGTGTTTAGGTCGCAATGTGAAGTATTTTGTGATCTCAAAAAGAATTCGCTGAAGCAGCGCTCCGAAAAGGGATTAATTGTGAAAAAGAGCGATGAGACAAAAGGATTTCGTGTGTGGCTTCCGCGTTATCGCATTGTCATTACCTACACGCCACGTTCGTCAAGTCAATCGCTTACTGATGAAGAAAACAAACAATTGGAGAAGTTCATAATTAACGAGATTAAAACGGAACTAGCAGAATTAGCGAGCCTGCGCCAAGATCAGCACGCTAGTGCAGATCGTCAAGTGACTGCGACGACTCCAAGTGGACAGCTGGGAAGTCAAACTTCCGTGTGCACGGATGAAAAGCGTGATGAACCGATCAAGAACGAACTATGACGGTCCAAGCGTACGTCGAAAAAGTCTTTGCAAAAAATTGGAGGCGGACTTATCTAATTCAATTATATTGAAGCCATCGCGCGAGCTTGTGAACGCAGTCACAACTGCCATTTAGATGGACCACTCGCCAAAACCTGTGATGTGGTGAACGCAGTAGTTGCTGCCGTCTCGCAAGTTTTTTAAGCCGAATTTGCGCATTTGCCTGTTCCGAAAAAACAATCGCGAGGCGATGCGCACTTCCGACAAGATTTTATGGAAGCGCGCAAATAATGAAGAGCTAACAGCCGTGCGTGTGAATCATACATGGAGAGTCAGAGCCGAACCCAAAGTGCCACGTTTGCATACTAAGTGGGTGTACAAGAAGAAACGCACGAGTGACGGGGAAATTGAACGTTACAATGCAAGACTTGTTGCGTGTGGTACTTAACAAGTGCTCGGTGTGAATTTTTTGCTGACTTTTGCCGCGGTGTTACACATGACAAGTGCCAAGGCTATATTGGCTATTGCGTGGTTCGGCGTACACCAGCCAGGCATTTCGACGTACCAAGTGCTTACGTGCGCGCTGTTTAAGAAGATGGAGAGAATATACATCTTTATATTCCTGAAGGCATGACGTTTACGTCGGAGGAGCTTTCCGCTTATGGCGTGGATACCGCCAAGAATTTATCACTTTGTTTGGAGAGAAGTCTGTATGGCTTAAAGCAGGTTGGACGTCTGTGGCATCAGCTTCTACATGCAACGCTGACAAACATTGGATTTGTGCGATGCATATGTGGAGAAGTGCCAGAGAAATGGGGGGCCCTTCGTAGTTATTATAATAACTGGCGGGAAAGATCTCGGTCACTCTCTTGAATGAGTGACAGGGAGTGACCAGGGTCCCGAACTGGTCCAAGGTCCCGAGTTCGGAGAAGATACTAGGATGCCCTACACTACAGACCAAAGGACCAGTGCTGCTAGGACAGCTTAAGTTGACCCCAGGTAACAGGTGGGTCCCAGACAACAGGTGGACCCAGGTGACCGGTGGACCCCAGGCAACAGGTTGACCCAGACAACAGGTGGACCCAGGTGACAGGTGGACCCCAGGTAGCATGTGGACTCCAGGCAACATGCGGACCCCAGGTAACAGGGGCCCAGGGGTACCAGGATACTAGGGCCCAGGGGCCTAGGGGTGCCAGGGTACGGGGCCTAGGGGTACCAGGGTGCCGGGGCCCAGGGGCCTAAGGGTACCAGGGTACTGGGGCCCAGGGGCCTAAGGGTACCAGGGTACCGGGGCCTAGGGGTACCAGGGTGCCGGGGCCCAGGGGTACCGGGGCCTAGGGGTACCAGGGTGCCGGGGCCCAGGGTACCGAGGCCCAGGGGTACCAGGGCCCAATGTCCGAGGGTGCAGAACCGGTACACAGAATATCGAAGATTACAGAAAGTACAGGGTACCAAGGAGCCAGTCCTTCCTCCAAGAGTCGGCACGTGGCACTTTCCAGATCAAAGGGTTAGGGTTAGGCAAGAAAAGCATACAGAGAATAAGATAAATAAACACACTCGAATTTGCATTACACGTGGCAGCTTTAAGCGCCCCTCCTAAGCTTCTCCGTCGCTACACCTCTTCCGGGCGGGATACCCTTTGGCCCCCCGACGTCCAGCAGGTGTTAGACGGCTCAAGCAACGCAAGTTGAACCTCAGGATAGTTGGCCTGAGGTGTCAAGTAAGTGTCAACACTCTACGACCCGCTACAGGAAGCGGTTTCCCTACGGGGAAGAACACAAAGGGGTCCAAGGACCAAGAACAGTCAGCCACCAAAGGGGTACATAGTACCAGGTGCATCGCTCTCGACTAAGTCGATTGAGCCCAAGAAACCCGGTCCCAAGTGAAGTATATCCACTCGGGGACCACCAAGTCCAAGTCTTATACAAAGACCAAGTTTAAGTCTTCTACGTCAACCGAGGAGCAAGACCAGCCAAGCCGACGGGTACACAAGGTGAGACCCAAGGCCAATACGACACGGTATCGGGGTACCCCCTCCGTAAGTCGGCAGTCCGGCGCTGTGTGTGTTTGTGGATCTCCTACGTTGTTTGAGAATCCACTCCACCACAATGGTGCGCGTGCCCGGATCTTCGGGAGACGCGGGATTTCACCGTGAGTCCCACGAAGAAGAAAAGACATCGGTCAAGATAGACCAAGGGACAACCAAGACACTGGAAACCGGATCGCCAGTGATCAAGAAGGAAGAAGGATCGGAGGACCTGCAGAGCCCGGGGAGGAGCTCTGCTATTGAGGTCAAGGTGGAATATGAAGAAAAACCACCAAATCCTCCCCCTTATGTCTTCGTTGAAGAAGACAACATGGGCCATAATCAATATTATGGTCCAGGGGTCCCAAGTTTGACAGCGAAAGCTAAAAAACAAGGGACCCCGAAACAAGTCTCCCAACCTACCACTCAAGAGCCAAAGGTGCCCAAGAACAAGCAGCAAAAGAAGCAGAAGCATACCAAGTTGAAGGCACCGAGAGGCGGAGACACGACGGACGAGTCGGGAGAGAGCCAAGGCGCGGCCAGTAAGGACTGGACAGAAGAAGATTTGGAAGAAGCCTACCATCGGAATAAATTGAAGAAGTTTCTTCGAAAGGACCCGGTGATGAAGGCGCTCAAGGTCAAGCTTCTGGACCAGGTCCACGGTCCGATAACGGCTCTTCCCACCACGACCACAGACCTGGAGGTCCTCAAGGCCGTAATGAATCTACTACATGAAGCTGGGATGGCTGCTGGGAACTTTACTGCTGAGACCCTCTTCGATTTCGGGTTCGAGACCTTGAAGAAGACCTTAGTGACCCTGCATGGTCACCTCAAGACGTTAGTGGGGGAGTTCCCCCCAAAGGAAGTACCCCGTCAAGATGGAGGAGTAGTGGATCCTGGTGTGGGCTCTCCTGCTGGGTCACTCGGTGAATCGTCACCAAGGTCTCAATACGAATCAGCCACCTCATCTATGATGTCGGCCCTTATGGATACGGTGGACCGAATGCAACTGGGTCCAGCTGGTGCAGCGTTGTTGGAAGCACGAATTCGTGAAGCTGGTCATATGGACACAGCAACCCCATGGGTCCAGCGCCAAGCACAGGAGGAGACGGAAGCCCGGTGCAAAGTGGAGCCAAGGTTGATGGGGACAAAAACAGACCAGGAAACAAAGGCTGAGTCAGTTTCCCCTAGCGCGCTCCAGTCGTACTTTGATAAGGCGATGACCAAGTTCCTTGAAGAGCAAGGCTCCACAAAAGTTGCAGTGGACAGGGGACACACCACGAGGGGTCAAGGGCCAGTTCACCCCAGGTCCTCCCAGCAGATTGAGCGCCTAGGACCACTAGGCGATATCCCTGATGTGGACATGGAATCTGTGGGGTCAACCCATGATGAATACGACCCAGATGACTTGGCGTTCCCGATGACCTCAGCGCGAGCGACTGTGGCCACGGCTACGGCAGGAGGACCCCCTACTGTTGTTCCACACATTAGGGTATCGGCCTCGTCGGATCTGAAGGAATTTAGCGGAAGGGACCACGATGAAGATCGTGCCAGAAGCTGGAGCACTAAGGTAAAGACGGCTTTCCTCCGAGACCAGGCACCAGACAGCGAGAAGTGTCTCATCTTTGGGTCCCTGCTCACAGGTCCAGCTCAGAATTGGTATCGACAGCTGGGTCGAACAGTGCGCGTTGATTGGAAACTGCTGCTGCGAGAGTTCCAAGCACAATTTTGCGGCTTGGGGGTGTCGGTGGCCCGACAATATTATCACGCCAGAAAGAGGACCGACGAGTCACCCTTGGAATATCTGTACCGTTTGAACGTGGCAGGGCTCAGGGCCAAGCTAGATATTAAGGGTGGACCCCCCAGTGTAAAGCGTGAACACGTGGACCATTACGTGGAAACCTTGGATGATCGAGAATTAGCGGACCAGCTTACATTGCTCAGACTTTCTGATGCAGACGACCTGGAGGAAGTCCTGCTGGCTCGTCAGAGAGCGAAGACGCGTCAAGGAAGGGTCTTGTTCGGTTCCAGCAAGTTTCGCCAGAAGGCCCCAACCACTCCAGACCACACCAAGAGTCAGCTGAGAAGACCCGTCCAAGTCATCCGAGCCACTTCTGAAAGTGAAAATGACCAAGGGTCCAGCTCCAGTGGGTCTGAGGGAGAAGGTGACCTCAGAAGAATTTATGCGGCGGCGAGTAAACCTTACACTGGTAGGGCGAGGAACGCAGATGACCCCCGGGACCATCAGGACCCAGAGCCAGACCGAGGTAGACGCATGGCAGAGGGACCTGGACAAAAGGTGGTTCCAGGGTCACCCGTGGCAAAGTGTACCCATTGTGGATCTAGGAAGCATGTGGATCTGGACTGTTGGAAGCGACTCGTTTGCGAGTGTTGTGGAAAGAAGGGTCACCCAGCTGACCACTGCCTGTTTGTGTGTCGCGGTTGTGGCAAGGTTCATGACGTCGGCAAGTGCCCGATGGAAGAGTTCTACAATCTGATTCGCCAGTGGTACAACCCGAACAAACACGCGGGGCAGCTGCCCGAGGCGGCGGAGAAGATGTTAAATTAGAACGCTCGCCAGGTTTGAATCTGGTACGAGCCGAGCGTTCTAATTGTTGCATTTATGCATTTGTGGAGAAACACCCCGTGGAGAAGGTCAATAAGTTGGATGAATTGATTGGAAATACATCGGGCTTTTGCATTAATTCTGTTGCTGCTGTGGCCAATGCATGTATACCTCACGTTTATTCCCGAGGGGAGACTATGATGACATTGGATTTATTGCCGGGAGAGTCAAGAGGATACTGGAAACACCATGCCCCAGGAAAGTGGTTTAAGCAAGCCAAGGCCTCTGGGAAAGTTAACAATATTCGTGCGAATCTACTGTTTGATTCTGGTGCCGAGATATCTATTTTGGATATCGCCTTTGCTCGTAAGGCAGGCTGCCAGATTAACACAAGCGAGAAACAAGAGTGTGTGGGCATTGGAGAAGCAGTTTACACCACGGAAGGGCGAACGAAGATCAAGATAACGTTGAATGGTGTATTAGTATACTTCTTCAATGTGTGGGTCGGGTCCATGGCCGGCCAGGATGTGCTACTAGGAATGGACTTTATGGTGCCAGCTGGAATTCGTTTGGACATGGCGGACGGAACTATTTGCTTGCCAGACGAAGTTCGAATCCAGCTGACAGGTCGCAAGACCTTGTATAGTGGCCATATTTCTGAGGTAAAATTGGGCCAGTACGTGAATTTACCGGCAACAAAATATGTCGAGGTTCCGCTGAAGAAGGTTACGTCGGACCAGTGGAAATTATGGATGACCCGTGGAGACAGATGGGTGACTACGATGATCCAAGGACACGGACATCGTCAATTCTTGAGGGTCACCAATGTGAGTGACAAGGACCTGATCTTACACGAGGATACCAAGCTGGGCATTTGGCTGGCTAAGGACCGGGTTCCCCGGGCCCAAGGGTTTGTGTCAGTGGGTTCTAGGAGGTACGCTGAATGGAAAAATCTAGCCTACCAAGCAACCACCGACGAGGAGGATGCAGAAACCACTCAAGAAGAAGTATACCAAGGTCCGATGGTCGAGAAACCTCAGTACGTGACTCCACATAAAATGTTGCTACGGACGGGGACACAAGTGCCAGTGGTTAACGCGGTGCACGAGTCTGTTATGAGGGACCCTGAGTCATTGCCATTAGATCAGGAATCTGGAGGGGAGGCCCTCGATAGAGGTCAACCATCTAGAGCTAGCGTGGGCAACGAAGTATCATCGAAGGATAGGACCGATATGGAGAGGGTCCACCCAGAGGAGGGTCCACAGGTCCACCCAGAGGAGGGTCCACCGGTCCACCCAGAGGAGGGTCCACCGGCCCACCCAGAGGAGGGTCCACCGGCCCACCCAGCAGGGGGTCCACCGGCCCACCCAGAGGAGGGTCCACCGGCCCACCCAGCAGGGGGTCCACCGGCCCACCCAGAGGAGGGTCCACCGGCCCACAAGGCTGAAGTAAATACTCCCGATGACCAAGTCTGTGTTCACGAGAGTGGAGATTTATGTGCCGAAGATATCGACAAAAATTGGTCTGTTATCCCTGAGGTCATCCCATCTACAAACGAAGTTATGTTGGAAGACATCCAGATCCCAGACCCCGGTGATACCCCAAAGGAGGAGGTGGACCGCCTCCGCCAGATTATATGGAGAAAACGACATTTGCTGATGGGAAAAGGTAATGCATTACCCCCGGCGGCTCGAGGAGCAGTGTGCGACATTGATGTTGGGAACGCACGGCCAATCGCCCAACGGGTACGGAAGGTGGCCCCTCAATTTAGGGAGAAGCTGGCAGACCTGATAAAAGGCCTCTTGTCATCCAAGATAATCCAGCATTCCACCTCCCCATGGGCCAGTCCAATTGTAATTATTGTCAAGAAGAATGGGGTGGATATAAGGCTGTGCATTGACTACCGGATGGTGAATGATTTAACGCGGCTTATGGTATATCCTATGCCTCTCGTGAATGAGTTGTTGGAAGACCTAGATAAGGCCCTGTGGTACTGCTCACTGGATATGGCTAGCGGTTTTTGGGTGGTCAGTATGACCGAACGAGCCCGTTTAATCTCGGCGTTTGTAACCCCGCTCGGACTTTTTGAGTGGAGACGAATGCCGTTTGGACTGAAGAATGCGCCGCAGATCTATCAGCGGCTGTTGGATAATGCTTTATATGGGTTTCTTACGATTTCCTCCGAGCCGGGCTCTGACAAACCAGAGGACCTGTTCGAGGTGGGCCATCCAGAGGGAGACCTCAAGAAGTCTATATTAGGACGTAGGTCCTATATCGACGACATTTTGGTGACCTCGGAGTCATGGGATGACTTATGCGTGAAAGTGGAACGACTTTTGGAGGTGTGTGACAAGTGGAACTTATCGATCAGCGCGGTTAAGAGCTCATGGGGCTGTCAAAAGGTAGATTACCTTGGCCACCAAGTATCAGCGGAAGGGCTGGAGGCCCACCCTAAGGACCTTCAGTCCTTGGTGGACTTACCGTTGCCCACTACCCTGAAAGCTATGCAGTCGTTTCTCGGGAGTCTTAACTATTACAGTCGGTTCCTGGAGGACTACGCCATTTATGCATCCATCCTGTACGAATTAAGGGAAGTGGATTACCACGTATTACGAAACCGGATAAGCAGGACTGGGGACATACAGGGAGATGACCAGGAGGAGGACCGATGGGCCCGGGTGCAGGTAGCATTTGCTATGTTAAAGAATAAGATCGCCACTGCCCCAATCCTCCGCCATTTTGATCCAGACCGGGAACCCGTCATTATTGTCTATGCTAGCGAGTGGGCCATCTCGGCATCCCTGGTGCAGGAATATGAAGGGGTGTATATGCCGGTAACTTTCACGAGTCGGACTTTGAAGCCAAATGAGATCAACTATGGGCTGGTGGACAAGGAAGTGCTGGCGCTATTGCGAATACTAGACCTTTGCTACACGTCACTGGTCACCCGACCTATCAAGGTCTTGACCCGACACTCAACGCTGGCGTGGATAGTCCGGTCACCGGGTCTACAAGGTCGCCTGGGAAACTGGGCTGCACTCCTGTCTCAATGGACGTTAGAAGTGGTTAAGTGCAAGAAGGGCGAAGATGAAATACTGGGAACATTAGCGGCAAGCATTACGCCTCGCGAAAATGTGGACTCTATTCTATCTTCAATCGCCCCCAAGAGACATCCGCGCCAAGCTATCACGGTGGTTCCTCCTACAGTCGAACCTGAGGAAGTCTTGTACGTGGTCAGTTTCGATGGGTCTGCACGAGTTAAGCGTGGGGGAGGAGCCTGCAGTGCTATTGTGTGGCAACTCCCGGAATGGACGGTAGTCGCCGCTGCTTCCCGGTATTTGACTGAAGCGACAGTAAATGAGGCAGAGTATGAAGGCCTATTGTTGGGCTTCCTTCTACTGGAGAACCTGGAGCGTAGACGTCTAGTAGTGTGTGGAGATTCTAACCTGGTCGTGCGACAGATGCGAGGAGAAATCGAGTGTAAGGCGCAGGGCCTGACAGTACGACGGGCGAAGGCCCTGGAAAAACTCAGGTCCTGGCCCGTTCACGAGTTTCTACACATGAAGCGCGAATGGAACCAAAGTGCAGACCGTCTCGCTAACGCGGCCCTGCAACAGCAACGAGGGGTCGAAATAATACCTGAGGAAGAGTGGAAAGACCTCGAAGAGATTAATCGTCTGCCTGAACTCTTGGTACCCAAGAATCCCAGCCCAGCAATGCGAATTACGGCTGTCACGAGGTCTCGGGTCCGGTCCAGGATGCCGACAGAGGTTGTGCAAGAAGAGGTGGTGCAACGGATACGAATTGAGCGAATTTCGGCTGCCCAAGACGAAGAAATGTGGATACGCGACTTGAAGCTCTATTTACGGGGTGAATGGAGCGGTTTACCCGCAGAAGTGGCGTTGGCATGCGGCAAGATCGAGACGAATTACGCTTTGGATGAGGACGGACTTCTATTGTATTGCCCGGGTCTGGGGACAGCTGAAGAGGATCGCGATGGGTGGATCCGGCTAGTGATACCCGAAAGCCTACAACAAGATTTTCTGCACCATTACCACAAGAGTCTTGAAGGGGGACACCAAGGAATCGGCCGCACATACCAGCGGATACGAAGGCATTTCCATTGGAGAGGGTTGTTTCGAAGTGTACAGCGCTTCGTTGGTACTTGTGTCGACTGTGAGACCGGAAAAGGTGGACCCACCTTACGAGGGAAGACCCCAGGAAATGTTCGGGCAACCTACCCATTTCAGGTCATCGCGATGGATCATATTCCATCGTTGCCCAAGTCGTTTAAGGGAAACACGGAGCTGTTGATATGGGTGGACCTGTTTACTGGTTATGTAATTGCTAAGGCCAGCTCGTCGAGGTCGGCACAAACCGTGGCAGAAGGGTACGAAGAATGTGTATTTCGAAGGTTTGGGGCCAGTGAGGCGATCCGACACGACAGGGAACCAAGTTTCATGTCGGATTTCTTTCGCGCTTTCAACCGCATGATTGGGCAAAAGCAGCGGGCCACAATGGCCTACCGGCCGCAGGCCAATGGAACTGCGGAAAGGATGGTACAGACGATCACCCGAGCTATCAAGATGTATGTGTCGGAGGTGGACCAAAGAGATTGGGATGCATATGCGGAACGGCTCACATTTGCGCTGAACACGGCGCAGGACCGGGTCCGAAAGGAGACTCCATTCTACCTGGTGCATGGTTGGGACGCACGAAGCACGTTGGAGGCCACAATACCGCTGGGTAGTACCAGGCGGCGTGACGGTGACCCCCGCCGGTGGCGATATGGCGTACAGCGGCAGTATCGCCGGGCAAGGGAACAAGTCAACGAGTTATTGCGATCGGCAATGGAAAGTCGAGCCGAGATCCACAATGAAGATGTGGCGGATAGCATGATTGAGGCAGAATCTCAGGTGTGGTTGTATTTAGACCGGGTCAAGGAAGGCTATGCCCGAAAATTGGCCCACCTATGGCATGGTCCATTCCGAGTACGAGAGATGGTGGGGGACCATGCAGCTCGCCTGGATATCAGTGGGACCGATTACCGCATTTACCCGTTGGTGCACCTTTCGAAGTTGAAGCTAGTTCGGCAATATCCCGACAGACCGAATACGGTGTTGGTGGTGGACGAAACAGATCGAGTGGATTTTGACGAAGCCCTGCTACCAGAGGATAGCTGGGATGCGGAGTTGGAAGACAATGAGTATGAAGTGGAGATGATTCTTGACAAGCGCATGGGAAGAAAAACTCGGTATGGTCGTATTCAATGTGAATACCTGGTGCAGTGGAAAGGATACTCCGATCCGTCGTGGGTAGACGAGGTGGACCTCAATTGCGGTGGACTACTTGAGGACTACGAACGCAGGCAAGTCACTCGGAATCGTTTTGAGGTGATGCAGAGCCATGAGGAGTAGAGGGGAGAGTTTGTCTTGGGAAGGCCAAGATGATGCAAGAAGGAGGTGGTATGTGTTGCATGCACAGAGATTGGTCAAGTCATGTATTCGAGAAGTGCAGCAGAACAAGAAGAGTGAAGTATTGCTAACCTGTAGAGGACACCGAGGGACTACCTACCTAAGATATGGCACCAAAGAGGAAAATTGAGAATGTGCTAGGGATTTCGAGGTGAAATGGCATTATCTCGGCTTATTAAGGATGCACTTAAAGCTAGTGATAACCCTCAGGCGGTGTCGGGTGGAGAAAACTTGCCATGGAGACGGGGAACCCCGAAAGCGGGATGCTCGTGGATGTTCTTGTGGTAAAAGATGCGCCACGGTTCGACATCATCCACCACCTGCAACGCCGCCATAAGCCCCGGTTGAGAGCTCTCCTGGTTGACCCTTGGGGTCCAGTAAGACAGCTGACGCGTGGGGGTAACGGGCTGGAAGAAGGGGTCCAGCAGGATGTCCAAGTCACAGTGACCTGCTACCATCCCCTGCAGGACCTTCTTCAGCACTCCCATCCAAGCCTGTGTCGCCTTGGCCCGTCGTTTTTTCCGGGCGTTGTAAATGCGGGAGATGTACGCACTGCCGGAACGAAGAGCTATGGAGAAATGAAGACGGTGCCGGTCCTCCCACAAACTCTGGCGCGATGCGTCTACGTAGGCATCGTGGAGCTCCACCAGTCCAACAAACCAGCCGTTTACGGGGAACGAGAGAGGATACTCGGACTTCGTCTGCTGCTCCCATGGGCGCGAGTTCATCAACAGCCGGAGCTGAGACTCCGTTACGAGACTATTAGTCTCGCCCAGGCGGTCCTTGGATCTCTTGTCTAAAGGGGGGCCCGGACCCATCCACGAAGCTGGAAGGGTTATGCGGGACCACAGGTCTTTCACGCTCAATTGCGAGATCGCAAGGGGGCCTACCATAGAGACGGGCCATGGGGCAACGTCTTCGGTCTTGAACAAACTTGGCTGGGCATATCCCGGAATGGATGGGCCCCAGGCGTTGGAACCAGCGGGACCTTTGGATGCTGGCACCCCTTGATCATCAGAGTCGAGACTCTCAGTATCGGACTCAGAAGGACCGAAAAGCTGGATGAACAGGTCGGAAGGAGGCGTGGGCGTCTTTTCCGAGCTGGAAGAAGCAGCAGGTGACGTCTGTACTTCGGGAGGAGGCTTGGCCATTGGTTTCCCAGTGGACCCCGCCGGTTTAGGAAGAGGCTTGGACGTTGGTTTCCTAGTGGACCCCGCTGGTTTCGTTGGTTTCCCAGCAGACCCCGCCGGTTTTGGAAAAGACTTGGACGTTGGTTTCCCAGTGGACCCCGCCGGTTTCGTTGGTTTCCCAGTGGACCCCGCCGGTTTTGGAAGAGGCTTGGACGTTGGTTTCCCGGTGGACCCTGCCGGTTTCGTTGGTTTCCCAGTGGACCCCGCCGGTTTCGTTGGTTTCCCAGTGGACCCCGCCGGTTTCGTTGGTTTCCCAGTGGACCCCGCCGGTTTAGGAAGAGACTTGGACGTTGGTTTCCCAGTGGACCCCGCCGGTTTGGGAAGAGGCTTGACTTTTGGTCTCCCAGTGGATCCCACCGGTTTGGACTCCGTTGATGTTGGGAGAGGACCGGACTTGGATGTCCCAGTAGATCCCACGGACGTCGAAGAAGGGCCGGATGTCGTTTTACGAGATAAGTCCACCACCTCTGGAGCGGGTTTCCCCACGGAAGTCACCGGGCTACCACGACGACGAGAGGCACGTGACCGAGCCATCGCCGCTAGCAGAGACTCATCGCTGCTACTGGACTCGTCTTCAGGGGAACTTGGGGCACGGGTGGTCCGACGCTTCTTCGATGAGGAAGGGGCTGGAACTTCGGCAGCAGGAGACCGAGATCTTTTAGCCCTGGAAGGTCCTGGGACCTTAGTCTTAGGCGAGGCAGATCTATCCGCGGCGCTCCGAGCTACGGCCAGCTGTTTCTGGAGTTGGTCCCGTTGGCAGGCGACTTGCTTCACGAGAGATTTAGAGCGGGCCAGCTCATCTCGAAGTAGTGACACTTGAGATACAGTGGACCGAAGATCGGCCGTGGTGGTATCCAACTTGGCCTCCAGCTCTTCTATCTGGAGTGTGAAGCTCGTCACCGTGGCCTCATACTGGCCCCTCCAGTACCGAATCTTGGACCGAGACGCTTCAACTTCAAGCCGATAATCCTTCCGGGTGGCGAGCGCATCTCGGTATTCCGCAATGGTTAGCTGGTCGGTTTCATGATCGCGGACGAGCTTCCGAATTCGAGCCTCGATCCGGGGAAGATCAACTTTTCCAAGTCGAACGACCTCGTCCACGCGACTCTGCAAGTCTTGGGCCCGGCGATGCTCAGCCTGATAGGCCTGCTGGAGGGCCCTATGATTGTCAGCAAGGGTCTCCATAACTTGGGCTCGTTCCATCGCCAGCTGGATCGCTTCCCACGCCCGGGTAACACTCGCATAATCGGGGGGCTCTCCGACAAGGTCTACAGTCGGAATGACCAAGGCAGGGTCAGGTCCAGGCAGTGGAGGGGTAGACAAACGGCCAGGTGCTGGGGGTTCGTCGGAGAAAGAACTGGAAGAGGCCACTGGTAAATAAAGGGTGGGTGAGTTGGTGAATACGAAAGATCGTCAAGCACATGGACACCTACTTATATGTTAAGGAGACGGGACAAGGATGCACGGGGTCTTGCCGCAGTTCGGAAGACCAGCGCGCAGGGGACAGCTGTGGAGAAGTGCCAGAGAAATGGGGGGCCCTTCGTAGTTATTATAATAACTGGCGGGAAAGATCTCGGTCACTCTCTTGAATGAGTGACAGGGAGTGACCAGGGTCCCGAACTGGTCCAAGGTCCCGAGTTCGGAGAAGATACTAGGATGCCCTACACTACAGACCAAAGGACCAGTGCTGCTAGGACAGCTTAAGTTGACCCCAGGTAACAGGTGGGTCCCAGACAACAGGTGGACCCAGGTGACCGGTGGACCCCAGGCAACAGGTTGACCCAGACAACAGGTGGACCCAGGTGACAGGTGGACCCCAGGTAGCATGTGGACTCCAGGCAACATGCGGACCCCAGGTAACAGGGGCCCAGGGGTACCAGGATACTAGGGCCCAGGGGCCTAGGGGTGCCAGGGTACGGGGCCTAGGGGTACCAGGGTGCCGGGGCCCAGGGGCCTAAGGGTACCAGGGTACTGGGGCCCAGGGGCCTAAGGGTACCAGGGTACCGGGGCCTAGGGGTACCAGGGTGCCGGGGCCCAGGGGTACCAGGGTACCGGGGCCTAGGGGTACCAGGGTGCCGGGGCCCAGGGTACCGAGGCCCAGGGGTACCAGGGCCCAATGTCCGAGGGTGCAGAACCGGTACACAGAATATCGAAGATTACAGAAAGTACAGGGTACCAAGGAGCCAGTCCTTCCTCCAAGAGTCGGCACGTGGCACTTTCCAGATCAAAGGGTTAGGGTTAGGCAAGAAAAGCATACAGAGAATAAGATAAATAAACACACTCGAATTTGCATTACACGTGGCAGCTTTAAGCGCCCCTCCTAAGCTTCTCCGTCGCTACACCTCTTCCGGGCGGGATACCCTTTGGCCCCCCGACGTCCAGCAGGTGTTAGACGGCTCAAGCAACGCAAGTTGAACCTCAGGATAGTTGGCCTGAGGTGTCAAGTAAGTGTCAACACTCTACGACCCGCTACAGGAAGCGGTTTCCCTACGGGGAAGAACACAAAGGGGTCCAAGGACCAAGAACAGTCAGCCACCAAAGGGGTACATAGTACCAGGTGCATCGCTCTCGACTAAGTCGATTGAGCCCAAGAAACCCGGTCCCAAGTGAAGTATATCCACTCGGGGACCACCAAGTCCAAGTCTTATACAAAGACCAAGTTTAAGTCTTCTACGTCAACCGAGGAGCAAGACCAGCCAAGCCGACGGGTACACAAGGTGAGACCCAAGGCCAATACGACACGGTATCGGGGTACCCCCTCCGTAAGTCGGCAGTCCGGCGCTGTGTGTGTTTGTGGATCTCCTACGTTGTTTGAGAATCCACTCCACCACACATAACGGACACGTGTCTGTATATCAAGTCGGACAAGGATGAAATTACTCTTGTTGGAACCTATGTGGATGATCTCTTAGTGACTGGAACCAGTAATTAGCGTGTGGACACTTTATTTCGCAGATGGCGTGCCTTGAGCTGAAAAATCTTGTACTTGCCGAGAAATTTCTTGGAATGCGTGTACATCATGATTCCGAGTCAGGATACAAGATTGATCAAGAACCGACTATCTTTAAATTGCTGTCCAAGGACGGACTCAGAAAAGCAAACCTAGTGCGAGCTCCGATGGGAGGAGACCTTTTGGATGATGATAAATATGGAGGAGAGGCGCTACTGCCAGCAGATGGTTCTGGTTCACCTGAGCTCCCGACTATCAAGACATTTCAGTCGCTGCTCGGAAGTTTGCTTTGGATTGCTCGCTGTACGAGACCGGACATATCGTTTGCTGTAAAGCATGCTTCTCGACGTGCACACGCACCAACCATCGGAGATTTAAAGCTTGTGGAAAATGCGGCATTTACAGAGACATCATCGTTAAAGCTCACTCTATAGCTCTTCCAACACGCTTAGAAATGGTCAGACCAACTCGTTGCTTTTCTGACACGAGCATGGCGATATCCATTGCCATTTCAATCTCTTGGATCCAGAGGAGAAGATTTTCTTCCTCCTTCTCCTCAAAATTTTTCACGTTTAAAACGAGTGGGCGAGCCTTTGGCTCTGACTCGGGCACAGGCACCGGGATGTATTGAGTAGACGCAGCTGACGCTGCCTGGTCGTGTATCTGCTCCGAGAAGCATTGCCTCATAACGCATGAAGGCCTTAAGGAGAGCATTTAGGACCTCTGGTCCTTGGATCAAAAGGGCCTCGATTTGATCGGTCCCTACAAGCGCAGACAATTTATCTAGTGCAAGTCGTTGCGCCTCAGAGGGGTGATTTTGACTCTCCATCCTCACAGAGGGTCAGTCTTAGAGACCCAGGTGTAGGATTGATTACAAGTGCTACCAAGTGTAGCGGAGCTACACAGCTCTTTAGTCGGTGGAAGACTGTAAAGGCTGGAAGCCTGTTAGATCGATAGAACTAAAATAAATTTACAGCTTGAAGTCACTTAGTTGTAAGGAACTAATTAAACGACTACTGTTCTACAGAACAAGAGGGGACTTTTAGTCTGCAAGCAATAAGCTTAAGGGTTCTGATAACCAACGCACAGAGTGCAAGAACAAGCTAGGAGCTTGAAGGTTCGAAGGACCTACGCACGAAGCGCACAAGAGAAACAAGCCAATACCGGTTTATCTCTACGACTCAAAATGAGAACTGATTTTATTTATGCATAACGTTTTTATGAATAATTCTACTCCAAGGACCCTACACAAGATCAACTACAATTATAATAAGTATAGTATGCCATCGTCTGTATCCCTAAAAAAACTTAATGCATAAATAAAGGAAATCGCTAATTTTACACCATAACTTTGTCACTTTTTTTACTAATTCCACCACGTCACGAATTTTGTTTGGTTTTATTATAGAGTTTACTTACGAACGTTTCTAAATAATTTTTTGCTACACAGGATGTACTTTAGTTGACAGATTATTGTGTTTGTCACTAATACCGAGCATTTTGACATTTAGCCGCGATCAAATTGTTGCACTGAAGTTGCTAGTGCTATTGTAACGGGGTTACACGACGGTTGGAGCATCATACCGAAACTACATTAGGTTCAAATTCCTGTATTGCATATAATGTATTCTTAACACTGATTCTTTTAAAAGGGGTATTATAGATGAGTGACTTTATAAGGTATCAGTAATACCTTATACTATCGATATCAGTTTCATATTTAATACAGTAGTACTAAGTACAACATACACTGATGATTGGATGATTCCATATCCAGAGAGTGGACCTACCCTAAGTACCCTACACTAGATTAATTACTATACAGTAAGAGTAGCCATTATAGTAATTAACATATGCGGGCTTTCTTATTAGATCCAAACATCCGTGTATGATGTACTTCGTATGACGATATCGGTTATCAAACCATAACCGATATGATACGGTATTACCGTAATGTACCTCAACTTCATACTGTACCTCCAGCCGTTACATACTAACAATGAATATATGAATTGTTGTGTAACCCCGTTACGCTCTTGTTCTAAAATGGCCTCAATCGTTTTCGACATATCCACGATCCTGTACCTGCGAGACGTGGACCATATCAATGAGACTAAATTTGTGCTGAGGATGCACTTTATTGTGTGCATGACCACGATTCCGCCCAAGAGTTTTTCACGTATTTATTCCCGACGCTGGATTGAACGGCCGTGAGTGTCCAGAATCAAACAAAACGCCTCCGACGTCATATGACACGCCATTGCTGTCACCTCTTACTGCAAGAAACACAATAATGTCATTCGGTATAACGTCAGGGTTTTCTTCAATTGATGCCAAATCGCTGAGTGACGTGATGACGAAGGAGCGACACAGTAAACAATATGAGGCCCAAGTACTGCCAAGGAAAGGGTTGAGCAGTCTGAAGTGAGAATGAGGCAGTTCGCACGTGTATGTGGAGCACATTGCTGTATTAAAGTGGACAATTGGGATTTCCCATGCCCAATTCGACAAGATCGTTGGAGATTTTTGGATGTAATTGAAAACCTTGTTGCAAAAGCACGTGTTTCAGATCAAACAGGAAATTGAAAGCATGTAGATGGACGCGCAGATGCGTAGTGTGGCATTGGAGGTGCCACAAGACTTCTAGTGCAAGATAAACGATATGCTCGTTTGAAAGGTCGATTAATCAGCAGAAATAATCGGAACGAACCCCAGGCGAAGTCGTTTCCTGTGCTGGTGTTTGCGTCGGGTTTTGAGTTGATGTCTCAGCAGCACCTGGAGCAGCGGGCAACGACCCAACGCCGATGGGTCACTTGAAGCCAGTGGTCTGTCGAACTTTACTCTATACGGCTGAGAGCAAGTAGGTCATGTGACAGCCCTAAAATTTCCCCAGTCGCCGTCAGCTGCACTATTATGAGATGAGACTAATGCACGATATGAGGTCTTAAGAGGCGTCGTTGAAGCTGAGAACGTTCCCAGCTCTTCCACTATATCAAAGCGCGTTTGGAGAAGGCAAACGGAGAATTATTGGACTCTGAATGCGGTTAATGAATAATACTTCCAGCATAAGAGCCTCCTGTTGTCACAGCCACAGATCGTCCGACAATGTCTGCTTTCTTCGCCATAAGATGTGCATTCTGGAGCTGCAGCGCCAAAACTCCTGCGTCAAACCACTTGTAAACATTAAAGAATCTTTTCGTGGACCAGCGCGATGGCTTGGGCGGTGGTTAGGCAACGACGCAACTTGCGTTTGCTGCTATGTAATACTTGTGTGATGCAACTTTTTGGCCAACAAGTGGAAGCCCATCTGCTATGACGCCTGAGTGATAGTTGGTCGTTGGTGAATCGAACTCTTTGCATATGGCGCAACGATACCGAAAATTAAGCAGTCAAGTGCTGACATGACCAAAAGATGTAACAAGGATGCTCGCAAATGCAACACACTGACCAGGGCCATACATAAGTCGGGCATACGGTCTTACTTCGAGCACTGCGCGACGAAATAGTTGTTACTCAGATTTGTTGCAAGCAGCGTTCACTGACGCCGATGGTGTTCGCGCATATCGCGGAGCAGGTACCCTCGTGGTCTGGAACTACTACTCAACGATGGCAGATGATCAATGTCTTTTCCCTAGTTTTTTTTAGCCGTCACCACGGAGGGATTGGGTAACCTTTTGCTGCGATGCGAGCTGGTAATGGACAAAAAATTTCGCGTATCACGTTACGATGACTCACGGCGACACAAAGACGTCGTCAAGGCATTGATTTGATAGTCTCAGCCGGTCGTGATAGCTTTTTCTAAGTATCTATCCAGGAAGCTGGAAGTTGAAAGCTGTGAAAGCTGTCATTACAATATGGAACTGATTTATGCCACAGAACAACACTTGGAGCTCCGTGTGATTAGCAATAAAGGGCACAGCATCAGGTTCAACTGTGTCATGAAGAGGCACGACTACGTATGCCATCCGATCACAATCATGGGCCACTAACATCATCCAATCTGGTTGCTAGAAAATTCCAACGTTTGCGTGGCGTTTAGTTTGCGTGGCATTTAGATCGCAAATACGTGTCAATCCTGACGCCAAGTCGATTATGACTTAAGCCACGTAGGAAATTATGATACAGCGTCTGCTGCGCTTCATTGATAATCAAAGTATGGGGCACTTGATACGTGGGTCCGTGCATGGCGTGATCGGGAATGGCTCATTTTGCCATCCAAATACTACCTTAGAGGCCTCACGGTCGCCTCGATGATTGTCATCTTCGTTATTTTCAATACAGTAGGTCGAGTGCTGGAACAGGTGTGGTAGAGTGATGTGGACGTTTTCATTGCACTACTGTACAATTTTGTAGTGCTCGCATGTGTCTTGGTTACCCAAGGCAACCGTATGGCTGTAACCAAAAACTTTAAAGACAGTACGTCTGCAAGATTGGGAAAACACTCTCCCGATGCTTACACTCTTTACACTTAAGTACTGGTGTTACCTATCGTACGCCGAGTGAGATACAGGTTTCATGTTGTGGTGCTTATGATAGACTTACGTGCTTGTTGTGCGGTGTTCAAGCCAAGGAACGTGAACAATTTGCTTTCAGCACCAACCTACGTTTTTAGTAGTCATGAAAGATTTCGGCTTGATGCTACGACTACTCACGATGTCATGCTGTTTGCTTTGTTGTCACAGCATTGACAGTTAATTACCCAATGAATCCGAATTCGCCACAGCGCTCAAGGCTAACTCGGATGGCAATAGTAATTATGGCAAGAATAACCTGCTCAAGCAGCTAGCCATCTAACAACGCTGTGGGCGTTGTTCGCACTTTGATCGCACTCGTGATCATGATGCTTCCTTATCCGATTTTGTACTTCAGATAACAGCATTGGATATGTACATCCTGTTAGATTGAAGTGAAGTAGTGGTGCACTTGTGCACGTAGAGGTAGAAGTAAAAGTAAAATATATTAAGCATTAACTTTCCTCGTTCGTTAATACCTACACATGCATGCGAAACCGACTGCAACTATACCATCTATAGTTCACGTCTATCCCGCTCCGTCCCATCTGTTACGACATCGACAAGACGATGTGGTAATCTCGTCGCCTCGTCCCATATGTCGCAACATCCTGATGGTCCGACGTGGCGATATCATCGCCTCGTCCCATCTGTCAGCACGTCAAATCTGTTTAGTCAATCAGGTACGGTTGTTACTTACCGCGTAACAGGGTATTGCCCTTGACCTTCACGGCCTATCAACAACAATAGCTTCTAACACTCCTCCTCAACCGCATCCTGGATGGACTTCAACTTGAACATCGCTCGCAGGTCTTCCATTCTTGGTGCCGGTAACGTCTTGGTCAATATGTCCGCCATCATGTCCTCAGACTTGATAAATTTTGGTTGCACGACACCTTCACGCACATGATGGAGTATAAACTTGAATCGAATGTCCACATGCTTCGCGCTTAAGGTACTCTTCTCGGACTCGAGTTGCTTGATTGCCGCTTGGTTGTCAACCCACATCGGCATGGGCTCGCTTATCTTCAGCTTCAATTCGCAGAGTAGTTCTCGTAGGCCCAGCAATTCACGTCCCGCTTGTGACGCAGAGATAAATTCCGCTTCCATCGTGCTCAACGACACACCGGACTGCTTCTTGCACGTCCACATCACGACGGCTCCATCCAAAGTGAGGACACACCCGGAGACTGACTTGCGATCAGACTTGTCGGCAGCGAAATCGGCATCGCTCCAACATTCGACCTGGACATCATTGGATGTAGGTCCGACACCATTGAGGTGCAACTTCAAGCCCTTCGACATCTTCAAGTATCCTGCAATACGTTTTGCGATCTTCCAGTCCTTTGTCGTTGGCTTGTGTGTCTGCCTAGTTGCCTTGTGAACAGCAAAGCAGATATCAGGACGCGTGCACCTTGCTATCCACAACAGGCTCCCAACCAGCGACTGGAACGACTTCACACTTGGTTCGCCCTTTGCACCCTTCGCAGATAGGTATTCCACAGTGTCCTCGTCTTCTGCATTGCACTCGTCCCCGATTGGGGTCCTCACCCCATTAGCTGAATCCAGTCCGAACTCCTTTAACAGTAAGTCGATCATAACTTCTTGGTCCAGAACGTATCCTGTCTCGTCGTTCAAATTGAATCGTAAACCAAGAAACTTGTTGACGACGCCTAGGTCCTTGATGGACAGCGAGCTCATCTCCATGAAAAATTCATCCACGGCCCCTTGCTCAGTCCCTGTGACCAATAGGTCGTCCACGTAGACGCCAACCACCGTGCACGTCTCACCCTTGTACTTGTAGTACAAGCACATATCCGTGGTGCATTGTTGGAAACCACCTTGACGTAGCTTTAAATCAAGTAATTTACTCCAAAGCCTTCCAGCTTGCTTGAGGCCGTACAGTGACTTCTTCAACAGGAGGACCAGGTCACTTGATGTTTCCACGCCATGCAACTTAAGCTCTTGGTCACTCAAAACCATGCCCTTGAGCACCTTCATATAGATGTCAAGGTGCTCCTCCTTTTCAGCCTTGACGTAGGCATTGGGAACGTCACCATGTCGGGCAGGCACGTTCCAACGCCTGGAGAGCACCAAAATCAACTTTACCGTTGCCAAATCCATGACGGCAGCAAACGTTAGGGTATAATCGACACCAAACACTTGCTCGTTCCCACAGACCACCAGGCGAGCCTTGTACCTCTCCATGTCCCCGTTTGCATCAGTCTTGGTCTTATAGACCCACTTGTTGTGCAAGACGTGTGCACCTTTCGGTGGTAGTACAATCGTCCACACGCCGTTTGACTTCAGAGCATCCAACTCTTCAGTCATAGCCGTCGTCCATTTCTGGCGATCACCACTTCGCATGGCTTCGCCATAGTGCTTTGGATCTTGAGCGATGACTGCATTCACGACATCCTGTCGTTCAGCAGGGCCTTCACCAACAACTTTCTTAGCACGTCTGCTCGTTGACCTTGTGCCGTGTCGTTCCCTAGTCCATCCGGGCTTACGGCCACTTCGAGCTTTCGCCGCCCGTTTCTTGACACTTGAAGGTACTTGAACCTTCTGTTGATCATCGGTTAATATCTCCTCCTGATGTTCAATCCTTTCGGTGTACGAGTAGTCTTAACCGTTACGCCCATCCGACAGTGTTTCGATGTTGCGTACGTGCTGCGTTACCACGACCACCTTGTCCTTGGGGATGTACACTTTGTACCCCTTAGTCTCATCACTCTTTCCAATTATGATGGCCGCCTTCCCTCGCTCTCCAAGTGATTTGTTCCTTGCATCCACGTGCACCGTGCACGTGGAGCCGAACGCCACGATGTCGTTCAAGTTTGGCACCTTCGTGGTCAAAAATTCCATCGGAGACACCCCACCTGGATTCGACTTGGTCCTGCTTCTGTTGAGAATGTAAGTTGCATACTCAGCAGCGTCGCCACAGAAAAGCAAAGGCAGGTGTGAAGCAAACACCATGCTTCGGACCATATTCATAATTGTCCGATGCATCCGTTCAGCTTTGCCGTTACTTGCCTGATTTCTGGCTTCACTGACTTGACGCGAGACTCCATTCGTCTTAAAAAACACGTCCAAGGTCTTGTATTCGCCACCTCCGTCCGTGCGTAGTACGTGGATATTGCAATTGAACTCTCGTTCAAAGCTCATCAGAAAGTGCTTAAACTTGAGGGCAGCAACATCCTTGGATCTGGCCAAGAATACACGGCAATAATTTGACCTGTAGTCAATGAAATTGACCAGGTAACGGTTACCCAGACGATCCCTTGGAGTCATTGGGCCCTTGAGGTCGGAGCAAATTACTCCACCGATCACATCGATGGGAGAATTTTGGCCTGAGTCTTTTCGTGACTGTGATGCTTTGGTTTGCTTGCCTTGTGCACAGGCCAAGCAATTCATGCGCCTCGTGTCAGTCAGCCTGATACCAGATGCCGGGTCTTTGGCCATCTTGATGATCGTTTCGTAACAGACCCAAGCGACGATGGAATTGCATCAAGGTACCACTCTGAACATCCGAATCGGAGTTATATTCAGGTGAATTGATCGCAGCCGTCATCTCCCTTGGTGGTAAATGTGAGGTCTTGTTGCATAATCCTATCACTGCAACAACTAGCACATTGTTATTGCACTCCACATCCATAACCGGTGCACCTCCAAAACCAGAGGTTAACACACGTCTCTCTCCTCGGTACTCAAGTACACATCCCTTAGCCTCGAGCTTACCATACGAGATGATGTTTCGCTCGAGGTTCGCGGCGTACTGTACATCGAGAAGTTGAATGGAATTCACAACCCCGAGTGCAATAACTTCAATGTTGACACTCCCTTGCTTGGTAATCCGGAGCACACCTCCATCTGTTGCAGCTGTCAAGCATTCGTTTCGACGGTCGCTCGGGTTGACGAGCAGAGACAAGTCGTTGACAAGGTGTCTGCTCGACCCACTGTCGAGGATCCAGTGATTGTCTTGGAGACGATCACCATTGTCGATCGCAAATGTGAAACTTGGTCTTGGGACTTTGGACATCTGTCTCTTGGGCACATCGACTTGATATGTCCCACCTCGCCGCATCTGTAGCACGTTCGTTGGTCATTGTCATTTGATTCTTTCAGTACCTTGTGCTTGACCTTGTCTCTTGACTCCTTTCTTGGCTCAACAGCATTGACCACGTCACGTCCGAGATGCTTCGCGTGGTTGTCAATCTCCGTTGACTGGGCAAACTTTGCCAATTCCTCGGCTTGGCGCAAGCAGTCGGTTCGATGAATGTCCAGCCTGGACATCATGGTCATTCGCATATGCGGGTCTGCATATGGACGATGTTATCCAACACCAGGGTATCTGCCCCTCCGCAAGCATCACTGACTGCCGTCAGGTACAGGAAATGGTCCGTCCAACTTCTGTGAGGTGCCTTGGGAGCCGTAAACAATTTCATGCTTTGGGCAGGCGTGATTTTAGTGCTAAAGGTCTGAAGCAGCCTTTGCATAGCATGCTCCAGGGTTTGACTTTCACACCACCAAGTCTCCACTTGACGACGATAGTACGTCTGTGCCTTACCGGCCAGGTGTTGTCCTAAGACATCCACCTTGATGTCTTCCGGCCACGTGAATCCACACGCACGCTCGGCAAAACCAGTCTGACGCACAAATTCCTTGCCCCATCCGAGGAAACCACTACCAAGGCCATGGTATAGTTCCTTCCCATCAAAAGCTTGTAGTGCAAGCTTCCGATGTTGCGCGTCTGGCATCCCCACAACCTGTTGTCTTAGGTTGGCATGCATCACGTTCGGCATACCCGCGCCGGGGTAATAGCCTAATATCCCCGCCATAAAATGTGCAGGTTCCGGCGCTTGTCCCATGTTGCGGTCTGCTTCAACATGGCCTGCTCGATGATTTGCATCATCAGCTTCGTAGTGTCGTCTGGCTCCAAAGTACGTAGCCGGCGACACGTCGTTCGGTGACCTCTTCCGGGGAGGGGTAAGTTCCAAAGCCTGGATGTTCATCCCTCCACCCGCTCCCAGAGCCGAACCAAAGACGCTTGACTCCGCAGAGTCCTTCCGGTGTCCACCGGCATGCTCCTTCTGGGAGACCTCCATCCGATTCAGCCGATCAGATAGGTCTCCGAGCATGGCAAGCACCTTGCCCAGTGCCGCATCAGGCACTGCCGACTTTTTCTTCGAGGTGGTCGTCGTTAACCCGATTAGGGTCGCCGACTGCCACGTTAGGCATAGCCTGTTTGGGCTTGCCCACAACACGTTCCGTTGGGCTCATAACCTGTTAGATTGAAGTGAAGTAGTGGTGCACTTGTGCACGAAGAGGTAGAAGTAAAAGTAAAATATATTAAGCATTAACTTTCCTCGTTCGTTAATACCTACACATGCATGCGAAACCGACTGCAACTATACCATCTATAGTTCACGTCTATCCCGCTCCGTCCCATCTGTTACGACATCGACAAGACGATGTGGTAATCTCGTCGCCTCGTCCCATATGTCGCAACATCCTGATGGTCCGACGTGGCGATATCATCGCCTCGTCCCATCTGTCAGCACGTCAAATCTGTTTAGTCAATCAGGTACGGTTGTTACTTACCGCGTAACAGGGTATTGCCCTTGACCTTCACGGCCTATCAACAACAATAGCTTCTAACACATCCATCACTGCTTGAGTTACGACGAGTGCTTACCATTGCCATGTTAGTGCGATGCGGAATTGCGGAGGCATACGGCTACGTTGCCGCATGATATTCGTGGTATTTTAAATCTGATAGCCGATTCGTATTGCTTCCGCGCCAAGGATATCAAGAAAGAGGAATTTGTCTAGCTGAGACTTGATCGGCTGCTCGAGAATGCACATAAGCGTCTTGCAATTGTGGAGTCACTGTTGAGTGAATGCTGGTGGGAAGAGCTTGTTGGGCTTGGCGCTTGCCCCTTTCACTTTAACAAGACTGTGGCCAAGCAGCTTGTAAATCTGTACACAAATCTTCTAGCAGACTTGCGCTCAATAATCATTGCCATTGAGGCGAGGAATGCCATTGGACGCATGTTGTACTGCTCAAGAAGTTGCAGACGCAATTATACGTGCTGTAAATTGAAGCGAACGATTTGCTTGAGGACATCTCGCTTGAGATCGCACATCCGTCGCGAAGTAAGTACCTGCTTTTGCTGTTGTCGTCTCTTGTGAGCTAACATCTTTTTTGTTTGGTTTGGTGTTGGCCAGGTATGTCCTCATCAAAATTCGCCAGTCTAAAGAGGGCAATAGAACAGCCTATGGAAAAGTACACGATATTCTACGGCAACTTATTCTAAGCCGGTGTCCACACAACACATGATGTGGTCAAACGATGCCGCTAAACGTGTTCGTGTTTTCATCTTCACGTATTTGTGATCTCATTGCGTTGAAGGTACTTTCAGTGGAAATAATTAATCGGCGCGGTACCAAGTCAAGAAAATTCTTAACTAGCATACCAAGGTTTGCTGCACGCTAACAACTACCCGCGCCGTCTTATTATCTTCAAGTTTCGGACAACATTGGCAATCATAATTGGAATTTGCTGCTCAACTATCATCTTCGCTTACAATTGTACTGCGCCTACAGCCATCGCAATGGTTGCCGAGATAATATTGGCTTTACCTATGGAAAGACGGTGAACCGCGTCGGAGGCTTGATGGCTGGAATAGTGGTGCCGTCTATCTTTAGCTTCTTCGTGTGCGCAGTGGTGGATGACGACGTATACAATTTGCTGAACAACATTGTATTGTTCGTGTGGACTGTTGGATCCATGTACGTGTGGTTTTGTAACCGCTTTATGGCACTGACAGGAACATCGTCAGCATTCACGGCTGCCTCGGTGTTACTCGACCACGGTTGCTGAGATACATTGTCTTAAACGACGGTGTCATACGCAAGCCTCACCCAGACTGCCCTAGGTTATCTCTTCCTGATGATTGTGGAACTTGTGATTTACACTCGCAGCTTGCGCGGCCTACTTCGTAGTATCATCCAGCAATTATTGGTGAAGTATCGCCGAGTCTTTCACCGACGTATTTCGTCACCACATTGCGTACACGTCCAGCACGCATTTCCACAGGACTTATCACTGACGAGGACATCAAAATAGCTAATGCTTTGCGAAGGTCGCACTTAGATGAAGCTATAAATTATACAAGGCGGGCATTGAGACGCATCACCTCGTCGAGAATCGGTCAGTGACAGATTCCCTTAAAATCTTCATGACATCCGACAAACAGCAATAGCGTTATCAAGTTAATCAAGCGCAAGCTTTTTGAAGCTGGAATAGCCCGATGGAGTCCGCTGGATTACTAATTACCCGCCTGACACGAGCTCAGACTTTACACTGTTCTAGGAGCAAGATCAGACCCGGTAACCTTATCGATAAGCGAACATTCTGCGGCGTCTAAACATGATGATACGTACCTCTATCAAGCGACAGGCCTATAGAGAAATCTAAATGTACCGGTTGGCCCACTGAATATAGTGATGCAAGGCAACTTACAATAAAAAGAAACTCAACACTTAAAGCTAAATGTATTAGTTTTGTAAACAAATCTCAGCTACATCCCTCTTCTCTTCTTGGTCTTTGTCGTTGAGTCTTCGCTTTACTTCATATCTCTACGATATAGAAAAGCCCAATAATCACCAGCGATAGCTTCGACGTCAGCTGGTCCTAGTCCAAGCTTTTGCCACTTTATAAAAAAGATTTTTCTAAATATTTTGACGATGTTGGGCTCCGGAGATTTCTTAATTTCCTGAATATGCTTCAAAAATATTTTTTCATCTTGATTGTAATAATTGAGAAAGTGATCATATAATTCTTCGTCCGACTTAATCTTTGCTTTGCTTCTCAAAGTCTCAATTTGATTCTTCTCGACCAAATCTTTCATACTTTCATACTCATCAGCATGCTTCGCAAAAGCCTCTTCACCAGGCATATGTTCTTCCAAGCTAGTATACTTTGTGCTCGATGATGCCCCTCTTAACAAGTCCTTTAGACCCAAACGCCTTTGTTTAACAGCGCCATCAACTAGATCGTTGGTGTTGACGAGTGCGACTGCCGCAACAAGCAGCATGGTGCAATATAGACGCATCTTTGACAACTTGTGTACTTGTCAATGAAAAGTGAAATGAGCTTTGGCCAACAGACAGAATCAAGTCATTCCTTTTCACAGCCTTGAAAAAATAGGAAAAAGCCAGCTACCTGCACAAATATTTATCGTTGAAACAATTTATAAGAGACGCGGCTATACCGAGTGCAGGCAGCCAATTTTCGTTGTAATGTTGTCGTAAGAATGGCTTTTTTAACTTTATTATATAAAAATCAGAGGTAATAGGAGCTATATCGAGTTATAGTATTAGGAGGCACTAATTGCTGTTCGCATCGCTTATGGTGCCATACCACATCAGCTGATCATCAAAGTAGACTTGGTCTAACATTTTACTGCTTCCTCGCAAGTCGCCTTTGCCATCGAAGCATTATTTTCTTACTCGCAGGTAATATACTCGCATAAATTTTAACGAATGCAGTTGGTGTCTTCAACTATGGCCAAATTTTCCTTCTGTAAGAGACATGACACCTGCAAGTTTCTATGCTCAGGACATGTCGTCGATTGGCAAGCCTATCCGATAGTCTCTCTGTCGTACCTCATGGAAATTTAGTTCGGGGTGTGTAGGCTGCACGATTTACTTACAGCCATTCGCTTATTTGTGGGCAATACAATATCCTAGTCAATTTTGCTGAGTACAGACATGTAAGCGATCTAGCGAGCGTTTCCAGGAAACGGATGTTTTCCATACAGCAATATGGTATTTACATTAGGAAGGTGACATTCGTGGTACACACGACTTGTGTCGCAACAAGGTGACGACACATTACTTCCCAATTCTGGCTAGCAATGGCCTCTAAATAGTCGGCATACCGGTCCTCCTACCTTGGATGGAAGGTCCCTTTATCATCTCTGCTGCCGCAGCGTGTAAATTTGACGGACAGCAATAGGCAAGAAGTCCATAGATGTGAGATTCCGATTTCGAATTGGAGCTGCATGTTAAAGGGATCAGTCAACTTGGCTCGTCTGGGGCATCCGGTTTAGTACCCGGCCTCACTATCATGGTGCCACTTGCTCCTTGCATGTGATCAGGTTTGGTCCAACGGTTCTACTCACGCCTTGTCCATGTGATAGCCTTTGTACTGTCTTCTTACTTGTCTTTCTAGCCTACTTGATGTCTGCCTTTTTGTTGTGGCAAAGATGGTGTCTGATCTTTTTCTTCAACTGTGGCTAGAATTTTTCCCTGTACGACACTGCATGCAGATTCCTGAATATCAATTCAATATGCATTTGATCCCTTACAGAATCCGCAACAAGTGTGACGTACTTTTGGTCAATCATGTCGTGGTCCCCACAGTAAATGAAAACAAATATTATTCTTTGTGGCTTCATATTTAATGTCTATCAAGTTATTCCTATCGGACATTTCTGTCACTGCCATATAGTAATAAACTTTTCGTTTGTACATGTATCAAGGTTCATTCCTTGAGTTTGCAAACAGCACGGACAGCGTATGTCTGTACAAAGAGCCCCTCTGTAAAGACCGGGTATACGACCGCCTCTTGTAAGAGACAATTCATCTGCAAACTTCACTATCCTCGGGTCATGTCGTCAAATGGCAACATGAACTGGATCGTACAACAGAACGACCATCGTCTATCCTATGATCGCTCTGTCGTACCCCACGAAAATTTAGTTTAGGATGTGTCGTCAAACGCTAGCAAATCTAATCCTAACGATCCAACCGGTTTAATATCTCACTGTTCAAACAACTTCTTGCACTTTCAGCTTGAAATTTTGAATCACCTTCTTCTCTTGAATGGAAAGTCTTCCATTTTAGTTTGGACGGCTACACTCGAATACTTTTACGCAGGGCTGAAGACATGGGACCTCGAGATTTGACTTGAAGAGCAAAGCTACCTCTATAAGCAATTCAGATTATGTTCATTGTATGTGAGGTGCATGTTGCTTGATCATGAACTAAACCAGTTTATAGCTAAGAAGAAAAGTGAGATTGATCCATTGAAATAATCCACTAGCAGTGTGCATGCATGCATTTGCCCTTTTTTCCAATCAACTCATCCATTCGTTGTTGATTGACGTATATCAGTGGTGTTGGTAAGAACACAAGTAACTGCAGCAGCAGCATTAGCAGCTTTTGGCCGCGATGACTTTTTGAAAAGTTTCCCCTCCTTGCCTGAACGTTCAGGCCACTTTTCTTCACAGAACGAGTGTGCAGCGCACGTGTAGGCCTTCCACGCATCTTGACCTTGTGCGTCGTAAATACCGGGACGCAAGTCGTCCCGACGGAGAGCTTCCTTGATGACAGTAACGTTGGCGTGGAAAACTCCGTCTAAGATGGCTGCATCTTTCTCCAGCACCATCATCTCGGAAGGGTATTTTGTTACCCCTACCAAGAAAACTGCCACCATCGGAAGCTCGGCGTTCTCCAGCAACAAGTTGTAGTCGTCGATTGCGTGTGTCAGTCGGTGCTGAGCATGAAACACTTCCAGATAGTATGTGTAAGTCCTGGCCAACTGCTTGAAAAGTCCATCGACTGATCGACTCTCTCCATGCAGTTGCGTCTGCGTACTCGCATCGTCTCCTGATCCTCCAATCCCTCCAGCGCCTTCCAAAGTGTCCAACATCTCTTGAAACTGGGACGCGAGCACCTTCCCACGCGCACGAAGCACGATACTAAGCATGATATTAATCACATCGTGGTCTTCCTTGCAAGCTAGCACCCAGGATCCTGCCTCCTTTAACTTTCCGTACGCTGCATTCTCCTGAAGCAGCGCAATGTAAAACCGCCAGTACTTCAGCCGATAGTAATCATACTTCATTTGTCGCTGATTCAACTCTTCATACCTCTTAGCTGGCGGAATGTACTCGGAAAACCAGATTGCCACAATCTGAGGCCGCCGTTTGTCGAAAATTGGAGCCATTTTCTTTAGTGCCCTTGCTGCTGCGACAGAAGGACCTTGCAACTGTTCTTCACCTCGATGAGCTCGCACAGCATCCACGAGAGCCATTACACTGTCACAAGTATACCCGCTCTGCTCCAGTGTGGAGTAGAACGTCGACAACCAATACACAATTCGCGCCAGTACGTAGCGCGATGGATGGAAGTACCGGTCTTCGTCTGGAATTGACTCCAGTGCCATAATAATGTTCAGTGCAAGCCATCCTCGTGCAAGAGTGACATTCAATTCACGAATCGAGTCATTTCGGTCAGCAGCCGCCAACAGTGCGAGAATGTCGTCCTTCTTGGCAGCACTGACACATTTACGGACCGCATCACTTTTCAGGCTAGCGCATATTCCATCGTCATCTTTCTGAGCATTCTTCTGTCCGTCGACTTCTTTGGTTGACACAAATTCGAAATTCTCATCATCATCACCTTTTCCACCGTCTGCTTGTTTCTCCTCTTCGTAGAAATGACGACAAACCAAGCGCAGCGCCGACACTGATGACGAATCGCTGATTGTGAGCTTAATTCGCAACGCCTGCAGAGCATAAAAGGCATGAACAAGAGCGTGTTCTCTGTCTCCCTCGTTACGAGCTGACTCCGCTTTAGAAAAGCTGTCTGCAATTTCTTTTGCCGTTGATAGCGCCTCTGGATCAGACCGTTCGTGTTTACGAAGTTCGCACCAACGCCTTTTCCTCAAAGTTTTGCCAATCATGTATTGCAGACGAAAGTGGGCTTCATGAGCATCTTCCTTGGACTCGCAAACTGTCCACCCTCGTCGGAAGTATGCTAGCGTATCGTTTATTAAACGCGAGTACATCTCGTGCGGAAACAAGGCAAGGTTTGTCTCCTTCATCAAACTAAACTCTTGCAAAACATTATACAGCAACAAACCACACTCTTCGTTGCACTCAATAATCTTGTTCTGTAAATCATCCAGCTCTTTGTCAAAAGTATTTGCTTCCTTGTCGACACTTTTGTCAGCGTTGTCACGCTTACCTTGTCGTTTCAAATTGTGTTTCTTAATAGCCTCTTCGGCCAACTGCGCAGCCATATCAAAGCATCGTCGTGTAAACTCAATTACTTGAGCGATATATATCGTGGCATACTCTTCGATGGAAACTTGGCTACGAAGCGTTTCGAATCGGGCATCGTTTCCTTCCGTTTCGTCGTTACAACCCTTCAGCTTCGAGGCCTTGCTACCCACTTTGTTTTCGTCGACAATTTTACCTTGCCACTCTTTCATTTTCTTGAATAGGTTCCACTCCAAAACGACATTTTGGAATGAAAACACGTCAAGATTACTATAAGCTTGTTCTTCCCGTGAACGCTCTGTGTTCATGGCAAGTATCTTGGTTGTATACCACTGGAATGCTCGAACTCTGAGCTTCCGTCCGAGCACAGCAGCAAACGCATCTGTAGCAGCGTGATATAGTTCCTTCATCGTCTTTCCCAAGCGCACCCAGGAGTCAACTCGGTCTGGATGATAGTACAAGACATCTTTCATCAGAAACTGCACTCGCTCTCGAATATGCTGCTCCAATTCCATTAGCTCCACCAGGTTTCCTCGCCGTTTTGCTCGCCCAAGAATGTAGTTTGCACCCATCAAATACCACATATGACCCAAGCAAACTTTATCTGGTGATTCTGTCGTCGTGTCATTAGCATCCAATGGCAACGGCAGTGCAATTTTCTCCTGCAGCAGACCTCTCGGAGCCAAGTACGCTTCTAATAAAGGAGAAACTGCAGCCGGTTGCGCAGAGAGAGCAAAAAAACTGGAGCCTGAGAGTGCATCTCGGACTGCATATAGTAACTTAAGTCGTTCTTTCTTTTGGCTGTTGTTTTTGGCCTTTGTGGTCAAAAGTATCGGCACAGCAAAGCGAATCAACCGCATTGCATCCTCATAATTAGTAGATACTTTACCATCTTGGAGTGAAGCAAAAGTGGCCCCTGTTTTGTGATCTTCGCATCCAGGCAGAATTTGCACGTCGTATAAACAGCGATAGCATTGGCAAACCTCCATCTGGAAGAGGTACTTGCCTTCTTTCGCGCCCTCTTCCTTATCAGCTTCTTTATAATTCTCCTCATCCGATTTTTTCATAGGTTTTTCTTCGTCCCAAATGCTTTCCTTTTGCACATACTTGCTCAATAACACCGTACTTGCTTCGAGAAAGCACGAGATTTTGCGTGAATCGGCAGCAGAACTAGTGTCAGAAAAGTACGTCAAGCCGCAAATACCATATTTCCCAAGTCTGTGGTGAAGAAGATTTATCAACTCGACCAATCGAATCGGCATTGTACTCGGGTCCGGTAGAGGACTACTTGCACACAACTGCAAGAATAAGACGGCCCCATTGCCAAATAGCTGTCTTGGTGTCTTGCCATCACTCTGCGCTACAATCTCTTCCTCCTCTTTCACCAAGATGCTGCACAATGCCATTAAAGCAAACCGTTTCGGCAGCGGATATGACAGAGCATCCTCGCCGTGATCGCGAAAGGCTCGATTCAAAAAACGCAAGAGCTCTACAATTATCACTCGAATACGATCACGACGCGGTGGTTTTTTCTTAGCCGCATGAGGCACCAATGTAAACAGCTTTCGGTACTCCTCACCCGGCAGGGACCGAATAATGTACAATAGTCGAGCCATCGCATCCACTCCGATCATTCGCTGCGAGCTGTCACCGCCATCACATAATCCATGGGTGTTGTCGTTATCAGTTTTTAACACAACACGTATCATTGATAGAACATTGTTTGGAGAGTCAAAGCAAAACAAAATTGATGGCTGTAAGCATTTCACGCACAAACCACGCAGCATCAATCTGTGGTCAGGGTTTGTAAGATGTTCAGACTGTTTTTGCGTGAGCCGGCCTAGCAAGAAGATCAATGCGGCAAGAGCATTTGTACACGCTTCATCGGGCGAGTTTTCACTTGAAGTAGGCTCTTTCTCTACAGCCAAGCCATCCAGAAAATCAATCACATAGTATAGAGTCGTCAACAAGAACAAGGTCGTGTCTTCGTCCGAAAATTTTGAACTCTGTCCAAGTGAATGTAGCACCATTTCAAAAAAATTAGTGCTTTCGCCACGCCCCGAACGTTCATCTTCGTCAACCTCAAACTCGTTCAGGAAGTCTCTCATCCGTGGCACTTGCTTACAGGGAAAGAAGTGCCCCAACAAAACCGACACAACATGATCGTGGTCTCCAGATTCAAAAAGACGTCGAGCTTCAGCACATACGTCAGAATAATGCAGTCCTGATATTTTTTCATTCAAGATTCCCAATGTAATTTCACCGTCAGCTTTTTGATTAGTTAAATCAACTCGGCAGTTGCAATTACTGTTTTGGTCGTCGTCTTCATTAAACCCTTGAAGTTTCTCTCTGCACTTAGTAAAATAGTATCGAGCCATCTGATGTTTCCCACATCGTTCATACATGCGCGCCATGAGCCAAAACAAGCGCAGAAATTCATCTCCTGTTGGACGACATAAAGCATCCTCAGAGTTCTCTAGCCAACCAAACGAAAACAAAAGGTTTTGGGCCTTAGACAACTGAATCTCCACTTGTGTTCTTATCTTGCATTGCATTTTCCCACGGACGGGCTGCTGCAGAAGCGCATCAAAATGAAGCTCCAGCAGGAATAGCTGAGCACCAAGCGATAATCCATTCCCCGTAAAGCGACTACCTTGAATAAGCGAGTGGTCCGCAACATTAATGACGCTGCGTTGCGTAAATGTCACTGCTTTGGTAGCATCCAGGTCTCCGTTTAACGTTTTTTCCAGCCACATGCACACTTTGTGAATCGCTTCAGCCTCGCTTCCTAGTTTTAAGTTCGACCAGTGACCACATTGGTTGAGGTAAAGCCGTATCCAGTCCATTATCCCACCATCACCACCACGTTCACTGATAAAAGACGAAATCTGTCTTTTCGTCACGCATTCTGCTCGAGGTGCCATCACGTGCACAGCCTGATCACTTGATAGAAGCTGTGAAGATGATGGCTCTGTGATACTCGTAGATACATCTGTGGCCGTCACAAACGGAAACGACGCTGTTTTTAATAAGATCTCATTACTTTCATTCGAGATGCTGAATTCATCGTCTGTGAGCTCAACATTTAACGGCGGCGGCCATTCCATGGAGACTAATGTCAGCGTCGTCTTCATGTTTTCATTACCAGCATTCATTGGAAGAAAAGCTCCCAATTGGTATGCCAAGTCCTGCTCTCGCGCTTTCTTGACTGCTGCAGCATGCTCTTCTCTCAGTCGTTCCTCGTGCCGACGTGACTTTCGTCTTCTCGGCTGACTCTTCATCTCTTCTCGTGCATGACTGCTACTGTCCTGTGTGTCGTTATCCGAAATGCCATTCATCAGCACTGTCTCAAGGTCAGGAGAGAGCTTCAGCAGCTCCTTTACCTTCTCTATCTTTATTGGCGGCAAATGGTCGCTCGTCTGGTCCACTTCCACCTTCTCGTCCTCTCTCTTTTCTCTAGTCTCTGTCTCTTCGTCATATCCTACTTGAATCTGCACCTGCGTCCGCATCACATCAACTTCGTCATCTCTATTTATATCTTCAAAAGCTTCCAACAACAATTTGCCCAATTCCGTCCACGAAGCCTGCAGTAAAATATATCTCCTAACTCGCCATCTGCTTTTGCTCTCGTCTTCTTTTTCCTTCTGCATTTGCTTTCGTCGTTTTTTTTCTCTCTCTTCAATTTCTTGAAAATGTCGCAATCTCTTTCTCGCTCGCTTCAGCAGCTTTTCCTCTCTCATTGTTTTTAACACCGGCCTCCTGTTACACGACCTCTTCGTTCCTGACAATGGCTTCATTTTTGACCGCAGCCTCATTTTTGACAATGTCGTCATCTTGTCAATAAGGTGCACCGACGTGCACTGAGGGTCTTGATCTCCAAGATACTTGGCTACATGTTCATACGCGTCTTTGTCTCCCACTTGGTGCAGCACCAGAGCCAGCGTCTCCACCAGTGGCCAGTACTTAGCGTCTACTTTTAAACCTTCTTCCAATAGTCTTCGTGCCAGCCATAATTTACCAGTCTCCACGGCCGTCGTGGCCATCTGATACCACACGACCACGTCCGTTGCATCCAGTGCCAATGCCGAAGCAAAGTATTCCAGAGCGTCTTCAAATGATTGCGCCTCGAATGTCATTGTCGCGAGGTTTTTATAACACAAATATTGCAGACGTAGACTGAGTCTGAAGTCGCCCTTAAGTAACTGCAAGTACCCGGTCTTGGCCTGAAGGCTCTGCTGACGCTGCTGGCAGCGCAGTGCCTGCTCGTACAGTACTACATTGTTTGCATCCTGCGCTTCTTCTGTAGCTCGCTGCTGTGCCAATCTGTTGTCTCTGACGTCACCGCCACATACGTCCAACGCCACCCAGGACGCCATCGACGTCTTGTCAAAAATATTATTGATAAAGTGTATATTATGTTCAAAAATATTATTGGTATATTGTGTAAATTAGTTGTCAATATTATGAAATAGAATCAGCTCAAATATGGAAAACAGTATGGCCACAGACATTCATACTAGGCACAGGCTTAGATAATACGGCCACAAACAAAACTACTAAGACCACAGAGGAATGACCCAGCCAATTACAGCTCACAGAATATATTTTTTGAATATGATGTTAATAATTATTATTGGTCGATATTAAAGTCTAGCTAGCGTTATACATGTTTCACTGAGCTGCATAGTTTTATTGCCCATTTGTATATTTAGCACTAACAGCATTCATGGACATGGAGCAGCAGGAATACAATTAATTCACCCCACGGAAGATCATGAAAGAACATACGAATACGGAAGCCGCCGCAAATGGCTATGGAAATGTCACCAAGTCCTCATACAAGCAACGAGATGGACAACAAGTTGTTGTTGTTAATATAGACTCTGCTCTATATCCATTCATCATATGACAGAGACGACACACGGGATTGTGTGTAACGATGAACACCATATCATTGTTAGTTAGTAATACCGTAGTCTAACGAGAGACTATGACTAGATTGTCAAGATTGTCGAGAACGTGCCCGGAATGACACTGTGACAAGTCAAGCAAATGCTGAGACGGGAGTACGATGAAATGGTGAGGACGGAGCACCTTGAAGTTGCATTAACGATAATGGGCATATCGAAACACAAGAGTGGACCTCGGCGATTTACCGAAAGATCAAGTGCCACTTCAAGAGATTGCAAGTTTGTCGGGAAATGATTCCTATGTTATTAATAGTCACAAGCGTCACGACTGCAATGCTTATCAAGTGGAAAAATAATCTGGAAAAGAAAAGGCATTTACTGCGTCGGGTCGGACGACATTTGGATGGTTATTAGACATTGGGGCTAGCAGGCCACATGTGTCCCAATAGAGATGAGTTCTCAAATACAAACTCATTGAAACCCCTATTAGAGATCACCATTGCAGATGAAAACAAGGTGGTGGCGAAAGGAGTCGGGAAAGTGCGCGTGAATCTTCAAACAGGAGAAGTTATTAGAATCGAAGAGACACTTTTAGTACCGGAATTAGACCAAACGTTATTATCGATATCGGCACTATCAAAGAAAGGTCTGCAAGTGATCTTCTCAAATGTGAGTCGTCAAACTAGGAGCGACACAGTAGCAATCGTACAAGTACCAATAAGCAACAAGATGTACGCCTTGGAATGCAGTTCGGATGAGTCAGTAAATTCGTGCAAAGAGACTGGACAAGACCTTAGCTCAAGCAGTGGAGCAGGAGCATATAAAAAAAGGGTATGTCATGCACGATTGGTTTCATCTGCCCAAAAGGGTCATCGAGAGCATGGGGAGTTGCGTCGACGGATTGAAAATCAAGAAGACTCCGAACAATGACATGGACGGAGACATATGCGAAGGATGCATGATGGGTAGGTCAACCGTCAAAACGTTTTCAAAAGATAACCCACGGGCAAGTGAATACTAAAGAAGCATTGGAGATCGCCCATAGTGACGTTATGGAACTTATGGATACAAAGTCCCAAGGATTATCAAGATTCGTCGTGACATATGTGGGTACTTTCTCTAGATATATATTCGTATACTGTATCACGAACAAGTATGAAGGGCTGGAACGTTTCGTCGAATACAAGGCACTGATGGAGATTCAACTGTCAAATATAACGGGCCAAGGACCCGTTACCGTTACACTAAACGGGCGTTGAGGAAACGCTACTAATTAACTCGTATGTAAAACTCTATTTTATTTTTGTTTTATTTTAATTCGCATAAGTGCAAATATGTTTCCTAGCTCATGGGAACCACTCAATATGGAAGTCAATTTGTTATTGGCTAATTATTGGGTCTGGCACCCCAATAATAAACCAATAATAGAATGACGCGCAGTATCCGCTAATCGAATACTACCATATGCCAATCTATGTAATAATGTATTATTCTTAAAACAACTAATGTAATAGGTTGCCCCATTACATTAAAGAAATCAAGTGCATCAGAAGAGACAATGGATCAGAATATGTAAACAGACGGATTTCTGGAATTTGTCAAAGGTCTGGAACTGTGTATCAAACGACGATACTATATTCTTCACAATAGAATAAGCTAGCTGAGCGCATGGATCGAACACTTATGGAGCGAGCAAGGGAAATGCTCAGTCACATGCAAATGGACAAGATTGGGTTGCGCGAGGCAATTAACACGGCAGTCTATGTAACTTATCGAGCTCCATGCGCCAGTCACAATAATGTGACTCCACATGAAGCGATCAAAGGACGAAAACCTGATCCAATGGCTATGTGCGTTTTTGGTACGAAGGGCTATGCACATGTGGATAAATTTAAAATCGACCAAATTGAACAAAAAGACTTTTCGATGTCTGTTCCTTGGTTATTATGAACAAATATAATTGTTTTTAGTATGGGATGAAGAAGAAAAAAGATTAATCTACACGAGATCAGCGAATCTCGATGAGCGATCGCCACTTCAGTACGTGCAACTTTGTAACAGATCAAGTGATCAAGGTCTTCGCACAAGTTGTAATGATGATGTTATATCCGTTAATCAATAAATGTCAAGGAGGATCGATGAAATGAAGGTGGATGATTTCAAAAGTCGTCAAGATATTCACATGCAAGATGTAACGACGACGTCAAAAGATCGACTAATATTAAGCATCAATTCTACACATAGGATAGAAGAGTCGTAAGGCACATACCCTCTATTCAAAATTTATGATGTGATTATGATCGAAGATGATCCAGTGGTTAACGAGGAAGCTTCAGTATATATTGTAACAAGATCAAGTCGAGACATGATTGCTGGACCATCTCAGGAGACAGCAGTGGTGCCATTTCATCCGTCAAAGTGGATCATCTTAAGCATTATTACCAGTGTATATATCAAGGGACGACATATATTATGAAGATGATAAGTTACAAGAACGAGGCACGAAGTGACTGCGTATCGGATATGAACAAGCATGTGCAACAATTACTCGCTACAAATGCGATCGTGGAGGCGTAGACCGAAACTGTCATGGACATGTCGAAAAAAACAAGGGTTCGGAAGGCGAAAGGTAGTGCACTTATTGACTGCCCTTTTCAGGTGTTGGACGAGAAGCGTAAGGTAAAGCTACGCATCAATGTCAAGTTAATATCAAGGAAAAAAACTTTCACAATAACATTCTCCTACTCCATTATAGACAATCCTTATCCTTAATAATACTCACAACGAGCACAGCCATGAAATCTCCACCGCTAGAACAGCTCATTTAGTTCACACTCGTGTCTCGGAGTCTCAAGCGAGGGAACTTGCTGGACTCGTTCAGTCCGTTTTAAAGGCCAGTCAGGCTCAAAACATTATGATATAACAAGGCCAGCAATTCGGACTTACAAAGCGAATTGGCGTCTCCAAGTACAAGGCAGTCAAAGGTGACTCTTTGTTGAGATGGTTGTCAAATTCGACGATGCAAAGAAGGTTCAAGTACGCCATGTCGAACTTGGCTGGACGTGCTAAAGCTTGGGCATTAGGGCTCAAGATTCAAAAATTCATCACATTTCAGCGTATGAACGCTATAAGGCGCGGCCCAAACAGACTTTTTTACCGCTTCGTGCCGAATTCAGGGCTTAAGCTGAATTTGGAATAAGTAAGCGTGATAAACATGCTTACTACTAGCACGCACGATACTTCGTCAATCGTATGGTGCTGAACCCAATAGATGAACACATTCAAGTTTGTCAATTGTATCGTGCTAAACCCAAAAGACGAACGAATTTAGGTCGCTGTGCACATTAAGGGTCTTGCGGATGGTCTCGTCAAGACCTACCTGCCCCCTTTTAACTTAGAAATGGCTTGAGCAAGCTAACTCTGCAGCAAAACAGAATTAGTTCAGCCTGGAACAGGCGAATGTTCGCTAGGAGCCTATCGTCCTTCAAGGCGACAGGAGGGCGAAGGTCCAGAGCCAATGGACCACTCCTATGTAGAGAGCGAGCGATATCGTTCTCCAGGACACAAGCGATTGCAAAGGGCAATCGCTGTCAAAGGATGGGCCTTTAATGGGCTACATCACACGATTAAACAAACAGAAATAATTATTTACATTTGTAGGCAGGTGCTGTACCCGTATAACGGGCACAGCGTAGAAATTTATCATTGTTTAGTTTTTGGGGCCTAAAGACCCAATATGGACCAATGATAAATTAACCTGAAAATGTGTGGTTTTCTAAATGCGGGAATACGGTCGTCTATATTACGACTTGAAAATTCTCGATAATAGTACATATCAAAACATTTTAAAATTTTATAGTGAAATTTTCTCAATCCTTATTAATTGAGCTTAAGTCTTCCTCAAACGCGCCTGTAATCTAGTAACGGTCGTTCTAGCGCCGTTACAAGTTCACTGAGCTTATGAGTTAATGCCTCGCGCCCGATGAATTTTCGCACTTCTAAAGACTACCTGCCAAAGACTTTAGGCCTGTAATGGGGAACCCTCTAATTACACTCTCAGAGTATCATCTACCTTCACTGATGACAGTGAACGTATGTACCTCATAACTTCACGTACACGTGACAGAGAAATTCTTATTAGCAGAGGGGTTGAAAAGAAAAAAAGAACTGTTCTCAATATTGTTAAGCTATATAATATATGTGAATCTATATAATTTTGTATTTGCTATTACTATGTATGTTACCTTTGTGTCCTCCATTCATTGCGCGCGTCCATCGGTCATTGGTTAGCGCGTGAGTTAGTATGACGGCCTATATCAACCAATTCGAGGGCATCTTCAACTTCAAGGAGATGCAAAAACAACGTTATAGGAAAAGGTAATATTGTCAATATTTTTAATTCATGAAGACATTTTTTGACACTTCATACAAATTGTTAATATTATTAAACGGACTTACCCCGTTACAAGCACCAATTGTGAGAAATTATTAATTCCCATCAGATATCTATAAGTTTCAGAAGGTGAGCTAATTAGTATAAAAGTAGCGCTTTCTCTTATAAAATACTACCTAATGAAAAGGGGTGCTAACCATTTTACACAAACAGTTTGTAAAAAGAAGCGATTATTGTAAGAAATTGGTAGTAGTGTTGCTGCACTTGTTGCAGAAGATGTAGAATTAAAAGTGATATATATTAAGCATTAACTTTCCTCGTTCGTTAATACCTACACATGCATGCGAAAACAACTGCAACTATACCATCTATAGTTCACGTCTATCCCGCTCCGTCCCATCTGTTACGACATCGACAAGACGATGTGGTAATCTCATCGCCTCGTCACATATGTCGCAACATCCTGGTGGTCCGACGTGGCGATATCGTCGCCTCGTCCCATCTGTCAGCACGTCAAGTCTGTTTAGAATCAGGTACGGTTGTTACTTACCGCGTGACAGGGTATTGCCCTTGACCTTCACGACCTGTCAACAACAATAGCTTCTAACACTCCTCCTCAACCGTATCCGGAAGGTTCTTCAACTTGAACATCGCACATAGGTCCTTCATCCTTGGTGCTGCCAGCGCTTTAGTCAGGAGATCAGCAATCATCTCTTCTGACTTGATGAAACGTGGCTCACCCTCGTTTGCTTGAGCGTAGTGGCAGATGAACTTGAATCGAATATACACATGCTTTGCACTTGATGAGCTCTTCTCGGTCTTCAACAAGTTGATTGCGGCTTGATTATCCATCCACATCGGCATCGGCTTGACGATCTTCATGTTCAATTCACCAAACAGTTCCTTCAAACCCAACAGCTCGCGACCAGCGTGGGATGCCGCGATGAACTCAGCTTCCATGGTGCTCAGCGACACACCCGTCTGCTTCTTGCACGCCCATGACACGACAGCACCATCCATCGTAAAAACGTATCCCGTGACTGACTTGCGGTCCGACTTGTCCGCGGCAAAGTCTGCATCACTACAGCTTTCAATTTTAATTGGGTCGACCATACCGCGTGAGCTGTTGATGCACAACTTTAAACTCTTGGTTTCCTTCAGGTATCTTGCGACTCGTTTTGCCGTTCTCCAATCCTTGGTTGTCGGCTTGTGAGTCTGTCGAGTTGCTCGGTGTATCGCGAAACAAATGTCCGGTCGAGTGCAGCTCGCGATTCAGAGTAAACTTCCTACGAGTGATTGGAAGGCCTTGACACTTGCATCTCCAGCTTTGGCGGTCGACTTCAGGGACTCCGAGTTCGTCTCATCGACGTCATTGCATTCGTCTCCTATTGGAGATCGAACCCCGTTAGCTGTAGCTAGTCCATGTTCCTTTAGCAGTGAGTCGATGGTTACTTCTTGATCTAACACGTAGCCTTCGTTTTCGTCCAGCTTGACCCTAAGTCCGAGAACTTGTTCACCATGCCGGGGTCCTTGATCTCGAGAGACGTCATGTCCTTGACAAATTGTCCGACGAGATCATTCGATGTTCTTGTCACCAGCAAATCGTCGACGTAAACACCGACGACCGTTACATCTGTGCCGATTCGTTTGACGTATAGACACATGTCCGTCGTGCATTGTCTGAAATTCAACTCAGTTAATTTGGAGTGCAGTAGCTTGCTCCATAATCTTCCAGCTTGTTTTAATCCGTACAAGGATTTCTTAAGCAACAGCGCGAGTTGCTATGTCCCGTCCACTCCATGATGGGCCAAGGTGTCATCATCGACTTGCATACCGCTTGGTATTTTCATGTAGATGTCGAGGTCCTTTTCTTGATTGGCCTTGACGTATGCGTTTGGCACATCGCCGTGCCGAGCCGGTACGTTCCATCTGCGTGAGAGGACCAGAATCACCTTGACTGTTCCAAGTTCCATAACCGCCGCAAAAGTCAAGGTGTAGTCGACTCCAAACAACTGCTCGTTTCCGCATGCAACAAGTCTGGCCTTGTAGCGTTCGACTTTCCCATCGGCGTCGGTCTTTGTCTTGAAGACCCATTTGTTGTGCAGTATGTGGGCGTTGTCAGATGGAACAACAACCGCCCACACACCGTTTTCCTCCAATGCATGCAGCTCGTCCTTGATGGCCACAGCCCATTTATCCTTGCTGTCGCTCCGTACGGCCTCGCCATAGTTCCTTAGGTCTCGAACAACGTTGACCATGCCGACATTCTTGTGTATGTCTATGACATCACTTGATGTGTCTCCGTCAGCGCGACGTGACCGGGTCATGTGTGGATCACGTTTCCATTCCGATGATTTTGCCCTTGATTTGCTCGAGCCACCTTGGTCACCGAGCTCCTCCTGACCTTCGGTACCATGTAACGTTTTGGTCACGTTCGTCTCTTGTATGTTATCCAACATCTCAACATTTTTCACATGTTGACTCACCACCAACGTTCCATCGGTATGAAAACCCGATATCCTTTCATTTCATCACTCTTGCCGATGATGATACCTTGTTTTCCCCGAGGACCCAACGACTTGTTTGTAGTCGTTCGGTGCACGGTGCATGGAGATCCGAAAACCACAATGTCACTTAAGACGGGTGTTTTCTTGGTTAACATCTCAATAGGTGAGATGCCACCTTCGTTTGCCTTGGTAGGGCTTCGATTTAGGATGTATGCTGCATATTCTGCAGCGTCACCCCAAAACGTCAAGGGTAACCCACTTGCAAACACCATGCTTCGCACCATGTTCTTGATGGTACGATGCATGCGTTCAGCTTTGCCATTGCTGGCCTGATTGTCACGCTCGCTCACCTGACGAGTGACACCGACTTTCTTGCAAAAAACATCCAGAGGCTTGTACTCACCTCCACCGTCTGTACGTAAAACGTGTAAACGGCAATTAAATTGACGCTCCAAAGCCACAAGAAATTCCTGAAATGCATCGCAGCGGCATCTTTGGTCTTCGCTAGGAACACCCGGCAGTAGTTCGACCTGTGATCAATAAAATTGACCAGGTATTGTTTGCCGAGTCGATCACGGGGGGTCATAGGACCTTAAAGGTCTGAACATAACACGCCTCCGATCACGTCACTGGGCGAATTCAGCCCACTGTCCTTCAGAGATTGTCGGTTTTTTGTCTGCTTGCCTTTTGCACAGGCTAAGCACTTGACACGCTTAGTATCAGTCAATTGGATACCAGAGGCGGAATCCCGAGCCATCTTGATGATGGTGCCAAAGGACAGGTGACCTAGACAACGATGAAAATAGGACAGGGATCCGTGTTGCGTGTCGTTCTTTGCATGGTTTGTAATGTCTTCGACAACCGTCATGATCGCTTCTCTTGGTGACCCAAATCCACGAAAATCATCGGTCGTATTTCCATTGAAAATTTCAACGACCAGTACACTGTTGTTGCGATCAACATCCATTATAGGTATCCCACCAGAATGTGATACCATGACACGCCCCTCTTCTCGGTATTCAAGAACGCATCCCTTCAACTCGAGTTTCCCAAACGAGATGATGTTGCATACCAAATTTGTAATGGGGCAACCTATTACATGAGTAGTTATAGGATTAATACATAATTACATAAGTAGGCATAGGGGAAGTATCCGATTAGCGGATACTGCGCGTCATTCTATTATTGGTTTATTATTGGGGTGCCAGACCCAATAATTAGCCAATAATAAATTGACTTCCATATTGAGTGGTTCCCATGTGCTAGGGAACATATTCGCACTTACTGCGAATTAAAACTAAAACAAAAATAAAACAGAGTTATATTTACGAGTTAATTAAGAGCGCTTCCTCAACGCCCTTTTAGTGTAAGACGGTAACGAGTTCCTTTGCCCGTTACACCTGGTAGCACTTCGTAGTCCTTCCAATGACCAGAATTCGAGATGAACATGGACGAGTCTTCGGTGGCTCCAGCGGTCTCGCTGGAGCATTCTGAAATTTCACATCTCACCTCGGTGGAGTGGCAGGCACTACATCGCCTCGCGGCGGTGTCTGGCGAAACTATTGTGACGTCGCTGCTGAGCACAGCGACGCCTGATGATCAACGTGCCGCCATCCAAGACTTTATGGTGCGCGAGCTCGCCGAAGCGAATCGGCGATTATTGACTCCCTCGCGCACTTCGCACCATGATGCTATCAAGATGGAGACGTCAACGTACTCCGGTGATGGTCCGGATCGTCTCCCCCTCAATCGCTGGTTTCGCGAGGTGGATATTGCAATAGCGTCAAGATTAATTGACGCTCCGACGGCCAAGGTCAATTTCCTGTTGTCTCGCCTTGCCGGCAAAGCCAAGGAATGGGCTCTCGGAAAGCTCGTCGTAGATGAGTCGGCGTTTCCTACGCTGGACGATATCCAGCGTGACTTACGACTGGCTTTCGAGCCTCCAAGATTAATCTCGCTTGGGTGCAGATTTCTTCTCACTCCGACAGGGCGAGCTGTCGATGCATGACTACGTGCAGAAGACACGTCATATTGCTTCGTGCATTACCACGCAGCCAATTGACATGGCTTCACAAGTCCATGTCTTTATTTTTGGTATGCAAGAGGGCATGACGTGTTACTGCCTCACCCGTGCTGAGCCAAAGTCCCTCGAGGAGGCATTTGCCCTCGCGCTTCGTGAGGATTACACTGTCGCGTCGTCGTACCTGCACGCAGCGTCACAACATTCCCGGACGTCTGGCCCAGAGCCAATGGAAATTGATGCAATTGAGTCCTCTCGTGGTCGCGGCAAATCATTAGAGCCGCGACATCTCGCAATCCTAACACGATGAAGTGTTTTCGCTGTGGTAAAACAGGCCATCGTGCGGCTGTCTGTCTTGCACCTGCGCCGGTGAATATGAACACAGCTGTCTCACGAAAAGACGCTGTGTCGTCGGTGGTCCCGCCAAAATAACGAGCGGTTCCAGTAGGCGTGGGGCGCCCTACTGGCAGAAATGGAGCCCCGAGTACTCAGGTGGCAGCTCGGGATCCTAGCCCAAAGTGATTCATACCCACTTCAATGCCACCACCATGCGCGATGATTCGAGACTGATTATTATCAGTCTCATCGTCGCTGGAGTGAAGCGACCACTTCGAGCGTTGTTGGATTCTGGCGCTTCCAACAACTTCTTTCGTGCATCCTGTTTGTCCCTTCTCCCGTCGACTGTCACGGTTCGAGAAGGTTCAGGTGGCATCGTTGTCAAACTTGCCGATAACAAACCAAAACGTGTCCCGCGTAAAACAGTGGTTTTACCGTACACTTTCGACGGTTTCCAGAACAACGACGAATTTTTGGTGTACGAGATGAACTATGCATTTAATTGCATACTTGGGATACCGTGGCTGTCACGGTATCAGCCGAAGATAGATTGGCTATCTCGGTCCGTCAAACGACGAAGCGGTTATGACGTCAGTGAAGTGTTTACTCATTTGTTGGTCGCGCCATACGATTGGCCTCACGTCAGGGTCGTGAACGAACTCGCCACGACTAGTAGTCAACACAGAGAGCGCGATGGCCCTCTGTGCGCAGTATGTTCCGTTACACTGACGGAGCCACAGAACGAAGCGGTCGAACAGCGGTTCCCGCATACACAGACATCGGTCGAACAGGGGTTCTCGATGCACAACGAGGCGGTCGAACAGCGGTTCCCGCATACACAGACATCGGTCGAACAGGGGTTCCCGATGCACAACGAGGCGGTCGAACAGCGGTTCCCGCATACACAGACATCGGTCGAACAGGGGTTCCCGATGCACAACGAGGCGGTCGAGCAGGGGCTCCCGCATACAAGCACATCGGACGAGCAGAGGTTCCCGATTCTCATCGAGGTGGTCGAGCAGGGGCTCCCGCATACAAGCACATCGGACGAGCAGAGGCTCTCGATCAATTTCGAGGCGGTTGAGCAGGGGCTCCCGCAAACAAGTGAAACGGTCGAAGACGAGCTCCCGCTTTTGATTGACGAGAATGGGCGGACTACGAATCCGCATGAGACCGACGTGGTGGAGACAGAGCTCCCACGTCTAGAGGGGGGTACATCATCCTCTTGTGATAGCGACGTGCCAGTCTCGAGCAGGGGCTCGAGACGCAAGAGAAAACGCAAGAAAGGAGCACGCCGATCACCGAGACGACGAAATTCACGTCAAGATGCTGATGCATTTGATTCCGTAGTGACGGAATCCGTATGCGCGCTTGAATATGTGGAGGGATCCCCACATCGTGGCCGCTACATTGAGGTAGCGAGTTCACCGTGCACTGCTGCAGATATCACATCTCTGCCAGACCTTACATGGAAAGACTTCCTTCATGACCTCAAGGCCGGCGACATCGAGCAAGTGTGCATCATTTCAGCCACCGAAGCAGCCAGTGAAGATGTTCTGGAGGCTTGCCCGAAGAGCGCCGAGCCTAAATCAGCGCGCGAAGAACGCTTCGCGGCACAGTCTTGGGATGCTCTTCGTGCTTCGGGCAACCCTGTATACGATATCGCCCGTGAGTACGCCAATATTTTTTTTCGGAAAAAATTCCAGCTGAGCTTCCGGCAGATCGTGGTGTGCGGCACGAAATAGATCTTGTGCTAGGATCGAAATATTGCGTGACACGGCAGTGGCCGTTACCGCGCGACCAAGTCATCGCTATTGATGAATTTTTCGAGGGTCGCCGCAAGGCTGGCCTTGTCCGCGAGAGTATATCGCCACATTCGAGTCCGACCTTTGTGTGAAGAAAGCCACCGGCGGTTGGCGCATTGTGCACGCCTTCAACAAGCTGAATGACGCCACTATATCGCTCAAACGCCTATCCCTCGAAAAGACATGGTATAGAATACCATGTCCGGGAGCGAGATCTACAGCGCCATAGATCTGACAGACGGTTTCTACAGATCCTCATGAGGGACAGTGACATTCCATTCACTGCGGTCATCACCCAAGCGGGATGCTTTAGGAAGTGGCTAGTCATGCCACAAGGTCTTAAGAATGCTCCAGCTACGTTCAATCGGATGGTGACACAAGTACTTCGCCCACTTCGCGACTTTGCACCGAGCTACTTTGACGACATTTTTGTTCACAGCCGCGCTGAGCAAAAGCTCAGCGCTACGGAGGTACACCTTCGACACTTGAAGCAGGTGTTTCGAGTTATGCGAGAGAATAAATTGTATGCTAATTTGAAGAAATGTGTCTTCTGCGCTCCCGAGATTCCAGTACTCGGTTGCTACGTCAGCAAGGAAGGTGTCCGCGCTGATCCTGAGAAGATCTCATCGATCTGTTCCTGGCCAACGCCCAGGAACCAAACTGAATTACGTCAATGGCTCGGTCTGGCGAATTACTTGCATAAGTATACAAAGAACTATGCTGAGCTAATTCAGCCATCATCGACTTTGCTCAAGAAAGATGCAGTATGGTTATGGACGGCAGAACATCAATCTGCCTTCGACTCCGTAAAGAAGAGCTTTTCCGAGGCACCGGTGCTAATGCTACCTGATGGCTCTACTCCATTCCACGTCGTGTGCGACGCGAGCAATTTCGCTATAAGATGTGCCCTCATGCAATTTGATGACGAGGGTCGAGAGCGCGTCGTGAGTTTTCAATCACGACAGATGAAACCTGCCAAGAAAAATTATCCGGTACACGAAAGGGAACTTTTGGCTATGCGCTACGCGCTAATCAAGTTTATAGTATATTTGCTCGGCGAAATGATGTTTTCTATCTACACCGATCACGCATCATTGCGTACCGCCGTCAAGAGTCCTCATTTGTCCCAGCGTATGGCACGGTGGTTGTCATTTTTTGAGGAGTATACATTTGTGGTGCATTACAAGCCTGGCAAGAATAACATTCTCGCTGACGCGCTTTCTCGTCGTCCTGATTACGATCCTCGGCGTGATTTGGGTCATCAAACGGAGTGTTTTGATGACGACGAAGATATCTGTGTGTGTTGTATTGACCTGGGACTTAATGCGATGATTTCGACCCCCGTGCTTTCGATCCGAACTCAGATCGCTGAATCCTACGCGAATGATTCCTTCAATGCAGGAATCATCCACTATCTCAGAGGCCCGAGCAAGATTTTACTCGCGAAGTTGACGAAACCAACACGCGACAACATCAAGCGTTACGCGCTTGAAGGTCCGTTGCTGACGTACACGATGGACGTCTTTGATTCCCCGCGTGTCGTCATCCCTGCTGATGACGACCTTCGAGTCCGATTGGTACATGAATTTCTCGACAGCCCAGCTGGCGGACACCTGGGTCGCGAGAAGACGTTTGCAGCTATTTCTCGCGTATTTTTCTGGCCGCGAATGTATAAGTACATCCAGAAATTGGTGCGCTCCTGTGAAACCTGTCAGCGTGTGAAGCCCGCGCCGTCTTCACAAGCCCCATTGCGTCCGCTTCCGATTGCTACGGAAGCCTGGCGCTCGGTCAGCATGGATTTTATCTTTGGCCTTCCACCGGATGAACAGAAACGCGCGGGCGTATTGGTTCTAGTGGATCGATTCAGCAAAATGGTGCATTTTGCTCCGGTCTCCGCCAACATTACGGCGGAGACGACAGCGAAGATCTTCATTGATCTTATCTTTAGGCATCACGGCTTGCCAGGATCTATTGTTTCGGACCGTGACCCAGAATCTATTGTTTCGGACCGTGACCCGCGTTTCACTTCGGCTTTCTGGGCCGAATTATTCCAGCTATTAGGCACGCGGTTGCTTATGTCTACGGCGGCCCACCCAGAGACGGATGGGCAAACGGAGCGTGTGAACAGAGTGCTCGAAGATGTCTTGCGCAGTTATGCAACATCGTTCTCATCATGGAGTTCATTTCTTCCACTTGCAGAGTTTGCAATCAACAATGCTGTCCACGCGTCAACCGGGTTGACGCCCTTTTTCGTTAACAACGCGAGGCATCCTCGCGTTCCGGCGCTGCTTGCTCTCTCAGCTTCAGAACACCCTGTCTCCAAGCTTGGTGGGGGAGTATCTACGGATTGAATTGCGCCAAAACTATTGATGAGTGATTACGATGCGCATAAGATTGCTGCCGATGCACCTAATACTGGTAATTTCGTGGCCAACGGCATATCGACTCCTGACGCGATGGTTTCCATCGCGTCTCCCGTTGCAAATTTTGCTCCAAAAGAGAATACGTCGCCTGTAAGTTCGGCTGCAGTAACCGAATTCCTACTATTACGACAAGGAATCACGCGTTTTGTGCGTGATGCATTACAAGAGGCAGTCGACAAGCAAAAGGAGAATGCAGACAGAAGAGGACGAAAGAATATGTTGATATTTTGAGAAGGTGACAGAGTATTGTTATCAACAAGTGGATTACCGAACACCTCAGTGACGAGTTTGGGCGCTAATAAGTTAGCGCCAAGATATATTGGCCCATTTCGGGTTGTTAAGGTGCATGGTGACGCTTACACGATAGACATACCTACATCTATGCGTTTGCACCCGACGTTCTACGTCGGGCGCCTCAAGGCTTACCTGCCGGCGGATCTCCCTTCGAATCTTCCCCGCTCTTCTGTGTCGGCTCGAAATCCGACATCCCTTGACGACGACGTTGACGACGACTGGGACCAAGTTCTGCCCGAATGCGTGCAGACTCGATCTGCTGGGGTCCTCCGAACGCAGTCTTCTCAAGTTGACGTAGGCGCTCAACCAGTACCAGCTGCTCACGTCGAGTCCGCTCAGCAGCCTCAGTCGCAGCATCCGCACGATCTTGAGCTCTCTCAGCCATCTCGCGAGCATCAAGTAGGGCATTCTTCGACTCTTCGGCTTCAGCGCGGAGTAGGCGCAGCTCATCATTCGACTTTACAGGCGCCCGATTACGAGAATCGGCGCTCATCGCCAGAGGTCTTCCGTCGTGATGCTCCTCCTCCCTTAGTTGATGCATCGGGTGCGCGACGCTGGATTGTCGACCTAATTGTCGATCACGAGGATCACAAGTTCCAGGCGCCGAGTAACAACTCGGCGCCCATGAAGAAGCGTGTCGAGAAGCATTACAGGGTTCGCTGGTTGGGATATTCCCCGGCGGACGATACATGGGAGCCATCGAGTACGCTGTTCCAAGATGTACCAGACGTGGTCGAGGATTATGAGTCGCGTAGGAAGACGGCTATTGCGAGTGATGCTGCCAATTCCATCCCCAATCTCGCGAGCCGTGATGCTCGCGAGCAACAGAACTTTGACGACGAGGCCCCCAGCGATTCCGAGATCTATTATGAGGCTCGAGAAAACTTGGATGGCATTTGCGACTATGTGGGTTGCCATAGCGAATCGAATATGGCGGACGTGGGGATTGAACCAGCGACATCACGATCAAGAACTCAGTGGTAAACCACTGCACCAACGGAATGATAGCGAATGAAGAGTTTCGTTATGACTTCTCGCAATTCTGGATGATTAGCGCTGATATAACGGTATAGCGTCCACGGGATCAAGTGTGCGTCCGTGACTCGCGGTGTCTGCTCCATGCAGATCGTACGGTTGTTGCCGTCAGATATATCCTTGCGCGCGCGGCCAGGGTCATGCTGCTCAGTTGCGTGTCACTGAGCAGGTTCGAGGCTGTGTCGCTGCATCTTTGGTGAAAAGAATCATTTTTCAAGTTATGTGCTTACGTTGTAGTAAGCACAACTTAAAGAGGGGGGGGGTGATGTAATGGGGCAACCTATTACATGAGTAGTTATAGGATTAATACATAATTACATAAGTAGGCATAGGGCAGTATCCGATTAGCGGATATTGCGCGTCATTTTATTATTGGTTTATTATTGGGGTGCCAGACCCAATAATTAGCCAATAATAAATTGACTTCCATATTGAGTGGTTCCCATGTGCTAGGGAACATATTGGCACTTACTGCGAATTAAAACTAAAACAAAAATAAAACAGAGTTTTATTTACGAGTTAATTAAGAGCGCTTCCTCAACGCCCTTTTAGTGTAAGACGGTAACGGGTCCTTAGCCCGTTCCAAATTGGAGGCGTTTTGAACATCGAGAAGACGAATAACCTTAGTCAAATCAAGTGCTTTGACCCGGATCATGACGCTTCCTTGTTTGGTGATCCGAAGTGGTTCACTATCAAATGCTGCAGTAAAACATTCGTTGTTGCAATCCACCGCATTTTCCAGCAAGTTCAAATCGTTAACCAGATGATGACCTGAGCCGCTGTCCAGCACCCAGCGATTTGATGAGATCGTCCGATGTCCTGGAATTGCCAAGACAAAATCCGCATCTTGTTTCTTCTTGGTACCTTTTGGGCAGTTCATCTTGAGTGCCCGGTGCTCCCACACAGGTAACACTGCTTGAGTCGTTGCGGGCCATGTTGTTTCTTGTTTAGTCCGTTTCGCTTGGGTTGGTTGTTCGGTTCGACGATGTTAACGACATCTCGTCCGAAATGCTTTACGCGAACTTCCAGTTCCGTTGACTGAGCAAATTGGGAGAGCTCTTCAGCTTGGCGAAGGTAATCGATCCTGTTTAAAATATAGGCGATACAACATGGTCGACCGCATAGACGGGTCGGCATAGTGCACGATGTTGTTTAGCACGAGGTTGTCCGAACCTCCGCACGCATTGCTTACAGCGGTCAGTTACAGAAAATGCTCCGTCCAGCTACGCTGAGATGACTTGGCTGCAGTAAACAGCTTCATGCTTTGGGCAGGTGTTATCTTGGTGTTGAACGTCTGGAGTAACCTTTGCATTGCATGCTCAAAGGTCGATCTCAGACCACCAAGTTTCCACCTACCGTTGATTAATATTCTGCGACGTACCAGCGAGGTGTTGTCCGAGGACATCAACCTTAATGTCCTCAGGCCATGCGAACCCACAGGCGCGTTCCGAAAAGGAAACCTGCCGAACAAATTCTTTCCCCCATTTAATGAATCCACTACCAAGTCCGAGGTAGAGCTCCTTACCGTCGAAAAGCTGCAAAGCCAGCTTCCTTTGACGGCCATCCGGTAAACCCTGGTGTACTTGCCCAGGTTAGTGTAACACTGGACCTAGCATCTGCATATCCGGGTATGCTCCCGCGGGCATGGCATGCCCATGAATTCCAGGCTCAAGTCCTCTGACCCATTCCGTGGTTGACATTGGCCTAGGCCGGCGCGTCGACCATGTGCTCCCCGGATAAATCCGGTCGTCGGGCACCAAAGTAAGTGGCCGGCGAGACGTTCGGCGATCGTTTAGGTGGCGGGGTACGCTCCAAAGCCTGGAGTGTTATACCAGCCCCTGAACCGAGAATCGAACCAAAGACGCTCGACTCCGCAATTTCCTTGCGTTGGCCACCGACTTGTCCGTGTTGGGAGGATTCCATCCTACCCATCCGCTCCGACAAATTGCCAAGCATGGCGAGCATCTTGTCCAGTGCCGCCGCGGGCACTGCCGACTTTTTTTCTAGTTGGTGGTCCTCGGTCGATTTTTGACTATTGACCACCACAACGGATGTGGATCCTTGAGCTGCGCCGCCTACACGATTCTTTGGGCTCATAACCTGTAAGAAATTGGTAGTAGTGTTGCTGCAATTGTTGCAGAAGATGTAGAAGTAAAAGTGATATATATTAAGCATTAACTTTCCTCGTTCGTTAATACCTACACATGCATGCGAAACCAACTGCAACTATACCATCTATAGTTCACGTCTATCCCGCTCCGTCCCATCTGTTACGACATCGACAAGACGATGTGGTAATCTCATCGCCTCGTCACATATGTCGCAACATCCTGGTGGTCCGACGTGGCGATATCGTCGCCTCGTCCCATCTGTCAGCACGTCAAGTCTGTTTAGCCAATCAGGTACGGTTGTTACTTACCGCGTGACAGGGTATTGCCCTTGACCTTCACGACCTGTCAACAACAATAGCTTTTTACAATAATTATCACCTTCCTAAATATAGTCTTGAGTTACTAAGCTGTTTCGTTCGAGCTTGCATGTAATATACATTTGCAAACATGCTTTGGCTTCTTGCGCCTGTCTGGCTGCCCAGGTTATCTATTTTACTGTTTGAAATAAGTTCGATAAGTTATAACCTCCTTGAGTTATATATATTGTCGTCCACCGTACCCATAACTTCACGGAGGGAGCTCTGTACTCAGTAAAACTTACTATATTTAGTGTATTTAGCTATTCTAAGGAATAGCCACTTTATAAATGGAGGTGGACCCACAATAGCGGTTTTCGATGGCAGTATATTTCTTAAAAAAATTCCCATTGAAAGGTGGCGTTTAATTTGACGCTTATTCGATGCCGAATGTATTGATGCACAAGAAATTGGTGCGAAACCAGGGGATATGCAAATTTGGTAGCAAAAGCTAGACGCAGTCGGAATGGTAGCTAGCCACTGAAGGCACTTAACAACTACGAGTCAGAACCGCCAGAACACTACTTGCGCAAATAAACATCGATAAAAGGTATGTTCTAGGTTGTAGAGTATATACCTGTAGACCTCGTCATATTATCTAGATTGCAACAATATTGTAGTGAAAATAAGTTGGGTGTTCCTCCCATAGGGAGATAAAACAGAAATTGGAGCCGGCCAGTGGCCTGCTCACGGGTGTTGGAGTAGTTTTCAACTAGCAATCACGATGCATCAGCAGAGCTTCACACACTATCGTATTGCCCCAAGCACAAAGATAGCAATCAAATGTATTTACACTCAACGCTATATCAAACCCTCAACCTTACGAACAGCTGTCAATTATTGATTAGTCACTTATCATATTAATATATATCTATATAACAAGTGAGCCAATCAACACCCGAGCAATCTCAGCTTTGGAGAGCCGCACATAAGCCCTCAAACAATTACGTAAAGCTAAGGAACGAAATGAACGGACCCACTGGAAGCGAAAAGGTCGTGTACACGACGGTATGTGTCTGACCCCACTTTAAAGTATCATCCATTGCATGCGCCATTCTTTCTTTAACTTGTTCACTGTTTTCTGTACTGTACAGTGCGCGGGTGCCTTCTTCGGTGCTGCCGTCGGGTCCGTCGAGTCCGTGTGGGCTATCCCCAAGCTCGGTGCCAAGCTGCCGAAGCTCTCGACCCAGCTCAAGCATCTGGGCACGCGTTCGGTATATGATACTACTGAGAATAAAAGGCTGGATAGTGACTTACTGTGTATTGCATTCATGCAGTTCGTATTTGCTGCGGTTGGGTGCATTTTTTCGACGGGTGAGTACCTCTCGGCATCAATTCGTCAGACGGAGGACCCAATCAATGCCGGTGTGGGTGGTGCGCTTGTGGGCATCGTACCTGGTATCGTGAAGCAAAGTATGCGTGTGGGTGTCGGTGCTGGTGTTGCGGCAGGCGCTGCCATGTGCGCTGCATCGTTCTGGTACGTTGCAATTTAGCAGGAGGGTCGTTACATTGGTGACTGCACTGATGTTAAGCTTTGTTGTTTGAGCAGGCAATCTTCTCAGGAAACACCTTTCGAAAAGTATGCTACTGCACAATATGCCGATCGCTCCTAGTGTGTGGTTGCCAAAGCGAGCAGGTTGTGTAGCAAAACCAAGTAAATGACAAATGATCGAAATGAAGCGTGGTTTAGATGCATGAGCTTCCAGTATTCATCTTTGTCATGAAGGAAAGTGTCTTGTGTAGCGAATAATCGCTTTGAAGGAGAGGTGTAAGTAAACGAACACGAAAGAGACCGTGTTCATGCTTGCAGCTTTGGCCGCTAAGTGTTTACCGTCTGAGTTTTGACGCACTAGATTATACATTCGTATAAAGTTCAGAGACGGACTGTAGGATCAAACTGTCCGAGCTGACTTCGTTGTCAGGCGCAATTTGCCCACTTGTATCGATACACATCGCCGCTCTTTGTCAGCGGACAAAACTGCAGCAACGTGGTGCTACAACTGGTTGTAGATATTTGCTAGTTCTCTACTGTATTTTGCCAAAATCAACTCGCTTGAACTAATCTAGAATATAGAATGCATTACGTTGGCTATTTCATATGGAGAGGATCGTGAAAACCCCTTTTTCACAGATTTATCCGAAGAGATCCCTCGACCCCCATTCTTAATTTCGGCTCACCATAACCAGACCAAGTCACCACGGACAATGCAACGAGGTCGTATATTTAGCAAGTAAGCCAGTCAAAAATTGCATACAAGTAATTGATAAAGTGTAATTCAATTCCTTTCTACTTTAAATTTGTATCTGCTGATCTACCGCAAGCTTTTAGGTATCTGTGCTTCAATGCACGCATTTCAAGTATCCGGATTGACCTTGCCACGAGTGGCCAGAAAATGACGGTTCAGCGGTTAGTTTTCGATGCGTTGATTGGCTGAGGTGAGGTCAAACCGGTTATTCTCGACAAGAAGCAACAATGTGTTTCAGTCACCCAAGCAACGATTCGCTTCCTTCAAGCAGTCGGGTCACAAGAGCTGCGAGTCAGCTGGGTTCAGATCGACAGAGGACCACAGAAAGAATTGTCACAAATCGTTCTGTGGTCATATTTCCCTTGTATTTTGTAAAAAGAAACAGTAGCAATGCAATTGATGCATTCCTCATGCAGTTGGAGCAGCTGTTAGGGCAATTAACTGTGAAAATGCATGCAAATTGGTTACGTCTCGACACTTCAGAGCAAATGTTCGTACTTCTCTGGCAAGCCGATCCTTCTTTTGAAGCAGCATATGCCGAAAGGTCAATTGCAGACATCTACGCCCAAGTATTCCGTTTTTTTGCTTTAAGCGTCCAAATTCTTTCCTAGCTTCCAAGACAACTTCCTGCATACTAAAATGATATGCATTAATAAAGCAGACTAAAATCTACGCATGCAACAAGCAGGAAGTTGGTGATGTCTGCGGGTGCACCGAAACACAACGTAGCATTTGCAAGTCTTGTTTTGCGCGTCACAATGACCGAGAGCCCAGAGGTTCCCGGGCGGTAGTACATCCAGCTGCGTACGCATTGACGGGCATCTGATTAGCCATCGCAGTTGTCATTTAGCAACTTGATTTAATCCCTGACTCTAGTGACTAACAGCGTTAATAACATAATATTAATCATCCTTGCACCGACTTGTCAAATGTCACACAACCCAGGTTCAACATGTTTATGGAAAGTTGCCTTTTCGCAGCTCTATAAACAGGCGAAAAAAAATCAACGTGTTGGTTTCACTAATAGCAACACATAAGTGCGGTAGAGAGCGAAAGAACCAAGCAACATCACAGAGAGTGAGAGTGCGGCAGAAGACGAAAGAACAACAACGATTCCGCACTGAACAACGTCGTTAGTTACTGACTTTCTAATTACCCACACTATCAGGTGTCCTTTTGCTGCTACATAATGAACGAGTCTACTCGACCACCGACGCCCAGAAGTCCACAGCGACTTTCGGAGAATTCTCTACCAAGTCACACGAGCACAGACGACGTTTTGTCGTTGCCTTTGTCATTTGCAACTTCTCACGTCGAGACATTGATTAAATTGCCCTTTTTGAACCCGAAATGCTCGCTTGTACTGCAGTCGAAGCGCGTGTCGCACGTATGTAACGCTCTAATGACTTTCAAATGCGCAACGGGCAACCTCCAGACGCTTACAAAGACGATTAATGAACGAGCATCGAGTGACGGCGTCTCGTTGCTGGAGAAGGATGCGTTTCTGCACTTGGTACAGTCGTTAATGGAAAATGCTGAGCCAATGGAAGAGACACTGGAGCGTATTTATCGCTCATTTGAAACGACAAATCGGACTGATGTTTACCAGTTAATAACCGGTTGTCTCGTGCTTTTACCTGGACAAGTGAAGGAGAAAGTGGAGATTGCGATCCAGTTCAGTCGATGCGGATGTGGCGATGATAACGATAACGTCATTACGTTTTCTGTCGTTTCTAAGGCACTGAGCTGTTTATTGCAGTCATTATGTGCTGTGTTTGACCTGACGACGACAATAGAAGATCAGCTGGAATCTATGACGTTAATTATCAAGACATGTGTGGAGAAAACGGTCGCGTGTATGTTTGTGGCTTGTTCGTTAGGAAAAGATGACACGGCGTCGTTTGAAGAACAAATCTGGCCATGGATTCAAGCAAATAGTGGCTTGAGTCAAGCTATGATGTGGATAAGTCTACTGGATCCAAACAAGTGGCTAGAAATGTCGTCATTGTCTAAAGAGTCTATGACAGATCGAGGGTTTTTGAAGGAATCGCTGTCGATGAAGAGTGAAGAAGGAGAGAGTGATATCGAGTATGATGAGGAAGAGGATGACTCGACGGGGTTAAGCTTTCGTTTCTCGAGTGTGGATGGCGGTGTGTTGATTATTGGCGAACAGCAAGCTGTGGATTTGTATGACTTACTGGCTCAATCAGCTTTCACACGTGTAGCTCCTCAAGCAATGTACGATACTTTTGTACAGCATACGGGGGATGGTTTACTTGAAGAGGAGACTTTTCTAGAAGCTATTGAAGAACTGCTTAGCATGACGGACAAGCCGCACTTGATGGAGAACAATGCTTTTTTGGAAAGTACACTGGCCATTTTTCGATCATTTTTGCCTAAGAATTGCCGAACTGTAGATGCTTTTGAGATTGCTGCTGGTTTTAGCTTAATGTCGTGGGGATCGAAAAGCGACAAACTTGCGTCGGCTTTTCATTATTTCGATGTGGATAGTAAGGGCTATTTGAACCGCCAGCAGCTGTGGAGATTCTTGCGGTCTGTTCTTATAACGCTACTTCACTTATCGCCTCCAGATGAAGCTATTTTGCTTCGATATGGTTCGTTGGCAGAATTAGTAGACAAGGGGGAAGAAGAGATACTAGAATCTATCAGGGAAGGAATATTAAGCGTGGTTGACGAGGAAGAAGATGAAGAGAGGACCAGCGATGGCAGCCAGGATGATGAAAAGAAGCTATATGCTGATGGTGAAAATGATGGAATTGATGGTGGCCGCGCGCGTGCGAAATCGGATATGCGACTTGGTCTTTACACGTTTGAAGGTTTTGGATTGTGGTACAACGGCGGAGGATTTGAAGGAATGAGCTGGCTAGAGCTGCTCGATCTTCGCAAATGGGTATTTGTATCACCTTCAATCACGTTGGAGAGTCTTGACACTCGTTCAGTAGACCCAGCCGTAGCAAGCAACAATTACTACACCGCCAACAATATTCAGGTGGATATTGACGCTATAGACTCTCCAGAGGGAGCACCGGGTGTCAAAAAATCATATTTCACATTTGCCGACGTTATCGACGAGGATGATGACGAGGACGAACCAATCCTGGTTGTGCAAGACCCGTCCCCTTCGGCAACGTCAATCGGGTCTTCTTCAACAGCTGTACGATCTTACAATAGTAGCATTCCTGCTACCCTTCCCGCAATCTGTCTGAAGAATGAGATCGTGCTGGAGTTTGACCTGCCTTTTGACGCGGATGACGATGCACTAACTGAGTTACCGTTAACAACTCTGAGCTTCGACAACGGTGATTTGATCCAGTACTTTGAAGTTCAGCGAGTCATTAAGCTGAACCAGGTGGAATTGTACCGAGTTTATGACGTATTTGAGCCGTATATGAAAAAGTCGTCTTCGGCGTGTATTGAGAAAAGGACATTTGACAAATGTGTGGCTAAACTTTTACCTATTGACATAGCTCCTAGTGTGGCAGCTGCATTTGACGGGATCAGCAACACGCGCGTCTCGCCTCGTAGTGTCGTCCGTACAAAGGATTCAAAGATGGTTGCGGATACTCTCAGTCGCTTATTTTTTGCCTTCAACCGTGGTGGAACGGGCAAGATTGACTTGGTCGAGTTCGTGTCCGCATTAACCATGTTTTGTGCGGGCTCGAAGAGTGAGAAGTTAGCATTTGCATATCGACTGTTTGATGCTGATGGAGACGGATGTCTTACTCGTCGGGAGATGTGGAAGTATTTACGCGCCTTCTTGACAATGTTATTGGCTTTGGGGAACGGGTCCGAACTGTCAGCGGAAGCAATCGCCAGTGTTGCAGATACCACTGCGATCGAGATTGCCGACTGCATTTTCAAAGACACGAATAAGACCTTTAGTACTAGGCAGTCGATATCATCAATGCGAGAAGGCAGTCAACGACACAGTTTGGACTTTCCAGCGTCTGTCGACTCGGCCTCGCTCAAGGGCTCATTGAGCCATCGCGGTCAGAGGTGCTATGAGCACCGCGGGTCTTTTCCTGGTGATACTAATCTTCATCTTGTTGGCGCCGCATCCAGTGCATCAGGATCTGGTGCTGGGAGAGCATTCATTCGTGGAGGCGTTGTCTCCTTTGAAGAATTTGCTGTTTGGTATTCGCAACATGGTTACACAATCATCGCGTGGATTGAGCTGTTGGACACTAAGAAATGGCCAGAGGTACCCCCTTCGGTGTCTGATGCAATTCTTCGCTATATTAGCCGCCATCACCACGCTCTGGAAAGTGCTACGCAAATGGAATCTGAAGAGACGGGTTCAGGATCATCTAACGATACGGTTTCTTCCAACGAGAGTTCGAACCGCGTACATGAGTCTTTGGTACCTAATTTCCCTGATTCAGATATGACGCTTCTTGACACCACAGCCTTTCGGACTTCCGATCGCCATGCTGTCGAAGCAGGCATGGATGCGGTCAGCGGCATTGCAAATTTAATCACTTCTCCAACAGCATCAACGGCAGCAGCAAAGGACCTTTCTTCGGTGGCACTTCAATTCAAGTTGACGAGCTACGATAACACGACCCTACGCATTCGTTTGAAGGATGTTGCCATCGTTTACACGATCTCCGAACGCATGAATTGTAGTCGTATGACGTGCGGCGAGCTCGTGCATTTGCTGAAAAAGCACGCACACAATCGCTCGTTAACTAAACCTGGGTATTTACGCGCCATGCGCGACCTTGTACCACGTGACGAGCTGTCGAACGAGGAACAAGAGTTTCTCTCGTTTCACTTGCTGCGTATCTTTACACTTTTCGAGAGTGAAAGTGTATTACAGAGCGGTGAGACGAATGGTATCAACAGCACTGATGAAGGTGAACACCAGAGCGGAACGTTTGCAAGCGGGGTGGGTACTAACACTATATCAGTTGAAACCTTGCAGCTGGTTGCTGGTATGTGTGTGTTTTGCGGAACAACAAAGAGTGCCAAGCTAGGTGCGCTGTTCAAGCTGTTTGCATCCCACGGGGATGGACACGTTTCTCGGCGCCGACTTTTCGAATTGCTGAAATCTATCCTTGTGGTGTTGTTTGCCTTCTCAAGCTACAATGCTACACGAGACAATGTAAACGACACGGGGTCTATTAGCTCCTGGAGTACTAACTCGATCGCAGGACGTGCAGCTGGCGCCTTGGTCTCCAAGATATTCTGTGAGGCAACATGTAAGCGCCCGGATTCCATCAGCCTTGCTGAGTTTGCTGCGTGGTATGCGGCAGGAGGCTATATGGACTGTCCATGGCTGGAGCTTCTTGACCTGTCTAAGTGGCCGGCCAAGGAAGCTTTTGAGGCGAGTAAACGCGAGAAACCGCTAATTTACGCTTTCGATATGCTTGAAGAAGGCAGCATTCTGCACTTCACAGAGAGTGATATATCGACGTATCTATTTATGCTGCGCTCGACGAAGCTTGGCGAGTTGAGCGTAAGCAAAGTTTATGATGCACTACTGGCCTATGCTACGCCGTCAGCTGAGGAGGCACTCAAGATGTCTAAGGTTGTTGGAACTCCGAGTCGCCGAGGCCAAATGTACTCATATGCTGCTGTGGAGGAAGATGAAGGAGCATATCTAGTTCTGACGCGTGCCAACTTTTACAAATGCGTGCGTAGTTTGGTATCGAAAGACGACATGTCAGAGAAGGCTCAGCAGACCTCGTCCAAGTTGCTCTCGCGGCTGTTTAACGTGTTCGATCGCAAGCGTTGTGGCCGTGTAAACGCCTTAGAACTTGCGTGTGGGCTGAGCATTTTGGGCAAAGGTTCTAAAAGTCAGAAACTCTCTTTGGCGTTCGACTTTATCACCAAAATGCGCCAACAGCGGCACAAAACACTTGCAAGCTATGCACCGGCGCCTCCCAGCACTTCTGTAGGTCTCGGTGGTTTTGGCGCACAAGGAACGGCTACGGGGGGGTTTGGATTTGGACTCGGAAGTGTTCAAAGCAGTCAGTTTTTGATGAGCAATGGAGGGTTTGGATTTCCTAGTACCCGTGATTTTGCATCAAGTGCGCAAGGAATGCGAGGTGGCACGACTCGTTACCCTCCACCATCATCAGCGGCTGAGATAAATGCGCTTCCACATTCGGTGTTGTTTATCTACCTACGCTCATTTTTACTGACACTCATGGCACTCAGTGATGGTACGTACCGCCTTGGGTTGGAGAAGATCTATGTGGAGGCTGATGATTTTATTGAGGAAGCTATGGGCGATCTCATGACGGATGTCACAACTAATGGAGGTGCCAATGGGACTGCCGCCATCAGTATGTCTGGCTACGGTAGTGCTCGCTCGCGCACTCGCGTGACCTTCGAGCAGTTTGGCGAGTGGTATAACGCAGGGGGTTATCAACTGATTTCGTGGGTAGAGCTTCTAGACGTGAGCAAGTGGCAGCAACAGCAGGACTTTCAGGATCTGTCGATGGTGACGTCAGGAGCTGGCCCTGCATCGGTTTATCAGAGCCAACGCATCGCCTCTTACATGGGCTCGCAAAATCGTGGCCCAATGTCTACAGCGGCTCTTATGCCAGTGGAGCCGATGCAGCCAATTCAACACTCCGTGAAGCCCGTGACACGACGGAGGCAGGTGCGCCAGAGCGACATTGTGTCAACTCCGTTTGTTCGTGGTCTTCCAGCACCAGCTTCAGGTCAAACACCTGACCTTCGCAAGTCTGCAGGTGCGACAAGTCTGTGCTCAGATGGTCCCGTTATGGTATTTGCCATTGCAAAGAACGCTGCAGAACTGCAGTTCTTCAACGAAGACATCTCGACGCTTAAACTGTTCCTTCGGCAAACGCAACTGCACACGGTGACGTCATGGGAGCTACAGGGTGCAGTTCTGGAAGCGTTGAATTTCCCCGCTGCCAACAGCGCTGGTATCATGTTGACACGTCGCAGTATGTTTTTGCGTGCACTTCAAAAAGTATGCGGAACATTACCTCTCACTGCTCCGTCAAGTGGATCTACCGATCAAGCTGGATTCCTGAGTGACGAAGGGATTGAGATGCTTCATTCGCTACTTGGTGTTTTCGTAGCTGAAGCTGCTTCAGACGATGAAGTTGAACAAATCGCAGGCGATGAGGTTGAAGATGACGAGTTGGAAGACCCGACGGACATTGGAGCAGCAATTTGCGGTTTGCTGGTGGTCTGCGAAGGTTCGATGCTTGAGAAACTCAAGTGTTGTGCAGCATTAATTTCCGATGACGACGGAGAGAGCGCTGATAAGGGTGAGGCAGAAGGCGATGAGGAACAGGAAGGCGACGGATTAATGGTGAAGTTGGAGACCATCAAGTCCAGTCTCATGTGCTTTTTGATGGCGTTCTACGGCATGAGTAGCTCGCTAAGCGCCGAGATGGCTCGCTATTCCTCCGAACTCGGCGCAGATGCCGTGTTACAGTCTTTTGCCGAATCATTGACCGAAAAGTCAACCACCCTAGACTTTAAGATGGAAGTATCACTTCGCATCTTCTGCGACTGGTTCAGCGAATCCGGCTATCCGTCGCATTCATGGCTCGAGCTGGCCGAACTCAATCACTGGCCAGCTGCCATTAATGTTTGTGGCAGCAATGGGATTACGGATTAAACAGGTTAAAGAACGAAGCAGATTGATTTTGATTTCCCAGCTCTTGCGCAGTGCATGCCCCATCCTCCTATTCCTGCTTGGTCTTGTCCTCTGCAGGGGTGTTTCCATGCATTAGGAATGCCATTCCTACTAAAATCACAAAGGCTCCCAGGAACCAGCGAGGGGGTAGATGCTCCTGGAAGAAGAAAAAGCCACTAGCAGCCGAGAGCATAAAGTTCACCGCTGCGCTTGTGACTGTGGCTGTGAGCGAGTCCGTCTCGTGTAGTCCCTTAACAAAGCAGCTGAGCATCAGGCTATTGGCGCCGAGCATTAGTACCAGACACAAGACGCGCACGAGATAACTCAGTAGACCGCATGAGTCAAACCATGACGACGATTGACATTGGGTTTCAAAAAGCTGCAGCGCGCTCGAGTCGCCATCGGCGCCGAGTTTGCCTAGTAAACCGGCGAGGGCAGCGAAGGAACCAGCTAGTGCGCTGTATACACAGACACATGAAGGAGATTATACACTGGGACAGGTAAAGTGATGAAGGCAGGAGGAGTACCTGTGACGCATTCGGTGAACTTCCTCAAATTCAAAGTCAATATGTTAGTGAAAAAAAACTACGTAGGTAGAAGTTTGCGCCCAACAATTCGTTCTAAAATGCGATAAAGTACGCCATTTTATCCTATGATAGTTTGCCCACATCACCTCTCAAGTATCTAATCTTCACCTTTCGAGATCATAAATCCCTTTACAATGTACAAGTCCACCGCACCAAAATCACCACCAGCTGTTAATTTAGGGACCTTGTTCTAACGTGCCAGCACGTGTAAGTAAACCGGAGCCGGATAGGGATATAGATGAGATAATGACTTTCGTGTGCTGTCGAAGACGCAGCGGTGCAATATCTCTTCAAGTGTACGAACGAACTCCAAAAGTGCTGAAGGAACGCCAACACAAACCAAGTCGTTCTATGTAGTTATTCACTGCTACCGTCCATTTTCATCTTAGCCTACAGCCAATAATCAAGAAACTCTCGTACTCTTGCCCCAATCTTTACCCTTACAATTCCGTTTAAAGGCTTCGGACTCCGTAACAAACCTGCGGGTGACGCTATAAAGACGTACTTCCACTTCTCTTATGCCTGTATCATCGCATGTAGTAACACTAGTAAGTCTGAGTGTAATGATAACATCGAGCTTTTGACTCAACGTGTTTAAAATTCTAGACTCCATTTGCTATCCAGGGCACAAGTTCATATACATCCATCACGTTTCAATAGACGCATATGTAGCAAAGAATTAGACGCATATTTAGCGATGCCGTTACGTCAGATTTCGAATCAGACACCTCAATTTCGCTATTTTCATACTAATGACGCTGCCTGCGTCCTGGGGTTCAGATGCTTGCAAAAAAGAGGTATTTTTCTGAGGACGACAAACGGCTTCCAGCCACTCAAATCTAAGCAATCAGTTTTCCCCGGTAAATTCAAACCTACAGGTTTTTAGCCCTACTTTCTTTTAATTACATATTAGATTATACAGGCTACGTATTATAGCATTAGCCTCTTCAATCATTGGCATTCTCCAATTTTCTTCCTCCTGTACAAGACACATTCAAGATAAAAATGGCTGGTCGTGTTACTCAAAGTGCTACCAAGAGATGGCTCGGTGACAAGGGCACGTGGCCCGTGCTCGTAACTTGCGTAGCTGCCGCTGGCTTGTGCACGGCGCAATGTGTGCGCTACTTATCCGGTCATCCGGATGTGAATTGGAACAAACAGAATCGCCAGGACATTTTCCGTTACAAGGAGGACGCGGGGGCCGATTGGCAGTCGCATCGTCGCAAAATTGCCACGATGCATAAGAATGTCATTAATGAAGCCAAAGGTCTGAACAAATAAGTTTGAGACATGTTGACGGGACTGTTTCTGAACCAGTACGACGACGCGGACGAAGCCGAGTCTATTGTGCTGTACCTTTTTTTACAATAACACGTTCTTCTTTTGTTCCGGCTCTTTTCCCGGAAGAAGGAAGAGCTAATGAAGCGCTTTTTCCTAATGTCTTTTACTGTTTAAACAATTTTATCTGGCTGTACGGTTTAAATGATTTTATATTTGGTTGTACTGTTTTTTATTCATAGGCTGTAATATTCTTCATTTCCAGAATAGTAATTTATTTCGTCATTTGTTTAAATGACACACTTCAAGCACCCGTCCTCTGTACCAAGCAGGACAAGTTGACGCAAAGGTAAAATTGCTACGCCATGGGCGACAGTTCGGCTCTTATTGCTTTTAGCAGCACCATTTGACTCCATGAGCTGCCACGATTCCATACGCACATTCACAGGAGGCTGCACAGACCCAATCGCTCGAGGTTCCGTCAGGAGTTGGACGCAGTGCATTCGAGCACCATTGACAATGTAGAGAACATTTGTGTCCATTGTCGAGTGGACCGAAATTTGTGCAGCGGAAATACCTTCGGGTATTCCTGTAATCGTCATCCGGAGTTGTGGAGAGTTGTGCCTTTGCAGCATCACGCGCCACACACGTGCCTCCTTGTCGGCGCCCACGACGAGCAACTGCGACGATGAGATTTGCATCAAGTACACGATACGCGTAGTAGCCTCCAGTGCCTGCCAATTCGCTGCCTGACGACCTGTTCGTGAGTCCAATAGTACCACTCGGCCACTTGTGGTTCCAAGAGCAACATAACCCGTGCTATCCATGAACGCGGCCACCACTGACAAGCGTAGACCCGATGCAGTGGAGCTAGAACCGATACCAGTGGCGTCTGCGAACCACTCGGCAACAACGCGTGGACCGGTGCGGGCATCTACACACACTACACGTCGCGTAGTAGCCACAGCTACATCGACAGCAGAGATACCAGTAGTCATTGAAACAACAGGCTCATGAGTCGCGACAAATGGCAGTCGCATTCGAATTTGACTAGTTTGGAGGTCCCACAGCATCATGCATGAAGCCGAAGCTGCTGCTGCCATTCCGTCCGCTTCGCCTGCCTCAGTCATTGCATGTCTAACCTGGGGCCCAGTTCGACCAGTGCGTGCAACTGCCAGGATTGGGCGATTGTCGGACACTCCGGTCAGTGTGGCTGCTGGAGTCTGAACAGGGTGACCTGCTAATCGCCACACCCGACAGGATCCATGTCGGCTTCCCGTCAAGACCAATTCTTCATTCGCATCCACACTTACACATCGTACCGAACTGGAATGGGCTTTGATGGACTGACGAATCTCACCATTGAAAACCCACGAGCTTCCTAAAATTCCTCCATTTCCCCCACCGCCTTCATAGCCACCAACTGGTGCATGGAGCATTCCTTCTTCGCGTCTAGCTTCAAATGGTTGGCGAATACGAGGTCGAAGCCAAACGGCGTCGGCGCTAGCGCGTTCAGGGGCCATAGCGACTTTTACGATTTTGCGTTGGCGGCGAGATTCCTGCAAGAGCAGTAACTCCTTACTCAGGGCAGTCTCCCATTGAGCAGCTTCCTTGTCAGCACCTACTAGCACCGTGGAGGGCACGCGAAGAAAGCTGGTCGCGCGAACCGAATACAGTCGAAGTGCATGGTATGCGAAGCGCAATAACTCGGGTGGATATGACATTGGATCGTCTGAGTTTGAAGTCAATGTCATAGACGCGTCGTCACCATCTCCACTGTCGTCATCTGCATCGTCATCTTCCTCATCACCAGCATCTTCTTCTTCTGCTGCCATTTGCATTCGTTGACGTATGTGAGTTTGGGACTGTGCTAGTCGGCTATCAAGGGCACTCATGTTCCGCTGGTCATTATTAAGCACCCGACTATGGAGTTCGCTAGTCCCGTTTAGATCAGTGCCAGCAGTGCTGCTCAGGGGTAGCAACAGGAGCTGAAGAACTGAACTGCCTGCAACGATAGGAAAATGTCGGTTGAAAAGCTCCTTACCCAAAAGGGTACGAAGCGGCACACACAGCTCGCTCACCAACTCGCTGGCTAGGTCCCACTGAAAATTGGACACTTCTAGCTCCGTATACACATCACTGCATCGCTTGAGGAAGCGGTTGATACCATTAACAACAGACACATCCGCCACTGTAGCTTCTGCACCGAGCTTTTGACACACAGCTACGATCGTGCGAGATAGACCCACCACTGTGAATGCACGTAAATTGCGGTGATCAGCATCTTTCATGAAGTTTAGACTGCGTAGCACTTTCGTTTTTGTCGAATTTGCAGCAGTCTGGCTTGCTCGCATCGATGTTGTTGGCTGGCTTCCCGCAGTTGCGGCTGCAATCACCGCCGTCGCTATACGAGGGTGTAGGAAGGGTGGAGATGCTTGTCCCAAAAGCTCCATAAGGTTACCACGTGTACGTCCAGACAATATATCGTGCAGATTCGTTGGATCATTTAGCGTACGAACCACATGCCTCAGAATGCGCAGTAATACATAGATTTCGCGCCCAAGTTCTTCCTGCAGATAAAATGGGTTCAGTAAGTGCATGCCTCAGCAAGTATGGTCGAGAGCGAATAAATGAACGTACCGGAATACCCTCAATGCGCACGGAACCAATCTGTTCGGAGAGAGATACAAGTCGCGGCAGCACATCAAAAAGCCGAGGTAGCAGCATATTGGCCACAGGGAACTCGCCCAGCTCACGACATACTTGCAACACAGCGTCCGCTACGTGATGTGATTCATAAAGCTTGGTCTTGGATAGGAAGGTAATATGGAACTCTGCACTTCCCACCGAGTCACTATCCTCCATGACATTTGGTGTCAAAGTCGGCTTTTTGTCGGTGCATCGGAGTGTCTTGGAGTCTGCGAGGTGTGTCCAGCGACTCTTAACGCGGCCAAGCTGGGCCAGTAGCAGTGGTAACACGTACTTAGCTGTAAGCGATGGGCCTAACATCGACGACGACGACAACTCACCGAAGGTCACTGCAATAAGTGCTGCTGACTCAGCAGCGAATGGAGATGGCGAATGTAAGGACAGCGACTCCAGCGACGACCTTACCTTCGTATCGGAATTTGCGGCTGCAGGTGGCATAAGCCACTCCAGTATCACAGGGACAAAGCTATCGAGAACCACAGCCGCTCCAAATGCACGCAAAAGGGAGCACAACACGCTTGGTGCTCCGAGGCAACATCTTAGAAGTGGCGAGCGCCCCAACTCGCTGCTCTCGTAAACGCGTAACACATCAGGTAGTAACTCAATGCGAGACCGTTCACATCCAAGCTGCTGCGCCATTTTGGGGAGAAGAAAAACAACAGCAGCAGCCACATGTTTGGCACGAGTGGTCTCAGTGTGTGACCTTGCTCGGAAAAAGCGCATAAGCTCTGGCATTGCTACACGAAATAGAAGCTCCGATAAACCTGACAGTGATGATAACAGTTCTCTTGCAATAGTAAATCTGGAATGCCAATCGTGCTCCGGGGCGCTGTGTAGCTTTGCAAGAAAGTTATAGACGACTATCATCTTTTTCGGGTACAACGCAGATGGAGCCACATGAAACGCATCCAGCGGAACGGTCGATAGTACACAAATCTCGTCCTCCGTAGCACGGAACGAGTTAGTTGTTGCACCTCGATATTCCAATCCGTCGATCTTACTGGCAAGAAGTAGTCGCTTGCGTGGATCTGGATGTAGCATATCCAACACGCTTTGCTTCAAATTAAGCGGTAAATCTGCAAGTTGTTCCGATAGGCCGTGGTTCCATGGAAGTTGCTGCTGAGCGGGCTTTAAGCTGCCTTCGGTAGCCAATATACTCGAAATCCATCCATCCCCATCCGTGATTTTCTTAGACACTTCATGCTTCTGTTGTCGTGAATATGCAGAAAGGTATTCTTTCAGAGAACGCCGCGAGAACACAGGTTTGTGCGTATACAGCTCAGCAGCGATACAGCCCATGGAAAATCTATCAGCAGCTTGTGCACGCTCAAACGGGGTCAACCCTTGCGCTGTAGATCTCATGAGTTCATCAGGGATGCGATATACCGGATCAACCATCTCATCCGCAACTACTTGAAACTCATCAAGCCCTAGAGCTTCTGTTTCTAGCACAGGGGGCGCATGGTCTTCAATGTCAACTTCCTGTTTCGTCTCAGCCCCTAGAAGAACAATCGGCAATCCAAGCTGTAGCAACTTCAGGTCCACATCATCAAGTGGCCCAGAAGCGTCTACACCGGGAATGGTATCGTTGGCAGCGTCTAATTCCGAGAGCTGCATGTCACCTACCACTCCACCAACAGCTAACATTAGATCGTGACCTGCACTAGCACTCCGATGGTGACCATGTCCGTGCCCATGACCCCCGCCGACGATGGTTGTCGCAGCTGTGCTATCATCCTCAGGTTGACGCAGTTGCTGCCACAGGTCGCGTAACAAATGTGAGCCAGTGGTCGGGCTACCACCTAGAGATGAATGGCGGATGTGATGCGAGGACGCCATGCCTTCTCCTCGCTCTCCGACTGACCCACTAAACCCTCCACTGACGTTACCTACACCGTGCGGTGCGACAACAGTTAGTACGCGCAGATGGTCCGCTGGCCCGCCACTTGCTGTGGAGCTTCGGCCATTTGCATTGCTAGAGGAGGTACTGAATGGCCCCATCGAGTTCGGCGGACTAGCCGACATTTCTGAGGCAATCGAAAACCCGCCGTTAGAAGCTTTGGTGATGCTGTTATTGTTGTTGCTAGGGTTGGATGAGTCGGAATAGAAAAGATTCCCCAGCCTGGACGCACCCAGCCCGCCCGATCCTGATCCGGATGAGGGTGCTGGGGGCGAGACAGCATCACGCCCGCCACCAGACAGGAACACTGGAGGCGATTTTGGTGGCTCTGTTGCATTCGCATGCGATCGAGTTCGAGGCTTGTTGCCTCGTCGGCGTTGCTTTAGATTTCGCATAATGACTTGGCTACGAGTAGCTTCATTCGGAGATGCCGCTGTCGATGGATTTGTGCCGCCAACTCCACTAAAGCCGGTAGCAGCATCCCCAGTATTCTGGCCATATAGAAGACCAAACTGCGAGACTTCGACCTCTTGCATACCCGCTCTTGATCCACCTCCTAGAGCACTCAGCCCACCTGAACTGGCACTTCCGTTCAAAGCTAATGGAGGCAGGGGTAGGCCATCGTTTTGGGCGTCCGTTACAACTTGCACCGCTCTCGTAAGCATGGCATTAACCTCCTTGGTGCTATTCGGAGGCCGCAGCGCAGCTCGAGGAATTTCTGCTTCCGTCTCGATAGAGCAGGTTGTCGATCGGTCCATCGGTTTATGTGGATTAGATGGTCGATGGTGACAAACCCGTCTAGGATGTGGAACAGTGAAAAGCTGCACGAAGCCAGGGCTTTTATCAGCAGCGTGAACTACGAGCGGGACATTTTTCTCAGTTATTGCACTATCGCCACTCAGCGCAGCGCCAAAATTCAAGTCAATCCACTTGTGCAGTTGTGTCGACACCTCGTCACTTTCTAGCATCGCGCGGTGGAATCGTACAAACTCTGAAGCAGCGTCTTGAGTGCCTTCAGTATCACCCCACACCGGAAACAGCAAATCATCCATGTCAGAACCATGAAGTGACTTGAACACGGTCGGGTCAGTGTAAAACTCCGGAATGCACTCATCAGGTGTCCAATCAAACATGCGCGTCATCGTGGATGGATACTCGCGTGCTTGAAAATCACCCCGAACTACGCGCCGAAGCAACGCCATTGGCGTCCGTCTTGCCAAATAGATGTAGTACGTGATCTCCGATAGACTCTCCGTGATATGATGGGGTACAACACTGCTTGCAAACGTGCGATCGAGTTGGGCATCGCCCTTGTTCAAACGGAATTTGCTTTTGCTCAGATCTCGCCAGCCATCATGTGGACCTGCCGTAAAGTCCGTGACCCATGGTAGAAACGGATGGAACACGCCGTCCTCCATGCGACGCCCAGCTGCCGTATTGAGAACCATAAGATACTCAAAATTGCTGAGATCACCGATACACCATCGCTCTGTAATTGATCTTGACGAACATGAATCAACATCACGAGACACTGGTATACTAACATTAAGTCGTATAGTTTCATCTCCACCCTCCGATTCTCCACCCACGTTGGAACAAGCATCGAGTACACGGGGCAATGCAGCAAGATGGAGCCACAGTGTATCGGTTAGATACAAATCTTGGGGAGAAAAGCCGTTACAGGCCAATCCTCGTGCATGTAAAAACTCGAGTACCTGGTTGAGCTGAAACAGTACGAGCCGTTTCTTTAAATCTCCAAGTGCATCCTGTTCTTTGTAACGTTGTAATTCCGAATTTGCATCCCCATCATCTGCATTACTTCCCAGTACGGATTGATTATACTTGAATACATCTTGAAGTGACTGTGCATCGTAATCAAATACGGCAAAAGTGCATGTTGAAGTTGCAGGTGATGTCGACGAACAACCCTTTTCTTTCTCGTCTATGTACACTCCCCGGAGTGTGGACAGGTGGGCGTTACAAGATGTCGCCTGCATTTCAAATAAATTTCGTGTAGCTTTAACACCATCTTCACGCGTATACAACGGGATATTAGTATACAAACTCTTGAGTACTGTTTTTGTCGATACCTTGCATCAAATTGATTACGCCAATTATAACCACAATCATAACCATAACCACAATCCCATATGTCAGCACTTATTGCTTTATTAATAATAATAATCAAATAAGAATAAAAACAATTATTATGTAGTCAATACATCGACGCACCTGTTGCAGCTCACAGACCTCGCTCTGCTTTAATTCTTGCGAGCTTCTGCTCATTAACGTCTGTTTTATATCCACCATCCCACCAAATGCTACTTCCTCTACTAAAAGCGTTTCTAAATCGCCTGATCGATTATTTTTTTCTTGTTTTGGGGCTTTGGCTCTTATTTTAGGCATTATGTTAGGCATCAACGGCGGTAGTTCGCGCACAAGCCACTCAGCCAATCGTGTGGCATCGTTCGGATGCGCAACGAGACAACGAGCTACCGATGGATCAGAGGATGCAAAAGAGAAGGACCAGCCTAAAGTCCCCCGTAGCGTCTCACGCACGTCATCCCGTGCCATCGTCACCGACGTAGCTATTGATCTATTTGTCTAATAGATAATTGAACGAATCTGATTGGACAATTAAAATACTATTGATAAAAATGTATATGTAAAATATTGCAATATTTATGTGACGTGTGTCGACCGATATTATCAGAGTTAAAGGCGCTTGATTCATATTCAGAGGTGAACTGGGCAATTTGCCTTGGGAAAAGCGCTTAAGCACTAAAGAAGCGATAGTCTCTCAAAGCATTTGGATATTGTATCCTGTACTGTCCACTCTGTTGAGCTGTTTTGCATTTTTTTGATCAATTCTTTCTTTACCTCCTGGTAGTCACAAGTGTTGTAGCCAGATTCTTCTTTATTAGAAGATCTTTCGACAGCTTCTGCTGTTCAGCTGATCTGGATGTTTCTTACTAAAGATTGCAACAATGTTACACGTACTGCAACTTGTTCTTGCTGTATGTATGGTGCGTGAATCTCAGACTTTCAAAAATGGCACGCGATTTTTAATATACCGCTCTTTCTGCTTTGGAACGAGCAATGAAGAAGCATTTGGTAGATTGGAACATTATATAGAATTCTTAGGCTGCTTTTGGCTTCAAATGTAAAACGATGTGGCGTCGCCTGGCTGAGGAGGCACAGCAATTTTACGTTATTTTTCTGTAAAAATTAACGTCATAAACTTGATTTTCTCTGCTGTAGTAAACACCTCCCAAGGCAAAGCTGCATGCGTGTTTATGCAACCCCTTTCTACCGTTCCTGCTGCTACATTTTAGCTCCAAATAGCCAGAGCGTAACATCTAAAGCCTTAAATGGTCATAAATGCCTCATCGTAAATTGTTGTCGTCGAAGGACGATCATTCGTCTGCGAAAAATGCATGTGTCGGAAGAACACTCTTCGTTCTGCTTTGCTCGCTCTTTCTCTGTGTAAAATCACTCCATTCCCAAGACTTGCAACGTAAAGAACGTTTGCAATGATTCAGAGTTTATTTTTTAACTACTTTGCCAATAAAAAACGAGAAAATAAAGTTTTCGTCAAGTCATTCATGGAGTCAGTGTATGATGGATGTACCAAATAACTGGCCTTCACATCCATTATTACAAGGTCCTCCTTTTCCGAATAAAATAAAAAGACTCTTTTTTCTCGCATCGACTTCTCTTTTCTACCATCGACACGAGATCTCGTCGCGATTGGCTGAAGTAACATTAGCTACATTCACATTTTTACGAATTGTGTTTGTGTTCCATACTGAATATAAGTGCCTTAAGAAAAAAAACGTCCATCTAAAAATCTTGGTTCGTTATATTTTTTTTGTCAGCACCGGGCCAGGGACCATTTGTGCTTTCTCAGTCTTTTACACTCTGTCCACTATATATTAATCGACATACAAAAGAGGTACTACCTAATCACTTTTTCATACAATTTCCAATACAATTTTAGCCAAGGGGAAGAAATGGCATCATTATTCAAGAACAAATACATGCCTTTAAGTGAGGCCAATGTCTCTCCTGAACGTGTTGCTACTTATGATGGTCAGTATATCACGCTATCTTCATGTCCAAGTACTTGTGCTTTTACTATGGGAAATTATCTTGGTGGAGGGATTGCTGGTGTTGTCTATGAAGCATTTGATCAACGATTTAAACGACCCGTTGCTGTCAAAATTCTTAATCCAGTGGGGTATAAACTTACAAGTCCTGGGACATTACGTCGTGCTGAGATTATTAAGAAAGGAGTTCCAGTACTTGGAAATGTACGTGGAATGACGCTGGATAATGTCTATTGGGTTCATTTACCAAGACGGAGAGAATTATTACCTTGTTATGTCACGGGAGGAGGTTCGACACCTCCGATTTTACGGGAATTGACATTGGAAATGTGTGTCAGTTTGTGGTTATTGGACCATCATGACGAAGAATTACAGGATCGAAGAAGACCTCGACGTACTGACAGAAGAACGAGTACCTTGTCCTGTGAAGATCCAGTTCAAGAACCTTCTCGAGCCGTAGCTGCAGCTTCCGCGACAAGTTCAGTAGCTGCAAATCAAAGTCAATTGGAACAAGTTCATGAACAAGAAGAACAAGAACAAAGACAAAGAGGTGATAATGAAGAAGAACTTGTGGTGAATGACGTGTCGTATGTGATTCCATCACTACCGGCTAAATACCGGGCTTTTCTTCAAGCGAGGAAGACCATTTATCGAGAAATTGCCCATATGCACAAATTAACGGGCAATAGTGTAACTGGAGAAAGAATTGGCAGTGGGCATGAAAATGTACTACAATTGTACGATGTTCTGGAACTTGTTCAACCGTCTAAGTCGACAATCTTTTTAGTGCTAGAATTGGCATATGGAGGTGAATTATTCGATCGCATACGAGGAGACTCGGGAGTGGAAGAAGATGTCGCGAGGATCTATTTTAAGCAATTATTGGCAGGTGTGAGATATTGTCATCAGCTTGGAATTGTGCATCGAGATCTCAAGCCAGAAAATCTGCTATTGAGCGACTCGGATGTGCTCAAAATTGCAGATTTTGGCTTATCAGCACACTTTATTGCAGCTGTTAGCAGTGGAGCTAGTGCAGAAGACCATGATAATAATGGCGAGAGCGGGATCACAAATCTCATGGCACCGTCGCGCTTTCGACGACTAAATTCGATCGTTGGCTCTCCTCATTATGTGGCACCTGAGGTTTTGCAGAATGCGCGTTATGGATATGATGGACGTAAAGCAGATATGTGGAGTAGCGGTGTTATTCTGTACGGATTACTGGTAGGCACGCTACCTTTCGGACGGGACCTCGTCACGTGCTCACGGTATCTCAAGTTCACTGAGTGGCTGCGGTCCCTACCTGTTGATCCGCACACAGGTAAGTTGCTGCTCGATGTCAATGCATTCCATGCTGGAGGCAACACCAGTAACTCGAAGCAGCAGCTACCGGAGATGTCCACCGCCCACTCGAGCTACCACGCGACTTCGCCGATGCTGGGGCTTATGCTTAACAGTTCGAATATGCTTTGGAGCCAGAACCAAGCCACCGGATCATGCTCTCCGTCGGCGAGCGGCAATAGTCCGTTGTCACCTGATGCCAGTATGATGAAGTCAGGATCCGCTGGTGCTGGTGGCGTCCTGCCGCGTCGCTCCGTGGCATTCCCGACGTGGTTTTTCCCGTCCACATTATCACCATTGGCTGCATTCCTGCTAACATCGTTACTCCACCCTGATCCGAACAAACGAATCTCGTGCGAGGAAGCTTGCAAATCAAGTTGGGTGCTCGAGGCGTAGAGCCTTGTTCAAGACATTTGTATTTGCCTTAACAACAACATCAGTACTATAGATGCGTATCTACTAAATAATATGTATTTGAATATCTTCTGCCGTGGAGCTGGCGTCATTCGTATCTCGGGCGAGACATGGCAATGGATTTGGCGGCATTTGTGAAGACTGTGAAGAAATCAAGGCACCGACCAACGCTGAAACTTTTTGGCGCTGCAATTGTTGTTGTGACTATCTGCAATGATGATGTTGAACCTACAGATAAAGCAACAGGAGAAAGTCTAGCTTGAATACCGAGAGATGCGCATGACAATCGAGTGTGTCAAACTGTCTTTATCCTGTAAATGCTTTCAGGTTTGAGTTGGCGCGTTCAATATGTCGTCGGCATTCATATATTGGAATTGTTTCACGTTTTGTCCAGATGCGTCGGGTCTTTCTTAACTGTATCGCCCGTCGTAAGTCATTAAGCGAAACCTGAGCGTATTGGCTGCACCGTTGCAAGCTGCCATGTGTTAACTGGTTTCCAAGCGCATGATACAAGTGCTAGTCGCTGTGCTTCCAGAAATCCACACCTCGGTGTTAGCGCTATGGTTCAGCAGTATGTCAACGGCTTTTTACTTTGGCACAAAGAGTCACACGACAGCAACAGAGTCATTTTTTCACGCGAATGCTTCGTGCCATGCCCATGCTCCATCATGTAGTTCGTCAGGAGCTCCAACAACAACACTCGATGGAGGAAGATTAGGTGCAATGCTGTCTGCTGCGATAGTTAACGAGATGATGTGGAACGAGTTGCGCAGACAATGTTTTCGAGCCGTTTGAACCTTGCAGCCGCTGCAAGATGAAGAATCACGATGGCTATAAAGTCCATGCCATACCAGAAGTCATTGGCAAAGGCAGGTGACTGTCAATCTTCCACTATTGATGCTACAAAGACATTTTCTTCGATGCTACGCGTGTGTCTCCGACACTTGGTTTGCACTTGGAGAGCGCGACTATTTTCTAGCGACAAGCTTAGCCGCTTCTTGGCCTAAAGGACCTCAATTAAATTGTTGAATGATGATTGCAGCACGTCGAATGTCACGTTTCTTCTCCGTCTCCGATTTTCTTTGAAGGTCGAAAGCTTGAGGGTTTCGCGCATGCTTGTTCATTCTAGCTACCGTGACGAGATTTTCACATTTGAACGAGTTGACTCACTAACTCAACTTTATATTTCACATTAAGCATCTTCAGACCTCGTACAGGCATCGAACTCTGAGCGAACTTGGATATGGAAGCTACAAGTCTTTGGCTATTGCTGTTGTTATCGTTCTGTGTCTGCCCGTCGAATGATAATCTTGCTCCCTTACTGCTTCTTTCACCAAAGCGCGGAGCTCCTTGAGATTCTTCAGACCACGACTCAACTGTTGCTGCATCTGATCGATTGAGTCGCGCATGACACGAAGGTCTTCGCTGTCGATGGTGACCTCATTAAACACTAGTCCATACTCATCCTCGTCCATTTCGAATGGAGGTTCTTTTCGAGCAAAGTATTTGCTCCTCCTTTGCTCGGCACCACGGATCAGAAAGAACTGTGCATGAGGAATCAAGTACTCGACTCGGCGTCGCTGTTCTACCATGCGACGTTGGCATGATTTTCTCCGGCATGAACATCGGCGGCATGTTTTGAATTGGTGTGTGAAAACCATTGATACTGAAGGTGTTTTTGTTGCTATTGGCGGCACGTCAATTACGCAAAATAAGAAGTGAGACTGCATGAAAGGAATGAAACTCGACAACGTGCTACGCCGTCAACGAACCCGTGAGAAGGACAACGAAAAAACGTTGACGGGGCTGACAGCATTTTGAGGGCTTTAAGGGTTGCGTTTTTTATCTTTAAAATCATAGGAGCGGCTTCCAGCTTCGGTGGCGTTCGGCGAACCAATGAGACGAAATGCGATGAAGCACAAGTTGAGACAGATGGAGGTAGAGAATATGTTGGTTTACATTGGACACTTATGTGACATGGTGGTTCTACACAATCAAATCATGACCGCGGGGCTGGTTTGCCTCTTGCCGCCGAAGGCGTCCGAATTCACTAGCCAAATCGTTGAGTGGACCAGTCGTTGGCTGAAGTTTTGTTTAGTGTCACGCAACTGTTGCGATCCGCAAAACAACTGATCACAGAGAGGCGCAACGACTTCGTTAGCGTTCCGATCCGATAGGAATTTTCTTGTAAAAAGGGAGACTATGATGAGCAGACGACAATTAATTTCATTGTTCGATTGGAATCACGCTAGCTTTATACCTGCATACCGGTACAGAAAGTAGAAGCGTTCTACGCAAATGTTTTATCTTATGATGATGTTCTACATGTCCACTGATAAACCGAGTAATCACCGATATACTGGCGATAAACTTTGTCTGCGTATGTTCTACTAACACAATTCACCGAAATACCGGTGACCAACCTCATGATTCTGTCGTTCGTTTTTCGCTCTCAATATAACACGTTGTGCTATTTACATCATCTGATTCGCTCTTAAAAAACTTAAGAAAGCAGTACAGAACTCACTCCATACTACTTGCGTAGAACTTGCGCACCTATCGGTCGGAACGACTGGCAGATCTAAATTCGGTTTGACGAATTTTGTAATATTAATGCGAGCAGGTCTCCGTTACAGAATTCAGCTTCGAAAGGAGGCAAAAAGCTGTTAAGACACCTACATTCCGATCCTTTAATATAATTAAACTATCTTTTATTTAATTAATAAAGAAAAGTATCTATCCGTTTGCCATCGTGCTTTTTCTGGGAATTCGAATTGACTGATTTTGTGTTTTATATTCATTCATATTCGCTAATATGCATTGAAAAACGTATTTGATCGATATATTTGGATGTCTGAATATATAACGAATTTTATTTGTGAAATCTGATAGGGTGAAGTAAGATTATTTGGACTAAAAAGTACCTATGAGCCTGGGGACGACGTCCCATCGGTGGTGTAATGGTTTGCTTACCATGTATACAGGTCTGTGTAATTGGCACGGGTTCAATACCCGCTGCCTGCCAAATTGGGCATATTGGAGATTTGAGTTGATCTATTAATCGAACTTTGGTTTGCTTGCGGTAAACACTTTCGAGTGCTGTCGTGTGGTAGTCGTTACTTAACCCTTGCATGAAAACGAGAGGCCGTCCCCCAAGCTTGCTTGGGTCACACACTGAATATCTTCTTCGGATGGTGGCCGGTAGTAGTGCTATAACGGTAGAAGCCGAAGGCGTATAGGTCCGTAATAACGGTAGGACCCGTATCCCTTCAATATGACTTCGTAATAAGTGACGCAAATCGGCTTAAGCCGTGACTTCACACGGGCGCATTAGCATACCAATACGATTAATAAGGAAAAAACAAAGACCGATTAGCCAACTAGGCAGGTATAAGCCAAAAGCGAATCTCCAAATCCTCTTCCTGAAAGGGTAAAGGTGTAAGGCAAAAACCAATTGCAAAGGCCAAAAGCCAACTACCAATACCCGCAAGGGTAAAGGCTATAGTCCGAACGCCTAAATACACTTGATTACCTAAATAATATTAAAAATAGTGTACGTCCATCCATCCTTTCATATGTTTTAGGCATGTTGATTGGCCAGCTTAATATTTTGCAATAATTGGTTTATGTCGCACTTTGCATTAAGATCTTTACTACAGATTTAAGTCCTTACGTGGTGCTACAATTAAAGATGGAAAGCCCACGGTGGCGCCGAAATCGTCTGGCCCGGGAGCGACGTTCTCGGCAGCGTGCCAAAGAGACGGAAGAACAGCGAGCCGCATGACGGCAAGAAGCGCGCCGTGCGCAACGCACTCGGCGGCGACAATATAAGAACGTGGCAGCAGAGCGCGAGCGCAACCGAGTGGCGCACGCGGAACGAAGAGTCGAAATGACCCACGAAGATGCAAGGCTTGAGTGCGAGCGTAACAGAGCGGCGCACGCGGCACGACGAGACGAAATGACCCACGAAGATGCAACGCTTGAGCGCGAGCGCGACCGAGTGGCGCACGCGACACGACGAGACGAAATGACCCACGAAGATGCAACGCTTGAGCGCGAGCGCAACCGAGTGGCGCAGGCGGCACGACGAGACGAAATGACACGTGAAGACACAGTGGCAGAGAGCGAGCGCAATAGAGTGGCGCACCAGCAAGCTCGCGCCGCCGAACCGGACCTTCCGGTCGCACGTCGCGCCGTTTTAGCTGACGCGTCGAAGCAACGCTATGTGCTCAATCGGGCAGATATGGTCTGCCGCAATTGCGCAGCACTTCATTGGATTCAGGAGCGAGTGCAGGCTCTCGGCTCAACCCTGGCAAACCCGCAATTTTCGCTGTGCTGTGACCGCGGCAAGGTAGCTAATATACCACCGCTAGCGCAACCACCTGAGCCGCTACGGACCCTGCTGCGGGATCAGACGCCCATCGCCCGGGCTTTCCGGCAAAATATTCGTGCGTACAACAACGCGCTTTCTTTTACGTCTTTGGGTACAAAACTGGACGATCGCTTTACTCAAGGTGGCGTTTACACGTTCCGACTGCAAGGCGCCCTATACCACCATATGGGTGTGCTCCTCCCGGAGGCAGGACATGCAAACGAGTTTGCCCAGCTTTACATTGCCGACAACAGCGCGGCGCTTGCTGGCCGGATGAATGTTTTTCCGACCCTGAATCGCTGCGTCCTCGAAGAACTTCAGACGATTCTCGAACTGAATAACCCTTATGTTCAGTTGTACGAGCACGTTCGTCATCGTATGGAAAGTGATCAGATTGTGGATCTGGAAATGCGTCTATTCTGCCTGCAGTCGAACGACAGACGCAGGTACAATACACTTACGGCAAATTAAATTGGCGCAATCATGGTGGGAGACGGTTACGACGGCAGCATCTTCGATAGTGACATTGTCCTTAAAAGCCGCGACGGGCGCTCGTAGTGCATATCAGCATTGAACTCCGCCAACACTCCACTCCACTATGTCCTCCTTTTTCCAGACGGCCGACAGGGATGGACGCCAACGATACCACTCAGGGGACTTGAGTATGACGCTGGAGGGAGGCTGTTCCAAGACAATGACAGGGATGCCGTCCGTGGGAGGGCAGGATCGAAACGCGTGTCACAGATGCAGTACTACTCCTACATGCTGCACCCTAGAGCACCAGGGGAGCATCTTATTCTGTCCGGGCGGCTCTTCCAGCAATACGTCGTGGACGCGTGGGCATGCGGGGAGCAAAATCGTCTGCAGTACATCGCCGACCACCAAGGCGAGCTGAGGTGCGAGTTGTATTCCGGAGTGATGGACGTAATCACTGAGGGAGATCACGACGCCGCGCAAGTAGGGCGCGAGTTGATACTTCCGTCGACTTTTGCCGGAAGCGACGGTCAAATGAGTCAGCTCTACCAGGATGCAATGGCCATCGTGCGCAAGTGCGGGCGGACGGACCTTTTCATTACATTAACGTGTAATCCAAAGTGGCCCGATATCACAGCGGAGCTAGAATTTGGACAGAAGGCGCAGGATCGGCCCGACTAAGTCGCAAGAGTTTTTCACATCAAGTTAAAGGAGCTCATGCGTGACCTCAGCGAGTGGAAGATCTTCGGAAGCGTTGTCGGCAAAGTCTGGGTTGTTGAATTTCAGAAGCGCGGTCTTCCGCATGCGCACATCCTCTTAATACTTGATGATGCATCAAAACTACGCACCGCCGAGGAGATCGACCCGGCCGTGTCAGCGGAAATCCCGGATCAAGGTATTCAACCGGATGCACACGAGACCGTCACGCGCAGCTTAGTGCATGGACCTTGCGGTGTGGACAACCATGCATGGAGGACGGCAAATGCACCAAACACTATCCGAGAGCCTTCGCCGACCAGACGTCAACCGACGTGGACGGCTACCCTGTATACCGACGGCGTGATGATGGGCGGTTTTTGTTGACGCAAAAGGCCGCCATGTGGACAACCGCTGGATTATGCCGCACAACATCTACCTCTGTTGCAAGTATGATGCGCACATCAATGTCGAGGTAAGTCTGACGTAACTGCTTTCAGAGAAGACGGCGAGGCGTCCTAATTTACACTGACTAACACTGAAAATGTTCAAAAACCGTTCATCGATCACTGCCATCAAGTATCTTTTCGAATCTGTTTACAAGGGGCACGATCGTACGACCGCAGTGCTACAAGACGAGAGCGAAATCAAGCAGTACATCAACGCGCGCTATGTTTCTGCGCCGGAAGGATGCTGGCGACTTTTAGGTTTCAAAATGCACGACCACTCGCCGCCCGTCCAGCGCTTGCAAGTTCACTTACCGGGACAGCAGCACATTGTATTCAATGCGGATGGATACTTGATGGACACGGTGAACGCGGACCGTGCCCGAAAAACGACGCTTACTGAGTGGTTTGCAGCCAATCGAACGATTTCTCTCGCGCGAAATACGACATATCTGGACTTCCCATCCCGATTTGCGTGGGGGAAAAACAAGGAGTGGACGGTCCGGAAACGCGGGATGTGCATCGGCCGGCTCTACTTTGTAAGCCCAAAAGCAGGCGAGCGGTACTTCTTACGGACACTTCTAACGACTGTGAAAGGACCAACATCCTTCACCAGCCTGCGGACATACGACGGCGTCGAGTACGAAACGTTCAAGGCAACCTGTGTCGCGCGCGGGTTGTACGAGAACGACGAGGAGTGACAGCAGTGCTTGCGTGAAGCTTCGGTGATGAAGAGCGGAGCGCAACTACGCTGTTTGTTTGTTACGATACTAATTCACGGAACGCCTGCTGAACCGAGACGGCTATGGGATGAGTTTAGCAGCCATTTGTCGGAAGACTGTGCCCATCAACTTCGTCAGCGTGGAAATGTCGAGCCGTCAGCGGAACAGATAGCTAGCTTCGCTCTCAATCTCATCGCGCAGCTCCTACTGGGGTTCGACAAGACGCTCGCCGACTTCAACCTTCCGGCACCAGCTTTTCGAATAGACGAACTCGAGGGCAATTGCTTTATCATAGAGCAGCTTGCGTTCGATGCCAATGCCTTAAGACAAGAGACTGACCGTGACATTCAAACTCTTAACGCCGATCAGCTCAACGCTTACCGTGAGGTCATGCTGTCCTGCAACCAAGGGGACGGCCGCATATTCTTTGTAGACGGTCCAGGCGGAACAGGAAAGACGTACTTGGAAAATGTCATGCTGAAATCGGTACGTAGTCAAAAGAAAATCGCGCTTGCAGTCGCATCCCCCGGCATCGCAGCGCTGCTGTTGAGCGAGGGACTTACGGCGCACACAAGATTCAAGATTCCTATCGAATTGAAGCCAAACGCGGTATGTGCGATCAGCAGACAGAGCAACCTTGCAGAGATGATCCGCCGTACGACGCTAATACTGTGGGATGAGGCCCCAATGATGAGTAAATTTGCTTTCGAGGCTGTGGACCGCACGCTACGTGATATAAGCGATCGGCCGAGCTCGCCGTTTGGAGGGATCACTTTCGTTATGTGTGGCGACTTCCGTCAGGTCCTACCTGTCGTCCCAAAGGGCCTACGTCCAGACGTTGTCGCAGCTTCAATTAAGGAGTCTTACCTATGGACGCATGTGAACGTCTGGCATTTGCGAAAAACATGCGCGCCGTCGAATCCAAGCCAACCGCAGACCTCGGAAACAAGACGTTTGCAGATTGGCTGCTTGCTGTTGGAGAGGACCGGCTGGAGAAGCTTGACGAGGACCGTATACGCTGCCCTGAAACAATGGTTATTGACCCTCAATCTCTCGACGGGCTGATTAATTCCATTTATGCTGGCGTTGCGGATGCTGTAATGAATCTACGAGAGTACTTCAGCCGTCGTGCTATCCTTGCCGCCCGCAGCGACAACGTTGCGGACATCAACACGGCGGTACTCAACATGATTCCTGGAGGGACTTACGAATTCCTCAGCGCCGACAAGGTTGATGACGAGGAGGGCGCCAATGTCATTCCGACCGAGTATGTAAACCGACTAGACATAAATGGCTGGCCGCCACATCGCCTGCAGCTTAAAGTTTCCTCACCCATCATGCTCTTACGGAACTTGGATGCATCGAGCGGCCTGTGCAACGGCACCCGTCTCATCGTACGCCGGTGCTCCCCACGTGTTATTGAAGCTGAAATTTGACGGGAGCTCACGCTGGATACGTGTGCTTCATCCCACGGATCGCGCTAATTTCCGAGCAGTCAGGTCTTCCATACGCCGTCAGGCGGAAGCAGTTTCCTGTTCGCTTGGCTTACGCAATGACAATTAATAAGTCCCAGGGACAGACACTGCAGCGAGTGGGTATATGTCTTGCAAAAGACGTATTCTCGCATGGACAATTGTACGTTGCCTTCTGTATATTATAGCGTTACAGAAATTCGCTAATGTGTATTCGGCGGAACGACGGGTTTACATTGGCCTGATTGCACATTGACTTCAATACCTATTAATTTACCTAATATAACTTGATATTCTAAGCAGAGTGATTGACCAGTATACATGTACTGTAGGGGTATCCGTCGGAACGACGGGTAAATACCCTCGTCTATATAATAAAAGAATACTGTCTGTCTGTCTGTCCGTTTGATCCTTTTTCGGCATTCAAATTGGCTAAATTTTTTTCATTTCAATTTTGGATTGGCTGATTATGCATTTTGGCTGATTTTGCATTGGCAGAGTTTGCATGTTGCACTATTACTACATGTGCAGATATTCATATCAGAGAATTAATGTGTCGTACTTCTGTCTATAACATCAATATACGAAACGATGGCACACATATGTGTTCAAATTCATCACTACATATTGCAATATCAAACGCAGCTTTTTATAATAATAAATGAGAGACATTCCTAATTTTTTTATTAAAACATGGGCTCAGTCCTCAAATGCCCAGTCCTCATATATACTTTATACCTTGGCATTGGCTAAATCAAGCGTTGTCATCAGGTTGTACTGGAATCAATTATATGACTCATATGTATTGTGTCATACTCATTTAGATTCCTCAATCAACCAGATGTTGTAAATTAAAAAGATGGGTACGATGTCAAAAGCAGGCTTCGCGCACCGTGTCGTCGAAACGACGGGTACAAATTGACCTTTGAAACGACAGGTACACTTTGCTCTTCTTACCCATTGGCTATCAACTATATTAATTTACTTGAGAAAACTGGATATATAATAAGGTAAAATGGTGGGCCAATATGCTATCAGCGTAAAATTTGCGCACCTATGTGTCGGAACGACGGATTAAGATCCTAAACCTTAGTATCAAAAGCTGCATACAGACTGAAAGTAGCATAAAAACTGATTGACACACCAACATTCGGTCCTTTCCATTTGATTTATTTATATTTATGGTTCGCTCGGACCTTTCCGTCACAACGTCGGATGAACACAATTACTTATTTGCATTAACGTAAGCAAATTTCCATCACTTATATTTTGAATTAGTAATATGTATCAGGTATAGCAATAAATTTCGTCGGACATCCATTTATAGAAATGGGTATCATGACTAGAATTTGTATAGTAATGTCCATTAGTCCATCATGCTATATAATTAAATGGAAATTGCACGAAACGATGGATACACACTGCATTTTATACCCATCACTATAACCTTAGCCGACCCGATTTATTAAGTAAATGATGCATATATATATACTACTTCGCACTGTCGGAACGACCGGTGAATGCCCTAACGAAACGCTGCGTTAAAGTTGGCCATATCTATTAGCGTAACTTTTGCACGCATGTCCAACGGATGAACACTCAAGCAAATCACTGCGCTTCAGGTGCCTATATAATCTAATATGCACCGTCGGAACGACAAATAAACATCCTAGCAGATTGTTGCGCATAAAAAACCTGCATATACAACTTTGTACCGTTGGAACGACGGGTGATCAAATGAAACCTTTACGAAGCGACGAGTACACGTTGACCTATATATCCATCTATACCCTGAGTCAATTCAATCATTTAACGTTAAATGATGAGCTTACAGGTCAAAAGGCAGACCATGTTCGTCTAAACGACGGGTGAACACCCTAACTTTCAAAACGATAGGTATACATTGACCTTTATACACATTACCTTTGATACGTATGTAATTACCTAAGTCAATATACGGTCAGCGCCAAATTTGTGCACCTATCGGTCGAAACGACGGGAACACTCCTTTATATGTATAAATAATAGCATTAAACCATGTCCGTCGGAACGACGGGTACACACCCTAGTAATAAAAGAATACTGTCTGTCTGTCTGTTTGATCCTTTTCCGGCATTCGGATTGGTTACTTTTGCATTATTTGCTAATTTTGGATTGGCTGTTTTTGCATTTTGCACGAAAATTACTTGAGCTAAGTGCGTCTGGGTACATGTTTCCTATATATAATTAAGTCACGAAACGATGCGTTTCAACCTTCATAACCATCATTACATATAGCTATATCAACACAGCTTTTATGAATTTTAGATGAAACACATGCTTTTTATTCGTTTCAATCCATGGGCTCAGTGCTCAAGTAATACTTAAGAAGTTGGCAAAAGTAAGCGTTGTCATCAGATTAAAGTGACTTCGACTCAAATTTAATGCATCATTCGTATCAATTTCAATTCATGGGCTCCGTACCCAGATAATACACGAGGAAGTTGGCAAAAGCAAGCGTTCTTATCAAATTTTATTAGAGGTATAAGTGATGTGACCCATATGTGTTGTATTTGTATTTTGTATATATTGTTACATGGGCAGATCTTCATAAAAGAGTGTCCATATGTCGTGCTTCTATCTATAAAATGTATATACGAAACGATGGCACACATAAATGATCATATTCATCGTCTATATAATAAAAGAATTATGTCCGTCCGTCCGTAGTGCCTGAGTCAACCAAATATTCTAAGGTAAAAAAGATGGGTACGAATATCAAAAAAGTAGACTTTACTCACCATGTCCGTCGAAACGACAGGTACACACTGACCTTCCTACACATTGTGTAACGGGGTTACACGACGGTTGTAGCGTCTTTCCGAGAGTTTACGCTTAAACTCTCCTTTCTATTGCATATAATGCATTATTATACTTCTCTTTAGAGAGGTATTAAGTATGAGCGTTATAATACGGTATTCGGTAATACCGTATCTTATCGATTGGGATTCGATAAATCACTAACGCTGTATTAAGTACATCATACACAGATGTTTAGACGATACGTCGTCCAATAGCAAAGTCTGCATATAATAATTACTATTATAGTAATTAATCTAGTGTAGTGTACTTAGAGTAGGACTATTCATAAAATCTTAAAGCATAAATATAATCAGTTCTCCTTTTGAGTTTAAGATCGCAAGTCGTTCTGACTTGTTCTCTTGTGCACTTCGTGCGTTGGTTCTCTGAACCCCTAAGCTTCTAGCTTGTTCTTGCACTCTGTGCGTTGGTTCTCTGAACCTTAAGCATATTGCTTTATTGACTAAAAGTCTCTTTCCTAATTCCTTAGAACAGGGTGACTTTAAGTCGTTTAATTAGTTCCTTAGAACTAAGTGGCTTTTAGCCTTCACTCTATTTAGTTCTCTAGAACTAAGAGGCTTCCAGCCGAAAGTCTTCCTCTGGTTAAAGAGCTGTATAGCTCCGCTACACTTGGTAGCACTTGTAGTCAATCCTACACCTGAGTCCTTAAAGACTGACCCTCTGTGAGAATGAAGAATCAAAATCACCTCTCTGAGGCACAACGACTCGCCTTAGATAAACTATCTGCGTTCGTTGGGCCCGATCAAATCGAGGCCCTTTTGACATAAGGCCCCGAGGTTCTAAATGCTCGCCTTGAGGCCTTTATGCGTTATGAGGCAACGCTCCTCGGGCAGGTCCATGACCAGGCAGCGTCAGCCGCGCCTATACAGTACATTCCGGTACCTGTGACCGATGCAGAGCCAAAGGCTCGTCCACTTGTTTTAAGTGTCGAGACCTTCGAGGGGAAGGAGGGAGAGAATCTTCTCCTCTGGATCCGAGAAGTTGAAATGGCAATGAATGCCGCCATGCTTGTATCCGATAAGCAACGAGTTGGCTTGGCCATTTCTAAGCTCGGTGGAAGAGCTAGAGAGTGGGCTCTAACGAGCGATGTCTCTGTAAATGCTGCATTTCCCACATGGGAAATGCTTAAAAAGCAATTAACTTGTGTGTTTGCACCGCCTAATCAGGCTTATCGTGTGCGCTCACGCTTCCTAGCTACCCGACAGGGTAAGAAAGAATTGTCGGACTATGTCCAAGAGTTGAGAACTCTCATTGCTGCTATGCAGCAGGACCCACTGGCAGAGGAAGTCCGAGTAACCATTTTTATGGAAGGACTTCGCACTGGGGTCGCCAGGACGGAAGTTTTCCGTGTCCAGCCTTCAACTTTTGAGGAGGCAGTAAGCGTAGCGTTTAACGCTGAATTTAATTATAAATCTGCTCGATATGGTCTGCCCTGGTATCAATCAAATACCTCTAATAGGGCGGAACCCATGGATCTCAGCCATGCTGAAGAAGCTGAGCTTCAAGCTGCTGAACAGCAAGGTAGCATCCGTAGATGTTATATGTGCGGAAGCACTAGGCATCTCCGCCCTAGCTGTCCGTTGCGAAAGCAACGTTCAAATCGGCAAAGCCGAAACCCTGCTCCTAGCCAAAAGGCGAGCACCGCAGGGGAAAATGTCGACTCCCAGTAGGCGCGGGGCGCCCTACTGGGAAAGAACTAAGTTCTGTTGAATCTTTAGGAGGTAAAGGTAAACAGGGCTTAGCCCCAGGTGGTTCTGTGGATGCTCCCATAGAACAAAATTACAAGCCAGGCATGTTGATTGTGTCGGCAACCGTTAAGGGTTTTGAGAAACCATGGTAAATTTTAATTGACTCAGGGGCGTCAGGGAATTATGTCCGACGTCGCTCCCTTGAGGGGGAGTCAGCTGTATGCTGAGGCGCTAGAAGCGCAAGAGGGTGACAGTATAACCGTACGTCTCGCGACCGGTGTACGTGTCACCGTTCCTAAAGTTCCGTTGAACTTAGGTTTGAAGTTCTTAGACTTCAGTAGCGTTGAACGCTGTCTTGTCCTAGATTTGGACTCGAGATATGATCTAATTCTCGGTATGGCCTGGCCGAAACGCCATGAGCCGTGGATCGATTGGAGATCCAAAACTTTAGGCGCAACGCGCAATGATCCTAGCGAAGCTTTGGAGAGTAATGAATCCACCTTCGCTAGAAAACAAAAGTGCTATTGGCGCGAGCCATTAACTGATTCAGTTAGTGTGCTGGACATTGGAGTGTCTGAGTTGATAAACTCCGATGTCAACAATAATAGTGTCGAGCAGAGCTCAATGACACTTAGTGGAACGGCACGTATTCCGTTGAGTGATACTCAAAGTAATATTGAGACACTGGATGTCGGTAATGACATCGGCTCTCGTATAGAGCAAGTGAAGGTCGATGACCTTGTTAGTGATATTGGCTGTAAATGCGATTTACTGGATGTCGGTAATGACATCGGCTCTCGTATAGAGCAAGTGAAGGTCGATGACCTTGTTAGTGATATTGGCTGTAAATGCGATTCACTGGATGTCGATAATGACATCGGCTCTCGTATAGAGCAAGTGAAGGTCGATGACCTTGTTAGTGAAGTCACTGGTACTAGTGACCCACTGTGTGTCGGTAATGACATCGGCCCTCGCATAGGGCAGGTTAAGGTCAAGGAATCTGTTGACCTTGGGGACGATAACATCCCAAGTACTTTGAAGAGTACGGTCTCGTCAAGGAGACGGCAGCGTCGTCAGATGGCGGCTGCGAGACGCAAAGCGTCTGTTTTATCGCATAGTAATGTCAATGACCAGTTGTACACCCTGGTCAACGGAGTGACAGGTGATGTAGATGGTGAGGTTGACCTTGAGGCCCTCCCATCATTAAATGCTCTTTTAGAGCTAGACGAAATGTCTGTGGATGAATTTCATCAGGCCTTGAAGGCAGGTGCTCTATCCGATATGGTGGTCATTCGACCTAACCTCGAGTTGAACTCATCCTCGCTTGTCGATGAGACAGTCCTTGAAGATACCAAAGCGGCACTAAGTGCACGTAGTGGGGCATTTATTCTGAAAAACCCTTCAGATCCCTACTATCCTTTGGTAAAGGAATTCCAGGACGTGGTGTGTCACGATCCACCGTCGGTTCTACCACCTGATAGGGGCGTACGTCATGAAATTGACTTGGTTCCCGGAACCAAATACTGTGTAACACGGCAGTGGCCTTTACCCAAAGAACAGTGTGACGTCATTGACGAGTTCTTTCGTGCAAAGCACGCGGCGGGCATGGTGCGTGAGAGTAAATCCCCGCACTCGACACCCACTTTCTGTGTTAAGAAACCAAATGGTAAATGGCGTATTGTTCATGCTTATAATAAGCTCAATGCGGCCACTATACCTGCACAGACACCGATACCTAGAAAGGATGTTCTTCAGAACAATATGGTCGGTTGTACCATGTACAGTGCGCTCGACTTAGTCGATGGTTATTACCAATTGCTCATGCGAGCTAGTGATATTCCGCTTACTGCTGTTAGTACTCCGAGCGGTATGCTCTGGGAGTGGTTAGTGATGCCCCAGGGGCTATCTAATGCTCCGGCTACGTTTAACCGTTTGGTGACGCAATTGTTTCGACCCCATCGAAGTTATGCACAGACGTATTTTGATGACATTTTTGTCCATAGCCGAGCTGAACATGGGCGGTCAGATATTGAGAACCATATTGTTCATTTACGAGCAGTGCTCGAGTGCATGCGCACTAATAAATTATATGCTAAAGCATCTAAGTGCATCTTCGGGGCCGAAGAGATTCCCTTTCTAGGGTGCTTCATTGGGAAGCGGGGCCTACGAGCGGATCCCGCCAAAGTCAAAGCCATAGTCGATTGGCCTGTTCCACAGTCTCAGAAGGACTTGCGTAAATGGCTTGGCTTTGCCAATTACTTACACAAGTATAGCGAGAATTACGCTGATATGGCTCGGCCGTTATCCAATCTCCTTAAAAAGGATGTGGAATGGTGTTGGCATGCTCAACACGAAGATGCTTTTCAAGCGGTGAAGGCGAGCCTTCTACATGCTCCTATTTTGGCTTTGCCAGACCCTGACCGACCGTTTAGCGTCGTCTGTGACGCATCGGACTTTGCCATTGGCAGTGCTCTGTTACAATCAGATGATGAAGGCCGTGAGCGTGTAATCGCTTTTAAATCTCGCCAGCTGAAAGCTGCAGAAAAGAACTATCCAGTTCATGACAAAGAGCTACTTGCGATGAAGTATGCCCTGGTCAAATTCAGAGTTCATCTGCTGGGCTCAAAGCCTTTTGTGATCTATACCGATCATGCGTCGTTACGCACTGCGACTCAGTCTTCCCATATCTCGCAGAGAATGGCCAGATGGCTGTCATTCTTTGCCGAATATAATTTTGAGGTGAAATATAAGCCGGGCAAGCAAAATGCTTTGGCTGATGTGTTGTCACGCAGACCTGACTATGAGCTTGCTCATGTGACGATGTTGTCGTCTTCTATCACCGATCTCATTCGTACGGCGTATGCTAAAGATGATAACTGTATAGCGTTGCTACATGCTCTTGGCAGTGAGGAATTAAAGACTCGGACATTAAATTGTCGGCACGATTACGTGCGAGCCTCCATCGATATTCTATCGATCAGGGGCTGTTGTACTATCGTACAGATGTAGCGAATCCTCCGCGTATTGTAGTTCCTCATGACGAGGACCTGAAGCATCGTATCCTCTATGAGGTACATGACACCGCCATCGGTGGTCATTTGGGTCGTGAAAAGACCTATGGGGCAGTATGCCAAAGTTATTGGTGGCCCAAATTATACAAATGGGTGAGTACATATGTGCGCACGTGTAAAACGTGTCAACGGGTGAAACCCTCGCCCCATTCGGCAGCGCCGCTGGCTAGCTTGCCTATTCCCACTGGGTGCTGGGAGTCCATTAGTATGGACTTTGTATTTAGCCTACCGAAAGATTCGCATGGCAATACAGGTATTGTGGTCTTTGTTGACCGTTTGAGCAAGATGGCTCACTTAGCGGCTGTGCCAGATTCGATCGATGGTATGGGTACAGCGGAGCTGTTTATCGATCGGGTGTTTCGCCAACATGGCTTGCCAGTGGCAATTGTTTCTGATCGTGATCCTCGTTTTACGAGTAAATTTTGGAAGTCCGTCTTCCAGGTGCTGGGCACTCGTTTGGACATGTCCACGGCGGATCATCCGCAGACCGATGGTCAAACTGAACGCATAAATCGCGTTGTTGAAGATATCCTACGCAGCGTTTGTGCTGAAACGCCTAAGCGTTGGAGCGCTATGCTCCCTGTAGTTGAGTTTGCTCTCAATAACTCCGTGCACGCCTCCACCGGCTACACTCCGTTCTATGTGAATGGTCTTACACACCCACGCGTTCCGTTAACGCTACCACCGAGTGGTTCAGGGCTTGGTGGGGGAGAGGTTGCCGATCGGCTTGCTGATGTCAGCCCTAATACTGTTAAGAAGCAGGTAAATGCGTTTCTCGCAACGCGACTAAATGTCTTACGACATGTGCAAGATGCAATGGCTGATAGTCAAGATAAACAAAAGGAATATGCAGATGCGAAAGGCAGAGGTTGTATTTATGATTATGAGGTCGGAGACCAAGTATTACTTAATGCTAAAAACCTACCTACCAATGTAGTATCCGCTGTCTATAAGACGAAGTTGCGTCCGCGCTTTATCGGACCCTTTAAGGTCATTGCCAAGAAAGGCACAGCGTATACGCTTAACTTGCCGCGCAAATTGCGTACACATCCTGTGTTCTATGTAGCCATGCTGAAACCTTATCGGGATCCGTCCCAAGTAAACGTTAAGGCGCTCGCGCCGAGCCCATTGGCATTGTCGCGGGACGAAGCATCTGCGCCAACATGTCAAGCTGACCCTGCATTCGGGTCCGACTCTCTTCCAGGGACTCAAGCCGGGAGTTCATCGTCTGCCTCTCCTCACGAAGGTCCGCACCTCCTGAACAAGCTCGGCATGAGCTTGTTCCGATACACCGACCTCCTCCTCCTTTGCTCGATGCGCAGGGGAACCTGCAGTTCCATGTGGAGCGTCTACTGCAGAAGCGTCGCCGCCATGGTCAAAACCAGTATCTGGTGAAATGGCGGGGTTATCCCGAATCATGGAATTCATGGGAATTTGAGACTCCCCTTCGGCAGGATTGCCCGTACGCCGTGGACGTTTTTGAGCGTCGTGCGCAGGGTCTGTCTGTTGGCGCTGACGCTTCTCACCAGTAAGGGTGAGGGCAGGCGGGTTAGCGGCCTCGGGCTGTCGTGAACTCGCGGCTACAGGGGTAGCCGAAACATTGGGCTGCTGGGCAGCAGGCGCATCATGCGTTCGTTGGGATTTCAATTTTCCCCGGGCCTTCAATTTAGCGTAATCATAACGCATCTTCCGCTCAAGTCGAACATCTGCCACATCGGCACTTGCCCGTAGGGCCCACATGCTGCTTAAACGTCGCGCATAATGCGCCCAGCGGCTGAAAGCCGTGTCTTCTTCTTTCTCGGTTTCCCCCGCGAACAGAAGGATGGGAACACCCTTTATGGGAGGGACTGGCGCACCGCGCACTTGCCTATTAAGGCGTGCCAAGTATTGGCTTTGTGTAGTGATGTGGGGTTCTAGATATCGTTGTCGAAGTGCCGTGCGTGTGGCAACATCCTCAGGTGAAATGGCCTCAGGCCCAATGGTCCAACCAGAAAGGGAATGCCCAGATGCTTCCTTTAGGCGTTCTTCCACCGTAGGTGGCTTGAACCTGTACTGTCGGTGGCCCTGCAGTCTTGTCATATTCTTCGCTCGGCGCTTGGCGCCTTCCTCTTGGTCGATGGACCGCTGTTGCTGCTCGTCGAGTGGGTTAGTAACCGTCGCCGTTGATGATACGTCAGGCGGGTCACGTAATGCTGTTAGCGCATCTGCTGCACCACGTTCAGGGAACGGATTCGGTGCATGACGAGTGTCATCTTCACCCGTGAGGATGGATAAAGGGGACCCATCGGGTCCCACAAAGACGGTGTCACTTTCGTAATCAACCGCTTCGTCAAGGTCGTCTTCAATGAGGTCCCGAAGAGTCTGTGACTCACTGCCGGGAGGCGTCATGTTATGTGCCGTGAACAAACCGTGAGGTTGTAAACGTTTGCTAAAGCACTACCTCTACGAGGAAAGATGTCGAGTGACATTCTATGGGAACGTCAGTCTGGTGGGGGAGGGTGTAACGGGGTTACACGACGGTTGTAGCGTCTTTCCGAGAGTTTACGCTTAAACTCTCCTTTCTATTGCATATAATGCATTATTATACTTCTCTTTAGAGAGGTATTAAGTATGAGCGTTATAATACGGTATTCGGTAATACCGTATCTTATCGATTGGGATTCGATAAATCACTAACGCTGTATTAAGTACATCATACACAGATGTTTAGACGATACGTCGTCCAATAGCAAAGTCTGCATATAATAATTACTATTATAGTAATTAATCTAGTGTAGTGTACTTAGAGTAGGACTATTCATAAACTCTTAAAGCATAAATATAATCAGTTCTCCTTTTGAGTTTAAGATCGCAAGTCGTTCTGACTTGTTTATCTTGTGCACTTCGTGCGCTGGTTCTTTGAACCTTTAAGCTTCTAGCTTGTTCTCACACTCTGTGCGTTAAGGTTCTCTGAGCCTGAAGCTTATTGCTTGTAGACTAAATGTCTCGTTCCTTAGAACAGGGTGACTTCTTACTCGTTTGATTAGTTCCTTAGAAATAAGTGGCTTTTAGCCTTAACTCTATATAGTTCTGTAGATATAAGAGGATTTCAGCCTAAAAGTCTTCCTCTGACGAAAGAGATGTGCAGCTCCGCTACACTGACTAATTATGCAAAGATTGGATACGCGTCTCTTTAGAAGCATATCCTTACGTTCGAGCTTAAAATTTAGTTATACTCTCTGGTAACGTCTGTTTAAAGCGTCACCATGACGCCCAGTTTTAACTGGCGTCATCCTCGTTGACTGTGACCCACCTTCGTGAATGTGATATTCATGGATGGATTCACATTCGACGGGGATGACGCCAGTTAGGACTGGGCGTCATGGTGACGCTTCAAACAGACGTCATCAGCGAGACTAAATGTATTTAAGCTCGCATGTAAGGATACGATTCTAAAGAGACTCGTATTTGAACTTTACATTTAACCAATCAGCAGTTAGATATATATCTAAGTATTTTTTTACTAGATATTTGTCAGACTTGAATTTGCTCAACATATTTCACTGCGCACGAGAAGCTAAATAAGCTTCTGTTTGTCGTTAGTGAAGCCCTTGTCTTAAATGTTCGTTGCGCGCTTCGACTAAAGCGACCGGCAACGGTCAGTACAGTGCTTTAGTGCCGACCAACACCATTACCACCGCACGCGGAGGTAAGGCGATCGAACCGCTTCCTCGCGCTGTTTGAAGGTGTTATGATCGTAGCACGTGGCAGCTTCGTTGAAGTGCCCTTTTAAACTTGGTAGCACCAGTAGTCCTTCCCACGACCCGTCTCTCTGAGCGTGCGTGCTGATACGGATGACCCACAATGGGTTGAAGGGATTTTCCTCACCTCTTCTAACATCATAGGGAGTTAGTTGGCTGAGCATTTGGCGCAGGGACTTGGTGAACAAGCCCTGGCCAACCTCTTAAGCTTTCCTCCTGAGCAACATGTTGCTCAGTTGGAGCAATGCGAGGCGTTTGTGCTCGGGCAGCGCAGAAATGCGTCCGAGGTAAATGACCAAGCAAAGGCCGAGTCCATCAATAAGACTCAGGATGAGCTTTTGCGTGAGAAAGCTCGAAACGAGGCGCTCAACAGAACTGTTGAGACGCTCTCGGCCCGGTCTAATCAACCGAGGCCCATTCGGATGGACCCTCCGAAGTTTGATGAGACTGCCCCTCATACGATTGTCCACTGGCTTTTATTAGTGGAGCAATGCGTTATGGGATAGCTCATTGAAGACGACACCAGGATGGTGTCGTATGCCATGTAAAATTTGCGTGGCAAAAGCGTCAGAGTGGGCTTACTCTGCGCTTATGGCAAACGCTGATGCGTTTTCATGATGGATTATCTTTAAGTCAAAGATTCGTGCTATGTAACAGCCGCCTAACGATGAAATTTTACTTCAGGCGCGCTTCTTTGGAGCACGACAGGCGAAACGATCTCTGCAAGAGTATGTGAAGGAGATGCGTTCGCTGTCTGCTTTCATTAATGTGAGTCCGATACCGGGAAACATTAGGGTGCCTATGTTCATGAACGGACTACGGCACGGCCCATCGCGTCTGGACCTTTTTAAAAAGGTGCCAAAGACGATGGAGGAGGCAATTAGTATTGCCATGGATGAGGAGCAATCCTACAACATCGCCTTGGCGACAGCTTTTTATAAACCGTCAGCCGAGAAGTCGGATGCCACTCCAATGGAGTTAGGCAATGCAGACGTGGTCTGCAACAAGTGCGGCAAGCGCGGACATATGATGCCTCGCTGCTATGCCAAACTTGCTGCTGATGCTATGTCATGAAGCAAAAGAGCTCATCACCCGAAGGGAGGTGCGAAAAACCAGCGTGCACGACGCACGGGTTCAGCACCTGCCCAAGATGGGTCGGGAATTATGGTAGCGCGGTAGGGGCGGGATGCCCTACTGTCGCGGAATCTGAAGCTACCCCTATGTTCAGAGTTATCGAACAAATGGTTAGCATAGTCCCTGAGGTTCCGAAAGGTCGGACCTCAACCCTTTTGGTCTATAGCGCTCGAGTACGAGGCTATGACCAAGTGATGACCCTTCTCGTGGTTTCGGATGCATCACAAAACTTTGTGAAACTCGCAGCTCTGAAAAAGAGACCGACGAGTTATGAGTCGCTTTGCCAGGATGGCAAGCGAGAAGAGGCAATCGTTCGTTTAGCGAACGGCGCGCTCGATAAATCGGAGGGAGTTCAAGTTGAACTCGCCTTCAGTTTCAGTGACTTCTCTTGTAAAGAGAAGTTCACAGTGCTAGGTATGGAGAGTCCAAATGACCTCATCCTAGGCATGCCTTGGTTGGCTAAACACCAACCATGGATAGACTGACGTACACGCACAGTCGCTAGCTCTACGCAAGACACCAAAAAGGATGTGCTCTTGCGAGAGGCTTATGTGGCTGATGCTGTGTCCAACCCAGTCGAGGGTGCGATGACGGTATGTCAATCGACACTAGGAACTACCCAGATAGAAAGGAGTGGTGTTGTTGGAAGTGCACCGGCGGAAAGCCAGGTGACACATATTCGACCTGGGTGTTCCTACCCAGGTCGAAAAGTCTGGTGTAGTGAATGGGGCGATGACAGGTAGTCATGCGTCCAATAGTCCTGCACAGAGCCGAGAGCCTGTGGCAGTTGATGTTGGGCTGACAGGAAGTCAAACGCCACAAGAACCGGCACAGAGCCCTGGTGCGGTTGGAAGGAGTGCGTTAGCTGAGATAGCAACGACACCTTCTTCCAGGTCAAAGGTCGTGGCGACTCGAAGAACGAGCACCAGACGTATTAAGACGATCAAGGGCAGTGACCCTTGGATCAGTATAGGTACAAGAGGACGGACCTACGAACGAGTTGCTCGAGGTCGTCGATGACAAGATGCCGATGGCATCCTCAGTTGAGGTGCTCCAACTTGTCTTGGCATCTGCCGAGGAGATAGTAAATCTCTCGGAGATGACGTGGGATCTGTTCCTGTCCGAATTGAAAGGAAGGAATGATCCATGATATAGTCGCACTAGTTCCAAAAGAGAATGTGGTGGACTGTTGATCGTCGTCCACAATGGAAGAGCATCTTCTAGACCGACAAGAAGAAACGGTTCGCTGCTCAAGGCTAAGAAGTCTTGAAGGACAGCCCGTTCTGTGATGTTCTGTGGAAACACCGTGATGTGTTTCAAGCAGAAGTGCCGAGCCGCCTACCGGCCGATAGGGGCATCAGGCGCGAGATAGACCTGGAGCCTGGCACCAAGTATTGTGTGACCAGGCATTGGCCGTTTCCGGAGGAACAAGTCGATTACATCGATGAGCCAAGGCGGGACATGTACGTGAGAGCAAGTCGCCTCACTGCAGCCCGAACTTTTGTGTGCGTAAAGCAACAGGTGTATGGCGCGTGGTTTATGCTTATAATAAGCTGAGCACGGCCACCATTCCAGCTCAAACGCCGATTCCGCGGAAAGATGTTTTGTTGAATTCCATGGGAAAGTCAACTATCTCTTCCGCGTTGGATCTGAAGAATAGCTACTATCAGGTTCTCATGAGAGATACTGACGTAGCCAAAACGGCAGTAAACACCCCAAGTGGGAGTGGCTTGTGATAAAAAATGCTCCGGCAACATTCAGCTGAGTGGTGGCTCACGTGATGCGTCAGCACTGTGCTTACGCGCCCCATTACTTTGACGATGTATTAGTGCATAGTAGGGCGGAGGACGGTCTGAGCGCAAGATCCATTTAGACGCTATGTTGCAGACTCTGGGTAACGCCCAATTATACGTGAACTTGCAAAAGTGCGTAATAGGGGTCCCCGAGATACCTGTACTGGGCTGCATCGTAGGTGCACATGGTGTACGAGCAGACACAGAAAAGGTAAAGGCTGTAAAGGAATGACAAGTCCCACGACATGTGAAGGATCTGCGCCAATTCTTTGGGCTCGCTAATTTCTTGCATAAGTACAGCAAGAATTATGCGGAGCAGACCAAGCCATTGTCTGACCTTTTAAAAAAGGATACAGAATGAACTTGGTCAAAGGAACAAAAAGATGCGTTCACTTCAGTGAAGCAATCTCTTGTAGAGGCACCGGTCTTGGCATTGCCAGACGCGGATAAGCCCTTTAGCGTCGTCTGCGATGCAAGCAATTTTGCAATCGGCATCGCGCTCATGCAAAAGGATGACAACGGCGTTGACCGTGTCATATCGTATCAGTCTCGGCTTTTAAAAGCTGCCGAGCTGAATTACCCTGTGCATGACAAGGAGCTACTTTCAATTAAGTATGCCCTTGTGAAGTTTCGGGTGCACCTCTTGGGCACCGAACCTTTTGTGGTTTATACGGATCACGCATCCCTGCGATATAGCGGCCCGCTATAAACTCATGATACTTCACGATTGCCATGATGCGCCATCTAGTGGGCATCTGGGTCGTAAAAATACATTCTTACGAGTGTCAGAGGAATTTTGGTGGCCTCACCTATATCGGTGGGTGGCCAACTATATTCGCTCTTGCGAAGAGTGTCAGCGCATAAAGCCTGCACCTTCGAAAAGTGCGCCACTGAAGCCACTGCCGATTCCAACGGATTGTTGGAAGTCGGTCCGATTGGACTTCATGCTTGGCTTATCGCCTGACCATAAAGACAGGACGGGGCTCGTTGTCTTTGTATACAGACTGAGCAAGATGGTGCATTTGGCACCATGGTGCACAAAGATATCTGGAAAAAAGGCTGCCCTCTTGTTTCTAGATCACGTGTACCGACTACACGGGATGCCTGAGTCCATAGTATCGGACCGGGATCCGCGTTTTACGTCGGGTTGTGGCGACGTGTGTTTGAGCTGCTGGGTAGCAAGCTCCACATGTCAACCGCTGATCATCCCCAGACCGATGGTCAATCTGAACGTGCCAATCGAGTTGTGGCGGATGTGTTGCGTACAATAGCGACTCCTAAAGAATGGAGCAAGCAATTGCCATTCGTGGAGCTCGCTATTAATGATAGTGTTTATGCCAGTACGGGTGAAACACCGTTTTACATTAACGAACTGCGTCATCCTCGAACGCCAGTCTCGTTTGTACGCAGCCCGAGTCTTAGTGGGGGAGGGCATCTCACTTTGCTCGGTGCGAATGCCAAAGAGGGACAAGGTTGCCCTCGTGACACTGCTAGTTTAGAAGTGGTTACGACACCTATAAGTGTCACAGAGGAGGCACGGTAAGAAATGCCAGTGCTCCTTGATGATGACACTATAGTGTTGTCAACAGCGTCGACCCATGAACGACCTCTTGAAGGCGTCATCGGCGAGCTGGATGCTAAAAGCGTTATCGAAGCTCAGAGGTTTGTGGATGAGCGATTAGCCATTACACGTAAAGTCCGTGACGCGATGGCAAGCGCACAGGGCAAGCAAAAAAAATATGCAGACCAGCATGGTCGCAAAAACAATGAACACTTAAGTGTGGGGGACAAAGTGCTATTAAGTACTGCTACCCTACCTAAACATGGAATCTCTGTACTACCTGGTAGTACTACTAATCTATTGCCCCGATTCATTGGGCCATTTACAGTGGTCGGGGAGGTTGGATACCTAAACTATAGGCTCACTCTCCCATCGTATATGAAGACGCACCCCGTATAAAAAAAATACGTGGGTCGTCTGAAACGGTATGTGGATCCACAAGAGATCACATATACGCATCAGTCTAACGAAACCGATAGTGACGTCGACTGTGAGTCGAATGTCGTTGCCTATCAGGCGAGGTGGAAGAAGAACGACTCCCCGTATACTAGAAAGTCGACAGAGGCCTCGGTGATCGAGGAGGACTCTGCGTTGGACACGGGTATCTCACCATTAGTCGCTCATGTACTTTCAAAATAATTTTGAAGAGGTCATACCCCTGACAACCCCTCGTATTCGCAGCGCGTAGATCCAAAGTCAGTCGCGAGACTTGACTCGAAAGATCCGCCACCACTTTCTTCAGCGCAACAATTTCCGCCTGCGACTGAACGACAACAGGATAGGCAGCCGCGAATAGTTGGGCATAAACGCCGATCGTATCGGTTGTCACCTGTGCTGGTGGATGCGGGTGGAACACACGCTTCCAATGCTGGAAAGTTGTGGGGCCACCTCCATATGAATCAAAAGCTTCAGATCTTAGTCTAGTGGAAGGGATAACCGAAGAGCTTCAAACTTTTAAACCATTTGACGCGTTGCGTGTCGGCGTGCCTGGGCTGGTGGCTGCTTACGAGCAAAGCGTTAGCGGTTTTTGCTCTGCTATGTACTGATGAACTAGCAGGGTAGCGTAGCGAGAAGGAGGTGGGGGTATGTTATCACCCAATATTTCACTCGCAAGCGTCATAGCGAAGATAATTCGCTGCGACCGCTGTTTCACTGCATCTACATGCGGCGTTAAACGGCGCAGTAATTCTGCTTCGTATTCGTCGGTTGTTTCGTTAGAACACAACATGATGGGGAAAGGAAAAAACGACCTAGTGCTTTCCCCTGCCTTTATCATGATGGACAGACGCTAAAAATTAATTAGCGTCAGTACCGGTACGCCTTAAAAGCGTCGCACTATTGCCACTCGAGTGTGGCCACTCGGATGGAGGTGGCATTACTGGCACTTACCCCTCACGTAGCCGTCCTCACGACGGCGTTTTAGTGAGGTCGACTGCGAAGTCGAAAGGGCTTTTTGCTCACCTTCGCCTGAGTCTGACTCTCCATTATGGGTTATCAAGGCATCAGACGTAGGTTTGACAGAGGCAGACGATTTAGAATGTGACCTGCGGTGTTGAGCCGCGGTCGTTTCTTTTGAAGCAGCGCGCTCAGTTGTGGTCGCTGCGCTCGTTGGCGCAGACGAAGAGGCATGGACCTCGCTCTCAGGAATCATAGAAGCTTCCTGAAGGATAAGTGTCTCAAATGATGAGTACAAATGTCCCATCAGAGCACTGTGCTCATCACCACTTTGAAGCGATGGCAATGGAGTGATCTCATTGTAGTAACAATGAGAGACAAGTCTTCATCCGCACAATAGTGGGATGGACCAGTTTTCTCTGTTGTCAAGCTGACATTATATGTCTGAGTTGTCACAGAGACACTTAGCGACGACTGCGAGTTATCGCGGCGCGTGCGCTTTGTGTTGTTCGGCATGGGCGCCGTTGCAGGCGACCCGTCAGCCTTATCACGCTTCGGCGGCATCGCCTCTTTTTCGATGTTTTACAAAAATGCAAAAATCGTCTCAAAGAGGGTAATGGTGTAACGGGCTAAAAGCTACATGGAGCTCGTTAAGTATATGTTACTTGACGGGGAGGTCTAAAAAGGGTATGCGGTACCTTTAACCACCCACTCGGGTGAGTCACACCAATGTGACCCTTTATCGTGAATGAGATATTCATTGATGAATTCACATTCAGCAGGGATGACGCCCAGTTGGGACTAGTCGTCATGGTGACCTCACGTCATCAGCGATGCTTTATTATATTAAGCCCGCACGTATGATACGCATCTAAAGAGACGCGCATCCAATCTTTGCATAATTAATCAATAAGAAGTATAAATTATATTATTTTATTTTTTTATAAATATAAGTCAGTCTTGAATTTCCTTACTACCTCTCACTGCCCCTGAAAAGCTGAATAATTTTCTGCGTGGCGCAAGTTGTGCTCTTATTATAAGTTTGTTGTGCGACTCTCTTCGGCGACCGGCAACTATTGGTACGACCGCTTAAGCAGTCGTTCAAGCATTCCAGCACCGCGCACGGAGGAAAGACGGTCTAGACGCTTCCTCGCGAGCTTGAAGGTGTGTGCCAAAGTAGCACAAGGCAACTTCATCGAGTAATTTCAGCCGTAAATTTGTTTAGCTCTTCAAATTGAGAGGCTTTTACCTTTAAAGTCTTTTTCTAACTAAAGCGCTTTATAGCTCTGCTACACTTGGTAAAGTTGTAGTCCTCCCACACCTAATTTGTAAAAATAAGGACCCTCTGAAAGAATAGAGAGTAGTATTCACCTCTTTTAGGCGCAACGCGTCGCGCTTAATATATTATCAGCGTTAATTGGGGCCGATCAAATTGATCACCAAATGGCTCAAGGCCCGTGTGCTTAATGCACGTCTTGAGGCCTTTTTTATGAGTTACGATGAAGCGCTAATCGGTCAAGTTCATGACCATGTAGCGTCGGCTTGCCGACGCGCTACCCTTTGGTAGCCAACGAAGAGCTGAAGGCTCGACCGCTTGTATCAAGCTTAAGAACTTTTGAAGGTAAGAAGGGGTAAATCTCTTCCTCTGGCTCCGGGAGGTCGAAATGGCTATGAGCCGCTATGCTTCGATCGGAGCAGCAGCGGGTGGGATTGGCCATCTAAAAACTCATTATTAAGTCCCAAGAGTGGGCACTAACGTGCGATGCGTCTGTAGACGCAGCGATTCTTACCTAGGATGTGCTACTACAGCAAATTTCCCGGGTATTCTCACCGCCTAAATAATCTTATCGTGTGCGATTACGCTTCTTGGTTTCTTGCAAGGGAAGAAGAATTTTTCAAACTATGTCCGGAAGCTAATAACTCCCATTGCTGCTATGGAAATGGAACCTCTGCCGGAAGAGGTCCGAGTGCCCATCTTTATTGAAGGATTCCGAATAGGGTTGCTAGGGCGAAAGTCTTTTGTGTCCACCCTTCGGCCTTCGAAGAGGCGGTCGATGAGGTATTGAATGCCAAATTCAGCTTTAAGACGGCTCGCTTTATTACCCAAGTGCATAACTTAAATGCCTGTGATAGAGCCGAGCCCATGGATCTCAGCTATGCTGAAGATCAAGAAGCTGAGCCTCAAGCTGCAGAGAAGCAACGTAGCATCCGTAAATGCTACATGTGAGGAAGCACAAGGCACCTCCACACAAGCTGTCCGTTGCGAAGGCAACATTAGGCTGCTGATCGCCCTACTATTAATGCACTAAGCTCTATAGATCCTCTAGGAGGTAGAGGTGAGCAGGGCTTGGCCTCATACTTCGTGAAAGATTTCACGAAGCGTGATACAAGCATGGCTTATTCGTTGTTTCAGCAATTATTAAGGGCTCTGATAAGCCATGATCAACTTTAATCGACTCAGGGGCATCGAGTAATTATGTACGACGCCATTTCCTGAAAAGAAGTCAGAATTATGCTAAAGAACTTATAGTGCAAAGAGGTGATTATATCACGGCTTGTCTCGCGACTGGTGCTCGTGTCGCAGTTTTTAAAGTTTCGTCGAACATCGGTGTTATAATATGCTACCTTGTATATATAACACAAACATATAATAAACAGTTACATTTGTATACACTTGCTGTGCCCGAACAGCGAACACAGAATGGCTAAATATTATTGGTTAATTATTGAAGCCTAGAGACCCAATATGGACGAATGATAGATCAACCTGAAAAATGTGTGGTTCTCGAAGGCAGGAACAAATTCGTATTTATTACGACTTAAAAATCTTGGTAATTAGTACGAACTAAAACAAATTTGAAAATTAGAAATAAGTTTTTGTTAACGTGACGGGGCTAGAGCTCTCTTACTTGCACAACACTATAGGTCTTACGAGGAAGCGTAAGGGAGCACGCAGAATTAGCGTTCTAAGGTATATTACAACTCTTATTTATATAATTGGTATGTTTTATATTAAGTACGAGTGGTTACCAAGCGCATGAGAACCACTCAACTACAGATCTCTTCTACTATTGGCTTTTAATATGACTGATTTTCCCTTTTCTACTAATAAAGATACGAATGGCTACACCCGCTATCTTGGATGTAACATATCACTACTTATGTAATATGAATTTAAAAATCTGGCTAGTTGTGTAACGGTACACCCCGTTACACCACCCCCACACAATATAGCACCTGATCTTAGGTGCGACAGAACACAGGAAATAATCCGACTCAATTAAATCACGTCATCGTCGGGCGTTTGTAAACAATCATGGCCACATACAACACCACTGAAATCACTCCAAAAAGGAAAAATAGAAACGACCACAAGAAACTCCTGGTACCGTCCAACGTGGCGGTGCCCAACCATCCGCGACCATATGCGGAGAGTCTTCGCGTCTGGGAACATTTAGATTGCGGAGTTGAACGTTCGCGTGGTAATGAAGAGATGTGCGAGATGTGACGACGATGGAGGTGTACTCGGGGAAAACCGACCTAGCTACGTATGCTGTAAGACAAGCTTCGTTGGACGAGTCTTGGACCGCATTCGTCCGCCGGTGGAACACCGATACGTCTTTGCCGAACTCGTACCGTTACGCGGAGAGCAACGTCATCTTTATGGACTCGCAGAAACCCGCTAGAGGGTATGTGAGTAGTCTAGGTCCGCGGCAGCCCTTCTTGCTTTGTGCACTGGCGAGAAGTTGTCATCATTGTGAACGACACGGTGTAGCGCGGCCATACCCCGCCTTAATTGGCGACCATTCTTGGTGATTGTCCGTTTAACGAGGAGAAAAGCACGTAGGTTGGGAGGTATGAGCGAGTGCGTGATGAACACCAACGAGCGCATGTGGGGACTCGAATGAACGTGTCTTAACTCTGCACTGACCCCACGAACTTTTTCTTGAACTGCAGGATCTCCAACATCGTGACCTGCGCGTCTTTCTCGATCAGCAAGCCCTTTAATATCGCGAGCTGCTCGGTGCTCGCAATGTCGCTCACCTCCCGATCGTATTCGCTCACGATATACGGACCACCCACACGAAGTGTTGCGCGAGGTTCCCACGTATCGCTATGTGGGATACAACCAAGCCATCGACCGCGTGAAAACGCGTTTCCGGAACGAGTTTTGCCGAGAGCGGGCGGCGCCGTGAACAGTCTGAGGCGGGTCACGATGATCCAAGTTTTTTTTTAAAATCCAACGTCGATTTCCAGCGCTGTCAACTAGCGGTGGTGGACCTTCGCGCTGAAACGCAGCGTGAGGCACTGAAGTCTAAATGACCGGTGCCGACTTCTTCGGTCGTGGCGCAGCTCCAGGAGGTCGATCGGTGGGTGAGATTTGTCGACCATAATTCGAGTCAAGCAAGGGATATGGATGAGGCTGTAGAGAGTCTCGTGGAGGAGGCTTCTTCTTCGATTGCTGGGTTCGCTCAGCGACTCGAGCGTTTGTAGCAGATAGATGCTACTCTTCGACGGAACACCGTGGAGTTGCGCGGGCTGTGCCAGATTGATCCGCCAATACCCCCGCGTTACCGGGGACCGCGTTATGCACCGGCGTCGGATCAGTCGTCGACGGGAGGACTGCCGACCAGCGACGCTGGAGACGACCGAAGTAGAAAGTATAGTGTATACGCATCCACAAAAATTTTCCAGTTCTCCAGCATCTACGCTCACCTTAACCACTTTGAATGGGTCAATATATCGTGGTGTTCGTTTCGGTGTGCCGAGATTTGTCACTGATGCGTCGGGTGTGCTTGTCGTCAGCAATAGAATAAAATTACTAAACTTGAGCTTCCCAAGGTTTTTGTGTTCGCACTGGTCTGCAGACGCCTTCTGCTTATCGATTGCAGCGGCAATGGCGTCGCACACAAAATGCGGTGCAGATGACGAAATATCACAAATTCGTCGTTTGGCATAGAGTCCAATAGACGAAATCCCAATGAGACTGAGCTTCGATAGTTGAAGAAAGAATGTTCTGTGACTTGGAACGCGTTTGCACCGCATTTAACGAGTCGGTTAATGTATTCTGCAAGGATTTCAGTCACACCGGGACATCCGGTGTCGATTCTTAACAAAAGTAAAAGAATTGGCTAATCCAAGAGGGGCCGGGGCTCGCGGATGGCGGGCGCTCTTCACGAAAAAGGAGTTAAGCCAGTCGAAGCGTGAACAGCGTTGTCATCACGTACTCATTCATAAAAAGAAACTTGCTCCATGACGTAAAAGGCGTGGAGTTATTGCGAAGAACATTCTGCAATACGCGGTTGACTCGCTCGGTCTGCCCATCCGTTTCAGGGTGCGCGGTGGTAGACATCCGCATACGAGTGCCGAGAATCTCGAACAAGCGATACCAAAACGTGTCCGTAAAACGATGATCTCGATCGGATACAATCGTTTCGGGCATGCCATGATGTATACATGTCATGTCTACGAAGAGATCCGCGGTAATTTCGGCCGTGATGGAAGCGGCGACAGGTGAGAGATACGCTATTTTTTTAAACCTGTTTGCGATAAAACATATACCTGTGCGCTCCTGCGCATCGGCTGGCAATCCAAAGAAGAAGTCAATACTCACGGAATTCCAAAGACCCGTGGCTATCAGTAGAGGGCGAAGAGGGACCTGTGCCGACGGTGCCGGCTTCACACGCTGGCACACCTCACAGGACCGAATCTATTTGTGGACCCATTTACACGTATGGGGTCAATAGAAATTCTGATACAGCGCGGGATACGTCTTCTCGCGACCCAGATGGCCGCTTATTTGGTGCTATCGTGGTGCTCGTGAAGAAAGGGCACGAAGATCGTAATCGAGTGGGACGACGATACGAGGAGTGCCAAACTGATCAATTTTATACATGAGTAACGTGCCATCGAAAAATACCGCGCAATGCGGGCGCGAGTGGAAGATGAGAGCGAGCACAATGCTTCATTCGAGGAACCGCTACAGTAGCGGACGATCGGTGAGTAAAACATATCACGTGAATACGCCTCTGCGATGTCATCACGCAGATGTTTGACCGCGGACACATTCTCTATATTAATCCCAAGCATCGCACACGCGATAAAATTGTTGTCATCAGTGCCACTACCGGTGTATCGTCGCGGGGATCATAGTCGGGTATCCGCGATAAAACATGTGAAATAATGTTTGTTGATACAGGCTTGTAATGTACCACAAAGTTGTACTTAGCGAAAATTACAACAGCGCGCCATGCGCTAGCTGAGATGCGGGCTCTTATTCGCAGTTTGTAAGGACGCATGGTCGGTGAAGATGATGAATGTCTCCTCTCCAAGCAAGTAAACACGAAATTTTACGATTGCGTAAAGCATCGCTATCAGCTCTTTATCGTGAACAGGTAGTTGTGCTTCGAAGGTTTTGACTGCTTAGACTGATGATTCACCACACGTTCGTTACCATTTTCGTCATGCTGCATTAACGCACATCCAATGACGAAGTCAATTTCATCGCAGACAACATGAAACGGCGTATCATGATTTGGCAACGCTAATATTGGCGCTGTCCAGGGTCTTGTTATAATCTCGTCAAATGCAGACTGTTGCTCCTGGTGCCATATCCATATGGCGTCCTTCTTTAGCAGTTGTGACAGCAGATAAATAAATGGCACTAAGTCCTTCGCGTATTAATGAAGATAATTATCCAAACCCAGCCATTAACGAAGATGCTTCTGTTCCTTTGGGACTGGCCAAGAACAAATCGCCGAAACCTTTTTCCGGATCAGCGCGAACACCATTTGCGCTAACATAGCTGCCCAACACGGGAATCTCAGGGGCACGAAAGATGCATACTTTCAGGTTCGCGTAGAGTTTGTTGTCGAGCATCGCTTCAAACACTATACGTTGGTGGCCTAGATGCACGTCTAGGTCTGTCGCGACCTCAGTGGCGCGACTGTGGATGAAGGTATCTTCGAGGTAGCTCGGCGCATAATCGCGAAATGGGCGAAGAATGGGGAACATTACACGGTTAAAAGATGCAGGGGTATTTTTGCTCTTTGCAACAGCACAAGCCACTCTCACAGCATGCCGCTAGGCTTGGTGACGGTGGTAAGCGGAACATCCTCAGGACGAATCAGGATTTAGTAAAAGCCGTCCGTCAGATATAAGGGTGAGGAAAATCGTGCTTCTCGAGATGGTAATTACTACCAATTCTTTCCGTGGAATTGGTGTCTGTATTGGAATTGTCGCATCGTTCAATTTGTTATATCGTGCAATATATACCATCCACCTGTCGCCTTCTTGACACAGAAGGTAACACTCGAGTGTGACGATGTGATCTCGTGCACATTGCCAGCCTGACGGCTCCCTTTGAAAAAGCGTCAATCTCTTTGACCTGTTCACGTGGCAACGGCTACTGACGTGGCACGCAGTACTTTGACCCAGGAACGAGATTTATGTCGTGTCGCACCCTCTGTCAGCGGGAAGAACTGCAGGAATGGTGTCAGTAAAGACATCAGAGAATGTGCGCGCCAGAGCGAGAACAAGGTCCTTCGACGCATCAAGTTCTCCCCAAAAATGAGCCTTAAATCGCCCCTCTCAAGCGGACTTTGATTCCATTCCTTTCGGGCGCTCATAATTTGCGAGTGCCGAAGCTTAAAAGGCTACAAATAGTTGCTCGATCTTTCCCCGTAGCATCTTCTCCTAAGGAAGATCTGGAAGCTGCAAATTTTAAACACGTACTCGCAACTTGTACCTTCCGGCTGGATAAATCAACGCCAGTCATGATAACGACAGTAATGGTATGAAGAAGCGGAGCCAGCGTGGGAGGGCTCGACGGCACAGCGGAGCGGGGATGCGCACGGCGCCGTCTGCATCGTCACGACACAAACAAGAACCGTAACTTTTAACCGGACGCACGGAAGCCACAGCTTCCGCAGAATCTTCCAGAGGCCCCTTCCTAGGCGTGGTGTCCTCAACGTGGACGGACACGGGTACCACTGCACGCTCGTGACTTGGCGGATGCCCCTGTTTCGGTACGGTGTTGGAAGAATATGAATGCGCGAGAGCCGCCGCTCGACCGTGCGACACCCGAAGCCACTGCTGTGGGTTAGATTCTTGACTCAGGAACCACTGTTCGATTAAGGAGGAGCATGTTGCGGAGTTGAACACCACGCGAAAAGGGCCATCGCACACTTCGGGGGTATGATGAGTCTTGGGATCGGAATACATGACGGCAACATGCTGCCACGTACTGGCAGGGCAATCAAGGACTGCTAGTACCGCTTCAACATCGATGTCAAGTGGCTGCGAAGTACGGTTCAGCCGATCAATGTCGGTTCGATTCCGCGCTAGCCACGGCATCCCAAAAATACAGTCAAAGGATCCACTTAAGCCAATTGAATTGAAATTTATCACTACTGGTAAAAGTATCGAGCGGTATGAGAACACCAACGAACATTTCCGGTGCGTGCGAGGCTTGTTGTCTGCATACTGAACAACCCCCTCCACCGGAGACTCTTGTACACGCAACCGTGAGGGGAGGATCGACAGACTGTCGGCACGGACAAAAAATTTCGTCGCGCCGGAGTCCAGCAAAGCGCGACGTGGACGCGACGCACCAATAAAGTGAACACTGAGCACAATCAAACGCGGATTATTGCTGGACTTCATGGCATTAAGCTGTTCATAATGCATAGCGGGGATAGGAAAACGTGCCGCCACCTTAAGTACGTTCTTCCGCCTTCGCCCAGTAGGACATCCCGCGCCTACTGATTCTCGCCGTTTTTACGACAGCGGAAGCAGATCAGGTTCTTCGCTGCCGCAGGACTCCGAGAATTATGACTGGAAGCACGCCGATGACCTGGGGCGTGCTCGATCGCATCGAGCTTCATTGGCTCAGGCTTCTAGGCGGCGCGTAGGGGAAGCGAGTGATCCACTTGCGAAGCCAAGACGCTGAAGTTTTCACGCGGCGCAATGCGGAACGCTTCTTCAAAGAAAGCATGAGACTTCTGCGTTAAGTACCAAGCTGTGATGCCCAGCATTCATCTCGGGCACGAACATATGGACTTGTGTCACAGTGTCGATAGGGTCGGCGACTATGCACGATGCCAGATGTCGCGCACGTTGGATGTAGTTCATCATTGACAGACTACCCTGTCGCAACGCAAGAAATGCGGAGCGATTGTGGTACTCGTCTTGCGGAGGCTCAAACGCCAACCGCAAGTCGTCCTTTAGGTCCTGCATGTCCGGGAAACATCCTGGATTGGCAATTAACTTCTTAAATGCCCACTCGTTTGCCTTACCAGTCAACTTAGACAGGAGAAAGTGGGTTCGCGTGAACTCCGTCGCTAATTGGCGGGATAAGACAGAGATTTCCACTTTCTAAATTCAGCGATTGAGCGCGAGGCGCTCTGGACACTCGCCGCTGTAGCTCGAAACGTCGAGTTTAATGACGTTAGACCCCGTGACAACTGCGAAAGTTGAAGCTTTCCGGCGTAATTCGGCGAGCTCTCGGTTGACGTAGTCTTGGATGGCTACACGTTGGAGCCACTCAGGCGTATCTTTGAGTATGGCACCTACGGTAGTAAGGCCGGCCAAGTCGGCCAGGCGACGCAGAGATTCCCACTCGAAGGGAATCAGATGTTCGAATTCATCGCGTTACAACACCCCCCCCCCTCCCACTAGCGCCCTGTATCGGCGGACATCTATTTTAGTTGGAAAGACTAAGAAGTGCTATCAGGTGTAACGGGGCTAGATCTCCTTTACTTGCACAACACTATAGGTCTTACGAGGAAGCGTAATGGATCACGCAGAACTAGCGTGCTAAGGTAAATTACAGCTCTTACTTTTATATATTTGCTTTTGTACTAAGTATTAGTGATCTCTAAACGCATTAGAACCACTCAACTACAGATCTTTCTCCTATTGGCTTTTAATATGACTGATTTTCCCTTTTCTACTAATAAAGATACGAATGGCTACACCCGCTATCTTGGATGTAGCATATCACTACTTATGTAATATGGATTTAAAATCTGGCTAGTTGTGTAACGGTACACCTTGTTACATTTAATGCTTGAGCTTTAGTCTTCCTCAAGAGCACGTGTAATTTAGTAACGGTCGTTTTAGCCTCATTAAACCTGGTAAAACTCAGTAGTCTTTCCCATGCCTGAGTTTGGGATGAGCTGATCTTCGATATTTAACGCTCCAGATTTTTTTTATGGAACGCGAACTTCCCCCATCTCACTGGTATTTAGTAAGATACCCTTTATCGCTCGAAACGATATTATACGATGCGTTCGTCTCGTCGCTAATAAGATCAGCGACCCTTGATGGGCAACGTCCTGCCATACATGAGTTTATGACTCGCGAGCTCGCCAAATCTAATCGGCGAGATTTTATATCTTCCGGCATTAACGGACAATTCCGTGAAGATGAAAATCTCTTTATACTTAGGAAAAGATTGGGATCGATTGTCGCTTAATCGATTATTCCGAGAATTCGATATCGCCATAGCCTCGACGCTTCTCGAGGCGCCCCGGCGAAGGCCAGCTTCCTATTTTCCCGCATCACCGGGGGAGATAAGGAATGGGCCCTTGGTAAGCTCGTTGGGGACGAGCACGAGTTCCTTCCCTATAATTCATTTAGAAAGACCTTCTATTCGCCTTCGAGCCACCGTAAGAGGAGAAATTGTACACTTAAGGTTCCTATATGTGCGACAGGGTAAAATGCTGATGCGCGATTACGTGCATTGGATCGGAAACTGGCGTCGTGTACTATCATGAATCCTAAAAACATGTACACGTAGGTAAATGTCTTTGAAAATGATATGCGTGAGGAGCATACCCGATTATCGCTCGAGCGCGCGGAGCCTGCCACATTGGAGGAGGCATTTGCTATTGCACTCCGTGAGGACTTAAGGGTCACAAGGCCTACGTCAATCACTCAGTTGTCACCGTTCCCCGGCCTTCTGGATCAAAATTTATGGAGATCAACGTGATTGAGTCTTCGGGTGACCGTCGACGTGTCACTCCCCATAAGGGAGACGCTGGCACCGGGCGTGAAATGTTTGCTTTCGCTGTCGCAAGTCGGGGAATCGCGCGGCTAAGTATCGCGCGCCAGCGCCGATGTCGCTACGGCCATCATGAAGGTGCTTCCTCGGCCGCACGTCCAAAAAATGGTCGGGACCAGTAGGTGCAGGGCGTCCTACTAGTTGGAAGGAAGGTCCGGGTCAAGCCCACCCCTCCTGTACTGCGTGCACGATCAAGTTCCACCACTACGAATTGTGATTTACGTCTAATTACTGTCAGTTTACATGTCGTCGGAGTCCGGCAACCTCCTGGACTCAAAAGAGACGAATAATTTTTTTCGCGAATCTTGTTTATCGATGCTGCCTCCCAGCATTCAGGTCCGTGAGAGACCTGGCCAAGTCGTCGTCAAGTTAGCTGACGGGAAACCACACCGCGTATCGCGGCGCGAAGGGTCGTTGCCCTACACGTTTGATGGTTTTCGCAATAATGATGATTCTTTGGTGATCGCGATGAATTATGCATTCAGTTGCATACTGGGCATGCCATGGTTGGCACGTTATAAGCCCCAGATCGACTGGTTAGCCAGATCAGTGAGACGTCGACGCAAGTTCAATGTCAGTGAAGTGTTTACCCATCTCTTGGTATTTCCAAGTGACTGGCCGAGCGTCATAGTCGTGGATCGTGATTCCACGACGCTAGCGGTGCACAGAGCGAGTGATGGCCTTCTCTGCACTGCTTGTGATGTTCTTCTGGACACAAGTGACAGAAAAGTCTAGCTTCAAAACGAGGAGAACGACACGGATAAGCAGTGGCTCCCGCACGAAAGCGACGCGTCGAAAAGAGTCTACGCATATAAATAACGTGGTTGAACAAGGGATCCCTGACAAAAATAAGGATGATGAATAAGAATTATCATCTGCAACCATTGTGATAGAGCAGGGGCTGTAACGGAAAAACCCATTTCAAAAGTAGTTATAGAATATATACATGATTACATAAGTAGGTAGAGAGCAGTATTCTTTTATAAGCGAATACTGCGCGTCATTTTATTATTAATTTATTTATAATGAGGTGTCAGACCCAATAATTAGCCAATAATAAATTGACTTCCATTGGAGTGTTCCCATGAGCTTGAGAGAATATTCACACTTACTGCGAATGAAACGAAATAAAAATAAAACAGAGTTATATTTACGAGTTAACTAATAGCGATTCATCAACGCTCTTTCTGTGTAAGACGGTAACAGGCACTAATCCCTATACATCTGGTCATTGTAGTCCTTTCATGACCAGATCAAAATGATTATGGACGAGTCTTAGGTGGCTCCAGCGGTATCGGTGGAGTGGCAGGCACTACACTGCCTCGCAACGGTGTCTGGTGAAACTATTGTGACGTCGCTGCTGAGCACAGCGACGTCTGATGATTAACGTGCCGCCATCCAAAGACTTTATGGTGCGCCAGCTCGCCGAAGCGAATCGGCGAGTATTGACTCCCTCGCGCACTTCGCACCATGATGCTATCAAGATGGAGACGTCAATGTACTCCGGTGATGGTCCGGATCGTCTCCCCCTTAATCGCTGGTTTCGCGAGGTGGATATTGCAATAGCGTCAAGATTAATTGACGCTCCGACGACCAAAGTCAATTTCCTGTTGTCTCGTCTTGCTGGCAAAGCCAAGGAATGGGCTCTCGGGAAGCTCGTCGTATATAAGTCGGCGTTCCCCACGCTAGACGATATCCAGCGTGACTTACAACTGGATTTCGAGTCTTCTCAAGATGAATCTCGCTTGCGTGCAGATTTCTTCTCACTCCGACAGGGCAAGCTGTCAATGCGTGACTACGTGCAGAAGACACGTCATATTGCTTCGTGCATTACCACGCAGCCAATTGACATGGCTTCACAAGTCCATGTCTTTATTTTTAGTATGCAAGAGGGCATGACGAGCTACTCCCTCACGCGTGCTGAACTAAAGTCCCTTGAGGAGGCATTTGCCCTCGCGCTTCGTGAGGATTACACTGTCGCGTCGTCGTACTGCACGCAGCGTCACAACATCCCCGGACGTCTGGCCCAGAGCCAGTGGAAATAGATTCAATTGAGTCCTATCGTGGTCGTGGCAAATCATTAGACCGCGACATCTGCAATACTAACACGATGAAGTGTTTTCGTTGTGGTAAAACAGGCCATCGTGCGGCTGTCTATCTTGCACCTGCGCCGGTGACGATGAACACAGCTGTCTCCCGAGTGGCTGTGTCGTCGGTGGTCCCGCCAAAATAACGAGCGGTTCCAGTAGGCGTGGGGCGCCTTACTGGCTGAAATGGAGCCCCGAGTACTCAGGTGGCAGCTCGGGATCCTAGCTTAAAGTGATTCATACCCACTTCAATGCCACCACCATGCGCGATGATTCGAGACTGATTATTATCAGTCTCATCGTCGCTGGAGTGAAGCGACCACTTCGAGCGTTGTTGGATTCTGGCGCTTCCAACAACTTCTTTCGTGCATCCTGTTTGTCCCTTCTCCCGTCGACTGTCACGGTTCGAGAAGGTCCAGGTGGCATCGTTGTCAAACTTGCCGATAACAAACCAAAACGTGTCCCGCGTAAAACAGTGGTTTTACCGTACACTTTCGACGGTTTCCAGAGCAACGACGAATTTTGGTGTACAAGATGAACTATGCATTTGATTGCATACTTGGGATACCGTCGCTGTCACGGTATCAGCCGAAGATAGATTGGCTATTTCGGTTCGTCAAACGAAGAAGCGGATATGACGTCAGTGAAGTGTTTATTCATTTGTTGGTCGCGTCATCCGATTGGCCTCACGTCAGGGTCGTGAACGAACTCTATACGACTATTATTAAACACAGAGATAGCGATGGCCCTCTGTGCGCAGTATGTTCCGTTACACTGATGGAGCCACAGAACGAGGCGGTCGAACAGCGGTTCCCGCATACACAGACATCGTTCGAACAGGGGTTCCCGATTCTCAACGAGGCGGTCGAGCAGCGGTTCCCGCATACACAAACATTGGTCATACAGGTGTTCCAGATTCACAAAGATGCGGTTGAACAGCGGTTCCGCACATACAGACATCGGACGAGCAGAAGCTCTCGATCAATATCGAGGCGGTCGAGCATGGGCTCCCGCATACAATCACATCGGACGAGCAGCGGCTCCCGATCAATATCAAAGCAGTTGAGCAGGACCTCCCGCAAACAATTGAGGCGGTCGAAGACGAGCTCCCGCCTTTAATTGACGAGAATGAGCAGACTATGGATTCGCATGAGACCGACGTGGTGGAGACAGAGGTCCCACGTCTAGAGGGGGGGTACATCATCCTCTTAAGATAGCGACGTCCCATTCTTGATCAGGGGCTCGAGACGCAAGGGATAACGCAAGAAGGAGCACGCCGATCAACGGGACATCGACATTTACTTTAATGCTGACGCAGATGATTCCGTAGTGACGGAATCCGTATGCGCGCTTGAATATGTGGAGGGATCCCCACATCGTGGCCGCTACATTGAGGTAGCGAGTCCACCGTGCACTGCTGCAGATATCACATCTCTGCCAGACCTTTCATGGAAAGAATTCCTTCACGACCTCAAGGCCAGCGACATCGAACAAGTGTGCGTCGTTTTAGCCGTTGAAGCATCCAGTAAAGAAGTTCTGGAGGCTCGCCCGAAGAGCGTCGAGCCTAAATCATCGCGCGAAGAACGCTTCGCGACACAGTCTTACGATGCTCTTTGAGCTTCAGGCAACCCTGTCTACGAAATCGCCCATGAGCACGCCGATTTTTTCCGGGAAATGTGATGTGCGGCACGAGATAGATTTCGTGCCAGGATCAAAACATTGCGTGACACGGCAGTGGCCGTTATCGCGCGACCAAGTCATCGCTATTGATGAATTGTTCGAGGGTCGCCGCAAGGCTGGCCATGCCCGCGAGAGTATCTCGCCACATTCGAGCCCGACTTTCTATGTGAAGAAAGCCACCGGCGATTGGCGCATTGTGCACGCCTTCAACAAGCTGAATGACGCCACTATATCGCTCAAACGCCTATCCCTCGAAAAGACATGTTATTAAATAACATGTCCGGTAGCGAGATCTACAGCGCCATAGATCTGACAGACGGTTTCTATTAGATCCTCATATGGGGATAGTGACATTCCATTCACTGCGGTCAGCACCCAAGCGGGATGCTTTGGGAGTGACTAATCATGCCACAAGGTCTTAAGAACGCTCCAGCTACGTTCAATCGGATGGTGATACAAGTATTTCGTCCACTTCGCGATTTTGCACCGAGCTACTTGGACGACATTTTTGTTCACAGCCGCGCTGATCAAAAGCTCAGCGCTACGAAGGTACACCTTCGACACTTGAAGCAGGTGTTTCAAGTTATGCGCGAGAATAAATTATATGCGAATTTGAAGAAATGTGTCTTCTGCGCTCCCGAGATTCCAGTACTCTGTGACGAAGTACAAGATGTCGTGTCCCTGATTCTAGGTGGGAAATCGAACAGTTAGTCGTATGATGCTGGGACGCATCGTTACAGTTGACAGTTGAGGTATACCTGTTGGTATCTACTGTAGTCTAGTCTAACAGAGGGGGTTGTCACCTACGAGGTTTTTCCCTCCTCAATCCCAAAGTTGCTCAGTGGAAAGCAAGTGTTCCGTGTTCTCTATTCCCTACTCTGTATTACTGTATTACAGGACCAACGACACTCACCTGCGCAGTGATAAGTGTGACAGGTTATGAGCCCAAGTCTTCTTGCACTGTCCAAGTAACATATTAACCCAATGTCTGGAGTAAGTGAGATGTCGTCAAACGATACAGCCACTAATGATGTGTTGACAAGCGTGAGTAATGGTGCGACCGCTGTGAGTACTGTGACGTCTGGTATTGCACTTAGTGGGTTGAGTGGGGAGTTTACCACCGCAACCGCGCCACCGGCTATCCCATTACCTGGGTCAGGATTTCCAGCGGGAAGGCCTAATGCGGGTGGTTCATTACCTGGAGCTGGTGGGATACTTGCCCCTATGCCTGAAGTGCATCAAGTACCTGACGGTGGATTTGGCATGAAGCTAGACAATAAACCGCCGATCATGCATGGGAGTTTTGATCTGTATGCGGTTGAGCTGGAAACGTTCTTACGCCGCATTCATGTGTGGGGTGTAATTGACAACGAGTCGGTTGTACGAGCTTCGACAACAATTACACAGTTTGCGTTGATGGATAATGTTGCTCGTGGTGCTATACTGCATGGTATTCCAACAGCCGATGCTGAGCTTGTCTGTCACGAGGCAAGCGCTCACGCGATGTGGTCGCGCTTTGTCGATAAGCAAACCAAGAGAGAGTATGCGAATTACATCTTTGCACGACAACTACTGTATGCAAACAAGTATACGCATGACAGAAATATAAATGATTGGCTACGTGAGATGGAACTTCAGCGGAATGAGCTGCAACATTACCAAAAAGTACTCTCTGATGAAGAGTTCGCCGAGATTATTATGAGCAATGTGTTGCAGACACATCGTGAGGTTTTTAGGCAATTTTCTAAGCATTACGACCCTGGGATTCAGCGTTTGGCTCCGTCGTCGGCACAAGTGATGAATGCTCTTCGAGCAGAATCGGAGTTGGATGCCCGAAGTAACGAAACCCAACTACCCAATATTTGTGCTGCTCAACCTGCGAAGGAACCAAACAAACGGCTACAAAGACACTATCAGCAACCCTGGAAAGAGAAGCGACGAGGGCGAAGTCAATATAAGGCCCATGGCAGCAACCATTACCAGAAGTCGGGTGGTGGTAGTGGCAAGGCTTTAACAGGAAAGAAGTATTATGGAGACAATCGTGAATGCTGGAACTGTCATGTAAAGGGCCATATCCAGCGAGATTGCACACGACCGAAGTACGCCATAGATGAGTCCAAGTCGCAGCTCCCGGAGCGTAAACGCTGGGAAAATAGAAAGCAGAGTAAAGGCCAGTTTGGGAACAGAAGAGAAGTTGCCATGCTGTCGCGTCAAGCGGATGAAACGATCAATGCTGTTAAGAACGATACAAGTGATATGACCATTGAATGGGTCCTTGATTCAGCAAGTGATTGTCATGTATGCACGAAGAAGGAGATTCTGATGAATTTGCGATTCAATGGTGGACCGATGGTGTTTGACTGGGAAGGCAAAGCTTCCCAATTTACAGAAGAGATTGGGGAAGTGGAACTTAGAGTAAGGAATGAGACTCCCCCTCATGCTATGAATTCCCTTTCTTTATCGAACGTCCTTTGCACACCGACTGGAACAACAAATTTGTTGAGCTTGGATAGGCTGGAACAAGATGGATGGGACTTTCTCAAGTTCAAGCAACAGCAATGCGCTTGGCTGAAAAAAGGTAATTTGCTACTGCAATTAGTGAAAAAACATGGTCGTTATCGCCTCATATCCTTCGCTGTCCCGGTGAGCCAAGTGAAGTCCCTTTCACATGCTAATGAGCGAGTTTTCGCGTTATGGCATACCCGCCTTGGTCACATAAATTATGGGGCCTTGCAGCGGATGATACGAAACAATACAGTGCATGGTTTGGCTATGACTGGGAACGTTCGTACCCCGAGAAACCGATGCTGGACATGTATCCAATCACGTATGCAGCGAATGTCCTACAAAAACTTAGTAACTACACGGTCGACAGTACCATATCAGAAGCTAATGTCTGATATGTGCTACATTGGTGTGGGTACGTATGACGGGTATAAACACTTCCAGCTCATTCAAGATGAGGCAACACGTTACGTATGGGGTTTTTTACTCAAAGAAAAACGAGAGGCTACGACAGTCGTAATTTCTCATTTGGCATGGCTTATGGCACAAGGCCATCACATTCAAGTATTTCCACTTACCAAGGAAGGGAACTTGTGAACCGACAATTGAAACAGTTCCTTCGCCAACACGGAGTGGACTTTTTATGGACTAATGCATATAGCCCAGAGGAGAATGGCTTAGTTGAACGGATGAACGGCATCGTGATGTCCCGTGTACGCAGTTTGCTTACAACGGTGGACATGCCGGATCTGTTATGGGGCGATGCATTTACATTTGCGTTGGAGATATTAAATATCATACTCAGTGAAGCTTTGGATGGTGACACACCATATACTCGACGTTTTGGAAAACGTCCTGATTTATCAAATGTCCGGATATGGGGTTGTTTAGTGTTCGTATTTACTCAGAAGATTGTACGGAAAACTAAATTAGAAAATCCCGGTAAACCGGCGATCTTTCTTGGCTACGCGAAGAATTCGATCAGTTAGCGTATTTTGATTGCGCGTTCGGGAACTATTCAAGAGTTGCGCACTGTACAGTTTGTGGAGGCTTGGACAATTGACCGGGCATATATCGACAGGCTGCTCTTAAATCGGTATTGTCATGGCAAGTTTACCCTATCTACCACGATCCCGTATGTTCGCGTGGAAGGTTTTTTCACTGCATCGAGTAGTGCATTGGCTTTAGGATCGCCAAGTAACATAGTACATCGTAAGAAGAGGTGTTGTCGTCATGACTGTAACAGTCGTGGTGGCTTGGTATCAGTAGATGATGCTCCAAACGTTGGCGTGCCAGCATGGGCTGGGGGACCTGGAAGCGTATTGTTGAGCGAAAATCCGACGAGATTAGCAAGGGCTAATGCTCGGTCGTCACGTCCACGAGCGGCAAGTCCAGCAGAGGCTGAGATGGGGTCGTGTCGTGATCGCACGGCAAGTCCAGCACAGGCTGAGATGGGGTCGTGTCGTGATCGAACGGCAAGTCCAGCAGAGGCTGCAATGGGGTCGTGTCGTGATCGCACGGCAAGTCCAGCACAGGCTGAGATGGGGTCGTGTCGTGATCGAACGGCAAGTCCAGCACAGGCTGAGATGGGGTCGTGTCGTGATCGAACGGCAAGTCCAGCACAGGCTGAGATGGGGTCGTGTCGTGAGCGAACGGCAAGTCCAGCACAGGCTGAGATGGGGTCGTATCGTTATCGTGGTCTAGCTGGATACAGTCCCGATTGGTATCGCATCGTCACTGATGGAGGAGAAGGCGGCAGAGAAGGTGGCATGGACTTGTCTAACCGCAGTATGCCTGCCCCTTGTCGTAACACGGGAGATCGGTCTAACCGCCGAGGCTCTGTGCCTTCGACTTGTCTGCCAGCTCTCAGTGCTGACGATGATTACCTGGGCATGAGTGATATGGGACAGACTCCCACACTTTTTGAGGAAGAAGAAGCAGAAGAAAAAAGACCTGTTATTGTTAGACCCGGTGAAATGAAAGCTGGAAATGACCCTGAGGCGGCTTTTCGGCGGTCTACCCGAGTACGACGACAAAATGTACGTCTATCGGATAATGAACTGAATATTTCTGCAGCCCTAGTCATTCAAGCAGTGAATGAACTGCTTGAGCCCATGTCCGTTACCGAAGCTTTGAGTGCCCCTGATGCAAAGCAATGGATAAAAGCTCTTGAGACTGAGTATGACGAATTGATGCGTAATCACGTATGGGAGCTAGTGGATCGGCCTTCGGGGGTAAAGATTCTAAAGAATAAGTGGATATTTGTGCGCAAACGAAATGCGCAAGGCGACGTGTGCCGGTATCGCACGCGAATTACGATTAAGGGATGCCAGCAAGAGTTTGGTGTCAACTTTTGGGAGACCTACGCTCCAGTAGCGAAGGCTGAGTCCGTGAAATTTGTTTTGCTTCTCGCTCTGTTCTTGGGCCTGCCTTGTCGCCAAATTGATTTTGTGACAGCATTTTTGAATGGGCCTCTCGATGATGTAGATATCTATATGGAACAGCCCGATTACTTTAATGATGGTTCTGGTCGCGTTTGCAAGCTGTTACAAAGTCTATATGGATTACGTCAAGCACCTCGTATCTGATACAAAATGCTGGATGAATATTTAAGGAAGTGCGGGTTTCGACGTACGAAAATGGATGCAGGTGTATATGTGCGAACAGTGGGAGAGAACAAAGTCTACATTACCGTATATGTGGATGATCTCTTAATTGTGGGAACGGAATCCGACATTGAGATGGTTTTAGTACAGCTGCGAAGCAAGTTTAAAATTAAGGACTTGGGTCCTGTAAAGCATTTACTTGGAATGGAGATATCATACATGCTAGGGTGTCGGATGTCGATTACCCAACACGGCTACATTGAGAAGATTTTAACACGGTTTAAAATGACAAAGTGTAAGCCTGTTCCTACACCACAAGTGCAAGGCAACTTTCCGATGCCAGGAAACCCGGATGTGGAACCAGTGTGTGTAGACCCAGATCCAGATATGGATTATCGCCAAATTGTGGGATCGTTACAATATTTAGTCCAATGCACGCGTCCAGATATTGCCAACGCAGTGCGAACGTTGGGCAAATTTCTGAATTGCTATACGAGAGAGCACTATGTCTTGGTAAAAAGAGTGTTCCGTTATTTGAAAGGATCATCTGACTACGGACTACTTTGGACGTTGTCTAACAAGACAAGAGTACCGAAGGATGTGTATGTAAACGCATCAAGACCTACAATCGACGTGCAGATTGTGGCATATGCTGATGCTGATTTGGGAAATGAAAGAGATGATCGACGCTCTGTGACTGGATATGTACTACAAATGGAGGGTTGTACTTACGCATATACAAGCCATAAACAAAGATTGATTACAGATGATACATGCTGTTCCGAATTTGTGGCTGCGACTGAATGCAGCACTATGATAATGTGGACACACAATATGTGTAAAGAGCTTGGAGTGAGGCGCAAAAGAACTATTCTATATGAAGATAATCAAGCGGCTATAAAAGTGATCGAAGCAAACACAGGGGACTACAAAGTGAAGAGTGTAGATCTCAAGTACCACAAGATAAGAGATTATGTGGAGAACGACGAGTTTGCTTTGGTATACTGCCCATCAGAAGACATGGTGGCAGACATCTTAACCAAGCCTCTTGGCCCGACGCAATTTAAGAAGTTACGGCATATGTTGAATATTGTACCAGTGCCTACGACTACCACACCACAAGACATCAGAAACAACGAAGTGGGAGTGTGACGAAGTACAAGATGTCGTGTCCCTGATTCTAGGTGGGACATCGAACAGTTAGTCGTATGATGCTGGGACGCATCGTTACAGTTGACAGTTGAGGTATACCTGTTGGTATCTACTGTAGTCTAGTCTAACAGAGGGGGTTGTCACCTACGAGGTTTTTCCCTCCTCAATCCCAAAGTTGCTCAGTGGGAAGCAAGTGTTCCGTGTTCTCTATTCCCTACTCTGTATTACTGTATTACAGGACCAACGACACTCACCTGCGCAGTGATAAGTGTGACAACAGCAAGGAAGTTGTCCGCGCTGATCCTCATAAGATCTCATCGATCTGTTCCTGGCAAACGCCCAGAAACCAATTTGAAACACGTCAATGGCTCGGTCTGGCGAATTACGAGCATAAAAATACGACGAATTATGCTGAGCTAGTTCGGCCACTATTGACTATGCTAACGAAATATGCAGTCTGGATAAAGAAGGCAGAACATCAATCTGCCTTCAACTCCGTGAATAAATCGTGTCCGAGGCAAAGGTGCTGATGCTACCTAGTGACTTTAGGCAATTTCATGTCGTATTTGACGCTAGCAATCTCACTATAGGATGTGCCCTCATGCAATCTGATGATGAGGGTCGAGTGCGCATCATGAGTTTCCAATTACGACGAGATATGACCACGAAAGTCTTTTTGTGATCCAGGTGTCCACCAGCTGGACTGCCGTGAAAATCATAAACCAAACGGACAATGAGGTCGTCATTAGCAGGGATGACCACACGCGGTGGATCAAAGACGTCCATCGCGTATATTAGCAACGGACCGTCAAGCGCGTAAGGCTTAATGATATCGCGTGGTAATTTCGTCAACTTTGCGAATAAAAAATTACAAGGGTGTCTGAGATTATTAATGATTCTCGCATAGACGAAATCATCCGCATTGGATTCAGCGATATGAGTTCGTATCGACAGCACGGGTGTCGAATTCATCGCATTGAGCCCCAGATCAATACATCACGCACAGATATCATCGTCGTCATCAACATTCTCTGTTTGATGACCTATGTCGCGCCGAGAATCGTAATCATGACGACGAGAAAGTGAGAATACTATTTTTGCCAGGCTTGTAATGTACCACAAAATTATACTCGGCAAAGATTGACAACCATCGTGCCATAAGCTGAGACAAGTGAGGGCTCTTGACGGCGGTACACAATAATGCGTGATTTGTGTAGATTGAGAACATGTTTTGCCAAGCAGATATACTCTGAACTTAATTAGTGCGTAACACATAGCTCAAAGGTTCCTTGTCGTGTACCGGATAATTTTTCTCAGCAGGTTTCATCTGTCGTGTATTTTTCTGGCCAAGGATGTACAAGCACATAAATGATTGGTTACGTTCCTGTAAAAAAATTTAGCGTGTGAAGCCTGCGCTGTCTTCACAAGCCCCATTACAACCGCTTCCGATTGTCACGGAAGCCTGGCGTTCAGTCAGCATGGATTTTATCTTTGGACTTCCACCGATGAACAGAAACGCGCGGGCGTATTGTTATTAGTGTATCGATTCATCAAAATGGTGCTTTTGCTTCGCTCTCCGCCCACGTTACGGGCCCACGTTACGGGCCCACGTTACGTCGGAGTCGACAGCGAAGTTCTTTTATTGATCTTATCTTTAGGCTTCACGGCTTTCGAGAGTCCATTGTTTCGAACCGTGACCCGCCTTTCACCTCGTCTTTCTGGGCCGAATTATTTCAGCTATTAGGCACGCGGTTGACGGCGCCTACGACGGCCCATCCAGAGACGGATGGGCAAACGGAGCGTGTGAACAGAGTGCTCGAAGATTTCTTACGCAGTTATGCAACATCATTCTCGTCATGGAGTTCGTTTCTTCCACTTTTAGAGTATGCAATCAACAATGCTGTACATGCGTCAACAGGGTTGACGCCTTTTTTCGCTAACAATGCGAGGCATCTTCGCGTTCAGGCGTTTCTTGCACTCTCAGCTTCAGAGTACCCTGTCTCCAAGCTTGGTGGGGTGTATCTACCGATGCAACTGCGCCGAAAATATCGATGATTGATTACGATGAAGATAAGGTTGCTGCCGATGCAGCCAATGCTGGTACCAAATTTTGTGGTCAACGGCATATCGACTCCTGACGTGATGCATTCTATCGCGCCTCCCGTTGCTAATATTGCTCCAAAAGAGCATTTGTTGCCTGTAAGTTAGGCTGCATTAACCTAGTTTCTCCTATTACGACAAAGAATCATGCGTTTTTTACGTGATGTAGCACAAGAGGCAGTCGACAAGAAAGGAGAATGCAGATAGAAGAGGTCAAAAGAATATGTTGGCATTTTGAGAAGTTGACAGAGTATTGTTATCAACAAGTGGATTACCGATCACCTCAGTGACGAATTTGGGCGCAAGTACGTTAGCGCTAAGATATATTGGCCCATTTCGTGTTGTGAAGGTGCATGGTGACGCTTACACGCTAGACATACCTACATCTATGCGTTTGCACCCGACGTTCTATACGAGAGCCGATGTCATTACCGACATCCAGTGAGTCGCTATCGCAGGTTACATCACTAACAAGGTTATCGCCCTTCACTTGATCTTACAAGGTCCGATGTCATTGCCGACATCCAGTGACACAAATCACTATGAGTATCACTCAACGGAGTACGTGACGTTTCACTAGGTCGATCCATGGCTCGTGGCGTTCCAATTAGGCCATACCGAGAATGAGATCATATCTCGAGTCCAAAATTAGGACAAGACAGCCTTCAACGCTATCGAAGTCCAAAATCTTCACACCTTATTCCAGTGGAACTGAAGGAATGGTGATACGTACATCCTTCGCGAGACGAACAAGTATACTGCCACCCTCTTGCGCTTCTAGCGCCTCTGTTAACAGCTGACTCCTTTTAAGGTAACGACGTCGAACATAATTACCCGACGCCCCTGACTCAATTAAATGACCATGGCTTTTTACTACCTTTAACGGCTGCCGACACAACCAACAGGCCTGGCTTGTATTCATGCTTCATGAAAGCTTTCACGGAGCCACCAGGGGATAAGCCCTGTTTACCTCTACCTTCTAGAGGCTCAACAGAACGTAATTTTTTTCCAGTAGGGCGCCCCGCGTCTACTGTAAGCTGACGTTTTTCCCTGCCGTGCTCGCCTTTTGGCTAGGATCAGGGTTTCGGCTCTGCCTACTCTGAACGTTGCTTTCGCAACGGACAGCTAGGGCGGAGGTGCCTAGTTCTTCCGCACATATAACATCTACGAATTTTACCTTGCTGCTCTGCAGCTTGAAGCTCAGCTTCTTCAGCATGGCTGAGGTCCATGGGTTCCGCCCTATTAGAGGTATTTAAATTATACCATGGCAGACCATAGCGAGCAAATTTGAAATTGATCTCAGCGTTAAACGCTATGCTCACTTCCTCTTCAAACGTCGAAGGCTGGACACGGAAAACTTCCGTACTGACGACCCCAGTTCGAAATCCTTCCATAAAAATGGTTAATCGGACTTCCTCTGCCAGAGGGTTCTACTGCATAGCAGCAACGAGAGCTCTCAACTCTTGGACATAGTCCGACAATTCTTTCTTACCCTTTCGGGTAGGTAAGAAGCGTGAGCGCACACGATAAGCCTGATTAGGCGGTGCAAACACACAGGTTAATTGCTTTTTAAGCATTTCCCATGTGAGGAACGCAGCATTTACAGAGACATCGCTCGTTAGAGCCCACTCTCTAGCTCTTCCACCGAGCTTAAAAATGGCCAGGCCAACTCGTTGCTTATCTGACACAAGCATGGCGGCATCCATTGCCATTTCAACTTCTCGGATCCAGAGAAGAAGATTTTCTCCCTCCTTCCCCTCAAAGATTTTCACGTTTAAAACGAGTGGGCGAGCCTTTGGCTCTGCACCGGGCACAGGTACCGGGATGTACTGCGTAGGCGCATCTAACGCTGCCTGGTCATGGACCTGCCCGAGTAGCGTTGCCTCATAATGCATAAAGGTCTCAAGGCAAAAGGGCCTCGATTTGATCGGGCCCAACGAACGCAGATAATTTATCTAGTGCGAGTCGTTGCGCCTCAGAGAGGTGATTTTAATTCTCCATCCTCACAGAGGATCAGTCTTTAAATACTCAGGTGTAGGATTGACTACAAGTGCTACCAAGTGTAGCGGAGCTGCACATCTCTTTCGTCAGAGGAAGACTTTTAGGCTGAAAGCCTCTTAGTTCTATAGAACTAATTAAATTTACGGCTTAAAGCTGCTTAGTTCTACGGAACTAATCAAACGAGTAAGAAGTCACCCTGTTCTAAGGAAAGAGACATTTAGTCTACAAGCAATAAGCTTCAGGCTCAGAGAACCTTAACGCACAGAGTGTGAGAACAAGCTAGAAGCTTAAAGGTTCAAAGAACCAGCGCACGAAGTGTACAAGAGACCAAGCCAGAGAGACTTACGATCTTTAACTCAAAATGAGAACTGATTATATTTATGCATTAAGAGTTTATGAATAGTCCTACTCTCAGTACCCTACACTAGATTAATTACTATAATAGTAATTATAATATGCAGACTTTGCTATTGGACGATGTATCGTCTAAACATCTGTGTATGATGTACTTAGTACAGCGTTATCGATTATCGAATCCTAATCGATAAGATACGGTATTCGATAATACGGTATTATTCGATAATACCGTATCTTAACGCTTATACTTAATACCTCTTAAAGAGAATTATCAAATGCAATATATGCAATAAAAGGAAACTTCAACCGTAAACTCTCGGAATGACGTTACAACCATCGTGTAACCCCGTTACATTTCTGCTGTTCGAGGCGCTTTTTTACCAACATACTGGCCAACAGCCGTGACTCCGTACACAAACTCGACGCAAGATACAGCTGTTACTTGAGGACCGTTTACCGTTTGGTTGATCAAGGTGATCGTCATGATAATGGCTTGCCAAAGTGACACATCAAGGATGCAGTACTTTCATTTTCTGTATCTTCAGTCTGTTCATTTGTTTAACTCTTTTAACTCATTTAGAATTCCAAGTCATGATCTTGACAACGTAATATTAGCTATCACGTCGTCCAATGATCCCTGACATTTCACATGAGATCTTGCGCGCTTACATGTATCAGCTACAATCCAAATATTTCGCAAGGACCTTGAGTAGGATAGCTATAGCAGCAATATGAACAGACACTTGCAACTCAGAACATCTGTTGTAGCACCAATCGAAGCTGCCAATGTTGTTCGCGCTGGCACACCGCCGATGAGTTCGTTAACTGGATGGCGGCGCACCTTTTCGCGAACGGATCGATAATGTCTGACTGCATGCGTACAGTCGTCTCTGAATCTGCAATGTCCAAACCCCATTGCTTCCCATACTTTTATAAGTGGTGTGCAAGCAGAGCTGGCACACCATGATCTGCTCTTTAGTAGGGTGTGGAATGGTTGCAACGCTACTGAATCTCTACACACGGCCACGTGCGAGCTGGTCGCGATGCCTAGCATGTCCGCCGAGGTACACGCACCATTTGCGCTCATATTGCCGCACAATGTCAACATAAGCACGAGCATCATCGGAGCTAAAAAATCGAAAGTGGTTGGTTGTGACTACACGAAAAACTAGATGACATGCTTTGTTAAAGTTGTGCTTGCCTGTGAAACACATTCGAAGGCTCGTCTCCTAAGACTTGCATATGCTACTACGACCAATGCACAACTTGGTAATGATCAGAAAGATAAGTTGACATTGTGCAAGCTTCATCTTGATTAATATTCCTCAAATATTTTGAGGTAGACATGCAAAAAAGAAAAGATGCGTTTAATATGGCACATGCGAAAGTCTGCGTTGCCAAGATTGACAGCTACAACATTCGAACATTGCATTGAACAGCCGAAAAATTCAAACAGTGCATTGAGATATTATCGTCGCTGATTTACTGACATCACGCTCGAATAGCATCTACTGTAACACTAGTGTAGCCACGACCAGCGCAACAGCAGAGACCCAGGAAACAGGCAACACTGTAGCGGAAACACTCGACGAGGTTGAGTCAGAGGCAGTACTGCCGACTGATGTTGCACCAACACTGCTCGACGACAAGTCAGCCGATCCGCTGCTGCTGCATGCTTTCTTGAAAGGGTCAAGAAGATCCTTCTTCAGCGAAATGGTGGTGTCAGGAATGTTACAGTCATCGATAATTATTGTCCTCATTTCATCCATGAGCGCCATGCAATCACTGCTATCACACACGGCCTTGATCTTCTCATCTGTCAGCGTCGATATAGATGTGATACTTTCGAGACCCACTTTAGATATGCATCCTTTCACATACGAGCTACTTGCGATAGCCAGCAGCTTGGATTGGGTGCACACCTCCGCATAAATAGTGGAGCTGAAGGCCAGGCCAACAAAGAGTAGAGTGGTCAACGGCTTCATTGATGTGGTGTTTTGGATAATGATAGTAGCGTGTCGTTACCAAGTCGCAAATTATATGGAGTGTATTTCTACCTTCAACGTATCCAAAACGCTCGACTACCTTTTTCAAGCGCAAGTACCCAAAACCTTACTCGATCATCTCCGTGCACTACAGCTGCTCTCATAGAGGTTCAAAACATACATAAATGGTATGGAGTGCACTCTGAAATGGACATTCACTCACCCTGGCAATCGCGACCAGAACGACACGCCACTTTCCTTATTCAAAGCAGCACCAGATGAGATCTTTTAGCTCTCTACACCCACTATCGTGAGCATCTCGTATCTGCAAGGATGCGCATCAGATGCAAGTTTCGGTAGTTTCTCGACCATCTTGGCGCTGACCAACGAGCAAATCAAGGGCATAGTGCTAATTGTGGTGCTAATTGTGATCGTGGTAGCATGTAGCAATACGTAGCTAACTTATAATGGTCAGGAGTGGCTGCTCACCTACAGGGAGATGCGGACCACTGAGTCGGCCAGGTGCAGCACAAGCAAAAAGCACAATCACAGGGGCCCGCCTGACGCAGCCAGCACACATATAGGAGGGCTTTTTCCGCCACTAGTCACGACTAAAAGGCTGTATCGACCCTAATAAAAAACTGTTGCGATCCGCAAAACAACCGATCACAGTGACACATCGAGAGGCGTAATGCACTTCAAAATTGCTATAAAAACCGTAAATGATGAACAGCTGACAATTAATTTCATTGTTGAATTGAAATATATTGGAATACGCGTTTCAACGCTAGCTTTATACCTGCATACCGATACAGAAGTAGAAGCGTTCTACGCAAATATTTTACCTTATGACGATATTCTACATGCTCACTGATAAACCGGGTAATCACCGATATAATGGCGATAAACGCTGTCTGCGTATGTTCTACTAACACAATCCACCGAAATACCGGTGATCAACCTCCTGATTGCGTGTCTCTGTCGCTCCGTTTCATTCGCTCTTGATTTAACACGTTGTGCTATCTACATTATCTGATTCGCTCTATGAAATCGCTCTAAAACCAGTATATCTTTTTTTCGCCATGACTTCAATCAAATGTATCACAACTCTTTCTTCTCTCTACTACTAACCATGAGCTTCTCGTTCATGAATCTTTCCGTGCTTCATCGAGCTACAATCGTCTCGGTTCTTATCCTACTGTTTGGTCTTCTCTTTGGTCTTGTCTTAGACGCCAATGCTCATATCCCTAAACCCTGGAACCGAATTTCCAGTATCATTGGCTGGATCTACTTTTTCTGCTGGAGTGTGAGTTTCTATCCTCAAGTATTTCTAAACCGTCAAAGACAAAGTGTCGTTGGGTTGTCATTGGACTATACAGTACTCAACATGTTAGGGTTTACCTGCTACTCTATCTTCAACGTCGCCTTTTACTATAGTGAGAGTGTACAAGAACAGTACATGCGACGTCACGACGGACACCGCAATGCTGTCGAGCTCAATGACGTTTTCTTTTCTCTTCATGCAGTTTTCCTAGTTGCTGTATCCCTATTTCAATGCACCATTTACCCTCGTGGTGGACAAACCGTTAGTAAACCAACGATCCTTTGGACAGGAGGGACACTTGTCGTTGCAATGCTCTTTGCTTTTGCGGTCGCAGTCTCAGGCAATAATGAAGACTCAGCAATTAATACACTTAATCTATTGTATTTACTAAGCTACGTGAAACTCGTAACGACGCTGGTCAAGTGTCTTCCCCAGATTGCACTCAACTACCAGCGCAAATCGACAATCGGGTGGACTATTTGGAACGTTCTCTTGGACATTGCTGGCGGATTGCTGTCAATCGGACAACAAGTGCTTGATGCAGTGGCAACGAACGACTGGACCGCTATGACGGGGGACCCAGTCAAGTTCTCGCTCGGGTTTGTGAGCATTATCGTGGATGTCGTGTTCATGTTGCAACATTACGTGCTGTACGCCGAGAACAATCATTGTGTTCTCGAAGAGGCCAGACCTTTCTTGCCCAAGTAAATTCAATATGATAGTTGTTGACTATGTATTGCACAAGAAATATGAAGAGATCTTGTAGACTTGTGATTTTCACCGTAAGTGGGTGGGGTCCAGACATGTAGAGCAAGATTTCTACTTGAATCGTAAATTGCTGAAATGCTAGAGCTAATCGTGACTTTTGCGTGCAATAATGGTAGACGACGTATTTCTTATGAATACATGTACGCGCTCAAACCTGAACGCGCTAACATTCTGGTATGCCGAACGGCCGCGATATGGTACATGTCATAGAACATCACATGTCAAGAAATTTATAAACAGTGTTGTTAGAGCTACACGTCGCGAAAAGTGACATCCGGGACTTCTGGATGACTCCAAAGAGTTGACGGTTCTCACTGCTTGGTAGGATGAGGACGCATTCATTCAATGCTATATACATCGTAATTATCGTGTCCGACGTGAGCAATTCTAAATATGCGCCTATCAAGTGAAAGTCAACCTCGCAGAGCACATATTCCGTCAGAGCTTCTGGATCGCTCCCACTGGAACACATCACTCCCGTAGAGAGAACATTGTCGCAGGTTTTCATCAGTGACTTTTTATACGTCTTCACTGAACGCAGCCAGATGTGACACCGAACACAAACTCGACGCAAAATACAGCTGTTACTTGAGGACCGTTTACCGTTTGGTTGATCAAGGTGATCGTCATGATAATGGCTTGCCAAAGTGACACATCAAGGATGCAGTACTTTCATTTTCTGTATCTTCAGTCTGTTCATTTGTTTAACTCTTTTAACTCATTTAGAATTCCAAGTCATGATCTTGACAACGTAATATTAGCTATCACGTCGTCCAATGATCCCTGACATTTCACATGAGATCTTGCGCGCTTACATGTATCAGCTACAATCCAAATATTTCGCAAGGACCTTGAGTAGGATAGCTATAGCAGCAATATGAACAGACACTTGCAACTCAGAACATCTGTTGTAGCACCAATCGAAGCTGCCAATGTTGTTCGCGCTGGCACACCGCTGATGAGTTCGTTAACTGGATGGCGGCGCACCTTTTCGCGAACGGATCGATAATGTCTGACCGCATTCGTCTCTGAATCTGCAATGTCCAAACCCCATTGCTTCCCATACTTTTATAAGTGCTGTGCAAGCAGAGCTGGCACACCATGATCTGCTCTTTAGTAGGGTGTGGAATGGTTGCAACGCTACTGAATCTCTACACACGGCCACGTGCGAGCTGGTCGCGATGCCTAGCATGTCCGCCGAGGTACACGCACCATTTGCGCTCATATTGCCGCACAATGTCAACATAAGCACGAGCATCATCGGAGTTAAAAAATCGAAAGTGGTTGGTTGTGACTACACGAAAAACTAGATGACATGCTTTGTTAAAGTTGTGCTTGCCTGTGAAACACATTCGAAGGCTCGTCTCCTAAGACTTGCATATGCTACTACGACCAATGCACAACTTGGTAATGATCAGAAAGATAAGTTGACATTGTGCAAGCTTCATCTTGATTAATATTCCTCAAATATTTTGAGGTAGACATGCAAAAAAGAAAAGATGCGTTTAATATGGCACATGCGAAAGTCTGCGTTGCCAAGATTGACAGCTACAACATTCGAACATTGCATTGAACAGCTGAAAAATTCAAACAGTGCATTGAGATATTATCGTCGCTGATTTACTGACATCACGCTCGAATAGCATCTACTGTAACACTAGTGTAGCCACGACCAGCGCAACAGCAGAGACCCAGGAAACAGGCAACACTGTAGCGGAAACACTCGACGAGGTTGAGTCAGAGGCAGTACTGCCGACTGATGTTGCACCAACACTGCTCGACGACAAGTCAGCCGATCCGCTGCTGCTGCATGCTTTCTTGAAAGGGTCAAGAAGATCCTTCTTCAGCGAAATGGTGGTGTCAGGAATGTTACAGTCATCGATAATTATTGTCCTCATTTCATCCATGAGCGCCATGCAATCACTGCTATCACACACGGCCTTGATCTTCTCATCTGTCAGCGTCGATATAGATGTGATACTTTCGAGACCCACTTTAGATATGCATCCTTTCACATACGAGCTACTTGCGATAGCCAGCAGCTTGGATTGGGTGCACACCTCCGCATAAATAGTGGAGCTGAAGGCCAGGCCAACAAAGAGTAGAGTGGTCAACGGCTTCATTGATGTGGTGTTTTGGATAATGATAGTAGCGTGTCGTTACCAAGTCGCAAATTATATGGAGTGTATTTCTACCTTCAACGTATCCAAAACGCTCGACTACCTTTTTCAAGCGCAAGTACCCAAAACCTTACTCGATCATCTCCGTGCACTACAGCTGCTCTCATAGAGGTTCAAAACATACATAAATGGTTTGGAGTGCACTCTGAAATGGACATTCACTCACCCTGGCAATCGCGACCAGAACGACACGCCACTTTCCTTATTCAAAGCAGCACCAGATGAGATCTTTTAGCTCTCTACACCCACTATCGTGAGCATCTCGTATCTGCAAGGATGCGCATCAGATGCAAGTTTCGGTAGTTTCTCGACCATCTTGGCGCTGACCAACGAGCAAATCAAGAACATGGTGGTAATAAGTGGATACAATGCTAATAGTGATCGCATTAATGACATGAGGAAAGAAATGTTTTATTTTTTGTCGTAGCTAAACACTTTATCTTTAAATCAGTATGAAGAGGTCCTCGATCACGGTGACTTCAACAAATCCATCCTATCCTTATTAGCATCGGCGTTTACAACCATGTCTGCCTACGTAGTCAGAATATCCGCCATTTTCACATGCTCAATATATATGTATGTAAACGCGTTACGCGAGCCGTCTTGCCACCAAAGTGGCTCAACTTCCGCATGCGTCGGCTTATCTCTCTTCTTTACATTTCTCTCTACTCTCGCCAGGGTACATTGAGCGGCGCGCGCTATATGCGCCGCGCTGAAGGCCGTCCAGGCTGCACGATCCTTTGCACACAGACAAAGGAGGTGCAAGTCTGGGGCCAGTCGACGGCGGTGTCCAGCGGCAGGTTTCTTGCTTAGATCCCTTGGATGTCTATCTTGTCAACAGGTCCTACCCAGGAAGGGTCTCCTCTTGTTGCTTGCACCGGGAATAAAGGATTACGCGAGCTTACCTAAGTGGAGATGACGGGACTTCGGGCGTGGTGGCGTACATCGTGGCGGCTTGGCTGGCGGCTGGAGGTGAGAGCGGCTAGGTAGAGGTGTGTAGAGGGAGAAGACCGTCAAAAACTGACACTGGCCGCTGAAGCATCCGTTCAAGTTCAATATATATATATTAGCGTCCAATTCCCTCCATTTATTTCGTACAAGCTATGATTAAGTAACTAAAACCAAACGAAACAGCTGCTCGACGAGCAAAAGACATAATTTATAGGTAAGCGATCGTCTAACGTAAAAACGATTCTTTACACAGCTTATCGCTTTCTCGTCGCATGTCTTTTGCCCCCCCCCCCTCCCCCGACAAGGATGTATACAAGCTGTGTTGTGCTTCATAAGCCTCATCTCTCCTCAGAAGCACTAAAAAGGCTATGATCGCTCAAGTTTCTTTAAGCTCTATAGCTAAAATTTTGTACTCGCCTCATGCAATGATCTACATGTGGTTATAGCTCTGCATGCGATACTTATAGTTTGTAAACGGATCATATCTCTAGTACACAACCGGGCAATGGCAAATGCCAACAGAACCTGTTGATCAAGAACCAGCTCAGAGGCTCAGGAGCAGTCATCGTACAGACACCGCCCCCCCCCCCCCGTGTTGCTACACAAACCTTCTGCGGGCTTCTAAATTGTGAGCAAGGCACGAATGGAAACCCTGTCATCTCTGAGGTCATCCGTAACATAAACATGGGTAGGGTTCATCCCAGGATTAAATTATTCAGATTATAGAGAGGCATAGGGGATGCCTTGAATCATGGCATTGTTGCTTGTACAGCATAAGTTTTATGCTTGAAGCTAAGTTGTATCTGAAGCTCAAGTGTTACAGCGCTGACAATTGTCGGACTAGTTGTACTCAACTACATGTTAAACTTGTGTCAATGCTGCCTCATTCGGGCTAGTATGCAGGTCAGCGGACAAATCGATCCTGGGCAGACAAAAGGAGTGGTAGAGAAGGAAGCTCCGCGATGGGCCCTGGCAAAGCGTTGTCACCTATGGCAATGCTTTGGTGCTTGCTAAAAAGCCTTTCCAATGCCAAAACACTGAGAGGACGAGGCGACATGGAGTAATGAAAGCAAAAACGGGCTGCAGGGCTGCATGGTGCAGTGCGCTGAATTTTTCACGGGAGGTTTATACTGTAAACAGGCGCACCATGTTGCCTAATACATTGTGCGCTTATAGCAACCAAAGGTGATGTTTGATTCGATATACCCGCTTTGGAGAACCAAAAAGTGATATTGTTAAAGGAATGAAGAACGAGGTGAAGTCGCCACGATTGGCTTTGGTGTGCTTGTTGGAAGCCTGCTTTGGTGATTTCATCTGCCGTCACGTGTAACGCTCGTTGCGTCATCGTCAAGATGGCATCATTTACTAATGATGCACATAGCTACTGTGCATCTTGTGTACAATCAAATGGAACAGGCACTATGCCGTGTGTTTGTAAGACCAATCTGGAGCGGTCATCCCGTACTTGTTGTAGAATCGGGTACAATTTAAATTGAAACCACTGCCAATAAAGCTCGATGAACGATTGTTTGGATGCGGAACAATGTACGCCATTACACGCGCTCTGTAAATAAAGGGTACTGTACATGCAACTCTAGCTCCACCACGATACATGTGCAACAACTTGGCCAATAAGTCCCAAAATGAGCTATCTATCGGTCAAAGCTCTGGTTCAGGTAGAGCGATTTTGTCAAGACGGTAAAATCAAAGAAGTTCCAGGATTGCTGAGACCCAATCTACAAAAAAATAAAACATCTCACAAAAAAAATAAAATTGAAATCATGGAAAATTTTGAGGGCAAATCACGGGATCGCGGTAAATTTTAGCGGTCAAGTGACAGATAGCGCCTCTACAACGAAACGAATGCGTAGCTGAGCAATAGGTGAGCACTTTAGCGTGTTCAGGAGGCTCTAAAGGGCTCTCGCGTTCAACAGCCTCTCTTAGGAGATCCAGTTGCAGGGTCGGCCACGAAATCGATATACCGCCCGGCTTGTCTGCCTTGTACCGCGTCTGCCCTCACTTCTATTGCAAGTTGCATTCGCGCTTACGTGTCCCGTTTGCTGGCCGCTGCTAATCCCGCAATTTGTCGGACTTCGCGAGGGTGAGGGTAAAAATTCTGTTGACGAGCGGCAAAGCATGGTCTCAAGTACACGCAGATGTAGTCAACCGAGACTCGGAGACATGTCGAACGTAATAGTGGTTTTGCACGTCGACTCGAGTAGTAATCTATGCGACGGTAACGACCCGAAGTGAATACCTGCCTAAGAATTCTGAATTCATGTGGCTAATGTTCTGCAAAAGGTGGCGGTTTTTCAATCAAGAGTCGTAAAGCATTTGCCCATTTGTACCAGCCAATTGGTCTGCGCTCGTGATTCTTGCTGCTCAATCTACGAAGGATAGTCTAGACTATGCTCGAAGCTTAGGTCAGGACGCCGGTTGTTTACACCTTGGAAAGCCGTACGTAGCATCAATATCAATTATCTTGCATATTTTTTCTAGCACTCGAATTGCGGCTTGCAAACTGGCTCTGGCAACGTCGGAACGACCAAAAAACCAGCAGCTCTAAAAATACCAGCAATTTAGCTGGTTCATGGTCAGGAAGCGGCTTGGCATGAACTCTTGTTTAAAAGTTTAAATCTGTGCCTAGGATTAGCACCAAAATTCATGAAAACGGCGGCATGAGCGTTCTCAATGCTTCCCGCAAATAGAAGGCAGATATGGCCAACCTTCTCTTATTAGACATCGGCACCGTTCGTTTGGTTTGACGCTGTCGTAGCACCGTCTTGTCGGACTAAGCTTCAGTGGCGGCAGACCGGCGCCAAGGCCGTTTCTCGAAAAGATCAGGCTATTGGCGGTGCACTGCTCTCTGTAAAACTCGTCGCAGCCTCTGTACTCGGCTTTTCCCTACCAGTCGCCTCGTCTTCTGCCAGCTGCCACACAGAGACGTGTACCGTCACCGAGCGAGCAACTGGCCGCTAAATTGAGCAACTCATTTTGCGTTCTGCTCTTCTTTTGATACCTGTGTGCTCCATTTCAATTCTGTATCAATGACTCAAGTGGAAATTCACAACACCAGCCCTATTGGCAGTCCCATCAGTCCGAGTGTCGTGGTGTCACCCTGGACGAAGGACGGTACCTACATTATCGAGGCTACACGCAAGGCGCATGCCTGCTGCAAGTCGTGCGACGTCATCATCGAAGCCGGCCGTCTTCGTGTAGGCGTCGTGTACCAGCACCGTAACGGCTTTGTGTGCATTAACTGGCATCACGTCGAGTGCTACAAGGCCGTGAGCCAAATCCCGCTACAGTGCCTTGAGGGGTTTAGCGACCTCGACCCGCAGCACCAAAAGATGGTCGAGAGTTATCATCTCATCAAGCTCGAGCCGCAGTATCTGCCCGAGGCCCACACGTGCTCCGCATGAGCCGCAACGTGGCAGCTCTTTTGATGATCATCTTATCTGTACGTCTCCTCGAGTTTTAACATGATGGCTGACGCTGGGCCTAGTAACTTTGGCAAGCCAAGCTAGCAATGTAGACAGCACTATTATTTAAGAGCAAACTACCAATATATGAATCAAGCACTGTCTAACTAACACTAGCTTGATATGCTCCACACATTTGGTGATAGTACGCAAGAGTGAATAAGACTGTGCCAGACTCAAAAGATCTGTTAGCTAATGCAATATTTAGCATTACAATGTATTGCGCCACGCTACATACTTTGATTGTTTGTGTCAGACTAAAACTGCCATGTTCATGAAAGCTGCTAACAAAAAAAGTTTTTGATCAATCTCTTCTGTAAGACGCTGTTCATCTTTAAAAATGATCTCTTTTTTAGTCAAGATCCATTCTTCTTTTCTATACGAAAATAAAATCAAAATAATTGCGGTCTCTCCTAATTATTCCAAAAAATATAACACAATCGCAAAAGTCTATCATTATCCGGCAAAGGTCAATAAAAAGAAGACGGTCGTCTGTATACTTATGGACGTGCAAATGGAGGGCCACGACAGCGCGGTGCACGAGGAAAAGTTCCGTGTGTACAATGACGCGTTGGTCCATGCAGCCACATGCCAAGAAAAAAAGTGTAAGGCACACAATGGACGTTGCCACAAGGTGAAGGCAAGTATCGACCATTTTGTGCGATGTTACGGCCCTCGACGTAAATTTTCACCCATTGAAACGTGCGTTTTGCGTCTAGTGTACTTCTCATTACGCTCCTTTGTATTAAGTCATGTGTGCTTGTAGCTGTGAAGTGTGTTCGAAGATCTGGGGTCTGCTCTGTTTTCATGCCAAGACATGTCAGACGCCAGTGGGTCGACGTTGTGCAGTGTCACAATGTGACTATTTACGTGATAAAATTATACGTAAACGGCAGAATGATGGACGGGAGTTACAAGAAGCTAAAGCTAAGGTACAACTCAAGTTGGAAGAGTGGCCTGTGGAACGTCGTATAGCTCAGGTGGAGGCTGATAGGCAGCAGGTGCTACAGCTTATTGCCGACATTCGAGCGGGCAAGACGCAGATGATACAATCGCAGCAGCAGCATATGATGTCCATGAGATGAGAAGAAGGAGAACAATATGTTGACAATTGTACTGCACCTCTAGCTCAACTGCAGAGTGATGACTGCTGAGGGGTATGAAGTTGGAATGGAATGGTATCTGCATTTTTATTCTGTAAATGTGACCTTGTGTACGTTAAGATCGTCTTGTGTGTTGATATGGGAGCAAGGTGAATTAGTCTCGTTTAGTTTTATTGTCATACATTTTCGTTTGTGATGATGATGAAGACAATAAAGTCTGTCACTTTTTGAAGAAATTTATTTTAATCGCGTTGCATGCAAATATGCGCTTACTATTCGGTGTCATCAGAGCTGCAGCGCTTGAGCAGTTTGGGATACGAAAGCTCGTTATAAGAAATCCATTTGGCGACGAGCTTGAAGCGGTGTCACATGTCGTCACAGGTGTCTTGTCGTTAGTAAGTGCTTTGATGTTCATATATATTTCAATGGCAGGTGGACGGCAGCAATGATATACTCACCATGTCACCACTAGCAACAATTTTTGCTGAGGTTTGTAAAGCTCACTGTTTGTCTTTGTGCGTTTTGAGAAAAGTAGTACCAAGCATTGTAGCCCCTACGACCCCAACCAGCTATGATTGATTGAGCGCACTTGACAAGCATCGTGAAGCATTCGAGTGGTTAAAACCTGCATCGCTGTGTTACAGTAATTCATTTCTCGCTACCAAACCGATGTAAGCAGCTAAATCAGTGCATAATCGTTGGACCGCCACCGTGGTGTTTTGAAAGCGACGGTAATTTGCGCAAAGCCAACATTAAGCTCGCGCTGAAGTACCAGACTCACGTGAGTAAATTGCCATAGCATGCCATTTTTACGCGACGAATCAAATCAACCAGCGGCATATAATGCAAGCAAGTAAAGACACCTGAAGATTACTTGAAGAAAGCGGGAATCGAGAACAAATCTTCGTCCAAATAGCTGGAGTTGCCTGTGCAAAGCTGCTCGAGGTCTTCAGAACTTGCATGAACGATGTTTACAGCAACCTCGACTGCAAGAGCATTCTTGTGGGCCTGGCCGCAAAGTGGAATTGACTGATTTTGGTTGAGCACCTTTGCGAAGAAGATAAGCAGGCAAGCAATGCTGGAATCATCGGAGCAATCAGATGGAAGCCGCCTGAGCGTCTTGCGATGGTCCGTCCTTTACATTCAATACTTATTCCTTCGGCGTGCGCATGCTCGAAGATGTGACATTACGGATAACAATGGACGAAGGTACGATTTTGTTGGAGTGCATATTGCTTTTCGAGACAGCTCTATAAAAAACGTAGTAGAGTTATGTATCTCGCATGCGCTGCTTGGACTTGAAGACCGAATTGTTATTACTGCAGTCATAGCTTACTCCCGACATAGACATCAAACACAGCCAAACGAAACAAAACACCTCAGAAGCAAATGCAAAGTGTCGTATTTATCGAAGATAATTGTTCTGCACGCTGCTGAAGAGATAAGTAGCAAAAAGAGACGACACCTGAAGCAGTTGATCGCTGCCGGAGCACCCCATCAACAATATACAAGTACCGCACTCATTTATCGTTACAATCTGCGTGACATTGCATCGCATTCTTTCATTTGGCATGCTTCCAAAACTCAATCAGTTTTCACCCGCTTCACATCATCATCGCCGTCACTATCACTGTCCTCCTACACGCCACACCACGTCACAAGGGTCAGTCATATGCTACGCAGGACAAGTTTCCAACACAACAAGTGCCTACACACATCTTCAAGTGAACGCTTTAAGCCGCTACTGCTGTCGTTCATACTATCATCTGATTTCGCTCCCTTGAGTGCCACAGCTCTTTCTGCGGGGATCAAATGTGCGGGGGTGATATGCTCCGAATTCGCCATCACTGTGTCGTAACAGTACTTGTGGAAGATGGTGTCCTGCTCTTCGTTACCACTGGGACCAACGTTGTGAATGGTCCCGGCAACCGCGTTAGTATACATCCAGTCCTCTTCTTCTTCATCCCAGCTTTTCAAAAAGTTCTCGCCGCAAATTTGACAGCGAGTTATTGTCTCGACGACAGGCACACGCGCGTTCTCCCATGCGGCCTGCTCCCCTGCATTTTTCTCATCTTCTTTTTGTGAGCGGTCGAAGAAGCTGCTGCTTGTGCTCTCACGGGGTGCCATGTCACCAGAAAAATCGGCCACCCACTGGTCTTCGTCTGGGTACCATGATCGTGACACGCCGCCTTTGCCTCGCTCTTTTCGAGCACGGTTGTATTGGAAGAGGAAGTCCAGGTGCGCATCCAACTGGGCTTGCTCACGGAATCGCAACCCACTTTCGCGACACACAAGCGGCAATGCTGCATATAACTTTTGGACGTTGGACTCAACACGGTCCTTGTGAGCTACAATTTTGTCGCTAAACCACATGCGTGACGCATTATCGCTACGTAGCGGAGCTAGCTGCTGCTGATTTCCTTGCCGTTGTGGTTGGTGGGACTGATTAACTTGCTGTGACGGTGCGTGAGAAGATGACGGTCCTGACGAAGCGTTTCCGCTCGACATCCCCTTTAACTTCTGCAGGATCGACATGACAGCTGCCGCATCAGGAGCACGAGGAGGGTCATTAGTGATCTCTTGAGCTGGCTGCTGCGGTGGTGAAGGAGCACATTGTTTGCGTTTCAGAAGCTGCATCAAATGAGCAACATTTGAAGATTTTGCGGCTGCTCCGACACCATTGCCGGATCCACTTTTACTAGTTGCGCTTGGTCTAGCAGATTTTACACGAGAAACCGGCGCCGCGATGGGCATCGTCAGAGCTGGTTGTGTACGCGGCCGGCCTGCCCCCATGGCCCGTGGGTCGTGAGGAGGAGAAGAACGCTGAGAGCTCCTGCCCGCAGGAGCTTGCAGCAAAGGAGATTGCTGCCTACCACTTTGAGGAGGTGCACTAACGGCACCAGGTCCTCGCGGTGCGTTTTCCTGTTCAAGCCTTGAAGCAGCGTGAAAATTGAGTAGCTGGTTGTAATATTCTGGGTTATTTGTCCGCACTTCTTCAAGACTCATGTGCTCCGTCGGATGAATTCCCATATCATTCTGTAGCTTCGTAAGCAGCGACCGTAGCTCCATATCCTGCTGCTGCTCCAGCTTTGCACTGGGTGCAACAATTCCTGTCCGAGTTGGTTGTGCCGCTATTTCCTGGTTAATGCTCGCAGGTACCAAGTGAGCTGACGGATCGGCCTGTTGTAGAGCACGATTTGCTGCACCGCGCATTTGCACAATGGCTTCCTTCTGAAACATGCATGTGGCCTCCCACGTATTCAGCACATGAACGAATCGTTTCAGGTCTTTGCCCGACACCTGTCCATTATTCACACACAAAGCAGATATCACTCTTTCAGGATCACAAGAAAACAACAATTTATTCTCTTTTGGGTCAAATGTCGTCGACTGCATTACCTGACGCACGCAGTTGCAATAGAGCGGCACAATCTTGACAGCAAAGAGAGGTACATACGGCCCTCGTACGTTCTTTAGTATTGAGTCCGTCAGGTAGAAGATTGGTAGTTTGCAGTTCGGCGCAACCTATGAATAGTAAAAAGCACAATAAAAAGCATCAGCTTGTTGGTTCTGCACTCGAGAAGCAGCTCGTTATCTCTCCAACTTCTTCTCTCTCTGTCATTTATATCTAGAAGCAAAACAGTAGTTTAATCTCCTCATGACAGGTGGTAGTACAGGCAAAAACCTTAAGCAGATAGAGCAATATTTATACATGGGAGAGGCATAACAAAAAAGAGAGATGGAAAAAGTCTCTAATGTAGAATAATAAATCGACAGAGAGAGGAAGAAGGACGAGAAGTTTTTTTTTGGTGGATCGGGAAGAGACACGAGCTGGATATAGAGGTTCATTTACCCGATGGATCTTCGTCTCCAAGAAGCTAACAATATCACAAGCAAATTGTACACGCTCGGCCAATTTTGTCAACGCATTGATCGTGTCCTTTGCTGGATAATCCTTCATACTATTAATCTGTGCATCGAATTGGCCCAATAACGCTTGGATCTCTGACTTCGAGGTGCTGGAATTGGCGCTCGAAGGGGAATTCATGCCGGAGCTGGTAGGAGGTGTAGATGAAGCAAGTTGCGTCATCGCCATGAGTCAGGAGAGACGAGAGAGCTAGGAACTGGAGGCGAACTGGGGACGGGCTTGGTCCTGGCTGGCTTCTTGGTCTGGAATAATACGGAATGGTACAGTATATAGGACTATGAGATCTTATATACTTTAAAACAGATCTATATATACAGGATGTATGTACACGGTTTGCAGCTTTTATTTACCTGTAGAATCTGAACATCCTGTTATTACGCATACGTTCTTACATTGAATACGACTTGAAGGGACACGACTTTACAATACCTTATTCAAAATAAAGAGCCATAAATTACAGACATAGCCTTTTGATATGAGCTCTATTCTATTTATCAACTATCCACTCGCTTGTCTTCATTCTTACGTGCTTTTTCGTCTACTAATGACACTTGGAAGCTCACGCATATAAATCATGATGGAAATCCTCATATGATCGATGTCGGTATCATGAAAATTACGCAAAGCTCATCTACCGCTATATCGCTCAACGATCCGCTTGCCTTCAAGAGTCTTGGCCGAGCTTAAGCGAAGCGATGGCGTCCAGTTGATGGGTCCAAAGGGTCCGATAGTCACCACTGCAGTCATTGAGGGTATTTTGAGTGCAAAGCAGACGAGTTGCTTGTTCTTTTCTACCATGCGCTGCTTATAGAGGAATGCCAAGTGCGACTGGAAGTGGTGGAGCCTGATGTCATTAAGATCGAGTCATGACCCATAAGACTGGCGTCGAAATGGAGGTGCTGACAGGCTCCTCGATAGCTGCGCTGTGTGTCTACGACATGCAAAGCCTTGAGTCATGACATTGTGATTCAAACACGAGACTCGTGGAGAAGACAGGAGGGAAGAGGGACTTATCTAGTAAGTAGGAGACATAGAAAGAAAGAAGAAACGCCATTAATCTTGAACTCGGCGACTCCTTCTCGTAGGCGGTTGTGCTTTACTTTGTCTCTACAGGAAGAATACTCGACAATTTGCAGTATTACATCAATATATGGAAACGTTTTAGGAGTATAGTTCGATACAGCGCTGTCGTCGGGTCAACTTTGGCAATTTCATGGACTACTATTGCAACGGTTCATATAAAGATGCATTCTTGCTTCTACAATGATTTTTATGCCTATAAGAGCAGCACAATGCAGTACGTCGTTCTGTCATTTCCTTTCGGTCGACGTTTGCATAGCTTATGCTACTTTTTGTTCGAGCAATGTAGAAACTTTTACGTGCCGACTTTTAAAGATTTCTCTGCAGCTTGTACCCCTGTGATTGAGACAAACTTTGAATAACGCATGCAATCACAATCTAGAAATCTGAAGCCCCAATTTTTTAAGCCACGAGCCACCGGCAGGACCTGCTAAGAATTTGCCTGCTCGTCCCAGCGCTAAACCAGTATGCTTCCGCCTAATTCGAGTATTGATGTAAGACGCGTCCATCATCTTTATCAAGACGTTAGTTTTTTTAGGCGCAGCAAGCAGCTGCTGAGAAGGTATGGAAACACTACAGAATACCAATCCAACCTTTACAGAACAAAGCATGGTCAGATTAGGCAGAAGCGCAGAGGAAGTAAACATCGTTATTAGGAGTTTTAGTCAATGCAATAACAGTGTCATCCATTGAATCTTCTGAATTTCTTGAATCGCTATGTCTCGTTGTCACTCGTAATGGAACCCATAGTGTACCCGATTTCTCAATTTGTGCAGTCTTACACAGGCATCACTGGCCATCACAAGTGAAGCACTTCACTGCCTTGTATACCTACTACAACAGATTATGTTGGAAGTTGTCATCAACTATTATCTTGCTATCTATCAGGCATACGTCTGATACAGTTGATTCCCTCTATCACTAGGACTATTCTAAGAAAGCTTAGGTAGCCACATATATTGGCCTTCAATGCTGCTGATCGAATGGCTTGGTCATATGTCGTCTCACTACGGTCCAGTTGTAGGTTCAAGTCCTATTAACTTTCGACGTCATCGCAAATTTGAGGCTCAATTGGCAGCAGGTTATGGAACTCGATCAATACTGATTCCTCGTCGACGTTGTAAACACTGCTTCACAATGATAACACCGACATTGCTAACATCTTTGACTTGCGCAATATGTACAATGATTTCCCTAAGTTACAACGAAGCAAATTGCAGACAATCGCGAGAAACAAGATGTAGCCTAAACCATTGAACTTCAAGGACTCCATTGCTTGTGTTACTTGCTACTCGAAGAAATCTCAGCATCTTCACCATGGCAAAGCCGAAAGACGCAGCAATGAAAAGAAGGCCAACTCACGCAGACAACAGCCTCTACGTTGACTCCTCCACTAAAATACTATATGACGATTTCTGTATCCAACTTTACGACGTGTCGGGCACCAAGAAGTGAAAAACGACACTGTAATCCCAGCATCTTGCAGAGCGTAAAAACTGAAAGTCTACATGTCGATCACATTTAATAATCTTTATAGACTTTTGCTTTATCTAACTTCCTCCTTGTCTTCTTCCATGGCGGCTAAAAGTTGCTTCAACTCTTCCCACAAAACGTCACGGGCTTCGCCTTCCACGGCTCCGTCCAATTTTGCGCTGCGCTCCTCGTCATCCCTGGCAAACCACACGTGAGTAATGTGCGTGTCTCCCTCGGGAAGAGGTAGTGCATGTTTGTCCTCGAGCCAAATGGGTGGTCCCTTGGCCACGAGACGTCGCAACTCCGCCTTGCAGTCCGCCTCTTGAACCTTCTTCATGAACGTGTGGAATTGCGTCGCAAGCAGCTGCTTTACGACGTCCGAGCAAAAAAGAGCAGCGTGCCATGAACCGCTCGGGAACGTCTGGAATTCACAGTAGTTGCCGTCCTCCTCCGTGATGTCGTCCATCGTCGCCATGCACTCGAGATTAACATGAGGTTTGCCATGTGTCGGCATGTTGCTTGAAGGATATTAAATTAATACTCGGCTGGAGCAAACTCAATTTTTATACAAACGTATAAACGGGTTAATATTTACTGCTACATCATTATGGTAGTCCCAGAGTTTTACGAAAAGAAGCCAAATTATTATCATATAAAGTTACTCAAATTTGCATGCAGGAGTAATAATGTTGAGTTTACTACAAAATGTGTGATACATATCAACCGTGCGTCTTGAAGTCATTATCTATTGCTGTTTCACTTGCCAAGACAAATGCCACTATTGTTTTTGCGTAATGAGTAGAAAAGCTGCTTAAATTGTGACTCCGTTACACAGCCATGGGCATTAATTGCCAATGTAAATATTATCTTAGTGAATAATATCCAGCAAAGGGCATCTGCAACTTCAAGGATAGATGTAACGACTATATTATCTTACGAGCTAATATAGTCGTTACATCTATCCTTGAAGTTGCAGATGCCCTTCTTGTTCAACACCGACAGTGTTAGTTGTAGAGTAGCAGTCCAAGGCATTGTGATAAAAGGAATATGTCCTTTATCTTCATACACGCACTTACCCGCTCCTCACTCCTTATCGCTCCTGTCCACTCAATCTACACTTGGCCCAAATCCAATTGCAAATAGTATAGTGAATACAAATGCTAAGTCAGCGGCCGTCATTCCCATCATCCCGCGCCTTTCACGCGCAGTCGTACCGAAGGCGGTAACACTCCTCCTCGGCCATGACGTCGACACCTCACTGACTATTTCCAAGACGCAATAGCTTGCACATCTTAGCGAGCTTAGAAGCATCGAGTGCCTTCGTCAAGAGGTCAGCAAGCTGAAACTCGGAGCGCACGAACTGCTCAGCAACTACACCACGCCGGTCAATGTCGCAGACGAACTTTACTCGCACATCGATGTGCTTCGCCTTAAACGAGGACGCTTTGCCCGCCGACTGCTTTATCGCTGCTTGGTTGTACCATTGGAAGTGCAGGCGGCTTTCCAATCTCGCATAGTATTTCTCTGATGCCGAGTAGCTCGCGCGCTTGCTCTGACGCGGCGACAAACTCCGCCTCCATCGTGGAAAGCGACACCCCGCCCTGCTTCTTCGCCGTCCAGCTCACCGGCATCCCACTCAAACGGATGATGCCACCGTCAGAGACTTTCTGTCTGACTTGTCGGCGGCGAACCCGGCATCCGAGTAGGACTCAAGCAACAGCTCGCCGTTGGAACTCTTCGTCGGCGTCATTTGCAGCTTGAAGTCATGCGTACCCTTCAGGTACCGTGCGATCCGTTTCGCTAGCTTGAGGTCGTGCAATCGCGGCTGGTGGGTCTGGCGCATTTCCTTGTGCACGGCGAACGCGATGTCCGGCGGCGTGCAGCGCACCACCCAAAGCAGCCTACCCACAAGTGATTGGAACGTCCGGATACCTTGAATTCTGTCCTTTCCACTTAATCCAAGCAGCGCGCCGTCTTCTGGATGCACGTCGTAGCAGTCCGCTCCAATTGTAGCTCGCGTCGAGTTTTCGTTCTCGAGACCATGCTCGCGCAGCAGCTCGCCGATGACTTCCGATTGGTCCAGCACGTATCTGCCGTCTCCATCGATCTCCACGCGCATCCCGAGAAGTTTGCTGACAGTGTCGATGTCCTTGATGGATAGGCTGCCAAGCTGATCGAAGAAGCGGTCAACAGCAGCTGCGTCGGCCCCGTTGCCAGCAGGTCATCGACGTACACGCCTGCAACGACCAGCTGATCGTCGTCAACCTTCCAGTAGAGCATATATGCACTGGATAAAACCATCATCCAGCAGTCGAGCGTGCAGGAGCTGACTACAGAGTAGACCGGTCTGCTTGAGGCCGTACAAGCTCTTACGTAGCTCAAGCACGACCTCCTTCTTGCTTGCGAAGTTGAGTTTTTGAGTGTGTCCTCGTCGCCGCCCACAGCCTGAGGGACATGAAGCTGTATCTCCAAGTGTGCTTCCTTGTCCGCCTTAACGTAGGCGCTGAGGATGTTCCCGTGTTTTGCCGGCACGCCCCTGGTCGCCGCAAGTGCGAGGATCATCTTCACGGTTGACATGTCCATGACAGCCGCGAATGTGAGCTGGTAATCGACCCCAAAGAACTTGTTTGTTGCCGCACGCCACCAACTGAGACTTCAGCCGATCGAGGAAGCCGTGGGCATCGGTCTTCGTCTTGAAGACCCACTTCGTATGAAGTGCGTTACTTCCTGGTGGTCGCTTGATTAAGCGCCACACGCCATTATTCTCCAGAGCTTGGGGATCCTCTAGCATGGCTTTTTCCCAGCCTTTTCGCTTGGAGCTGCGCAGAACTTCCCGATAATTCTTCATGTCACGCTCGTACACGTGCGCCACCACACTTTCTCCCAGTCCTGGCTCCTCCTGATCTCCTGACGCCTGCGTGCGCCTCGTGGAGCTGCGTGTCCTGTGAGGTGCACGCGTCCACGACTTGAACTTCTTCTTTTTGCTCCGTATTGTTCGTTCTGAAGCCTCTTCAGCTGGCGCGTTCGTCGTCGTTATCGCTCTAGGTGCAGCCACCTCTGCGTCATACGTCGCTCTTGTGGGAGACTGATTATCATACTCGAGCGCGCATTGAAACTGACTATTCTGTTTTGCGCTAAGCGTTTCGATATTGCGCACGTGCTACGTGACTGTGACCTTATTCTCCTTTTGGAAGAATACTCTGAAGCCTTTCGTCTCGTCACTGCGCCCGATGATGACGCCGACCTGGGCGCGTTGCGCTAGCGAGTTCTTGCCTGGGTCTCGGTAAAACGAGCAGATCAATACAAAGGCGACAATATCGTGCAGGTCTAAAGTGCGGTTGCCAGCATCTTTATCGGCAAAGCACGCTTTGGATTCGCGCTCGTCGGACTGCGGTTAAGTATATACGCTGCATACTCGACCGCGTCTCCCCAGAATGACAATATCAGGCGGATGGTGAAGATCATGCTGCGCGTCATGTTCAAGACCGTCCTGTGCATGCGCTCGGCTTTGCCGTTGGACGCCTGGTTTCGCGCTTCGCTAATTTTCCGCGCAACGCCCGTCGACTTGCAGAAAAGGTCGACGTTCGCATACTCCCCGCCGCCATCTGCATGAAGTACGTGAATACGACAGGTGAACCGGCGCTCGAAAAAGGCTAAGAAGTGCTCGAACTTCTTTGCTGCCTTGTCCTTTGTCGGAGCAAGGATAACGCGACAGTAGTTCGACTTTTGGTCGATGAAGTTGACGAGTTATCGGCTACCAAGTCGGTCCTTTGGCGTCATTGGTCCCTTGAGGTCCGAACAGATGACACCTCCGATCCGATCGATGGGCGAGTTCACACCGGTGTCCTTCCGCGACTGTACGTTCTTCGTCTGTTTGCCTTGAGCGCACGAGATGCACGTCGGGCGCTTGGTGTCCGTGAGCTTGATACCAGACGCTGGGTCTTTGGCCATCCTCTCGACGGTCTCGTACGCTAGATGCCCGAGTCGTTGGTGGAAATGTAGGAGCGATTCGCTTTGTATGTTGGAATCTGACTCGCCCGTAGGTTCTTCTCGTGTCAAGATTGTCATCAGCACACACTTGGTGTTTGTGACTCGCGTGCCGCTGACACCGTCCTAACGTATAGCACGTTATGGTCTATCGACACGTCGAACGCGACGGCGCCATTATTGCGTTTTTCCAGGACGCGCGTCGGCCCATCGTACACAAGACTAAAGCCCTTTCGCTCGAGCTTGCAGTAAGACATAATGTTGCGCGAGAGCTCTGGTAAAGGTAGACGTCCGTCAGTTTCACGTCTTGCTTCCTGCCCTTCGCTACCACTGTCAACACCACACTGCCGACTTGCGATAGCTTGATCGTCTCGCCGTCAGCGAGGTGACACTCTTGGTTATAGTCCCGAGCAATATGCAGCAGCGAAGGATCATTGCCGAGGTGTCGGCTGGAACCGATGTCTAGGACTCAGTCTTTAATACCGTCGTCACTGTCGTCACCAATTTTCATTGCCAGGTCGTCGCTGGTAGCGCGCAGGCCCTTGCTGCCAGTGCCCTCACCTACGGCGAGCACCATGTTTCCAACGCTTCTACCTCGACGGCAACCGTTAGTGTCTCCAGTCTTCTTGCTGCAAAAGTAGGCCTCAATGTGCCCCACCTTGCCCCATCCAAAGCAGTTTCGCGTCTCCTTGCGTAACTCGGGCTCTTCCACGTGCGCGTCTACCTCCTTTTAAGGGAGCGACCTGATCGAGCTTCTATCTCGATGGCTTGGGCGAAGTGAGCCAGTTCCTCCGCTTGCAAAAGGTAGTCGACGCTGTGTGTCTGGTACACTTTCATTAATATCTTCGACAGTTCAGGTGACGCGTACCGAACAATATTGTCGAGTAATGCTGCTCGGCGCCGCCCGCAGCGTCACTGACGTCCACCAGGTAGAGGTTATGCTCCGGCCACGAGCGCTTGCTGTATTTTCTCGTCTTGAAGAGCTTTAAGGCTTTTGCATCAGTGATCGTCGTCTTGAACGTGTCTAACATGCGTTGCATCACGTACTGCAGCGTTGGCAGCACAGCCCACCCCGTGTCTACCTGCTTGTTGATGTAGCGCTCAAAGGTGCCAGTGAGGTATTGGCTGAGGGCGTCGGTCTTGACGTTCACATTCCACAGGAAACCACACGACTCCTGCGCCATGTCGACCTGGCGCCAGAAGGTCTTTCCCCAGTCAAAGAAGCCTGACCCAAGCCCGACGTACACCTCGGTGCCGTCAAGCTTGCGTACTGCGATCTTGCGTTGCCTGGCGTCAGGCGTTCGATACTGCGTTCGCGCAAAGACTTGCAGCTGTGGCCCTTGCTGGGCCTGGTACGGTGGTAGCTGAGTAGGTGGATGCGGCAACGGCACTGCACGACGCTGCACTGTATGTCGCGCCCCCATTCTCAGGCCGTCATGACGACCCGCAGCCTGCTGTGCTTGAGTCGATTCATGACGTCGCGCAGGTCAACAATTCCAAAGCTCCGCGATGTAGCCCGCCGAAAAAGTCAGCACCGAGCATCGAGCTGAACAGCCCTCTATCGTCGGCGCTGCGCATCCGCTCGTCTTCGTCAATTCTTTCTTGTGACGCTTCCATCTTCCGCAACCACAACTCCATACCGGATAGCATCTCGAGAACTTTCGCCAGTACTTCGAAATCCGCTCCCCTTGCGTGAGCGGAGGAAATGACGACCGTAGCAAGCTTCGACGCGGCCCTTTCGTGACCAATTGCCGGCGGTGCCTGTGCCGCAGTGTTGTCGTCGTTGCTCTCTGTAATTAGGCTCAGAACCTGTTCAACACCGATAGTGTTAGTTTTAGAGTAGCAGTCCAAGGCATTGTGATAAAAGGAATATGTCCTTTATCTTCATACACGCACTTACCCGCTCCTCACTCTTATAGCTCCTGTCCACTCAATCTACACTTGGCCCAAATCCAATTGCAAATAGTATAGTGAATACAAATGCTAAGTCAGCGGCCGTCATTCCCATCATCCCGCGCCTTTCACGCGCAGTCGTACCGAAGGCGGTGGTCATTTCTAACACTTCTAACTGGCTGATACAGGCGATGATATCGTCCAACGCGCCGGCCAATGAAGGATGGAAGCGCGCAATGAGTGGAGGGCAGTAGTTACAGTAGCTTAAGTAAGGTAATAGAAGATTTAGTTTTGTTAATGTCTTTAAGTATTTTATATACTGATGAAGGAGTACGACTCGTGATGTTGAAGAAGCGCGACTCATGATATGAAAAAGCGCGACTGATGATAAAGGTACGCAACGGACGAGTACCTGTAAGAATTCTACGCGAAAGAAACTGGAAGTAACGAACACAGAGATAACTAAGATCACACTCTCAAATACATTAAGCTCTCCCTTACCATCCCTGTGATAAGCCACATTACACACATAAAATTACCATTAATAAACAATTACATATGTAGGCAGGTGCTGTGCCCGAATTGCGGGCACAGCGTGGCAAATTATTGGTTCATTATTGGGACCCAAAGCTCCAATATGGACCAATAATAAAGTAACCTGAAAATGTGTGGTTCCCGAGAGGCGGGATCACTGTCGTATTTATTACGACTTGCATATCTTCGTAAATAGTTCGAATTAAAACAAAATTAAATTCAGAGTTAAACTTACTTAATACCTAATAAATGGCTTGAGGCTTCCCTAAGCGTACGTGTGAGCTAGTGGCGACCCTTTCTAACCCCATTACACCTGGTAAAACTTCGTAGTCCTTCCTATGCCCGAGTTTGGGATGTGCGAGTCGTCGTACTTTGACGCATCAGATTTATTTCTGAAGCACGCGACCTTCCCCCATCTCACTGATGTTGTAAAGGGGCAACCTATTACATGAGTAGTTATAGGGCTATCACATAATTACATTATTAGTGATAGGGCAGTATCCGATTAGCGGATACTGCGCGTCATTTTATTATTGGTTTATTACTGGGGTGCCAGACCCAATAATTTAGCCAATGATAAACTGATTTCCATATTGAGTGGTTCCCATGAGCTAGGGAACATATTCGCACTTACTGCGAATTAAAACAAAAATAAAACAGAGTTATATTTACGAGTTAATTAAGAGCGCTTCCTTAACGCCCTTTTCGTGTAAGACGGTTTCGGGTCCTTAGCCCGTTACACCTGGTAGCACTTTGTAGTCCTTCCAATGACCATATTCGAGATGAACATGGACGAGTCTTCGGTGGCTCCAGCGGTCTCGCTGGAGCATTCTGATATTTCACATCTCACCTCGGTGAAGTGGCAGGCACTACATCGCCTCGCGGCGGTGTCTGGTGAAACTATCGTGACGTCGCTGCTGAGCACAGCGACGCCTGATGATCAACGTTCCGCCATCCAAGACTTTATGGTGCGCGAGCTCGCCGAAGCGAATCGGCGAGTATTGACTCCCTCGCGCACTTCGCACCATGATGCTATTAAGATGGAGACGTCAACTTACTCCGGTTATTGTCCGGATCGTCTCTCCCTTAATCGCTGGTTTCGCGAGGTGGATATTGCAATAGCGCCAAAATTAATTGACGCTCCGACGTCCAAAGTCAATTTACTGTTGTCTCGCCTTGCTGGCAAAGCCAAGGAATGGGCTCTCGGAAGGCTCGTCGTATATAAGTCGGCGTTCCCCACGCTAGACGATATCCAGCGTGACTTACAACTGGATTTCGAGCCTCCTCAAGATGAATATCGCTTGCGTGTAGATTTCTTCTCACTCCGACAGGGCAAGCTGTCAATGCGTGACTACGTGCAGAAGACACGTCATATTGCTTCGTGCATTACCACGCAGCCAATTGAGATGGCTTCACAAGTCCATGTCTTTACCTTTGGTATGCAAGAGGGCATGACGAGCTACTGCCTCACACGTGCTGAGCCAAAGTCCCTCGAGGAGGCATTTGCCCTCGCGCTTCGTGAGGATTACACTGTCGCGTCTTCGTACCTGCACGCAGCGTCACAACATCCCCGGACGTCTGGCCCAGAGCCAATGGAAATTGATGCAATTGAGTCCTCTCGTGGTCGCGGCAAATCATTAGGCCGCGACATTCGCAATCCTAACACGATAAAGTGTTTTCGCTGTGGTAAAACAGGCCATCGTGCGGCTGTCTGTCTTGCACCTGCGCCGGTGAATATGAACACAGCTGTCTCACGAAAAGACGCTGTGTCGTCGGTGGTCCTGCCAAAATAACGAGCGGTTCCAGTAGGCGTGGGGCGCCCTACTGGCAGAAATGGAGCCCCGAGTACTCAGGTGGCAGCTCGGGATCCTAGCCCAAAGTGATTCATACCCACTTCAATGCCACCACCATGCGCGATGATTCGAGACTGATTATTATCAGTCTCATCGTCGCTGGAGTGAAGCGACCACTTCGAGCGTTGTTGGATTCTGGCGCTTCCAACAACTTCTTTCGTGCATCCTGTTTGTCCCTTCTCCCGTCGACTGTCACGGTTCGAGAAGGTTCAGGTGGCATCGTTGTCAAACTTGCCGATAACAAACCAAAACGTGTCCCGCGTAAAACAGTGGTTTTACCGTACACTTTCGACGGTTTCCAGAGCAACGACGAATTTTTGGTGTACGAGATGAACTATGCATTTGATTGCATACTTGGGATACCGTCGCTGTCACGGTATCAGCCGAAGATAGATTGGCTATCTCGGTCCGTCAAACGACGAAGCGGATATGACGTCAGTGAAGTGTTTACTCATTTGTTGGTCGCGTCATCCGATTGGCCTCACGTCAGGGTCGTGAACGAACTCTCCACGACTAGTTGTCAACAGAGAGAGAGCGATGGCCCTCTGTGTGCAGTATGTTCCGTTACACTGATGGAGCCACAGAACGAGGCGGTCGAACAGCGGTTCCCGCATACACAGACATCGGTCGAACAGGGGTTCCCGATTCACAACGAGGCGGTCGAGCAGCGGTTCCCGCATACACAAACATCGGTCATACAGGTGTTCCAGATTCACAAAGAGGCGGTTGAACAGCGGTTCCCGCACATACATACATCGGACGAGAAGAGGCTCCCGATCAATTTCGAGGCGGTCGAGCATGGGCTCCCGCATACAAGCACATCGGACGAGAAGAGGCTCCCGATCAATTTCGAGGCGGTCAAGCAGGGGCTCTCGCGTAAAAGCACATCGTACAAGCAGAGGCTCCCATCAATTTCGAGGCGGTCGAGTAGGGGCTCCCGCATACAAGCACATCGGACGAGAAGAGTCTCCCGATAAATATCGAGGCGGTCGAGCAGGGTCTCCCGCAAAAAAGGTGAAGCGGTCGAAGACGAGCTCCCGCCTTTGGTTGACGAGAATGGGCGGACTTCGGATCCGCATGGTGGAGACAGAGCTCCCACGTCTAGAGGGGGGCACATCATCCTCTTGTGATAGCGACGTGCCAGTCTCGAGCAGGGGCTCGAGACGCAAGAGAAAACGCAAGAAAGGAGCACGCCGATCAACGAGACGACGAAATTCACGTCAACATGCTGATGCATTTGATTCCGTAGTGACGGAATCCGTATGCGCGCTTTAATATGTGGAAGGATCCCCACATCGTGGCCGCTACATTGAGGTAGCGAGTCCACCGTGCACTGCTGCAGATATCACATCTCTGCCAGACCTTACATGGAAAGACTTCCTTCATGACCTCAAGGCCGGCGACATCGAGCAAGTATGCATCGTTTCAGCCACCGAAGCAGCCAGTGAAGAAGTTCTGGAGGCTCGCCCGAAGAGCGCCGAGCCTAAATCAGCGCGCGAAGAACGCTTCGCGGCACAGTCTTGGGATGCTCTTCGTGCTTCGGGAAACCCTGTATACAATATCGCCCGTGAGTACGCCGATATTTTCCCGGAGAAAATTCCAGCTGAGCTTCCGGCGGATCGTGGTGTGCGGCACGAAATAGATCTTGTGCTAGGATCGAAATATTGCGTGACACGGCAGTGGTCGTTACCGCGCGATCAAGTCATCGCTATTGATGAGTTTTTTAGGGTCGCCGCAAGGCTGGCCATGTCCGCGAGAGTACCTCGCCACATTCGAGCCCGACTTTCTGTGTGAAGGGCGCCACCGGCGGTTGGCGCATTGTGCATGCCTTCAACAAGCTGAATGACGCCACGATCCCGGCTCAAACGCCTATCCTTCGAATAGACATGTTACTGAATACCATTTCCGGAAACGAGATTTACAGCGCCATAGATCTGACAGACGATTTCTATCAGATCCTCATGAGGGACAGTGTCGTTGCGGTTAGCACCCAAAGCGGGATGCTTTGGGAATGGTTATTCATGCCACAAGGTCTTAAGAGCGCTCCAGCTACGTTCAATCGGATGGTGACACAAGTACTTCGTCCACTTTGCGACTTTGCACCGAGCTACTTTGCCGACATTTTTGTTCACAGCCGCGCTGAGCAAAATCTCAGCGCTACGGAGGTACACCTTCGACACTTCAAGCAGGTGTTTCCAGATATGCGCGAGAATAAGTTGTATGCGTATTTATAGAAAATGTCTTTTGCGCTCCCGAGATTCCAGTACTCGGTTGCTACGTCAGCAAGGAAGGTGTCCGCGCTGATCCTGAGAAGATACCGTACAGTGAGAGGCAAAGCGACGAACAACGCATATACCGACGACGCGTTGTAGAGATCTTGGTGTGCCTTCATCAGGCGCTGGAACGCGAGCCGACGTGAAGGAACGTCCTTCACGTCCTGGTTAGACGGTCGCAAGGGGTCGCGTAATAGACACGCTATGGCGACCTGTGGCGGCGCATCTGTCGCATGACTTGTGACGAGTATCACCTTTGTTACATCCAAATTCGTGAGGGATGTGCAACGTGCAACATGGGCAGATCGCTACCGGTCCGACAGGAATGGGACGACTTGGTGTGTACGCGGGGCATGCCCGATCATATTCGTCCATGGATTGCCCGTTATAAGAGAAGCCTTTCGGAGCTACAGGTGTCCGATCTACGGCGAGTGAGAGCACGTCCTTACAATCGTTGAGGGCTTTCACGAAGCCGATTTCGTAACCGTATCATCCGTATGCTCCCGAGCCTCGTAATAGGTCTCGGTCTCGGGGTCTCTCGGGAGGTCGTCGTGGTTTTGTTTCTCGCGAGCATTACGGCTCGCGAGATCGGGGATGGAACCGGCAGCGTCGGTCGTGATCACCTTCTTTATACGGGACTCATAGTCCTCAACCGCGTCCGGTACATCTTGGGTAAGCGTACTCGATGGCTCCCATGTATCGTCTGCCGGGGAATATCCCAACCAGCGAACCCTGTCATGTTTCTCGACATTAATCTTCATGGGCGCCGAGTCATTACTCGGCGCCTGGGGCTTGTGATCCTCGTGATAGACCATTTCGTCGACAATCCAACGTCGCGTACCCGATGCATCAATTGAAGGAGGAGGAGCATCACGACGGAAGTTCTCTGGCGATGAGCGCCGATTCTCGCAATCGGGCGCATGTACAGTCGAATGATGAGCTACGCCTACTTCGCGCTAAAGCCGAGGAGTCGAAGAATGCCCTACTTGATGCTCGCAAGATTGCTGAGAGAGCTCAAGATCGTGCGGATGCTGCAACTGAGACTGTTGAGCGGACTTGACGAGAGCCTCTAGTGCTGGTTGAGCGCCTACGTCAACTTGAGACTACTGCGTTCGGAAGAACCCAGCAGACCGATTCTGCACGTATTCGGGCAGAACTTGGACCCAGTCGTCGTCAGCGTCGTCTTTAAGGGATTTCGGAATTTGAGACGGCAAAGAAGAGCGGGGAAGATTCGAAGGGAGATCCGCCTTTCGGTAAGCCTTGAGGCGTCCGACGTAGAACGGTGGGTGCAAAGGCAAAGATGTAGGTATATTTAGCGTGTAAGCGTCACCATGACTTCACAACACGAAATGGGCCAATAGATCTTGGCGATAACTTATTAGCGCCCAAATTCGTCACTGAGGTGATCGGTAATCCACTTGTTGATAACAATACTCTGTCAACTTCTCAAAATTCCAACCTCTTCTTTTGACCTCTTCTATCTGCATTCTCCTTTTGCTTGTCGACTGCCTCTTGTGCTACATCACGCACAAAACGCGTGATTCTTTGTCGTAATAGCAGAAATTCGCTACTGCAGCAGAACTTACAGGCGACGTATTATCTTTTGGGGCATAATTAGCAACGGGAGACGCGATGGAATGCATCGCGTCAGGAGTAGACATTCCGTTGGCCACAAAATTACCAGCATTAACTGCATCGGCAGCAAGCTTTTATTCATCGTAAACAATTATCAATATTTTCGGCGCAATTCCATTAGTAGATACTCCCCCACCAAGCTTGGAGACAGGGTGCTTTGAAGCTGAGAGTGCAAGAAATGCCGGAACGCGAAGATGCCTCGCTTTGTTAACGAAAAAGGGCGTCAACCCGGTTGACGCATGGTCAGCATTGTTGATTGCAAACTCTGCAAGTGGAAAAAACGAACTCCATGACAAGAACGATGTTGCATAACTGCGCAAGACATCTTCGAGCACTCTGTTCGCACGCTCCGTTTACCCATCCGTCTCTGGATGGGCTGTCGTAGGCGCCGTCAACCGCGTGCCTAATAGCTGAAATAATTCGGCCCAGAAAGCCGAAGTGAAACGCGGGTCACGGTCCGAAACAATAGATTCTGGCAAGCCGTGATGCCTAAAGATAAGATCAATGAAGATCTTCGCTGTCGTCTCCGCCGTAATGTTGGCGTAGACCGGAGCAAAATGCACCATTTTGCTGAATCGATTCACTAGAACCAATACGCCCGTGCGTTTCTGTTCATCCGGTAAAAGTCCAAAGATAAAATCCATGCTGACCGAGCGCCAGGCTTCCGTAGCAATCGGAAGCGGACGCAATGGGGCTTGTGAAGACGGCGCAGGATTCACACGCTGGCAGGTTTCACAGGAGCGCACCCATTTCTGGATGTATTTATACATTCGCGGCCAGAAAAATACGCGAGAAATAGCCGCAAACGTCTTCGCGCGACCCAGGTGTCCGCCATCTGGGCTGTCGTGAAATTTATGAACCAATCGGGCTCGAAGGTCGTCATCAGCAGAGATGACGACACGCGGGGAATCAAAGACGTCCATCGTGTACGTCAGCAACGGACCGTCAAGCGCGTAACGCTTGATGTTGTCGAGTGCTGGTTTCGTCAACTTCGCGAGTAGTTTTTCGCTCAGGTCCCTGAGATAGTTGACGATTCCTACATAGAAGGAATTAATCGCGTAGGATTCAGCGATCTGAGTTCGGATCGACAGCACGGGGGACGAAATCATCGCATTGAGCCCAAGCTCGATACAACACGCACAGATATCTTCGTCTTCATCAACATACTCCGTTTGATGACCCATGTCGCGCCGAGGATCGTAATCAGGAAGACAAGAAAGCGTGTCAGCGAGAATGTTATTCTTGCTAGGCTTGTAATGCACCACAAAATTATACTCGGCAAAAAATGACAACCACCGTGCCATACGCTGGGACAAGTGAGGACTCTTGACGGCGGTAATTAATGATGCGTGATCTGCATACATTAAACACATCTTTTCGCCGATCAGATATACTCTGAACTTGATTAGCGCGTAACGCATAGCCAAAAGTTCCTTGTCGTGTACCGGATAATTTTTCTCGGCAGGTTTCATCTGTCGTGATTGAAAGCTCAAGACGCACCCTTGACCCTCGTCATCAAATTGCATGAGGGCACATCCTATAGCAAAATTGCTCGCTTCACATACGACGTGGAATGGCTTAGAGTCGTCAGGTAACATCAGCACCGGTGCCTCGGACAAGCTATTCTTTACGGAGTCGAAGGCAGATTGGTGTTCTGCCGTCCATAACCATATTGCGTCTCTCTTGAGCAAAGTCGATAATGGCTGAATTAGCTCAGCATAATTCTACGTATACTTATGCAAGTAATTCGCCAGATCGAGCCATTGACGTAATTCAGTTTAGTTCCTGGGCGTTGGCTAGGAACAGATCGATGAGATTCGCGTGAAAAGGTCCTTCATGGTCTCCAGTGGCTCGGGTTCGACAGCACCTTCAAGACCATACTATCTCCACGGTTTCAAGTCCCCATCTATTACCTGCGGCGCATGCTTTCTTCGGATTGTCGCTTAGTGTTTCCAGTTCTGGTTGTCAGATACTTTGTTTCGTGGACGCCTAGGGTCCACGCTGCTCAATTATGTCTAACTGAGCAGTTTAGAAGTTACGCCGTTGGTCGAGAAGAAACTTCCTGCGATTCGCGCTTACATTGAGGTAAGCGCAACTTAAAGAGGGGTGTGATGTAATGGGGCAACCTATTACATGAGTAGTTATAGGGCTATCACATAATTACATTATTAGTGATAGGGCAGTATCCGATTAGCGGATACTTCGAGTCATTTTATTATTGGTTTATTACTGGGGTGCCAGACCCAATAATTAGCCAATGATAAATTGATTTCCATATTGAGTGGTTCCCATGAGCTAGGGAACATATTCGCACTTACTGCGAATTAAAACAAAAATTAAACAGAGTTATATCTACGAGTTAATTTAGAGCGCTTCCTCAACTCCCTTTTAGTGTAAGACGGTTTCGGGTCTTTAGCCCGTTACAGGTGTTGATGGGATGCCCTTAATCGCCTCGCGGCGATATTGGGAGAGGCATTCGTCGCGTCGCTGGTAAGATCAGCGGCCCCTGATGCGCAACGTCCTTCGATACATGACTTTATGGCACGCGAGCTTGCCGAATCCTACCGGCGAGTTTCAACTCCCTCGCGACCTTCACATAATGAGGCCGTGAAAATGGAAACCTTCTTCTACTCAGGAAAAGGTAACGATTGCTTGTCGCTGAATCGGTGGTTCCGAGAATTTGACACCGCCATCGCCTCGAGACTTCTTGAGGCGCCCCAGGCGAAGGTCAACTTCCTTCTTTCCCGCCTCACCGGGAAGGCCAAGGAGCGGGTCTTTGGTAAGCTCGTTGTGGACGAGCACGCCTTCCCCACCCTGGATACCATCCAGGGTCATCTTCGACTTTGCTTTCGAGCCACCGCGAGAGGAGAAACTGGTGCGAATAAGATTCCTGTCGATGCGACAGGGTAAAATGGCGATGCGCGACTACGTACATATGGCTAGGCATCTGGCGTCGTGTATTATTACGCACCTCAAGGACATGTACACGTAGGTGAATGTCTTTGTGGATGGTATGCGTGAAGGGCAGAACCGCTATCGCTCGAGCGCGCGGAGCTTGTCAAATTGGACGAGACATTTGCTATTTCCCTCCGTGAGGACTTTGGGGTCACAAAGGCCTATGCCAAACCCTCGGTCTTCACCGTTCCCCAGCCTTCTCGTCCGAAACCTATGGAGATCGACGTGATGGAGTTGTCGGGTGACCGAAGACGTGTCATTTCCCATAAGGGTGATGCTTGCACCGGGCGTCAAATGGTTTGCTTTCGTTGCCGCGTTGCCGCAAGCCAGGACATCGCGCGGCAGAGGGCCGTGCGCCAGCGCCAATATCGGTGCAAGTAGTGGACGCCATAGAGGGTGCTGTACCGGCCGCACGTCCAAACAAAGGTCGGGGACAGTAGGTGCAGGGCGACCTACTGGTTGGATCGTAGGTCCGGGTCCCCCGGTGGCAGGCCAACCTTCCAGTCCTCCTGCGCTGCGCGCACAGTTAAATGCCGCCACTACGAGAAGGGGTTCACGTCTGATTATTGTAAGTTTACATGTCGCCGGTATACGGCGACCTACTGGACTCAGGAGCGACGGATAATTTCTTTCCTGAATATTGTTTATCGATGCTGCCATTGGCGCGAAGTGTCGTTGCCGTACACGTTTGATGGTTTTCGCAGTAATGATGATTTCTTGGTAATCGCAACGAATGATGCATTCGATTGCATACTGAGCATGACATGGATGGACGTTATTAGCCCAGATCGACTATTTTATACTGAGATAAAAGGATTATTAGCCAGATCGATATTTTAAGAAAGAATGGCACGTTATTAGCCCCAGATCGACTTGTTAGCCAGATCAGTGAGATGTTAGAATGTTTTTATTAATCAAAACAAAAGTTAGGGCGACGCAAGTTCGACATCAGTGAAGTGCTTACCCATCTCTTGGTGTCTCCAAGGCCAAACGTCACAGTCGTGGATCGTAGTTCCACGTTCCAGGCGGTGCACAGAGCGAACGATGGACCTCTCTGCACTGCTTGTGCTGTTCTTCGAGACACAAGTGACAGTGACTCCTCGCTCCATAGCGAGAAGAACGATGAGGACGACGAGGTCGACCAGGGTTCCCGCGAGGCATTTATGCGGTGGAACAGGGTTCCCGCGAGTCATTAACGCGGTTGAACAGGAGTTCCAGCTCGTAAATGCATTGGGTGAACCGGGGTTCCTATCTGTACCTATTGTGGTTGAGCAGGGACTCCCACACGAGTACATTGTGAACGGGCAAGATTCCCCACGCGAGAGCATAATGTTCAAATTAGAGTTTTATCATCACACACTGTGGTCAGACCGAGGCTCCCACATGGGCATATGTGGATAAGCAGGGAATCCTTCCTACACGGGTTTACGGCGGCCTAGCAGGAGCTCCCGCATCAAGTGTCGACGGTCGATTTTCAGCTACTCCCGTCTAGTGTTTCCGGCATTATGGATGAAGACATCCAGTGCCTAGAGGGTAGGGTGTGTGTGTGATAGTTAATCTATAACCTGACTGCGGCTCGCCAGCTTCGAGTAGTGACTCGAAGCACGATGGGACCAACAGCACCGAGAATTTAGCGTTGGAATGTGTCCACGCTATCGTGTACGTGGAAGGGAGTCCACAAAGACGCCAATACATTGAAGTTGCGAGTCCTCCTCGTGATGAGTCTTCCATTGCAAGCCTTCCAGGACTTTCCTGCAAGTATTTCCTACGTTAATACAAGGGAGGCACTGTGGAAAAAGTGTTTCTGATCACCAACGAGGTGATTACTGTGGCGAACGAGGAGCATATGACGAGTCCTCGAAGCGCTGAGCCAAAGTAAGCGCGTGAAGAAAGGTTTGCGCCACAGTCATGGGAGGCTCTGCGAGAGTCTGGTAACCCTGTCTACGATATTGCTCGTGAGTATGCAGACGTGTTCCCGGACAAGGGTCCGGCTGAACTTCCTGCTGACCGTGGTGTTTGGCACGAGATTGACCTTGTGCCAGGGTCGAAGTATTATGTGACACGGCAGTGGGCGTTGTCTCGAGATCAAGTCGAAGCTATTGACGCATTTTTCGAAGGTCTGCCGCAAGGTGGGTTATGTACGTGAGAGTATCTCACCACATTCGAGTCCAATCTTCTGCGTGAAGAAAGATACGGGAGGCTGGCGGATAGTGCATGCGTTCAATAAGTTGGATGATGCCAATATTTCTGTGCAAACGCCTATCCCCAGGAAAGACATGGTGCTGAATCCATGTCAGGAAGTGTCATCTTCAGTGAACGATGGCTTTTATCAGATTCTGATGCGACCGAGCGATATCCCACTCACCGCGTTGAGTAACTCGAGTAGCATGTTATGGGAGTGGCTGGTTATGCCACAAGATTGAAGAACGCTCAGGCCCCTTTTAATCGCATGGTGTCTCAAGTGTTGAGACCCCTTCGGAGCTTTGATCCAAGTTATTTTGACGACATCTTTGTCTACAGTCGCGCTGAGGGCAACCTAAACGATGTCCAAGTTCACCTTCAACACTTGAAACAGGTGTTTCAAGTTATGCAGGACAACAATTTGTATGCGAATCTCAAGAAGTGTATCATTTGTGCACCGGAGATTCCGGTGTTAGGTTGCTATGTGAGTAAATCGGGAGTTCGAGCTGATCCAGAGAAGGTGTCGTCCATCTGTTCTTGGCCCACACCCAAGGACCCTACGGAGTTGCGCCAGTGGCTCGGCTTGGCTAATTATTTGCACAAGTATACGAAGGATTATGCTGGTTCTATTTAGCCTTTGTCGTCACTCTTGAACAAAGACGCCACGTGGTCGTGGCGTCCCGAGCACCAAGCAGCTTTCGAAGCAGTAAAGAAGAGCCTACTCAGCGCCAGTCCTGGTCCTACCAGACGACTCCAGGCCGTTCCACGTGGTATGCAATGCCAGTGATTTCGCAATTTGATGATGAGGGCCGTGAACGAGTCGTGAGTTATCAGTCGCGACAGATGAAGCCAGCTGAGAAGAACTATCCTGTTCACGTCAAAGAGTTATTAGCGATGCGCTATGCACTCATCAAGTTTCGCGTGCATCTCCTTGGTGAATGTACATTTGCTTTGTATACTGATCATGCATCGCTGCGCACAGCGACGAAGAGCCCCAAGCTGTCATAACGGATGGCACGATGGCTCTCATTCTTCTGTGGTGGAGTGGATTCTCAAACGACGTGAGAAAACCACAAACACACACAGCGCCGGACTGCCGACTTACGGAAGAGGTACCCCAATACCGTGTCGCGTCAACCTTGGGTCTCACCTTGTGTACCCGTCGGCTTGGCTGGTCTTGATCCTCGTTAGACGCAGAAGACTTATAGACTTGATCCTTGTATGGAGGGACTTGGAGGCCCACGAGTGGATATACTTCACTCGGGCCCAAAGTTTGTTGGGCTCAATCGACTGTGTCGAGAGCAATGCACCTGGTACTACGTACCCCTTTCGGTGTCTAATTGTTTCTTGGTCCTTAGACCCCTTTCTCTTGTTCCCCGTAGGGAAAACGCTTACTGTAGCGGTGTTGGGTGTTCTGACACTTACTTGACACCTCAGGCCAACTATCCTGAGGTTCAACTTGCGTAGCTTGAGCCGTCTAACACCTGCTGACGTCGGGGGGCCAAAGGATTTTCCCGCCCGGAAGAGGTGGATCGACGTAGAAGCTAAGAGGAGGCGCTTGGAGCTGCCATGTGTAAAGCAAATTCGAGTGTGTTTATTTATCTTATACTTTGTATGCTTTTCTTGCCTAACCCTAACCCTTTGATCTGGATAGTGCCACGTGTCGACTCTTGGAGGAAGAACTGGCTCCATGGTATCTGTACTTTCTGTAATCTTCGATATTCCATGTACCGTTTCTGCACCCTCGGGCATTGGGCCTTAGTACCCTAGGCCCCGGAATCCTGGGGCCTATGCTGGCTCCGCCCGTCTGGGTCCTTATATTCTTAATAATGCTGGGGCCTGGTGTGAGGTTGAAGATCTGCGAGGCCGTGTCGTGGTCACTCCCCCGAGGGAGTGACCAGAAATTCTTTTGCCCTCTGTTCCCATTCCCTTTAAGCTCTGATTTCCCCTGGCACTTCACCACACTTCTCTGAGTACAGCTTCGTCGTACATTACAAGCCCGGCAAGACCAATATTCCCGCCGACGCTCTGTCACGACGCCCCGACTACGATCCTCGGAACGCTTTTGAGTCGTCAGGCGACTGATGACGACGATGATGATGATCGATGTGCGATGTGTGTATCGCTGAACTTAAATCGGGTCACACCCGAGCTGTGTCTATTCGATAATATTGTTGCAGCAGAAAAGAACGATCTAGATTATGCGGACATTATCAATTATCTGCGTGCTCCCAGCGACGTTGCACTGAGAGCTTTATCACAAACGAAGCACGACCACATTAATTTATACAGTTTAGTCGGCGATTTGCTTCTGTATAGCATCGATCAATACGATGCTCCTCGCACGGTGATCGTCTACGACATGGATTTGCGTGCAAGAATTATCTACGAGTACCCCGATGCCCCTGCTGGCGGCCATTTAGGCCGCGAAAAGACTTTCGCGAATGTGTCTCGAGACTTCTTGTGGCCCCACATGTATAAGTGGGTACGCAACTGGATTTGGATGTGCGAAATCTGCCAGCATGTGAAGCCATCTCCATCGTCGCAGGCTCCCTTGCGATCGTTGCCGATTGCAGCCGAGGCCTGGCGATCAGTTTTGATGGACTTAATCTTCGAGCTTGCGCCCTATAGTCAAGCTCGTACGGCTATCCTAGTTTTTGTTGACAAATTCAGCAGGATGACACATCTACTGCCGGTCCACCGCACCCGTCGGTGCGTGACAGCGCACGGCAAGACTGAGCACGCTAAGCTGCTGCTTTCAGGGATTTTTGCTGCCCTCTACCCTTACTGCTAAATCAATCCTTCAATTAGGTGGACAAACAGCCCTGTTCGGTTTAGGCCTGACTCAGAGTTGCCCACCGATCGTCTCGTAGCAACGTTACTTGGTCACCAATGACCTGCTCACAAAGTAGTGGAGTCGCTGCAATCAAGCTTGGAGGAGACCATTCGTCGCCTTCATTATTTGGATGCGTGAAGTATAATAGGAGCTTCGCATGGGCATCGTGCCGTCAATACGCTGTCCAACCGTTAATATTGGCACGCAAATGGGATGTCCTTGTATCAGTGATAGGTTTGGGTGAGGCGACGCTAGTCATAGCTTGTTCAGTCACACTTTCGCACCGAGTAATGGTCTGAAAATGACAAACAAAGCGTCTGCTTTGCACGCACTTCCATGGAAAATGTACTATCAGATCGTTAAATGGGTGGGTATCGTAGGAATAGACAGCTCGTCGGCGAAAGAATGAGCAAGCAGCTTACGAGCGATTCTGGCGATGGTTTCTAGATTTCAAAAGCTTTGTGATGCGGTCGTGAGCGGCGTTGTGCGCTAGCAATGGTTGGTGTGACTAATTGCCTCTATAACTTAATATGATTGACTCAAGTTTACAGTGGTCTACAGAGCGAATAAGAGGCTCACGACGCAATGAGTAGGACCAGTATGGAAGTGCAACATGTGCTTAAGTGGTGAGCGAGCAGGAATACGTGGTGTAGTTTTGTGGGCGTGTATGGTTATTGGGTATGTGTATTGTTGTTGTTTGTGGGTAGGTGTTGCGGTTAGGTTAGCGGCCTAGTGGTCTAGTGGTATGATTCTCGCTTTGGGTGTGAGAAATCCCGGTTTCGATCACCGGCTGGGCCCGTGCTATGCACCTTTTGCACACAACCCCACACATCTCACCACCAACGCAGGTCCACCGCACCCGTCGGTGCGTGACAGCGCACGGCAAGAACTGCGCATGCTCAGCTGCTGCTTTCAGGGATTTTTGCTGCCCTCTACCCTTACTGCTAACTTTATCCTTCAATTAGGTGGACAAACAGCCCTGTTCGGTTTAGGCCTGACTCAGAGTTGCCCACCGATCGTCTCGTAGCAACGTTACTTGGTCACCAATGACCTGCTCACAAAGTAGTGGAGTCGCTGCAATCAAGCTTGGAGGAGACCATTCGTCGCCTTCATGATTTGGATGCGTGAAGTATAATAGGAGCTTCACATGGGCATCGTGCCGTCAATACGCTGTCCAACCGTTAATATTGGCACGCAAATGGGATGTCCTTGTATCAGTGATAGGTTTGGGTGAGGCGACGCTAGTCATAGCTCGTTCAGTCACACTTTCGCACCGAGTAATGGTCTGAAAATGGCAAACAAAGCGTCTGCTTTGCACGCACTTCCATGGAAAATGTACTATCAGATCGTTAAATGGGTGGGTATCGTAGGAATAGACAGCTCGTCGGCGAAAGAATGAGCAAGCAGCTTACGAGCGATTCTGGCGATGGTTTCTAGATGCCAAAAGCTTTGTGATGCGGTCGTGAGCGGCGTTGTGCGCTAGCAATGGTTGGTGTGACTAATTGCCTCTATAACTTAATATGATTGACTCAAGTTTACAGTGGTCTACAGAGCGAATAAGAGGCTCACGACGCAATGAGTAGGACCAGTATGGAAGTGCAACATGTGCTTAAGTGGTGAGCGAGCAGGAATACGTGGTGTAGTTTTGTGGGCGTGTATGGTTATTGGGTATGTGTATTGTTGTTGTTTGTGGGTAGGTGTTGCGGTTAGATTAGCGGCCTAGTGGTCTAGTGGTATGATTCTCGCTTTGGGTGTGAGAAATCCCGGTTTCGATCACCGGCTGGGCCCGTGCTATGCACCTTTTGCACACAACCTCACACATCTCACCACCAACGCAGGTCCACCGCACCCGTCGGTGCGTGACAGCGCACGGCAAGAACTGCGCATGCTCAGCTGCTGCTTTCAGGGATTTTTTGCTGCCCTCTACCCTTACTGCTAACTTTATCCTACAATTAGATGGACAAACAGCCCTGTTCGGTTTAGGCCTGACTCAGAGTTGCCCACCGATCGTCTCGTAGCAACGTTACTTGGTCACCAATGACCTGCTCACAAAGTAGTGGAGTCGCTGCAATCAAGCTTGGAGGAGACCATTCGTCGCCTTCATGATTTGGATGCGTGAAGTATAATAGGAGCTTCACAAGGGCATCGTGTCCGTCAATACGCTGTCCAACCGTTAATATTGGCACGCAAATGGGATGTCCTTGTATCAGTGATAGGTTTGGGTGAGGCGACGCTAGTCATAGCTCGTTCAGTCACACTTTCGCACCGAGTAATGGTCTGAAAATGGCAAACAAAGCGTCTGCTTTGCACGCACTTCCATGGAAAATGTACTATCAGATCGTTAAATGGGTGGGTATCGTAGGAATAGACAGCTCGTCGGCGAAAGAATGAGCAAGCAGATTACGAGCGATTCTGGCGATGGTTTCTAGATTCCAAAAGCTTTGTGATGCGGTCGTGAGCGGCGTTGTGCGCTAGCAATGGTTGGTGTGACTAATTGCCTCTATAACTTAATATGATTGACTCAAGTTTACAGTGGTCTACAGAGCGAATAAGAGGCTCACGACGCAATGAGTAGGACCAGTATGGAAGTGCAACATGTGCTTAAGTGGTGAGCGAGCAGGAATACGTGGTGTAGTTTTGTGGGCGTGTATGGTTATTGGGTATGTGTATTGTTGTTGTTTGTGGGTAGGTGTTGCGGTTAGGTTAGCGGCCTAGTGGTCTAGTGGTATGATTCTCGCTTTGGGTGTGAGAAATCCCGGTTTCGATCACCGGCTGGGCCCGTGCTTTGCACCTTTTGCACACAACCTCACACATCTCACCACCTACGCAGGTCCACCGCACCCGTCGGTGCGTGACAGCGCACGGCAAGAACTGCGCATGCTCAGCTGCTGCTTTCAGGGATTTTTGCTGCCCTCTACCCTTACTGCTAACTTTATCCTACAATTAGATGGACAAACAGCCCTGTTCGGTTTAGGCCTGACTCAGAGTTGCCCACCGATCGTCTCGTAGCAACGTTACTTGGTCACCAATGACCTGCTCACAAAGTAGTGGAGTCGCTGCAATCAAGCTTGGAGGAGACCATTCGTCGCCTTCATGATTTGGATGCGTGAAGTATAATAGGAGCTTCACATGGGCATCGTGTCCGTCAATACGCTGTCCAACCGTTAATATTGGCACGCAAATGGTATGTCCTTGTATCAGTGATAGGTTTGGGTGAGGCGACGCTAGTCATAGCTCGTTCAGTCACACTTTCGCACCGAGTAATGGTCTGAAAATGACAAACAAAGCGTCTGCTTTGCACGCACTTCCATGGAAAATGTACTATCAGATCGTTAAATGGGTGGGTATCGTAGGAATAGACAGCTCGTCGGCGAAAGAATGAGCAAGCAGCTTACGAGCGATTCTGGCGATGGTTTCTAGATTCCAAAAGCTTTGTGATGCGGTCGTGAGCGGCGTTGTGCGCTAGCAATGGTTGGTGTGACTAATTGCCTCTATAACTTAATATGATTGACTCAAGTTTACAGTGGTCTACAGAGCGAATAAGAGGCTCACGACGCAATGAGTAGGACCAGTATGGAAGTGCAACATGTGCTTAAGTGGTGAGCGAGCAGGAATACGTGGTGTAGTTTTGTGGGCGTGTATGGTTATTGGGTATGTGTATTGTTGTTGTTTGTGGGTAGGTGTTGCGGTTAGATTAGCGGCCTAGTGGTCTAGTGGTATGATTCTCGCTTTGGGTGTGAGAAATCCCGGTTTCGATCACCGGCTGGGCCCGTGCTATGCACCTTTTGCACACAACCTCACACATCTCACCACCAACGCAGGTCCACCGCACCCGTCGGTGCGTGACAGCGCACGGCAAGAACTGCGCATGCTCAGCTGCTGCTTTCAGGGATTTTTGCTGCCCTCTACCCTTACTGCTAACTTTATCCTACAATTAGGTGGACAAACAGCCCTGTTCGGTTTAGGCCTGACTCAGAGTTGCCCACCGATCGTCTCGTAGCAACGTTACTTGGTCACCAATGACCTGCTCACAAAGTAGTGGAGTCGCTGCAATCAAGCTTGGAGGAGACCATTCGTCGCCTTCATGATTTGGATGCGTGAAGTATAATAGGAGCTTCGCATGGGCATCGTGCCGTCAATACGCTGTCCAACCGTTAATATTGGCACGCAAATGGGATGTCCTTGTATCAGTGATAGGTTTGGGTGAGGCGACGCTAGTCATAGCTCGTTCAGTCACACTTTCGCACCGAGTAATGGTCTGAAAATGGCAAACAAAGCGTCTGCTTTGCACGCACTTCCATGGAAAATGTACTATCAGATCGTTAAATGGGTGGGTATCGTAGGAATAGACAGCTCGTCGGCGAAAGAATGAGCAAGCAGCTTACGAGCGATTCTGGCGATGGTTTCTAGATTTCAAAAGCTTTGTGATGCGGTCGTGAGCGGCGTTGTGCGCTAGCAATGGTTGGTGTGACTAATTGCCTCTATAACTTAATATGATTGACTCAAGTTTACAGTGGTCTACAGAGCGAATAAGAGGCTCACGACGCAATGAGTAGGACCAGTATGGAAGTGCAACATGTGCTTAAGTGGTGAGCGAGCAGGAATACGTGGTGTAGTTTTGTGGGCGTGTATGGTTATTGGGTATGTGTATTGTTGTTGTTTGTGGGTAGGTGTTGCGGTTAGATTAGCGGCCTAGTGGTCTAGTGGTATGATTCTCGCTTTGGGTGTGAGAAATCCCGGTTTCGATCACCGGCTGGGCCCGTGCTATGCACCTTTTGCACACAACCCCACACATCTCACCACCAACGCAGGTCCACCGCACCCGTCGGTGCGTGACAGCGCACGGCAAGAACTGCGCATGCTCAGCTGCTGCTTTCAGGGATTTTTGCTGCCCTCTACCCTTACTGCTAACTTTATCCTTCAATTAGGTGGACAAACAGCCCTGTTCGGTTTAGGCCTGACTCAGAGTTGCCCACCGATCGTCTCGTAGCAACGTTACTTGGTCACCAATGACCTGCTCACAAAGTAGTGGAGTCGCTGCAATCAAGCTTGGAGGAGACCATTCGTCGCCTTCATGATTTGGATGCGTGAAGTATAATAGGAGCTTCGCATGGGCATCGTGTCCGTCAATACGCTGTCCAACCGTTAATATTGGCACGCAAATGGGATGTCCTTGTATCAGTGATAGGTTTGGGTGAGGCGACGCTAGTCATAGCTCGTTCAGTCACACTTTCGCACCGAGTAATGGTCTGAAAATGGCAAACAAAGCGTCTGCTTTGCACGCACTTCCATGGAAAATGTACTATCAGATCGTTAAATGGGTGGGTATCGTAGGAATAGACAGCTCGTCGGCGAAAGAATGAGCAAGCAGCTTACGAGCGATTCTGGCGATGGTTTCTAGATTTCAAAAGCTTTGTGATGCGGTCGTGAGCGGCGTTGTGCGCTAGCAATGGTTGGTGTGACTAATTGCCTCTATAACTTAATATGATTGACTCAAGTTTACAGTGGTCTACAGAGCGAATAAGAGGCTCACGACGCAATGAGTAGGACCAGTATGGAAGTGCAACATGTGCTTAAGTGGTGAGCGAGCAGGAATACGTGGTGTAGTTTTGTGGGCGTGTATGGTTATTGGGTATGTGTATTGTTGTTGTTTGTGGGTAGGTGTTGCGGTTAGATTAGCGGCCTAGTGGTCTAGTGGTATGATTCTCGCTTTGGGTGTGAGAAATCCCGGTTTCGATCACCGGCTGGGCCCGTGCTATGCACCTTTTGCACACAACCCCACACATCTCACCACCAACGCAGGTCCACCGCACCCGTCGGTGCGTGACAGCGCACGGCAAGAACTGCGCATGCTCAGCTGCTGCTTTCAGGGATTTTTGCTGCCCTCTACCCTTACTGCTAAATTAATCCTTCAATTAGGTGGACAAACAGCCCTGTTCGGTTTAGGCCTGACTCAGAGTTGCCCACCGATCGTCTCGTAGCAACGTTACTTGGTCACCAATGACCTGCTCACAAAGTAGTGGAGTCGCTGCAATCAAGCTTGGAGGAGACCATTCGTCGCCTTCATGATTTGGATGCGTGAAGTATAATAGGAGCTTCGCATGGGCATCGTGTCCGTCAATACGCTGTCCAACCGTTAATATTGGCACGCAAATGGGATGTCCTTGTATCAGTGATAGGTTTGGGTGAGGCGACGCTAGTCATAGCTCGTTCAGTCACACTTTCGCACCGAGTAATGGTCTGAAAATGGCAAACAAAGCGTCTGCTTTGCACGCACTTCCATGGAAAATGTACTATCAGATCGTTAAATGGGTGGGTATCGTAGGAATAGACAGCTCGTCGGCGAAAGAATGAGCAAGCAGCTTACGAGCGATTCTGGCGATGGTTTCTAGATTTCAAAAGCTTTGTGATGCGGTCGTGAGCGGCGTTGTGCGCTAGCAATGGTTGGTGTGACTAATTGCCTCTATAACTTAATATGATTGACTCAAGTTTACAGTGGTCTACAGAGCGAATAAGAGGCTCACGACGCAATGAGTAGGACCAGTATGGAAGTGCAACATGTGCTTAAGTGGTGAGCGAGCAGGAATACGTGGTGTAGTTTTGTGGGCGTGTATGGTTATTGGGTATGTGTATTGTTGTTGTTTGTGGGTAGGTGTTGCGGTTAGATTAGCGGCCTAGTGGTCTAGTGGTATGATTCTCGCTTTGGGTGTGAGAAATCCCGGTTTCGATCACCGGCTGGGCCCGTGCTATGCACCTTTTGCACACAACCCCACACATCTCACCACCAACGCAGGTCCACCGCACCCGTCGGTGCGTGACAGCGCACGGCAAGAACTGCGCATGCTCAGCTGCTGCTTTCAGGGATTTTTGCTGCCCTCTACCCTTACTGCTAAATTTATCCTTCAATTAGGTGGACAAACAGCCCTGTTCGGTTTAGGCCTGACTCAGAGTTGCCCACCGATCGTCTCGTAGCAACGTTACTTGGTCACCAATGACCTGCTCACAAAGTAGTGGAGTCGCTGCAATCAAGCTTGGAGGAGACCATTCGTCGCCTTCATGATTTGGATGCGTGAAGTATAATAGGAGCTTCGCATGGGCATCGTGTCCGTCAATACGCTGTCCAACCGTTAATATTGGCACGCAAATGGGATGTCCTTGTATCAGTGATAGGTTTGGGTGAGGCGACGCTAGTCATAGCTCGTTCAGTCACACTTTCGCACCGAGTAATGGTCTGAAAATGGCAAACAAAGCGTCTGCTTTGCACGCACTTCCATGGAAAATGTACTATCAGATCGTTAAATGGGTGGGTATCGTAGGAATAGACAGCTCGTCGGCGAAAGAATGAGCAAGCAGATTACGAGCGATTCTGGCGATGGTTTCTAGATTTCAAAAGCTTTGTGATGCGGTCGTGAGCGGCGTTGTGCGCTAGCAATGGTTGGTGTGACTAATTGCCTCTATAACTTAATATGATTGACTCAAGTTTACAGTGGTCTACAGAGCGAATAAGAGGCTCACGACGCAATGAGTAGGACCAGTATGGAAGTGCAACATGTGCTTAAGTGGTGAGCGAGCAGGAATACGTGGTGTAGTTTTGTGGGCGTGTATGGTTATTGGGTATGTGTATTGTTGTTGTTTGTGGGTAGGTGTTGCGGTTAGATTAGCGGCCTAGTGGTCTAGTGGTATGATTCTCGCTTTGGGTGTGAGAAATCCCGGTTTCGATCACCGGCTGGGCCCGTGCTATGCACCTTTTGCACACAACCCCACACATCTCACCACCAACGCAGGTCCACCGCACCCGTCGGTGCGTGACAGCGCACGGCAAGAACTGCGCATGCTCAGCTGCTGCTTTCAGGGATTTTTGCTGCCCTCTACCCTTACTGCTAAATTTATCCTTCAATTAGGTGGACAAACAGCCCTGTTCGGTTTAGGCCTGACTCAGAGTTGCCCACCGATCGTCTCGTAGCAACGTTACTTGGTCACCAATGACCTGCTCACAAAGTAGTGGAGTCGCTGCAATCAAGCTTGGAGGAGACCATTCGTCGCCTTCATGATTTGGATGCGTGAAGTATAATAGGAGCTTCGCATGGGCATCGTGTCCGTCAATACGCTGTCCAACCGTTAATATTGGCACGCAAATGGGATGTCCTTGTATCAGTGATAGGTTTGGGTGAGGCGACGCTAGTCATAGCTCGTTCAGTCACACTTTCGCACCGAGTAATGGTCTGAAAATGGCAAACAAAGCGTCTGCTTTGCACGCACTTCCATGGAAAATGTACTATCAGATCGTTAAATGGGTGGGTATCGTAGGAATAGACAGCTCGTCGGCGAAAGAATGAGCAAGCAGCTTACGAGCGATTCTGGCGATGGTTTCTAGATTTCAAAAGCTTTGTGATGCGGTCGTGAGCGGCGTTGTGCGCTAGCAATGGTTGGTGTGACTAATTGCCTCTATAACTTAATATGATTGACTCAAGTTTACAGTGGTCTACAGAGCGAATAAGAGGCTCACGACGCAATGAGTAGGACCAGTATGGAAGTGCAACATGTGCTTAAGTGGTGAGCGAGCAGGAATACGTGGTGTAGTTTTGTGGGCGTGTATGGTTATTGGGTATGTGTATTGTTGTTGTTTGTGGGTAGGTGTTGCGGTTAGATTAGCGGCCTAGTGGTCTAGTGGTATGATTCTCGCTTTGGGTGTGAGAAATCCCGGTTTCGATCACCGGCTGGGCCCGTGCTATGCACCTTTTGCACACAACCCCACACATCTCACCACCAACGCAGGTCCACCGCACCCGTCGGTGCGTGACAGCGCACGGCAAGAACTGCGCATGCTCAGCTGCTGCTTTCAGGGATTTTTGCTGCCCTCTACCCTTACTGCTAAATTAATCCTTCAATTAGGTGGACAAACAGCCCTGTTCGGTTTAGGCCTGACTCAGAGTTGCCCACCGATCGTCTCGTAGCAACGTTACTTGGTCACCAATGACCTGCTCACAAAGTAGTGGAGTCGCTGCAATCAAGCTTGGAGGAGACCATTCGTCGCCTTCATGATTTGGATGCGTGAAGTATAATAGGAGCTTCGCATGGGCATCGTGTCCGTCAATACGCTGTCCAACCGTTAATATTGGCACGCAAATGGGATGTCCTTGTATCAGTGATAGGTTTGGGTGAGGCGACGCTAGTCATAGCTCGTTCAGTCACACTTTCGCACCGAGTAATGGTCTGAAAATGGCAAACAAAGCGTCTGCTTTGCACGCACTTCCATGGAAAATGTACTATCAGATCGTTAAATGGGTGGGTATCGTAGGAATAGACAGCTCGTCGGCGAAAGAATGAGCAAGCAGCTTACGAGCGATTCTGGCGATGGTTTCTAGATTTCAAAAGCTTTGTGATGCGGTCGTGAGCGGCGTTGTGCGCTAGCAATGGTTGGTGTGACTAATTGCCTCTATAACTTAATATGATTGACTCAAGTTTACAGTGGTCTACAGAGCGAATAAGAGGCTCACGACGCAATGAGTAGGACCAGTATGGAAGTGCAACATGTGCTTAAGTGGTGAGCGAGCAGGAATACGTGGTGTAGTTTTGTGGGCGTGTATGGTTATTGGGTATGTGTATTGTTGTTGTTTGTGGGTAGGTGTTGCGGTTAGATTAGCGGCCTAGTGGTCTAGTGGTATGATTCTCGCTTTGGGTGTGAGATATCCCGGTTTCGATCACCGGCTGGGCCCGTGCTATGCACCTTTTGCACACAACCCCACACATCTCACCACCAACGCAGGTCCACCGCACCCGTCGGTGCGTGACAGCGCACGGCAAGAACTGCGCATGCTCAGCTGCTGCTTTCAGGGATTTTTGCTGCCCTCTACCCTTACTGCTAACTTTATCCTACAATTAGGTGGACAAACAGCCCTGTTCGGTTTAGGCCTGACTCAGAGTTGCCCACCGATCGTCTCGTAGCAACGTTACTTGGTCACCAATGACCTGCTCACAAAGTAGTGGAGTCGCTGCAATCAAGCTTGGAGGAGACCATTCGTCGCCTTCATGATTTGGATGCGTGAAGTATAATAGGAGCTTCGCATGGGCATCGTGTCCGTCAATACGCTGTCCAACCGTTAATATTGGCACGCAAATGGGATGTCCTTGTATCAGTGATAGGTTTGGGTGAGGCGACGCTAGTCATAGCTCGTTCAGTCACACTTTCGCACCGAGTAATGGTCTGAAAATGGCAAACAAAGCGTCTGCTTTGCACGCACTTCCATGGAAAATGTACTATCAGATCGTTAAATGGGTGGGTATCGTAGGAATAGACAGCTCGTCGGCGAAAGAATGAGCAAGCAGCTTACGAGCGATTCTGGCGATGGTTTCTAGATTTCAAAAGCTTTGTGATGCGGTCGTGAGCGGCGTTGTGCGCTAGCAATGGTTGGTGTGACTAATTGCCTCTATAACTTAATATGATTGACTCAAGTTTACAGTGGTCTACAGAGCGAATAAGAGGCTCACGACGCAATGAGTAGGACCAGTATGGAAGTGCAACATGTGCTTAAGTGGTGAGCGAGCAGGAATACGTGGTGTAGTTTTGTGGGCGTGTATGGTTATTGGGTATGTGTATTGTTGTTGTTTGTGGGTAGGTGTTGCGGTTAGATTAGCGGCCTAGTGGTCTAGTGGTATGATTCTCGCTTTGGGTGTGAGATATCCCGGTTTCGATCACCGGCTGGGCCCGTGCTATGCACCTTTTGCACACAACCCCACACATCTCACCACCAACGCAGGTCCACCGCACCCGTCGGTGCGTGACAGCGCACGGCAAGAACTGCGCATGCTCAGCTGCTGCTTTCAGGGATTTTTGCTGCCCTCTACCCTTACTGCTAAATTAATCCTTCAATTAGGTGGACAAACAGCCCTGTTCGGTTTAGGCCTGACTCAGAGTTGCCCACCGATCGTCTCGTAGCAACGTTACTTGGTCACCAATGACCTGCTCACAAAGTAGTGGAGTCGCTGCAATCAAGCTTGGAGGAGACCATTCGTCGCCTTCATGATTTGGATGCGTGAAGTATAATAGGAGCTTCGCATGGGCATCGTGCCGTCAATACGCTGTCCAACCGTTAATATTGGCACGCAAATGGGATGTCCTTGTATCAGTGATAGGTTTGGGTGAGGCGACGCTAGTCATAGCTCGTTCAGTCACACTTTCGCACCGAGTAATGGTCTGAAAATGGCAAACAAAGCGTCTGCTTTGCACGCACTTCCATGGAAAATGTACTATCAGATCGTTAAATGGGTGGGTATCGTAGGAATAGACAGCTCGTCGGCGAAAGAATGAGCAAGCAGCTTACGAGCGATTCTGGCGATGGTTTCTAGATTTCAAAAGCTTTGTGATGCGGTCGTGAGCGGCGTTGTGCGCTAGCAATGGTTGGTGTGACTAATTGCCTCTATAACTTAATATGATTGACTCAAGTTTACAGTGGTCTACAGAGCGAATAAGAGGCTCACGACGCAATGAGTAGGACCAGTATGGAAGTGCAACATGTGCTTAAGTGGTGAGCGAGCAGGAATACGTGGTGTAGTTTTGTGGGCGTGTATGGTTATTGGGTATGTGTATTGTTGTTGTTTGTGGGTAGGTGTTGCGGTTAGATTAGCGGCCTAGTGGTCTAGTGGTATGATTCTCGCTTTGGGTGTGAGATATCCCGGTTTCGATCACCGGCTGGGCCCGTGCTATGCACCTTTTGCACACAACCCCACACATCTCACCACCAACGCAGGTCCACCGCACCCGTCGGTGCGTGACAGCGCACGGCAAGAACTGCGCATGCTCAGCTGCTGCTTTCAGGGATTTTTGCTGCCCTCTACCCTTACTGCTAAATCAATCCTTCAATTAGGTGGACAAACAGCCCTGTTCGGTTTAGGCCTGACTCAGAGTTGCCCACCGATCGTCTCGTAGCAACGTTACTTGGTCACCAATGACCTGCTCACAAAGTAGTGGAGTCGCTGCAATCAAGCTTGGAGGAGACCATTCGTCGCCTTCATGATTTGGATGCGTGAAGTATAATAGGAGCTTCGCATGGGCATCGTGTCCGTCAATACGCTGTCCAACCGTTAATATTGGCACGCAAATGGGATGTCCTTGTATCAGTGATAGGTTTGGGTGAGGCGACGCTAGTCATAGCTCGTTCAGTCACACTTTCGCACCGAGTAATGGTCTGAAAATGGCAAACAAAGCGTCTGCTTTGCACGCACTTCCATGGAAAATGTACTATCAGATCGTTAAATGGGTGGGTATCGTAGGAATAGACAGCTCGTCGGCGAAAGAATGAGCAAGCAGCTTACGAGCGATTCTGGCGATGGTTTCTAGATTTCAAAAGCTTTGTGATGCGGTCGTGAGCGGCGTTGTGCGCTAGCAATGGTTGGTGTGACTAATTGCCTCTATAACTTAATATGATTGACTCAAGTTTACAGTGGTCTACAGAGCGAATAAGAGGCTCACGACGCAATGAGTAGGACCAGTATGGAAGTGCAACATGTGCTTAAGTGGTGAGCGAGCAGGAATACGTGGTGTAGTTTTGTGGGCGTGTATGGTTATTGGGTATGTGTATTGTTGTTGTTTGTGGGTAGGTGTTGCGGTTAGATTAGCGGCCTAGTGGTCTAGTGGTATGATTCTCGCTTTGGGTGTGAGAAATCCCGGTTTCGATCACCGGCTGGGCCCGTGCTATGCACCTTTTGCACACAACCCCACACATCTCACCACCAACGCAGGTCCACCGCACCCGTCGGTGCGTGACAGCGCACGGCAAGAACTGCGCATGCTCAGCTGCTGCTTTCAGGGATTTTTGCTGCCCTCTACCCTTACTGCTAAATTTATCCTTCAATTAGGTGGACAAACAGCCCTGTTCGGTTTAGGCCTGACTCAGAGTTGCCCACCGATCGTCTCGTAGCAACGTTACTTGGTCACCAATGACCTGCTCACAAAGTAGTGGAGTCGCTGCAATCAAGCTTGGAGGAGACCATTCGTCGCCTTCATGATTTGGATGCGTGAAGTATAATAGGAGCTTCGCATGGGCATCGTGCCGTCAATACGCTGTCCAACCGTTAATATTGGCACGCAAATGGGATGTCCTTGTATCAGTGATAGGTTTGGGTGAGGCGACGCTAGTCATAGCTCGTTCAGTCACACTTTCGCACCGAGTAATGGTCTGAAAATGGCAAACAAAGCGTCTGCTTTGCACGCACTTCCATGGAAAATGTACTATCAGATCGTTAAATGGGTGGGTATCGTAGGAATAGACAGCTCGTCGGCGAAAGAATGAGCAAGCAGCTTACGAGCGATTCTGGCGATGGTTTCTAGATTTCAAAAGCTTTGTGATGCGGTCGTGAGCGGCGTTGTGCGCTAGCAATGGTTGGTGTGACTAATTGCCTCTATAACTTAATATGATTGACTCAAGTTTACAGTGGTCTACAGAGCGAATAAGAGGCTCACGACGCAATGAGTAGGACCAGTATGGAAGTGCAACATGTGCTTAAGTGGTGAGCGAGCAGGAATACGTGGTGTAGTTTTGTGGGCGTGTATGGTTATTGGGTATGTGTATTGTTGTTGTTTGTGGGTAGGTGTTGCGGTTAGATTAGCGGCCTAGTGGTCTAGTGGTATGATTCTCGCTTTGGGTGTGAGAAGTCCCGGTTTCGATCACCGGCTGGGCCCGTGCTATGCACCTTTTGCACACAACCCCACACATCTCACCACCAACGCAGGTCCACCGCACCCGTCGGTGCGTGACAGCGCACGGCAAGAACTGCGCATGCTCAGCTGCTGCTTTCAGGGATTTTTGCTGCCCTCTACCCTTACTGCTAAATCAATCCTTCAATTAGGTGAACAAACAGCCCTGTTCGGTTTAGGCCTGACTCAGAGTTGCCCACCGATCGTCTCGTAGCAACGTTACTTGGTCACCAATGACCTGCTCACAAAGTAGTGGAGTCGCTGCAATCAAGCTTGGAGGAGACCATTCGTCGCCTTCATGATTTGGATGCGTGAAGTATAATAGGAGCTTCGCATGGGCATCGTGCCGTCAATACGCTGTCCAACCGTTAATATTGGCACGCAAATGGGATGTCCTTGTATCAGTGATAGGTTTGGGTGAGGCGACGCTAGTCATAGCTCGTTCAGTCACACTTTCGCACCGAGTAATGGTCTGAAAATGGCAAACAAAGCGTCTGCTTTGCACGCACTTCCATGGAAAATGTACTATCAGATCGTTAAATGGGTGGGTATCGTAGGAATAGACAGCTCGTCGGCGAAAGAATGAGCAAGCAGCTTACGAGCGATTCTGGCGATGGTTTCTAGATTTCAAAAGCTTTGTGATGCGGTCGTGAGCGGCGTTGTGCGCTAGCAATGGTTGGTGTGACTAATTGCCTCTATAACTTAATATGATTGACTCAAGTTTACAGTGGTCTACAGAGCGAATAAGAGGCTCACGACGCAATGAGTAGGACCAGTATGGAAGTGCAACATGTGCTTAAGTGGTGAGCGAGCAGGAATACGTGGTGTAGTTTTGTGGGCGTGTATGGTTATTGGGTATGTGTATTGTTGTTGTTTGTGGGTAGGTGTTGCGGTTAGATTAGCGGCCTAGTGGTCTAGTGGTATGATTCTCGCTTTGGGTGTGAGAAGTCCCGGTTTCGATCACCGGCTGGGCCCGTGCTATGCACCTTTTGCACACAACCCCACACATCTCACCACCAACGCAGGTCCACCGCACCCGTCGGTGCGTGACAGCGCACGGCAAGAACTGCGCATGCTCAGCTGCTGCTTTCAGGGATTTTTGCTGCCCTCTACCCTTACTGCTAAATCAATCCTTCAATTAGGTGAACAAACAGCCCTGTTCGGTTTAGGCCTGACTCAGAGTTGCCCACCGATCGTCTCGTAGCAACGTTACTTGGTCACCAATGACCTGCTCACAAAGTAGTGGAGTCGCTGCAATCAAGCTTGGAGGAGACCATTCGTCGCCTTCATGATTTGGATGCGTGAAGTATAATAGGAGCTTCGCATGGGCATCGTGCCGTCAATACGCTGTCCAACCGTTAATATTGGCACGCAAATGGGATGTCCTTGTATCAGTGATAGGTTTGGGTGAGGCGACGCTAGTCATAGCTCGTTCAGTCACACTTTCGCACCGAGTAATGGTCTGAAAATGGCAAACAAAGCGTCTGCTTTGCACGCACTTCCATGGAAAATGTACTATCAGATCGTTAAATGGGTGGGTATCGTAGGAATAGACAGCTCGTCGGCGAAAGAATGAGCAAGCAGCTTACGAGCGATTCTGGCGATGGTTTCTAGATTTCAAAAGCTTTGTGATGCGGTCGTGAGCGGCGTTGTGCGCTAGCAATGGTTGGTGTGACTAATTGCCTCTATAACTTAATATGATTGACTCAAGTTTACAGTGGTCTACAGAGCGAATAAGAGGCTCACGACGCAATGAGTAGGACCAGTATGGAAGTGCAACATGTGCTTAAGTGGTGAGCGAGCAGGAATACGTGGTGTAGTTTTGTGGGCGTGTATGGTTATTGGGTATGTGTATTGTTGTTGTTTGTGGGTAGGTGTTGCGGTTAGGTTAGCGGCCTAGTGGTCTAGTGGTATGATTCTCGCTTTGGGTGTGAGAAGTCCCGGTTTCGATCACCGGCTGGGCCCGTGCTATGCACCTTTTGCACACAACCCCACACATCTCACCACCAACGCAGGTCCACCGCACCCGTCGGTGCGTGACAGCGCACGGCAAGAACTGCGCATGCTCAGCTGCTGCTTTCAGGGATTTTTGCTGCCCTCTACCCTTACTGCTAAATCAATCCTTCAATTAGGTGGACAAACAGCCCTGTTCGGTTTAGGCCTGACTCAGAGTTGCCCACCGATCGTCTCGTAGCAACGTTACTTGGTCACCAATGACCTGCTAACAAAGTAGTGGAGTTGCTGCAATCAAGCTTGGAGGAGACCATTCGTCGCCTTCATGATTTGGATGCGTGAAGTATAATAGGAGCTTCGCATGGGCATCGTGCCGTCAATACGCTGTCCAACCGTTAATATTGGCACGCAAATGGGATGTCCTTGTATCAGTGATAGGTTTGGGTGAGGCGACGCTAGTCATAGCTCGTTCAGTCACACTTTCGCACCGAGTAATGGTCTGAAAATGGCAAACAAAGCGTCTGCTTTGCACGCACTTCCATGGAAAATGTACTATCAGATCGTTAAGTGGGTGTGTATCGTAGGAATAGACAGCTCGTCGGCGAAAGAATGAGCAAGCAGATTACGAGCGATTCTGGCGATGGTTTCTAGATTCCAAAAGCTTTGTGATGCGGTCGTGAGCGGCGTTGTGCGCTAGCAATGGTTGGTGTGACTAATTGCCTCTATAACTTAATATGATTGACTCAAGTTTACAGTGGTCTACAGAGCGAATAAGAGGCTCACGACGCAATGAGTAGGACCAGTATGGAAGTGCAACATGTGCTTAAGTGGTGAGCGAGCAGGAAGACGTGGTGTAGTTTTGTGGGCGTGTATGTGTTATTGGGTATGTGTATTGTTGTTGTTTGTGGGTAGGTGTTGCGGTTAGGTTAGCGGCCTAGTGGTCTAGTGGTATGATTCTCGCTTTGGGTGTGAGAGGTCCCGGTTTCGATCACCGGCTGGGCCCGTGCTTTGCACCTTTTGCACACAACCTCACACATCTCACCGCCTACGCAGGTCCACCGCACCCGTCGGTGCGTGACAGCGCACGGCAAGCTGAGCATGCTAAGCTGCTGCTTTCAGGATTTTTTTCTGCTCTACCCTTACTGCTAACTTTATCCTACAATTAGATGGACAAACAGCCCTGTTCGGTTTAGGCCTGACTCAGAGTTGCCCACCGATCGTCTCGTAGCAACGTTACTTGGTCACCAATGACCTGCTAACAAAGTAGTGGAGTTGCTGCAATCAAGCTTGGAGGAGACCATTCGTCGCCTTCATTATTTGGATGCGTGAAGTATAATAGGAGCTTCGCATGGGCATCGTGCCGTCAATACGCTGTCCAACCGTTAATATTGGCACGCAAATGGGATGTCCTTGTATCAGTGATAGGTTTGGGTGAGGCGCCGCTAGTCATAGCTCGTTCAGTCACACTTTCGCACCGAGTAATGGTTTGAAAATGGCAAACAAAGCGTCTGCTTTGCACGCACTTCCATGGAAAATGTACTATCAGATCGTTAAGTGGGTGTGTATCGTAGGAATAGACAGCTCGTCGGCGAAAGAATGAGCAAGCAGATTACGAGCGATTCTGGCGATGGTTTCTAGATGCCAAAAGCTTGTGATGCGGTCGTGAGCGGCGTTGTGCGCTAGCAATGGTTGGTGTGACTAATTGCCTCTATAACTTAATATGATTGACTCAAGTTTACAGTGGTCTACAGAGCGAATAAGAGGCTCACGACGCAATGAGTAGGACCAGTATGGAAGTGCAACATGTGCTTAAGTGGGAGCGAGCAGGAAGACGTGGTGTAGTTTTGTGGGCGTGTATGGTTATTGGGTATGTGTATTGTTATTGGGTATGTGTATTGTTGTTGTTTGTGGGTAGGTGTTGCGGTTAGGTTAGCGGCCTAGTGGTCTAGTGGTATGATTCTCGCTTTGGGTGTGAGAGGTCCCGGTTTTGATCACCGGCTGGGCCCGTGCTTTGCACCTTTTGCACACAACCTCAACCATTCCATGGACAAACAGCCCTGTTCGGTTTAGGCCTGACTCAGAGTTGCCCACCGATCGTCTCGTAGCAACGTTACTTGGTCACCAATGACCTGCTAACAAAGTAGTGGAGTTGCTGCAATCAAGCTTGGAGGAGACCATTCGTCGCCTTCATGATTTGGATGCGTGAAGTATAATAGGAGCTTCGCATGGGCATCGTGCCGTCAATACGCTGTCCAACCGTTAATATTGGCACGCAAATGGGATGTCCTTGTATCAGTGATAGGTTTGGGTGAGGCGCCGCTAGTCATAGCTCGTTCAGTCACACTTTCGCACCGAGTAATGGTTTGAAAATGGCAAACAAAGCGTCTGCTTTGCACGCACTTCCATGGAAAATGTACTATCAGATCGTTAAGTGGGTGTGTATCGTAGGAATAGACAGCTCGTCGGCGAAAGAATGAGCAAGCAGATTACGAGCGATTCTGGCGATGGTTTCTAGATGCCAAAAGCTTGTGATGCGGTCGTGAGCGGCGTTGTGCGCTAGCAATGGTTGGTGTGACTAATTGCCTTTATAACTTAATATGATTGACTCAAGTTTACAGTGGTCTACAGAGCGAATAAGAGGCTCACGACGCAATGAGTAGGACCAGTATGGAAGTGCAACATGTGCTTAAGTGGTGAGCGAGCAGGAAGACGTGGTGTAGTTTTGTGGGCGTGTATGGTTATTGGGTATGTGTTTGTTATTGGGTATGTGTATTGTTGTTGTTTGTGGGTAGGTGTTGCGGTTAGGTTAGCGGCCTAGTGGTCTAGTGGTATGATTCTCGCTTTGGGTGTGAGAGGTCCCGGTTTTGATCACCGGCTGGGCCCGTGCTTTGCACCTTTTGCACACAACCCCACACATCTCACCGCCTACGCAGGTCCACCGCACCCGTCGGTGCGTGACAGCGCACGGCAAGAACTGCGCATGCTCAGCTGCTGCTTTCAGGGATTTTTTGCTGCCCTCTACCCTTACTGCTAACTTTATCCTACAATTAGATGGACAAACAGCCCTGTTCGGTTTAGGCCTGACTCAGAGTTGCCCACCGATCGTCTCGTAGCAACGTTACTTGGTCACCAATGACCTGCTCACAAAGTAGTGGAGTCGCTGCAATCAAGCTTGGAGGAGACCATTCGTCGCCTTCATGATTTGGATGCGTGAAGTATAATAGGAGCTTCGCATGGGCATCGTGCCGTCAATACGCTGTCCAACCGTTAATATTGGCACGCAAATGGGATGTCCTTGTATCAGTGATAGGTTTGGGTGAGGCGACGCTAGTCATAGCTCGTTCAGTCACACTTTCGCACCGAGTAATGGTCTGAAAATGGCAAACAAAGCGTCTGCTTTGCACGCACTTCCATGGAAAATGTACTATCAGATCGTTAAATGGGTGGGTATCGTAGGAATAGACAGCTCGTCGGCGAAAGAATGAGCAAGCAGCTTACGAGCGATTCTGGCGATGGTTTCTAGATTTCAAAAGCTTTGTGATGCGGTCGTGAGCGGCGTTGTGCGCTAGCAATGGTTGGTGTGACTAATTGCCTCTATAACTTAATATGATTGACTCAAGTTTACAGTGGTCTACAGAGCGAATAAGAGGCTCACGACGCAATGAGTAGGACCAGTATGGAAGTGCAACATGTGCTTAAGTGGTGAGCGAGCAGGAATACGTGGTGTAGTTTTGTGGGCGTGTATGGTTATTGGGTATGTGTATTGTTGTTGTTTGTGGGTAGGTGTTGCGGTTAGATTAGCGGCCTAGTGGTCTAGTGGTATGATTCTCGCTTTGGGTGTGAGAAGTCCCGGTTTTGATCACCGGCTGGGCCCGTGCTATGCACCTTTTGCACACAACCTCACACATCTCACCACCTACGCAGGTCCACCGCACCCGTCGGTGCGTGACAGCGCACGGCAAGAACTGCGCATGCTCAGCTGCTGCTTTCAGGGATTTTTTGCTGCCCTCTACCCTTACTGCTAACTTTATCCTTCAATTAGGTGGACAAACAGCCCTGTTCGGTTTAGGCCTGACTCAGAGTTGCCCACCGATCGTCTCGTAGCAACGTTACTTGGTCACCAATGACCTGCTCACAAAGTAGTGGAGTCGCTGCAATCAAGCTTGGAGGAGACCATTCGTCGCCTTCATGATTTGGATGCGTGAAGTATAATAGGAGCTTCGCATGGGCATCGTGCCGTCAATACGCTGTCCAACCGTTAATATTGGCACGCAAATGGGATGTCCTTGTATCAGTGATAGGTTTGGGTGAGGCGACGCTAGTCATAGCTCGTTCAGTCACACTTTCGCACCGAGTAATGGTCTGAAAATGGCAAACAAAGCGTCTGCTTTGCACGCACTTCCATGGAAAATGTACTATCAGATCGTTAAATGGGTGGGTATCGTAGGAATAGACAGCTCGTCGGCGAAAGAATGAGCAAGCAGATTACGAGCGATTCTGGCGATGGTTTCTAGATGCCAAAAGCTTTGTGATGCGGTCGTGAGCGGCGTTGTGCGCTAGCAATGGTTGGTGTGACTAATTGCCTCTATAACTTAATATGATTGACTCAAGTTTACAGTGGTCTACAGAGCGAATAAGAGGCTCACGACGCAATGAGTAGGACCAGTATGGAAGTGCAACATGTGCTTAAGTGGTGAGCGAGCAGGAATACGTGGTGTAGTTTTGTGGGCGTGTATGGTTATTGGGTATGTGTATTGTTGTTGTTTGTGGGTAGGTGTTGCGGTTAGATTAGCGGCCTAGTGGTCTAGTGGTATGATTCTCGCTTTGGGTGTGAGATATCCCGGTTTCGATCACCGGCTGGGCCCGTGCTATGCACCTTTTGCACACAACCTCACACATCTCACCACCAACGCAGGTCCACCGCACCCGTCGGTGCGTGACAGCGCACGGCAAGAACTGCGCATGCTCAGCTGCTGCTTTCAGGGATTTTTGCTGCCCTCTACCCTTACTGCTAAATTTATCCTTCAATTAGGTGGACAAACAGCCCTGTTCGGTTTAGGCCTGACTCAGAGTTGCCCACCGATCGTCTCGTAGCAACGTTACTTGGTCACCAATGACCTGCTCACAAAGTAGTGGAGTCGCTGCAATCAAGCTTGGAGGAGACCATTCGTCGCCTTCATGATTTGGATGCGTGAAGTATAATAGGAGCTTCGCATGGGCATCGTGTCCGTCAATACGCTGTCCAACCGTTAATATTGGCACGCAAATGGGATGTCCTTGTATCAGTGATAGGTTTGGGTGAGGCGACGCTAGTCATAGCTCGTTCAGTCACACTTTCGCACCGAGTAATGGTCTGAAAATGGCAAACAAAGCGTCTGCTTTGCACGCACTTCCATGGAAAATGTACTATCAGATCGTTAAATGGGTGGGTATCGTAGGAATAGACAGCTCGTCGGCGAAAGAATGAGCAAGCAGCTTACGAGCGATTCTGGCGATGGTTTCTAGATTTCAAAAGCTTTGTGATGCGGTCGTGAGCGGCGTTGTGCGCTAGCAATGGTTGGTGTGACTAATTGCCTCTATAACTTAATATGATTGACTCAAGTTTACAGTGGTCTACAGAGCGAATAAGAGGCTCACGACGCAATGAGTAGGACCAGTATGGAAGTGCAACATGTGCTTAAGTGGTGAGCGAGCAGGAATACGTGGTGTAGTTTTGTGGGCGTGTATGGTTATTGGGTATGTGTATTGTTGTTGTTTGTGGGTAGGTGTTGCGGTTAGATTAGCGGCCTAGTGGTCTAGTGGTATGATTCTCGCTTTGGGTGTGAGAAATCCCGGTTTCGATCACCGGCTGGGCCCGTGCTATGCACCTTTTGCACACAACCTCACACATCTCACCACCAACGCAGGTCCACCGCACCCGTCGGTGCGTGACAGCGCACGGCAAGAACTGCGCATGCTCAGCTGCTGCTTTCAGGGATTTTTGCTGCCCTCTACCCTTACTGCTAAATCAATCCTTCAATTAGGTGGACAAACAGCCCTGTTCGGTTTAGGCCTGACTCAGAGTTGCCCACCGATCGTCTCGTAGCAACGTTACTTGGTCACCAATGACCTGCTCACAAAGTAGTGGAGTCGCTGCAATCAAGCTTGGAGGAGACCATTCGTCGCCTTCATGATTTGGATGCGTGAAGTATAATAGGAGCTTCGCATGGGCATCGTGTCCGTCAATACGCTGTCCAACCGTTAATATTGGCACGCAAATGGGATGTCCTTGTATCAGTGATAGGTTTGGGTGAGGCGACGCTAGTCATAGCTCGTTCAGTCACACTTTCGCACCGAGTAATGGTCTGAAAATGGCAAACAAAGCGTCTGCTTTGCACGCACTTCCATGGAAAATGTACTATCAGATCGTTAAATGGGTGGGTATCGTAGGAATAGACAGCTCGTCGGCGAAAGAATGAGCAAGCAGATTACGAGCGATTCTGGCGATGGTTTCTAGATTCCAAAAGCTTTGTGATGCGGTCGTGAGCGGCGTTGTGCGCTAGCAATGGTTGGTGTGACTAATTGCCTCTATAACTTAATATGATTGACTCAAGTTTACAGTGGTCTACAGAGCGAATAAGAGGCTCACGACGCAATGAGTAGGACCAGTATGGAAGTGCAACATGTGCTTAAGTGGTGAGCGAGCAGGAATACGTGGTGTAGTTTTGTGGGCGTGTATGGTTATTGGGTATGTGTATTGTTGTTGTTTGTGGGTAGGTGTTGCGGTTAGATTAGCGGCCTAGTGGTCTAGTGGTATGATTCTCGCTTTGGGTGTGAGAAGTCCCGGTTTCGATCACCGGCTGGGCCCGTGCTATGCACCTTTTGCACACAACCCCACACATCTCACCACCTACGCAGGTCCACCGCACCCGTCGGTGCGTGACAGCGCACGGCAAGAACTGCGCATGCTCAGCTGCTGCTTTCAGGGATTTTTGCTGCCCTCTACCCTTACTGCTAACTTTATCCTACAATTAGATGGACAAACAGCCCTGTTCGGTTTAGGCCTGACTCAGAGTTGCCCACCGATCGTCTCGTAGCAACGTTACTTGGTCACCAATGACCTGCTCACAAAGTAGTGGAGTCGCTGCAATCAAGCTTGGAGGAGACCATTCGTCGCCTTCATGATTTGGATGCGTGAAGTATAATAGGAGCTTCGCATGGGCATCGTGCCGTCAATACGCTGTCCAACCGTTAATATTGGCACGCAAATGGGATGTCCTTGTATCAGTGATAGGTTTGGGTGAGGCGACGCTAGTCATAGCTCGTTCAGTCACACTTTCGCACCGAGTAATGGTCTGAAAATGGCAAACAAAGCGTCTGCTTTGCACGCACTTCCATGGAAAATGTACTATCAGATCGTTAAGTGGGTGGGTATCGTAGGAATAGACAGCTCGTCGGCGAAAGAATGAGCAAGCAGATTACGAGCGATTCTGGCGATGGTTTCTAGATTCCAAAAGCTTTGTGATGCGGTCGTGAGCGGCGTTGTGCGCTAGCAATGGTTGGTGTGACTAATTGCCTCTATAACTTAATATGATTGACTCAAGTTTACAGTGGTCTACAGAGCGAATAAGAGGCTCACGACGCAATGAGTAGGACCAGTATGGAAGTGCAACATGTGCTTAAGTGGTGAGCGAGCAGGAATACGTGGTGTAGTTTTGTGGGCGTGTATGGTTATTGGGTATGTGTATTGTTGTTGTTTGTGGGTAGGTGTTGCGGTTAGATTAGCGGCCTAGTGGTCTAGTGGTATGATTCTCGCTTTGGGTGTGAGATGTCCCGGTTTCGATCACCGGCTGGGCCCGTGCTATGCACCTTTTGCACACAACCCCACACATCTCACCACCAACGCAGGTCCACCGCACCCGTCGGTGCGTGACAGCGCACGGCAAGAACTGCGCATGCTCAGCTGCTGCTTTCAGGGATTTTTGCTGCCCTCTACCCTTACTGCTAACTTTATCCTACAATTAGGTGGACAAACAGCCCTGTTCGGTTTAGGCCTGACTCAGAGTTGCCCACCGATCGTCTCGTAGCAACGTTACTTGGTCACCAATGACCTGCTCACAAAGTAGTGGAGTCGCTGCAATCAAGCTTGGAGGAGACCATTCGTCGCCTTCATGATTTGGATGCGTGAAGTATAATAGGAGCTTCGCATGGGCATCGTGCCGTCAATACGCTGTCCAACCGTTAATATTGGCACGCAAATGGGATGTCCTTGTATCAGTGATAGGTTTGGGTGAGGCGACGCTAGTCATAGCTCGTTCAGTCACACTTTCGCACCGAGTAATGGTCTGAAAATGGCAAACAAAGCGTCTGCTTTGCACGCACTTCCATGGAAAATGTACTATCAGATCGTTAAATGGGTGGGTATCGTAGGAATAGACAGCTCGTCGGCGAAAGAATGAGCAAGCAGCTTACGAGCGATTCTGGCGATGGTTTCTAGATTCCAAAAGCTTTGTGATGCGGTCGTGAGCGGCGTTGTGCGCTAGCAATGGTTGGTGTGACTAATTGCCTCTATAACTTAATATGATTGACTCAAGTTTACAGTGGTCTACAGAGCGAATAAGAGGCTCACGACGCAATGAGTAGGACCAGTATGGAAGTGCAACATGTGCTTAAGTGGTGAGCGAGCAGGAATACGTGGTGTAGTTTTGTGGGCGTGTATGGTTATTGGGTATGTGTATTGTTGTTGTTTGTGGGTAGGTGTTGCGGTTAGATTAGCGGCCTAGTGGTCTAGTGGTATGATTCTCGCTTTGGGTGTGAGAAGTCCCGGTTTCGATCACCGGCTGGGCCCGTGCTTTGCACCTTTTGCACACAACCTCACACATCTCACCGCCTACGCAGGTCCACCGCACCCGTCGGTGCGTGACAGCGCACGGCAAGAACTGCGCATGCTCAGCTGCTGCTTTCAGGGATTTTTTGCTGCCCTCTACCCTTACTGCTAACTTTATCCTACAATTAGATGGACAAACAGCCCTGTTCGGTTTAGGCCTGACTCAGAGTTGCCCACCGATCGTCTCGTAGCAACGTTACTTGGTCACCAATGACCTGCTCACAAAGTAGTGGAGTCGCTGCAATCAAGCTTGGAGGAGACCATTCGTCGCCTTCATGATTTGGATGCGTGAAGTATAATAGGAGCTTCGCATGGGCATCGTGTCCGTCAATACGCTGTCCAACCGTTAATATTGGCACGCAAATGGGATGTCCTTGTATCAGTGATAGGTTTGGGTGAGGCGACGCTAGTCATAGCTCGTTCAGTCACACTTTCGCACCGAGTAATGGTCTGAAAATGGCAAACAAAGCGTCTGCTTTGCACGCACTTCCATGGAAAATGTACTATCAGATCGTTAAATGGGTGGGTATCGTAGGAATAGACAGCTCGTCGGCGAAAGAATGAGCAAGCAGATTACGAGCGATTCTGGCGATGGTTTCTAGATGCCAAAAGCTTTGTGATGCGGTCGTGAGCGGCGTTGTGCGCTAGCAATGGTTGGTGTGACTAATTGCCTCTATAACTTAATATGATTGACTCAAGTTTACAGTGGTCTACAGAGCGAATAAGAGGCTCACGACGCAATGAGTAGGACCAGTATGGAAGTGCAACATGTGCTTAAGTGGTGAGCGAGCAGGAATACGTGGTGTAGTTTTGTGGGCGTGTATGGTTATTGGGTATGTGTATTGTTGTTGTTTGTGGGTAGGTGTTGCGGTTAGATTAGCGGCCTAGTGGTCTAGTGGTATGATTCTCGCTTTGGGTGTGAGATATCCCGGTTTCGATCACCGGCTGGGCCCGTGCTATGCACCTTTTGCACACAACCCCACACATCTCACCACCAACGCAGGTCCACCGCACCCGTCGGTGCGTGACAGCGCACGGCAAGAACTGCGCATGCTCAGCTGCTGCTTTCAGGGATTTTTGCTGCCCTCTACCCTTACTGCTAAATTTATCCTTCAATTAGGTGGACAAACAGCCCTGTTCGGTTTAGGCCTGACTCAGAGTTGCCCACCGATCGTCTCGTAGCAACGTTACTTGGTCACCAATGACCTGCTCACAAAGTAGTGGAGTCGCTGCAATCAAGCTTGGAGGAGACCATTCGTCGCCTTCATGATTTGGATGCGTGAAGTATAATAGGAGCTTCGCATGGGCATCGTGCCGTCAATACGCTGTCCAACCGTTAATATTGGCACGCAAATGGGATGTCCTTGTATCAGTGATAGGTTTGGGTGAGGCGACGCTAGTCATAGCTCGTTCAGTCACACTTTCGCACCGAGTAATGGTCTGAAAATGGCAAACAAAGCGTCTGCTTTGCACGCACTTCCATGGAAAATGTACTATCAGATCGTTAAATGGGTGGGTATCGTAGGAATAGACAGCTCGTCGGCGAAAGAATGAGCAAGCAGCTTACGAGCGATTCTGGCGATGGTTTCTAGATTTCAAAAGCTTTGTGATGCGGTCGTGAGCGGCGTTGTGCGCTAGCAATGGTTGGTGTGACTAATTGCCTCTATAACTTAATATGATTGACTCAAGTTTACAGTGGTCTACAGAGCGAATAAGAGGCTCACGACGCAATGAGTAGGACCAGTATGGAAGTGCAACATGTGCTTAAGTGGTGAGCGAGCAGGAATACGTGGTGTAGTTTTGTGGGCGTGTATGGTTATTGGGTATGTGTATTGTTGTTGTTTGTGGGTAGGTGTTGCGGTTAGATTAGCGGCCTAGTGGTCTAGTGGTATGATTCTCGCTTTGGGTGTGAGATATCCCGGTTTCGATCACCGGCTGGGCCCGTGCTATGCACCTTTTGCACACAACCCCACACATCTCACCACCAACGCAGGTCCACCGCACCCGTCGGTGCGTGACAGCGCACGGCAAGAACTGCGCATGCTCAGCTGCTGCTTTCAGGGATTTTTGCTGCCCTCTACCCTTACTGCTAACTTTATCCTACAATTAGATGGACAAACAGCCCTGTTCGGTTTAGGCCTGACTCAGAGTTGCCCACCGATCGTCTCGTAGCAACGTTACTTGGTCACCAATGACCTGCTCACAAAGTAGTGGAGTCGCTGCAATCAAGCTTGGAGGAGACCATTCGTCGCCTTCATGATTTGGATGCGTGAAGTATAATAGGAGCTTCGCATGGGCATCGTGCCGTCAATACGCTGTCCAACCGTTAATATTGGCACGCAAATGGGATGTCCTTGTATCAGTGATAGGTTTGGGTGAGGCGACGCTAGTCATAGCTCGTTCAGTCACACTTTCGCACCGAGTAATGGTCTGAAAATGGCAAACAAAGCGTCTGCTTTGCACGCACTTCCATGGAAAATGTACTATCAGATCGTTAAATGGGTGGGTATCGTAGGAATAGACAGCTCGTCGGCGAAAGAATGAGCAAGCAGCTTACGAGCGATTCTGGCGATGGTTTCTAGATTTCAAAAGCTTGTGATGCGGTCGTGAGGGGTTAGGCTTGCTTTATGATTTGGATGCTTGAAGTATAGTAGAAGCTTTGCATGTGCATCGCGTTCGTCGGGGCAGAAGGAAGGCAATGGATACCTATGCAGACGCAATTAGACAATGTGTATAGATAGACCAGTAACAATTCTGTCGTATCTGTTGATGCAGTTGTCGCAGCAAATTAGAGACCTGAAGCTTTCTATGACTTTTAAGCGCTCTATATCGTAAGGGTGAAAGCCATGAACAGCGTCAAGAGGGTGGAATAGAAGCGCATGTGGACTGTGAGAATGACTTGCTGAAGGCAAGAGACTTAGGGAGCTACCAATGCGATGCGCCTCTCCACTAAAAGTGAGCCTTTAAGATAAAAAATACGGACTAAAAAGCGTTAGAAGTTACAAGGCCGCATGATTGCGTGTGGTAATGAGCAGTTCTTTGGCAAGGACTACACGCTGAACTTTGCCGCTATCATGGAAGCGACGATTGGAAAATTCATCCTTGCACTTTGAAAGATATGGGCATGCAAGCACGACATGGTGACGTGCCCAATGCCTACGTCGAGGCCCCAACAGATCAGGATACCAACATATATCGTTATGTCCCCCAAAGAAGAAAGGCAATCAAGAAGGAACTTCAGCGATTAGGCTCAGCAGACATTCTTCGACTTCTGTGCAGCCTTTAATGGGATAAATAAACTGGATGACTCTAAAAACAGTCTTTGCCTCCAGAGCTACTTAAAAGTAGTTCTGAAAGCAGGAGACAATAGTGGAAAGACCCCTGTCGAGGTATACGTCGATGATCGGCTTGCGACCAAGACACCGCAAGGCGAGGTGTTCATTTTTTTGATGTGGTCCACATAATGAATAATGAGCTAGGCCTTTGATATGACGTCACCGAAGCCGGTGGTTAGATTATTACACAGTGCCTATATCAAGAATGAACCGAAAATGCATTATAACAATCAGAACCAGGTTCAACAAGAAAAAAGGTTTGGGCGTAATTATTTCATACACTTGGCAACACTGCAGATCAAGGACTTAAAAGTAAAAGTATGTAACCCCCTAGGAATACGAATAAATTTTGTATTACAAGTTGAGTTTTAAATTGTTATAGAAGCGACAACCGACGATTTATTGATGAAGTTTAGTCTGCAGAAAAAATGTTGCACACAGGCATCATGAAGCTATGTACAGTCTCGTTAGCTGGTCGGTAATTTCACGCAGCTTTCATTATAGACAATGCCGAATTTGTTACGAATACAACTAATTAATGGGCAGAATCAAGCCAAAGACACAAGGTCAGGTACAGCAGTAGGAAGGTGCAACTTACAAATATGAATAAGACATTCCTTCGGCATTTGTCACTCCAATTGCACTTAGTAACGGGCACCCTCCGATTATAATGACACAGCATAATATACCTACAATGGCACAGTGTAAGCAGGTGCCTCGAAACTTCTCGCACACTAAGATACAGAGGAAGCGATACGAGTAAACGGATACGTTTATTGTAGGAAAAAGAGACTGTATTTGATGATAGCGTACTGAGCTTAGAAGTGTAAATTGAAAACTAAATGTATTAAGCGTGTGATCCTAGTTATCTCTGTGTCCGTTACTTTTAGTTGCGCTCGCGTAAGTTTTTCATAGCTACTTGCCCGTTGCAATGATCGCGTACCTTTATCAACAGTCGCACCATTTCACATCATAGGTCGCGCTCCTTCAACATCACGAATCGTGCTCCTTTAACATTTCTACCCGAGTGGTCATACTTACCCCGAAAGCATCACAAGTCCGCGGAGCTGACTAAGTTGTGGCGGTGGGAGGGTCTTGGTCAGTATGCATGCACGCATATTCTTGATTTGCAGTTCTGCTCCTTAAGCAACTCCTTTTATTCCCAAATCTTTTACAAAAAAACGCACATCAATGTGCTTCGCTCGACCGGACGAGTCCTCGCCCTTGATCTGAGCGATGGCTGCTTACTTGTCGACGTGTAATATTTAATTAGGCTGGATCGACACGCCAACCTCTTGTAGTAACTTAATAATACCCATCATTTTAGCAGCTGTTTGTGAAGCCGCCGCAAATTCAGCTTCCATCGTTGATAGGGCGACACACTTCTGCTTTTGGCATAGCCATTTAAACACCATTCCAATTACCATCATCACACTACCACTGACCAAATTCCGATTGATTTTGTCGGCGTAGTAGTTGGCGTCGTATGTTTCTACCAGCATACCGTCGTTTGTAAACTTGAGCCCCTTTGTGCCCTTCAAATACTTGGTTTCCAGACGCCAGTCTGCTTCATTTAACGCATGAGAATGCCGAGTCACTTTGTGTGCCGCGACTGCGATGTCTGAGCGAGTGCACTGGGCTATCCATAGCAAACTACCCACCAGCGACTGAAATGTCTGTACAGTTGATCTTTGTATCGAGCCACTTTCAACAGACGGTAGCAAAGTTATTTCTTCATCTTCTTTCTCTCCACCTATCTAAATCATGACTGCCGCCGGATCTCAAAGTCCAAACTAGTCGAGCATCTTATCGATGGTGTTTTGTTGATCTAGTGTGCATCCGGTTTCGGCGCTGTAATTGAACTCAATGCCAAAGAACTTGGTGACCAATCCGAGATCCTATAACTCAACGAATTGCATGTCGTTAAAGAAGTCATAAAATGTTTTTCTATCAGTTGCAGTCGCCACCACGTCGTCCACGTAGATGCCCACGAGCGTCTTACCGTCGGTCTCAGTCTTAATGTAGAAGCATATGTCTGTTTAACACTGACTTAGACCCAGCGACTTCGGGATCTCGTGAAGCATCATGAAATGGGCCACATTACACACATAACATTACCATAAATAACCAATTACATATGTTGGTAGGTGCTGTGTTAGAATAGTGGGCACAGCGTGGCAATTTTATCATTGGTTCATTGTTAGGACTTTAGGTCCCAATATGGACCAATTATAAATTAACCTGACAATGTGTGGTTCCCGAAAGGCGGGAACACTGTCGTCTTTATAACGGCTTGAATATCTTCGTAATTAGTACAAATTATAACAATTATAAAATAGAGTTAAATTTACGTAGAAGCTCTTACTTGGGCATAAATCTTTATCAAACGCACTTGTAAGCTAGTGATAGTGCGTTCTAGCCCCGATACACCTGGTATCACTTCGTAGTACTTTCTATTTCAGAGCTTATGAATGAGCGAATTGTCGTACTTTGACGCTCCAGATTTATTTCTGGAGCACGAGACCTTCTCCCATCTCACTGGTGTTGAGTGGGATGCCCTTAATCGCCTCGAGGCGATATCGGGAGAGGCATTCGTCGCGTCGCTGATGAGATTAGTGACCCCTGATGCGAAACGTTCTTCCATACATGAGTTCATGCCACGCGAGCTCGCCGGAATACAACCGGCGATTTCAAATCCCTCGCGACCTTCACGTTATGAGGCCGTGAAAATGGAAACCTCCTCCTACTCTGGAGAAGGTAAGGACCGGTTGTCGCTGAATCGGTGGTTCCGAGAAGTTGATATCGCCATCGCCTCGAGAATTCTTGAGGCTCCCCAGGCGAAGGTCAACTTTTTTCTTTCCCGCCTCACCGGGAAGGCCAAGGAGTGGGCCCTTGGTAAGCTCGTTGTGGACGAGCACGCCTTCCCCACCTTGAATACCATCCAGGACGATCTTCGTCTTGCTTTCGAGCCACCGCAAGAGGAGAAATTGGTGCGATTAAGATTCCTGTCGATGCGACAGGGTAAAATCGCGATGCGCGATTACGTGCAGATGGCTAGGCATCTGGCGTCGTGTATTATCACGCACCCCATGGATATGTACACGTAGGTGAATGTCTTTGTGTATGGTATGCGTGAAGGACAGACCCTCTTATCGCTCGAGCGCGCGGAGATTGCCACATTGGAGGAGATATTTCTCATTGCCTTCCGTGAGGACTTAAGGGTCGCATAGACTATGCTAAACTCTCGGTCGTCCCCGTTCCCCAGCCTTCTCGTCCGAAACCAATGGAGATCAACGTGATTGAGTTGTCGGGTGACCGAAGACGTGTCATTTCCCATAAGGGTGATGCTTGCACCGGGCGTCAAATGGTTTGCTTTCATTTTCGCAAGCCAGGACATCGCGCGGCTGAGTGCCGTGCGCCAGCGCCGATATCGGTGCAAGTAGTGGATGCCCATCATGAGGGTGCTGTACCGGCCGCACGTCCAAACAAAGGTCGGGGACAGTAGGTGCAGGGCGACCTACTGGTTGGAACGGAGGTCCGGGTCCCCCGGTGGCAGGCCAACCTTCCAGTCCTCCTGCGCTGCGCGCACAGTTAAATGCCGCCACTACGAGAAGGGGTTCACGTCTGATTATTGTAAGTTTACATGTCGCCGGTATACGGCGACCTACTGGACTCAGGAGCGACGGATAATTTCTTTCCTGAATATTGTTTATCGATGCTGCCATTGGCGCGAAGTGTCGTTGCCGTACACGTTTGATGGTTTTCGCAGTAATGATGATTTCTTGGTAATCGCAACGAATGATGCATTCGATTGCATACTGAGCATGACATGGATGGCACATTATTAGCCCCAGATCGACTATTTTCATACTGAGCATGCCATGAATGGCACGTTATTAGCCCCAGATCGACTATTTTCATACTGAGCATGCCATGAATGGCACGTTATTAGCCCCAGATCGACTTGTTAGCCAGATCAGTGAGATGTTAGAATGTTTTTATTAATCAAAACAAAAGTTAGGGCGACGCAAGTTCGACATCAGTGAAGTGCTTACCCATCTCTTGGTGTCTCCAAGGCCAAACGTCACAGTCGTGGATCGTAGTTCCACGTTCCAGGCGGTGCACAGAGCGAACGATGGACCTCTCTGCACTGCTTGTGCTGTTCTTCGAGACACAAGTGACAGTGACTCCTCGCTCCATAGCGAGAAGAACGATGAGGACGACGAGGTCGACCAGGGTTCCCGCGAGGCATTTATGCGGTGGAACAGGGTTCCCGCGAGTCATTAACGCGGTTGAACAGGAGTTCCAGCTCGTAAATGCATTGGGTGAACCGGGGTTCCTATCTGTACCTATTGTGGTTGAGCAGGGGCTCCCACACGAGTACATTGTGAACGGGCAAGATTCCCCACGCGAAAGCATAATGTTCAAATAAGAGTTTTATCATCACACACTGTGGTCAGACCGAGGCTCCCACATGGGCATATTGTGGATAAGCAGGGAATCCTTCCTACACGGGTTTACGGCGGCCTAGCAGGAGCTCCCGCATCAAGTGTCGACGGTCGATTTTCAGCTACTCCCGTCTAGTGTTTCCGGCATTATGGATGAAGACATCCAGTGCCTAGAGGGTAGGGTGTGTGTGTGATAGATAATCTATAACCTGACTGCGGCTCGCCAGCTTCGAGTAGTGACTCGAAGCACGATGGGACCAACAGCACCGAGAATTTAGCGTTGGAATGTGTCCACGCTATCGTGTACGTGGAAGGGAGTCCACAAAGACGCCAATACATTGAAGTTGCGAGTCCTCCTCGTGATGCGTCTTACATTGCAAGCCTTCCAGGACTTTCCTGCAAGTATTTCCTACGTTAATACAAGGGAGGCACTGTGGAAAAAGTGTTTCTGATCACCAACGAGGTGATTACTGTGGCGAACGAGGAGCATATGACGAGTCCTCGAAGCGCTGAGCCAAAGTAAGCGTGTGAAGAAAGGTTTGCGCCACAGTCATGGGAGGCTCTGCGAGAGTCTGGTAACCCTGTCTACGATATTGCTCGTGAGTATGCAGACGTGTTCCCGGACAAGGGTCCGGCTGAACTTCCTGCTGACCGTGGTGTTTGGCACGAGATTGACCTTGTGCCAGGGTCGAAGTATTATGTGACACGGCAGTGGGCGTTGTCTTGAGATTAAGTCGAAGCTATTGACACATTTTTCGAAGTCTGCCGCAAGGTGGGTTATGTACGTGAGAGTATCTCACCACATTCGAGTCCAATCTTCTGCGTGAAGAAAGATACTGGAGGCTGGCGGATAGTGCATGCGTATAATAAGCTGAATGATGCCAATATTTTTGTGCAAACGCCTATCCCCAGGAAAGACATGGTGCTGAATCCATGTCAGGAAGTGTCATCTTCAGTGAACGATGGCTTTTATCAGATTCTGATGCGACCGAGCGATATCCCACTCACCGCGTTGAGTAACTCGAGTAGCATGTTATGGGAGTGGCTGGTTATGCCACAAGATTGAAGAACGCTCAGGCCCCTTCTAATCGCATGGTGTCTCAAGTGTTGAGACCCCTTCGAAGCTTTAATCCAAGTTATTTTGACGACATCTTTGTCTACAGTCGCGCTTAGGGCAACCTCAACGATGTACAAGTTCACCTTCAACACTTGAAATAGGTGTTTCAAATTATGCGGGACAACAAGTTGTATGCGAATCTCAAGAAGTGTGTCATTTGTGCACCGGAGATTCCGGTCCTGTGTTGCTATGTGAGTAAAACGGGAGTTCGAGCTTATCCAAAGAAGTTGTCGTCCATCCGTTCTTGGCCCACACCCAAGAACCCTACGGAGCTGCGCCAGTGGCTCGGCTTGGCTAATTATTTGCACAAGTATTATGCTGTTTCTATCCAGCCTTTGTCGTCACTCTTGAACAAAGACGCCACGTGTCGTGGCGTCCCGAGCACCAAGCAGATTTCGAAGCAGTGAAGAAAAGCCTGGCGTCAGTGCCAGTCCTGGTCCTATCAGACGACTCCAAGCCGTTCCACGTGGTTTGCGACGCCAGTGATTTTGCAATCGGTTGTGCCCTCATGCAATTTGATCATGAGGGCCGTGAACGAGTCGTGAGCTATCAGTCGCGACAGATGAAGCCAGCTGAGAAGAACTATCCTGTTCACGACAAGGAGTTGAGAGCGATGCGCTATGCACTCATCAAGTTTTGCGTGCATCTGCTTGGTGATTGTACATTTGCTTTGTATACTGATCATGCATCGCTGCGCACAGCGACGAAGAGCCCCAAGCTGTCATAACGGATGGCACGATGGCTCTCATTTTTCTCTGAGAATAACTTTGTCGTAAATTACAAGCCAGAAAAGACCAATATTCGCCGACGCTCTGTCACGACGCCCCGACTACAATTCTCGGAACGCTTTGAATCGTCAGGCGAATAGTGGCGAGGATAATGATAATCGATGTGCGATGTGTGTGTCGCTGAACCGAAATCGGGTCACACCCGAGCTGTGTTTATTTGACGAAATCGTCGCAACGTACAAGAACGATTCAGATTATGCAGACATTATGCGTGCCCCCAGCGATGTTGAACTAGGAGCTTTGTCACGAACCAAGCACGACCACATTCATTTATACAGTTTAGTCGGCGATTTGCTTCTGTATAGCATCGATCAATACGATTCTTCTCGCACGGTGAATGTTTGCAACATGGATTTACGTGCAAGAATCATCCACGAGTATCACGATGCCTCTACTGGCGGTCATTTAGGCCGCGAAAAGACTTTCGCGGCTGTGTCTCGAGACTTCTTCTGGCCCCACATGTATAAGTGGGTACGAAACTGAACCGAACGTGCAAGATTTGCCAGCGTGTGAAGCCATCTCCATCGTCGCAGGCTCCCTTGCGATCGTTGCCGATTGCAGCCGAGGCCTGGCGATCAGTTTTGATGGACTTCATCTTCGGGCTTGCGCCCGATAGTCAAGCTCGAACGAGTATCCTGGTTTTTGTTGACTAATTTAGCAAGATAACACATCTAAAGCCTGTTCACTATAAGATCACCGCGGCAGAGACCGCGGCGCACTTTATTGACGCGGTATTCCGTCATCATGGCCTACCAGAAAACATTGTTTTGGACCGTGCTCCGCGATTCACGTCCGTATTTTGGACGTCACTGTTCGAGCTTTTCGGGACAAAACTGCTGATGTCGACTGCAGCCCATCCGAAAACGGGTGGGCAAACCAAGCGCGTGAACGGGGTCCTCGAAGACGTTCTTTGAAGTTAAGCTACGTCATTCACAAGTTAGAGTGCATTTTTACCACTCGCTGAGTTCGCACTCAACAACGCCGTACACGCGTCAACAGGATTAACGCCATTTATTGTGAATTTGGCTCGTCACCCTCGTGTTCCTACTCTCCTTGCCAAGGAGCGACCCAAAATACCTAGTAGCTCCACTCTGGGGGGATAAAGGCGATAAACAGGATCGAGTGCAGCTCACGGTATCTTGAGCGCGAATGCAGTAACCCGATCCAAGGCAAAGACGGCTACTTTGACGCCACCAGACGCCACGTCCCCATTAGCTCGATGGACCGCGCAGACATTGATTGAACCATCTTCGGGTAAGCGTTCACCTACTGCCAACTACGCGCCGATTGAGTCGGCGCGACCGATTGATGACATGACTGTGTCGGAGTTGATACTCCAACGTCAAGCCATCACCCGGTTTGTACGCGACGCACTACAATCTGCGGTAGACCAACAGAAAGAGAACGCTGAAAAACATGGCAGAAAGAATATGAGAAAGTTTGAGAAAGGTAACCGTGTATTGTTATCTACGAAAGGTTTGAGGGACTCAGCGGTCACTAACCTGGGCGCGAGTAAACTAGCGCCACGCTTCATCGGTCCATTAAAGGGTTCTGAAATGAATCGGCGACGCTTATACACTCGACGTCCCCTCTCCACTGCGACTCCACCCGACATTCTATGTCGGGCGGTTGAAGGAATATCGTCCGGCTACGCTTCACGTTTTAGCTCCGATGCCGGCTTCAGGGGTCCGTAAGACGATCGGCCTTCCCGTCATGCTCGACGCGCCGATGACATGGAGCGCGTCGCGATGCCGTCTTTACACGACCAAGCACCTGGCGCTTCAGAACTCTCACCTGTTCTAGCAATTCAAGGTTCGACTGCCGGGTCTCACTCGCAGTCTTCTCCGCCTGGACGGCACGCTCACTGTCAGCCTCAGCCTCCATCTGAGCATCTGCAGCATTGTTCACGGCCAAATCAACATCGTCCTGGGCAACCAGGACGCCAGCATTACCATCGCTAGCGCCCTCCTCCGCTTGTTGATGCGGAGGGACAGGTGCGCTGGGTTGTAGACCGCATTGTGGGTCACGAGGACCCTCCACAACCGGTACTGCAGTCGGCTCATGAAAAGGGCGCGGCTCCATCCGCGCGCACGTACCGAGTACATTGGCTTGAATTCCCTCCCGAGCAGTATACATGGCAATCGCGTTCATTAATCCTATGTGACGTTACAGATGTTTTTCAGTCGTACGAAACCACGGAGTCGGTCTATTCCGATGGGAGCTCGAACGCTCTCGTGACAAACGAGAACGGTAAGAAGACACACGCCGTCGGGAACGAGAACGATGACGCAAACGAGAACGATGACGCGAACGAGAACGATGCCGTGAACGAGAACGTCGTCGTGAATACATATTATCACAATTGCGAGGCGAGAATCGCGCAGCAGGACGGGAAGGCGAATGTGTCGCTTCCCTGCTCCGATGATTCTGCGTAGATTGAATCCGCTGTCGCGAGTGGTAGGCGCACCACGAATAACCGCGCTTTTCCGTTTGCTCAGACTTCGCTCATACTTTGCAATCCAACTTCGTTTGCGTTCGCTGAGTGGACACTCAGTGATGTGTCGTCGCCATTCGTCATGAGTTGGGCGTGGAGTCGAGTCACAAGATTGGCATCCTTCATTGACATGGACGAAGCAGAGACGGTCCTCATTCCAAGCATCCTCACACGTAGCGCGCCGATGGAGTGATCGGCGCGAAGTTCCTCTCGATTGGCGAGCCATAGCTGGAAGCTGCTACCATCCTCGAGCATCCGATTTCAACGTTGGATGAAGGTACACCAAGAACGTTGCAGGGCTTCATGCTCGATTCCATCAAGACCTTTCCCGCGCAGTTTTCGAAATCGGCGGAAGTAGTCCCGCATCGTGTCCAGCGAGTCCGGAGCGTGAGCTCCGGACAAGTCGTACAGTGATCAAGGTATGAGCTACCGCGCCATGATGCTGGCTGTTGCATTCCCGCTGATATTTCTTGGAAATGCTGCTGGATTGGGTGTTGGGTCTCCGGACATTGCTTGTTCGTTTGTGAGCGATGGGGTTTCGACATTTGAGCACTTACGGCTGGTAGGTGCTGTCTTGAGAAGGGGGTGATGTAATGGACTACATTACACACATAACATTACCATAAATGAACCAATTACATATGTTGGTAGGTGCTGTGTTCGAATAGCGGGCACAGCGTGGCAATTTCATCATTGGTTCATTGTTAAAACTTTAGGTCCCAATATGTACCACTTATAAATTAACCTGAAAATGTGTGGTTCCCGAAAGGCGGGAACACTGTCGTCTTTATAACGGCTTGAATATCTTCGTAATTAGTACAAATTATAACAATTATAAAATAAAATTAAATTTACTTAGAAGCTCTTACTTGGGCATAAATCTTTATCAAACGCACTTGTGAGCTAGTGACAGTACATGTTAGCCCCGTTACAGTTTGCCATTTTTTATACCATTACTGATGTGAGAGTGTGACTTAACAGCTGCGTATTGACGGACACGATGCCCATGCGAAGCTCCTATTATACTTCACGCATCCAAATCATGAAGGCGACGAATGGTCTCCTCCAAGCTTGATTGCAGCGACTCCACTACTTTGTGAGCAGGTCATTGGTGACCAAGTAACGTTGCTACGAGACGATCGGTGGGCAACTCTGAGTCAGGCCTAAACCGAACAGGGCTGTTTGTCCACCTAATTGAAGGATTGATTTAGCAGTAAGGGTAGAGGGCAGCAAAAATCCCTGAAAGCAGCAGCTGAGCATGCGCAGTTCTTGCCGTGCGCTGTCACGCACCGACGGGTGCGGTGGACCTGCGTAGGCGGTGAGATGTGTGAGGTTGTGTGCAAAAGGTGCAAAGCACGGGCCCAGCCGGTGATCAAAACCGGGACTTCTCACACCCAAAGCGAGAATCATACCACTAGACCACTAGGCCGCTAACCTAACCGCAACACCTACCCACAAACAACAACAATACACATACCCAATAACAATACACATACCCAATAACCATACACGCCCACAAAACTACACCACGTCTTCCTGCTCGCTCCACTTAAGCACATGTTGCACTTCCATACTGGTCCTACTCATTGCGTCGTGAGCCTCTTATTCGCTCTGTAGACCACTGTAAACTTGAGTCAATCATATTAAGTTATAGAGGCAATTAGTCACACCAACCATTGCTAGCGCACAACGCCGCTCACGACCGCATCACAAAGCTTTTGAAATCTAGAAACCATCGCCAAAATCTCTCGTAATCTGCTTGCTCATTCTTTCGCCGACGAGCTGTCTATTCCTACGATACAAACCCACTTAACGATCTGATAGTACATTTTCCATGGAAGTGCGTGCAAAGCAGACGCTTTGTTTGCCATTTTCAAACCATTACTCGGTGCGAAAGTGTGACTGAACGAGCTATGACTACCCAAACCTATCACTGATACAAGGACATCCCATTTGCGTGCCAATATTAACGGTTGGACAGCGTATTGACGGCACGATGCCCATGCGAAGCTCCTATTATACTTCAAGCATCCAAACTCATGTAGGCAACAAATGATGTCCTCCCGGGCGTCATTCCATTCGATTGGACCACAGTTGATTAAATTGGGCAGAGCGTTCTGCGTCTCCTTCTGGGCCTGCTCACGCAGAATCTCATCTTGAGTCTTATTGATGAATTCAGCCGCAGAATGCCCATGTGCTTTGGACGCGTCTCCACTCTGTCCGAGAACAAGTGCCTTTAACTGTTCCAGCTGAGCAACATGCTGCTCAGGAGAACAATAGAAGAGGTTGAACGGGTCTTGTTTATCAAATTTTGAACCAAATGCTCTAGTTTAGTATGATGCTAGGAGAGGTGGGGGAATTGGACCTAATCCATTTTGAGGCCCATCCTCACTCACACGTACAATCAGTGAGAAGGGTCGTGGAAAGAACTACTAGTGCTAATAATTATGAACGGGCGCTTTTAGGAAACCACTACGTGCTACTGGCACACACCTTTTGCACAAGCGATGATTTTATAAATTTTGATCCCATCAATGGATATCGCATTTATTGGGATGGGTCACATTGGTGTGCCTTACCCAAGTATCAGGTCCAAAATACTTACGTACCCTTTTAGACCTCTTTGTGAAGTATCGCATTCTTAACGAGTACGTGTAACGCTTGGCCCGTTACAATTGGACTGCTCGAATTTAGTGGACTTGGACGATCTAGTTAGTGTAATCCCATTGACGCATAATTGGACGGATGATTGTTATACGTAAACAAGCGTCCCTGTCCTGTTCTGGCATACACAAACATTTTCAGCTTTAATTGTCTTGAGCCATGATGCTGGCATAATATGCCACGTTTGCTGCAGCGACTTAGCCGTCCACGTTAATCGTTGCAAATTGTAGAGAAATAAGACGGCCACTTCCTTCTAACTGTGGTGTGACATTAACGTCAACCGATCCCCTTGTCGTCTGTAACGTTACGACTCAATTGTTCTATGTGCGATGCTTGTAATGGTGAAACGTATTTACTCAGATCTCGCATCCTTGTATTGCGGCAGTTGGACAAAGGCGAAATGATCAGGCTAGCTTCAAACGTAGTCTCTGCTTCCACCATTTCGATAAAGGACACGCATTCGTCTTACTAACCCCCACCGGCTCATCTGTGTCCAGTTTATAGTGTCGATGTAACAGGCCAAAAGTTACACGGCTCGTTAAATATCGAATACTTAACGGAAAGGCTAAATGGGTACGAGGTACCTTAGGCCTGCCACTTGGGTGCGGCACAACAATGTGGCCCACCTGATATCCATAGATGGATTCACATTCAGCGGGGATGACGCCCAGTTGAGACTAGGAGTCATGGTGACGCTTCAGATAAATGTCATCAGCGAACTGAAATGTATTGAAGCTCGCACGTAAGGATACGCTTCTGAAGAGACACGTATCCAATCTTTCCATAATTAGCCAATCAGTATTTAATCTTATATTCAGTTAAATCTATTAAATATAATTCAGTCTTGAATCTTTCTAAACATCGCACACTGCGCACGAGAAGCTGAAAAAGCTTCTGCGCGACGTAAGTGAGGCACTTCTTAGTTGTTCGTTGCGCGGTTCGCCCCAAGCGACCGGCAACGGTTGGTACAGCGCCTTTTAGCGCCGACCAACACCACCACCACCGCACGCGGAGGTAAGACGGTATACCCGCTTCCTCGCGCTGCTTGAAGGTGTGCCCGCGTAATTCGTGGCAGCTTCTTTACAAAGTGCCCGTTTACAGTCGGTCGCACCTCATTGGCGTCCTTCATAATATGGACAACTGTTTCTTTGTTCGGTATAAGCGTAATACTTCCCGTTTTTACGCTCATCCAGCCGTCACCTCGATCTTAAAATCTTCCGAATAAAACACTCGAAAGTCTCTAACGTTCTCAGCGTAGTCGAAAAAATACACCTGCTTTGTGGTCAAGGATAAATCTTGTACTGTCAGCAGTAATATTGAGGGTTTGCTGGGTCGATCCCTTTACTATTGCTTAGGCCAAGGAGCACAACATCGTCATTTTTAACATCTTCATTTTTACCATCCTCACTGGGTTTTCCTCACGACGTACACGGCTCGCGATTATGACACTACAACGAACAAAATCGTATTATTTCACGATGGAGCCACACTAGCACCTAAAAAACCAGATTCTTGTGCTGGCGTTCTAAGTACCCGGCTAAGATCAAACTAGTTGGTTCAAGCATAGGAATCAAAGGATCACTGGGCGGCCTTTAAGTTAAAGAAGGGGACCACTGGTGTAATGGGGCACCCTCCGACTATACTGATTACAGTATAGTCTACTTTCACTGATTACAGTGAAAGCAGGTGCCTCAATTACCTCTCTTACACAAGAGGCAGAGGAAGCTTTACTTCTAAACAAACGCTTAGAAGTAGAGGAAAAGAAAACTGTATTTAATATAGTTAACTATCTTAATAAAACTAATCTGTTATAACCTATGTTAACTATATTAAACTACAACTATGTATGTTGACGACTTGCCCTCCACTCATTGCGCGCGTCCATCGGTCATTGGTCAGCGCGCTGGTTGATATGATGGCCCATATCAACCAATAAGAGGGCATCTCCAACTTCAAGGAGATCTAGGAACAATATTATAAGAAAAGGTAATATTGTCAAAATATTATTAGTTATAATAATGTTTTATTGACACTTCATATAAGTGTCAATATTATGTAACGGGCTCGCCCCGTTACAACTGGTGTCGATTCAGACTGACCGCCTCGTACGTATTGCTATCAGCTTAATGACTAAACAATTTTCCCAGTACTTGTCGCAACTACTATGCGGACCATGCTGACGAACCAAAAGTAGTTCAGTCAGAGCTTCTCTCACGGTATGATTATAGACGGCTAATCGATTCTGTTGCTAGCGTCATCGCGCTCGAGTTGCCGACGCCGATCTCCACTGCGACGCTCTTGTTCGCCACGCTCGATGGTTTCTCAATTGCGTTGCGAAGCGATGCTGATTCCTTAGCTGCTTCGCACGTTGCGATGTACTCTGCTTCTGCCGTGATCATTGCAACGACACTTTGAAGCCGTGAGAGCCATGACCCCGCGCCACCCGCAGTAGTGAATACCACGCCGGTCACACTTTGTCGCGTGTCGGGATCACTGCCCCAATCGCTGTCACTGAATCCTTCAAATACAATGTGGCCTGCGCTTTCATCTTGGCGCTTGTGAATTATACTGTCGTTCAAGATGCTTGCAAATAGCAAAATATTCGTATCTCTACTATTTTTGTTGCTGCCAATAGATCGTCGACGGCAACCAGCGAAAAACAGACTACACCATTCATCCATCGCACATATAAACACGGCTCGGGGTGTGTCCATGCTCGAATTCTTGCGCCCTGAGAAAGCGATCGGACTCCACGTTCCATTCTCGTCCAGCCTGGCGCAAACCATACAGAGCTTTCTTCACTATCAATGCTTTGTTGCTTGCATTCACGTGGTCTAGGATGCGATAGACGTACTGTAAAATTTGTATGCCCGCATGAGATATGCTTTGTTGACGTCGCAATTGTAAATGTCCAGACGCAATAGCGTCGACAGTGCCACAAACAATCCAAATACGCCATGCGAATATACCGGTGCATATGTGTCGACAAAATCAATATCTTGGCATTGCTTGTCGCCGCGCGCAATAAGGCGAGTTTTAAATCAAATCACTCCTCCTTGCTTTGGTCTGCACCGCATAGACCCACATCAATGTCAACATGTTTGTCGACAATGGCACTTCCGCCACGTCAATCTTCTCGAGAACCCTTTCAGTCTTAAGCGCTTCGAGCTCAAGACACTCCGCATCACGCCACTTGCTTGCGTACACTCGGAACGCACTGATCCCGCTGACTCTTTAGATATTCACGTCGCTTTTGTGTACTGCTCTTCCCCGTCATCAACGCCGCACATCGTCGCATGGATGACAAAGTCGTTGAAACGCGATGGCAATCGACACGGATCCACGTCGTCTCCATCAATGTTTTGTGCACCCGTTCACATGGATTCAGCAGCAAACTGGCTAGTCCGACTTGTACATGCTCCATGTCTCAATCATTTAATCACTGTTTGAATTTTGGCACTCGCGAATTCACCACCTTTGTCCGTTGGCAGTTGTCGTATCGGAAATTCAATCCTCTTTCCACCAATGTTCTCACTTGCATTACGACAAACCTGTCGTTCAGCGCAAAAAGCACTGTTTCAAAGCTGCAGCCATTGCATGTGCTGCTTTACTTTGCAGCATGTACGTTGTCACAAACTTACTGACAGCATCCATGACGACCAAAACTGCACCAATATATGCGGATTTGAAACCACAAACGGTCCAGCGTCTTCTTAAACGACTTCCGTACTCGCTTCGCCAAGTGACACGTCTCGCAGTCATGTACATCACGTCCTGAGAGCATCATGCCATCGAAGAGCTTCCGGTCCACCATCAACTTGATGTACTGTGGACACACATGGCTCAGACGCTTGTGCCACAATTGCATATCAGCAACACCATCTCTGGCCGTGAAGTTGATCACACGCGTCTCGGAACTTGTGTCATCCTTGTCTCGCGCTGCAATTTACTCTCAAACACTTAACAAGCTCCAACTCTTTCGGCTTGAGCCGCCGATTCGTTACCCTTCAAATTGTAAATCGGTGCGTGTTCGAGTCCCACTCGATCGTAAGTTATCGTCAATTGCAGGTCCCATCGACAACGGCAGGTTGATCACACCAGGAACGAAAAGCACGTCGTCGATCACAGCAGTCTTCCCGTCCACGAACGTTTCAAATACGATCGTCCCAACTCCGACTGGTCGCTCCTTGAAGCTCGGTGCGACACCATGCACAGTCGCTTCTTCAATCGAGAACTCCAGATTAGCGAATGAAGTACTACTCCTCACCGATCACATGCGTAATTGATGTAGTGTCAATGTACGATCCCTAAATTCCAACAAACATTGATTGCATGCTCTGCTTCATTTTTGCAATCGCCATCGTCCACGTGTTCTAATTCAATGGTCCCTCAACTTGGTCTCCACCAAAAATCCCAATCACGTCACGTTGCGTAAAGTTCACCTTTATGTTGCACTTGCTTTCACTGCGATCATTGCCTTCAGCTCCGGCTGACGTCGAACCGTCGTCATATATAGCACGACTTACACAAGTCCGCTTTCAATACTCTGTACTAATGAACGTATGACACTTCTTTTGCTTGTCCTTCGACTTGTCGCGTCCTTTGTCGACAGGAGTAAATCCTCTGCTGCCACCACTCTGGCTATCTTTTTTCTTGTCGCGCTGATGTTCGCGTCCTTGTCCTTCGTGCTCATGAGAGCACCAATGCCAAATCCGCTTTTGGTCTCGTCTTGCAAAGCTGCAGTTGTGCAAATCAGCTCACGGATCTTCTCTAAAGTGTAGACTGCCGCGTCGCCCACAAACTAAACTGTCTGTCGTAGTTGGTAGAACTGCGTCGTTTTCGGCAAACTAGCCAACAGAGCTTCGCACATATCGAGTTCGTTCACTGTACTGGAGATCAGCCAGTTCCATCTGGAGATAAAACATTCTCGCCAGATGCGCATTCACAATTCCGACTTTCGTCAGTTTTGCATTCCAGAGCTCGTAAACCAGCTGCCGTACACGTTATCCGCGAACAGTGGGGTCAGACTTATCCTCGTAGATAGCCATCAACGCTTTCCACAGCGCTAATGCTGTCGTTTGCTCGCGCATACGAGGCAACCGATCGCGCGACAAGCTCGTGAAGATATCCGGAGTTAAACTTGATCGTATGCGTCTTTTGGCCTTTCACCGTCACAGAAAAGCTTCGACTTGTCGTAATGCCCGTCGAGCATGTCGCTCACCTTCTGCTCATCAAAGACATTCCGCATATTAGCTTGTAAACCTGCCAATCACGCCCCCTCCCACTCGATCAAGACTCTTTCGCTCGTATACTTCTGCATTTTTCATCTTCTTTGTTGAGCAATTGACGTGCCTTGGGCTTATTTACCCTGTTGATTCCACGGTCGACTCAATTTTACAACTGATATTTACAAACCTCTGCGTTCTCGGCTACTACTCATTCCTGCAGCTGCTTTGCAGCTCTCAGAGCTTTTCTCGCCGTACGATTATAGGGGACAAATCGATTCGGTTGCTACACGGACCCTGTCGCTGCTCCCCCACTACGCTTGGATTTCAAGAATGCCTAAGAAGAGGTCCAAGAAAAGCTCGAAAAAACAGTCGGCTCCAGCGTCAAATGCCCCGAAGCAATCGAAAATAGTTGCAGCCAAAGCCGTTTTGGACGTAATCATGGATTTCCAGGCTTTCTCACACTACACTCGCAACGGAATTAACGTGTCCATCCGCGGTTCGCAGTCCAAAGACTTGTCGGAGGCCACACGCGCGAGTGTCGTGGCTCTCTTTGAAAATAACATGAAGACTTTGTATCAGACATCGGACTGGGGCTACAATTCAATTGCAAAACACACGGAGCTATTCGAGGACGACGCACGCTATCTCTTGGTCTACGACGAGAGCGACCTGGTTTCAAATGCCTTGACATCACTTGTAGGCTTTGCTCACTTTCGTTTCGTGGAGGATGACGGTGCCCTAGTCTTGTATCTCTACGAGATTCAACTGGCTACTAGAGTGCAGCGCCACGGACTCGGAAAGTTTCTGATGCAGCTGCTGCTGTTGGTGGCGAGAAAACAAGGGATGGAGCTCGTCGTGCTCACGGTGTTCAAGAACAATACGGAGGCCATGAAGTTCTATAGAGAACAACTCGGTTTTGAGATTGACGAGACGTCGCCAAGTGCATGTGGAGATGACTCGCAGGATTACGAAATTCTGAGCAAGAGCGTCCTACCGATCAAGTAGATGCAAGAATAGAAGTGAAATACCATCATGGACCAAGCAGAAACTGTCTAGTATTGCTTTCGTTATTCTTATAAGCGGCAGCCAAGACGTAAGCTGCATCAACACCACTAACTGCAGTCCATCGTTCTGGCTAACGCTATGCCCCACGCTCAGCAGCGAGATTTCTAGGGTATCGTCGGGCAACGTTAAGCCGACAGCTTGTGCTGATACAAAAGACGTTTCAAGGCATTGAAATACCAGCGGCACTTGTCCAGCAATAGCACATGTCCGTGCTGTCGTCTGAGAGGGTTTGCAAAGTAGTCACGAAGTTCTAGGCGTTTTCTCACACCTCTCAATTATTACGCACAGCTACAAGCAAAGACAGATAATGAGGATGGTGTGAATTTGGTTAAAGAGGGCAATGAAAACACACTGATAGACCTTCAGCTATACTTGACGCAGCACTGACAGGTGACTCATACGGTGTTAGTTGCAGCGCATCGTGATTCGAGCCTTAGCGGGCGGTTACTGAGCAGCTCAGAGCTTTGCAATCTGTCTACAGAAGCTACCAAATTGGTTTATGCGTCACTTGCTGTTGCAGCTACCAACATATCGTCTGAGATTGCAGGAGAAGAAACAATTGCATTGACGTTAGTACATAATCAAGAGTGGGCTATGGTGTATACTGCCCCACTTATAAGGCTGGTGGTCTTGCTTCAAATGACTTATCGATGTTACAAGGCTTACAAGAAGAAGCAAAACGCTGTACGCTTTCTTTGTTCTAGACGGAAATTGCATCCTGCAGAGCAGAATCAACCCGAGATTGAATCCAATTGACTTCATGTACGTCCCGTGGAGCTTTATCGGGTAAAATGTGTAGAAAGCAGCGCGTGCCTAAGTAGAAGCAGCCTTTGGTTAGCACATGCGCGCAAGATACGAGCTGGAAATTTTGATCGAGATTGTACCGAAGAGCGGCTTTTAGTCGGCGAACCAAATAAGTAAGTGTTACGGAATAGCAGAAGCGGTGTACTTGGCAGCATATAAAGAACCGTGTGGAAAACACATGCCGCTCATGACACTCGCAACGCAGCTTACTGGAATCATATTCAGTACAGGAGCAGCACTATGGACAAGAAGACTCCAAGTCCATGTTGATGTAGACAGGGTTCCACTCTTCATCGCAGCCGAGGGCTGTCGAGTTGTTTGCCACATCTTGCGGCAGCAGCACTATCAAAACCTCGGCAATGAACAACTTAAAGACTTATTCAGCGTCAACATGTGAGCATCTTTCTTTCTCAGCAAAAATGAGATGTCGCCATACCACAAGCACTTTAGGAAGTACGCTCTTCGTGCTGGAAGTACACCAGGATGTTGGTATTGCACATAAGCGGCAAAGATGATAACAATGCCTAGCAGAAATAAATCCACCGCCACTACCTAATAAGTGAGCTTTTCTGTATGTAAATGCAGTGCTTAATGCCGTATTCTTGTCGACACTTAATCACGTACAACTACGCAAAGTATAGCAATAGTAATTGAAAAGGAAGAGTGTGTCCTCAACTACAACGAAAACCTACATGCTGGAAAAACCGCTACGTAAAGACTTGCATACAACTCTTTTTTTACGTAACATCTAAGAAAAATACAGTGCTTTTTTGTGGGCCTCAGAAGGTTCTTTTGACACATTGCGACGGTGATCGTAATCACGTCACTCATGCAGTAATTGGACATAGTGTTGTAATCATCACTGGCTTTCCAAAACAGACAAGATGTGAGCGACTCGTGTACACATACAGACAAAACTAATTATGCCCCCGATATTCCGATCGAATGCTGAAGCAGCTCTCGACCAACCATCTATATCTACGTGGTGTACACAATATTAAGTACAATGTACAAAAACAGCTACTCTTGTACGGTAATACTGTACCCTCATTGGAATACGTTGCAAGGTCTTTGTCACCATTGACCGAGCGAATACTATCATGGACTAGTGTTGTGCCATGTACAAACGTAACTTTCTCCCTGATACTGACGATAACACCAAAAGTAATTGTGTCCCCTATTGCAAGTGCCATGATGGGATTGTATCTTTCGAGTAGATGTATTCTCTGCTTGCAGAAGAGAGCGTAGCGTATCGGTGCTGCTAAGTCGAAGCAACACTAGAAAGAACGGCAGATGGGACCTAGCAATGTGTCATTAATGGCTGTTAGGTGAACTCATTCGTGCAGAGGTGCTACATGAATAGCTTGCAATTGTACATTCGCAAACTCGTTTAATCTTGCACCCTGCTCGTCATAAGATATCATAAGTCTCTTTTATCCGTACATCGGGTGATCGTACTGTACTCTCCATAGTTGACGTAGTCTTCGTTTCCAGGATATCACTGCGACCACTTTGGAGTGTACAGGACGTCCACCAATGTCCAGTTACTAGCGACGCAAATAAAGCTTAGATCGATGCTACATATGCGAAAGATTGCCCCGTTTGCTGATAGCGCGGCCACCATCGCACGAACAGTATGATTATCCACTAGTGCTGACATCATGGAGGAGGGTATAGAAACACACTCGCGGACACACAGGGGCCGTGTATCGTCTATTTCCTGCGTCATCTGCACAGCAAATGTACGAGTCTCACGTCATCTCCATTGCAATGTCACGATAGACTTGTTCAAGAAACAAGCCCTATCTGAATGCCAGTCAGGAATTGCTTTGTTTCGCTGATCAGCTTCGTGGAATGAGACCGCTGTTCATGGTGCCATCATGTCTTTAAACTCTTGTCAGCAGCTAAACATAAGCCTGCATACCCTGAGACTATACTGTAAATGTCGGTTGCGTGTAGTTGTTGGACGTGTAGCACATTGAACAATCAGTGGAAAAGCAAATCATTGTTGTGTTTTCGGGAAAGAATGAGATGGGATAACATGACGAATTCAGTTTCGCTCCGCATCAAGTTCATGGTATTAATGGTCATGCCTAACAGAAGCAATCGGAAATATCGTCAACACCACGATCATGAGCGGGTGTTCATACTCTTGCCAATCCTCATTAGCGAGTTGCTTGTCGTCAAAGCGCTCTACAATTGACTCGGACTTTCGACTGCTACGTCAATTGTCCAAGCTTGTCCTCTTCGAAATGATCCCTTCTTTTCGCCAGATGGCTGTAATAAATCCCACTCATAGAATATCGTTCAGCGCAGCGGTAACATCAGCCGGTCGTATAAGTTTAAGAAGCTCACACACTTCCAGCATCTTGTTCCTCACTCAGAACTAGTGGACAAATGATAGCATTGACCATCACGAATGTCACCAGTCATTAAGTAGCATCATTCAAAGCAAGAGCAACGATCTCGCTCAGTAACTGCGCGGATGAGTACCGATCACAACCACACGACCCAAGTTCATGAAGATAGAATCAGGAATTTTTCGCCATGCATGTCGTGATTGCGGGAGAGTGGCGGACCTTGTCCGTTTGTCATGTGTGGGACGGACATAAACAGCTGCAAGATACCACCAGCTACTGCCTCGTGACATCTTGCTACATGTATGCAACTGACTACTTCCAGCTAGTCAGTTCAGAGTCACGGGTGTACGCATTCAACGGCTGGTCAAGTATCTGTCGTCGCCATCCGAGCTTCTGGATAAGTTTAGATGCTATTTTCAATTCCCACTCTTCCGTTGTGCGCCGACATTTACGGTCTCAACGCTGTCACAACACACCCACATCGACACATCTTTCGTGTCGATTGATCGCATCATCAGCTCACTCCTACGAGTCCCAAGTGACTTCTTGTCTTTTCCCATTGCTGTCAATTTGGACTGATCTCATCCAAACGACAATAAAAAAGTTGCGGTCGATCTCGAAGCAGAGGGATTCTCTCACTTTCCAAGTGCATCTGCTCTCACATCCTCAAGAGTGATCTCCCATCCGGTCTCCTCGAAACTACTTCAAGCCGTGCAGTAGCAAGCGATTTGTTGAAACCAAACGGTGAAGTCGTGCTCTTTTTGCCAGCGAGCAACACCTCAGTTGGAAAGTCGAGCTGCTTGACACAATCACTGATAAAAGTCTTCATTATTTTGCAATAGCGGACATGTCCATTGATAGGGCACAAGACAGCGATGCCGCTAACCAGCATCGGCCGATTAATATGGTCAACAAGACTGAGCGAGCGTCCATGGCTCAGCAGACTCAATACTCGGACATGCTGCTCGAGAATATTGGCACGATGGCTTGCGACGTCACTGCCTGGTCGCGACCGCAGCAACACTTCACCTTGCAGCGACATCAGCAGCAGTACGGCTTTACGTGCCCTCCGACAGTGCTCACCCGCCACGCATCCATGCCTGGACGTCAAATGCTGTCTACTCAATGCTGTCAGCAAGAGCAGCATCAGCAGCCACCAACGTCGTTTGCTATGGGAATACCGCCAACTCTTCCTCGGCATCACAGTCACGGCTACATTCCGGTAATGCAGCACCAACAAGAATACCAACCGGCAATGAACGGGACAATGCCTCCTCGTCAGGTGCACGTGAACGAAATGCAGCACCTGCTTGAGATCAGCATGGGCTATCAACAGCCTTTGCTGTACCCGACCCTGACGCAGCAGCGGATGACAAAGTCCTTACTTGTTTCGTCACCCTCGGTCATGAACGTCGAGCCGATCGCCTTTGCCTTCACCGACAACAACACCAAGATCACTGTTGACAATCTAGACCCTCTTGCCTACGCCGTGTTTGGAAACACGTCGACCCTCAAGTCTGCACACCACGGCATGCCTCAAGACATTCAGCAGATCGAGTCAGCCTTTGATTCGCTGGACCGCCTTCTGCCCGAGATTGAGCAGGAAATAATGTTTCAGTCGTCGGAGCTGAACCAAGTTACTCAGACTACCGTTCTTTCGAGTCCAAAGACAATCAAGTCACCCAAATGCATGGTTACCTGCAAGGTGAGTGGCTGCGAGCGTCGTGTGCGCTCCAAGGGTTTCTGTAAGACTCACGGTGGTGGCCGCAAGTGCAGCATCGAAGGCTGCAAGAAGTCAAGCCAGAACGGCGACTTTTGTATCGGCCACGGTGGTGGCAAGAAGTGCAAGGAAGTAGACTGTGCCAAGGCTGCACAGTCGCACGGTCTGTGTAAGGCTCACGGTGGCGGTGCTCGCTGCAAGTTCTTGAATTGTACCAAGAGCTCACAGGGTGGCGGACTCTGCCGTGCTCACGGTGGTGGCAAGCGCTGCCAGGCGTCGAGATGCCCAAAGGGTGCTCAGCGTGGCAACTTTTGTGCCACTCATGGTGGCTTTCGCAACTGCAAAATTGAGGGCTGCGTGCGTACGGACCGTGGTGGAGGTTTTTGCGAGGTGCACCGTCGTGGTCGCCTGTGTAAGGTCGAAGGCTGCAAGAAGCTATCTCGCAACCAGGGCATGTGTACCATGCATATTCGTGAGGACAAGCACGTTGAAATTTATCGACTCTTTCCAGCCTCGAAGGTTTTGCCAAGTGTAGGCAAACCTCTCAATTACTTGACACTCACCGCACATACATAGAATATTGAGTAGACTAGACTAATTAAACTTGGATGATACAATCAATGCCAAAGAATACGAGCTGGAGACATTTGAGACAGATAGACTCAAGCAATCGACGACAGCTCAGGGTTATCCTGTATTGACTCTTTGTTCTTCCCTTCTGTATCTCGTGGAAAGCTCTTTAAGCAATGGCGACAAGCTTTCTACTATCCCACCGGCTGTTGTCGTGGTCAAGTTTGTTTTGTCAAGTGGTGTGGAGATGGAGCACGACTTCATTATACTTGCATTGGTTTTTGTTTACGACGGTTTTTTGACAGTACTTACATCACTTGAACAGCTTGTAGTATGGCCAGATAGGACGACACTGGTCCTAAATGACATTAACGCTCTGGACGAAACCTCATCCATGTTGTCGTCTTGAGAGAACTCCAGATGGAGCACCCTAGCGTGATATATTTTGCAAATCGGCTGTGGATAATCGATCTGCAAAGGCATTGACGTGGGCTGCTTTGTCATGGCTGTGATGGGCATTCCGTCTTTGCGGCAGCTTTGGCGCCTTGATGCGTCTTACCGTGAGGCACGTTAGTCTCCTTCTAGGGCTCGATTGTGTTCACTGGGTTCTTGGACAACGAGAGTTTTGGTTGCAGATTCGTTTTGTCCTTCGTCATGTTGGCCAGATACTTATCGTGCTCGCGGCAGTACTCACTTGTGAAGTTAGCAATGTGCGAAAGCAACACATCCAGTTCCTCTTCGGTATCCTCCTCTTCGAAATACTTGAGGAAGTGGGCCTTGGCCGCGTCCAATTCGTCCAGCAGGGCCTGAAGGCCATCCAACTCGGTCTTTGCCTTCTTAGAAAACCGCATCAATGTGCCGTAATATGCCATCATCGTCTCTTTGTCGGCATCATTCGCAGCATCATCCGGCAACGAGGCTTCTGCCTCTCGCAAAACCTTTTGCAAACCAGCCTCGAGCGCATTCTTCTCTGATGCAAGCGACGCGTACGCCACCTTGCTGCACTTGGAAAGGAGGTCGATGTCCTTGTAAAAGTGCGCAAGGTGGGGCACGTCCCGTTCAATTGACTGCACTACATATTGCAAAAATGTGGTACCACCCACAAATGCCTTCGTCTGCGAAAATTTGACCAGGGAACCCAATGAGAAAGCGTCGACGCCCTGTTGTTCGTCGTCACCACCGAAATTGAGCAGATTGCCAATCTGCAAAATATAAATAAATAATTGGCGTAGTTCAGCACTTGAGCACACCTGATACACGCCTCGTGTCACGAGGTCCAATGACTCGCGCAGCTCATGCACCCGCGAGGGGAATTCCTGCTTGAATACTAGACATGCCAGTTTTTCTTGAAAACGAGGCACACTGCGCACTTCAACCAGAAACTGTTCAGCAGTACCGATTGTTCCGACGTCACCTTTAAAGGCCATTATGGCTTCCATCTCCTTTCGATCGGGCCACATGTCCATAAGAGACCGCATTTGAGAAGACGACAGAACAGTTGAGTTCATCATCAAAATCTCACGCTTCAGCTCCGAATACGTTAGCTTCACACGCGCCAGAGTAATGGCAATGTTCTGCGACTTCTTCGAGTCAATGAGCTGGACCATAGCCTTCTTCTTCTTGGCAACAGCAGCACCTTCAGCCTTTGCAGAGGCATTGCGTTTCTTGCTATCGGATAAATCCTTGACAAATAACTTTTCAAGCATAGCGCGGCTCTCTTCCGAAATTTGAACTTGCTCCTTCGCTTCTTCCATGGCGTCACTTCCCCACAGACTGTCACGGCGTGTTCCATTCTTCTTTCCTTCCCAGTGCAGCTTCTTACGAATAGAGTTCTTGCGCTTTAGTGCTTTTTTCGGTTGCTCAGCAGGAGTTGCCACTGGACGTGGACCGTTCAGTGCTGCCGGATCGAGTCCAGCCATCCTCATCTTTTGCTCCACAGCGCCGCGCGGCAAACCCATACGAAGCATCTGAAAGTATTTGCGGTATTTCTTACGGTGAGCAGCTCTCTCCTCCTCCGATACCTCCGTCGCAGCTGCAGCCTTCGGCTCCGGCCGATTCGGCGGTCCTTGCAACCAGGCCGGGTCCACACCGTCCATGCGCATCTTGTGCTCTACAACCGAAGGAGGCAAGCCTACCTTCACCATTTGCTCATATTTACCATGCTTCGCTTCATATTCCTTCAGCTGTGCCTGATACGCCGCCTCGGATTCTTCGTCGAGGACGGGCACAGGAGCCTCGGGCAAGGGTTTGTTTGGATCCATGTCCAGGATAGACGGGTCCACACTTTCACTCTGCATCTTGTGCTTTACAACAGAAACTGGAAGCCCTACTGCCAGCATCTTGAAGTATTTTTGATATGCCGGATGGTTCTTCAGAGGCGTCTGGTCTTTTTCGGTGCTGTCAGAACTACCTAGGGGCACTGCCTCAAGTGAAGCTATAGACTTGTGGTGGCACGCCTTCGACATTGCAGACAGCGGATGAGAAGCCCCGCTGGGTTCGTCTTGTGCAGCCGACGGTGCAAGCGGCGAAGGCGCATTCCTCCTCGCAAGCATGGCCTCCAATGGATTGGTTTTCGATGTTTGAAGAGACTCCTTAATGGGAGACATCTGTGACGAGACGGCTCGTTTTGACAGCATGGCTTCCAATGCGTTGTCCTTGATAGCTGGAGATTTGTTCAAGCAAACACTATCCGTTGACGGAGCAGCTCGCTTTGCAAGCAACTCACCCAGCATGTTACTCCTATCCGTCGTGGAAGTTTCTGTCCGAAGTGTACCATTCTTAGTGACTTCCCGAGAGCTCCCTTCTAGTCTTAGTAATGTCGATTCATGCTCCTGCCCGTCCTCATTTGAATCTTCATTTGACGTGACAAAAGCGCGGTTGACGAGCATATCCGCTACACTAGCGTGTCGTTCAACACCCACAGGCATATGACGTTGAGACAGCATTTCTAGCAGTCCCCCACCAAAAAAGTCCTCACTATTCTTTCTTGATCTTGTCGGGGTCGAGTATAACGAGTCCACCGCTTCCATCTGACTATCACTGTCCTCATCATCAATTCGCACGTCTGCCAGGATATCGAACGAGTCGTATCTCCTCCTTTTCTCAAAGAGCACATAGTCCTCATCCATTTGCTGCTCCTCAGTCTGCTGTCGTGCTAAAAGATCCTCTAGAGCATTCTGTAATCGTCCTTGACTTGGTACCTGTAATTCCTCGTGTTGATTTTCCTCTGAAGACGTAGACGACGTTTCGGACGACTCGGCATTTCTTGCTACCAATTCTCGGACATCAATCATCTTGTCATCACTCTGGACTGCTTTCTTGTCTTCCGTAGCACTGTCACTTTTCGTACTCTCGCCCTTTTCATCATCAGGGGTGTCAGTAGTATGTCGAAAAAAGTCCTGCGTCTTTTGTCGATCGTTCCAATGGGTGGAGGAATTCACTGGCATTGATGTGACTCGTGACTGGGTTTGCCCAAAAGGAGTGCGTTGGAAACCAGGCAGTCCATACTGTAAGCCCTTTGATCGAGACGAACGACTTCGCATCAAGTGCGGTAGTGTCACACCCGAAGCTTCTCGTATTGTTGCAGTTGTATTTGACTCAATATTACTCCGTTTATCAGCCATAAGCGTCGAAATAAAGGACGGTGCCATTTTCACTTTTAGTATGTGGCACGTCGTACACCGAGAGACGAGGGGAGGGGAGAGAGGAGGAGAAGAAAGAGAGAGAAAGAGAGAAAGGAGAGAGAGAACAAAAGCTAGACTACAAATCGAGCGGTTAGACGACGGCAATTGCTTCGTAACAGACAAGCCGATTCGTGTTCTCAAAGTCCGCGTTTTTGTAAATGGGCCCTGATGCACCTGCGGGAGAATACGTGCGAACGATTACTTATATTATAAGCCCCAAGTCGAACTTGATGATGCAACAAACACGTAGAAATACACGAGAAACACCTTGAGAGTGGTGATGCGTCACGGGTGAACGAACACGCACATTGGAATCTTAATACGATTTGAAAGGGAAATTCAGTTTGCAAAGATGATATTCTTCGTTTCGAACGTGAGACATGTTTTACAGATTTGATCGGTTTTAGCAGGGATTTATGTTTTGGCAACAACAATAGGACCCTAAAGTATGGCTACCGAACTTCGAAATGTTGGTTTTTTTTCTTTCTTGCCCGGATAAGCCCGGTCGAATACCACACTTTGTTGCTACAAGAGTTGGGCAAAGCCAAGTCGTTTTCTAGCATCGACAACTTTCCTTTTTTTTCGCTGTCTTCTCTACAAAAAGTGTGTGACAATTGTGGAATCATTATTTGTTGGAAGTTAAAGAGCAATAACTTAGAAGCCGTTCGATGGCAATGCGACTGAATTGAAAACTTGCGGGACTTTAGACACGCGCATGGCTCTGGCGTAAACACAGACTGTGCTCTAAGGTTGCAATGAGTAGGGGAAAAGGCACATGAACTGTAAGATCAAATAGTATAACATGTCCACATCAAGTACTTTTGGTCGCTCATACAGTATACCCTTGCTATACCAATCACACAATCCATATGGTCCAACCTTCTGGTTGAAGGCAGACGAGACACAACTGTGTCTCGTCTGATTTAAAAAAGCCTCGATTTTTTCCACATAGTAAGCAATGCTAACGGTCGATAATTGATACTAATTCGTACCTTTTAAACCTTTTGCAAATGGTGATAATATAGTGCTGTCTCACAGCAGGGAGAGAAAAGAATCCGGTACATACTGGCTGAGTCCAGCCTGACGTGGGCATCAAGTTGCATAAATTAAAATATTTACAGCTGAAGTTCAAGAGCTACGCTTAGCATCATCATGCTGTCGACGAGCAATTGGTACATGGAAAAAGCGCTTTTGCGTTAGCGGATCAACTAGATCAGCGATGAGCTCAAGTTGTCGAAACGTTGGTCCGACGGCCGTTTAGTCCGGTAGCTCGTATTCGTGATAGTACGGATCCAACACAAGCTGCTTTGCCGGCACCAGGTGGTCTCGTGCACCCTCTCGAGACGCACCACTCCTGCTCGTGAACAGAGCTGTACGTTAGACACATTAAATTATCCTCACCAGCCGATTTTGACTGAAAGCATATGCAATAACGAACCATTCGTCGTGGAGGCCGTCGCTATTGACCGTCGGCAGGACTTTCAGTGGTCGATGGATACCATAACAGAACGAGCGGTGACTGAAGTACTAAAATAAAATCCATAGATCAGTTTGCAGGATGACGTATGACGTAACAACTACGCTAGCAATCCTCACCTTCGGTACGTCTTTTTGGTGCTGTACGCTGGCAGACGAGGTGCGGCAGCGGTATTGGCAGTACTAAAACACGGTGATTGCAGCTAGATCACTGTAAATCGGATGATTCGGATCAGCGTGGGTTCAGAAGTCCCGGCGAATACTGGACTGATAGCAATCGACAATAGCAGAAACATCAGTTTTATCTGGTCAGTTGACTCCGACTTAGCAAAGAAACGCTGGACATACATTAAGTGGATGCATGCAGCAGAATACGCAATGCTCGAATTCGTCGCAGCAATGCGGTGGGTTCGTGTCGCACCGATCGCACGTATGTTGCTTTATTCGCGGAAGGCTAGCGTCAGTCTCGTTACAGCAGCCAAGTTTTAATCAATCCAATTGAGATCGGGTACACACATAACCTACACGGCAAAAACAATTCAGCATGATCCACTCTATCTCAATGCATTTGTAATTATTCTCCGCTTACCTATCGAGTCTGTAAGCAAATCCACGCCTTGAACTGTATTCTCGCACCTCAACTCTGTTTCGTCCATTTGAAGTCTATCACATTCTTCACGAAGAAACATTTGACGCCGCTCAGGCACCAATGTGTCCACTTGATCTACAAGAGTACATGACCGAATTTTGTCGTCATCTAAATCTTCCACGCTTGCAGATAACAACAAAGACCACACATCGTTTCTCACTATAAAACTTTAACTTGACTCTTCATACTTTCTTACAGTCAGTCAGTTACTTCTCTTACCTCACTTTTCTTCCTCGACCAGTAGAAAAATGCATTCGTCCAATTGTTAGCACAAGATAAGGCAATACAAATGCCAGCCCCAATGCCAGTAGCAAACGTAGCATGCTCATCTTCCTCCCCGAGCTCATAGACACACGAATTGTCTGCACTAGCCACCGATCGATGTACACAATGCGGTACGTTGGGCTGCAGACACTGAGACAGCGCCTTCCCAGCTCCATAAACACTTGACTTACGAACATGACGGCCGCCATGAACAGTCTCCAGCGCGTTTGATTCGGAGCATGTTGTCCTGGCTGTGCACGCCACTCGAACGCCTCGTCGTCCAGCAATTCATCGTCCGTTTTGTAACTCTCGTCGTCGTCATCCATCTGATTCACGCCGCGCAGCATTTCGAGTCACTTCCGTCGAGATTGGGCATACAAGCGGGGGAGACTTCTAGAATGATGGTATGAACTTACAAAAATCAGGCATATAAGCGAGGGAGACTTTAGAATGATGGTATAAACTTAGAATTAGGCATACAAGCGGGGTGTGGTTAAAGTTACTTCTGTTATCAGCTTCGAGATTGGGCATACAAGCGGGGGGAGACTCTCAGATATAAACTTAGACTTTTCGATTTTATAAATATTGGGAAAAATTCTCGAAATTTAATGAAGTTTGAGACAAGCTGGGAGGCGACATTTAAGCGGACCTAAAGCGAAAAAAAGAATCCAGGTGGGACGAAGCGATAGACAAGGCTGAGTCATGAGGGAAAACCGTGGCCATTAACGTCTTTGCAGGGCAATTGCTGTCCTCGTTTTGTCTTTTTCAAGAGAAAACATGAACATGAAGAAAGCAGTGCCCGAGCCAAAGAATGAATTGACTGTGGTCGAAGGAGCTGTACTTGTGATGGTGCCAGTGGTCGCTTTAATATTGATCTACGTGCTGTTGCGTGTCATTTGGAAGGTGCCGAAATCTCCAGAGCTACCGCAACGTATGTTATCATCGTATGGATCAGTTTCATCTCGGGAGGAATCGACAGAGCCGATGCGTCGTTACAAGACGTCGCTGGTCGAAGAAGGCGAGGTTGCCGGTAATTATGAGAAAAATTGGTATGCCACGTTTGATTTCGCGTTTCTGTTGGGGATGATTGCGTATGCCGATGTGATGCTCGTGCTGACGTACTTTTACGAGCCACAATGGTTGCTGAAGTCGCACTTTTGGCTCATGCTATTGCCAAAACTCGTCGTCATGATGGTTGTGTCTCTTGTTGGAGGGATCAGCTGCCGCTACTTCTGCGATGTTGATGAGAAGGGTTACATTATGACAAACAAGTCATCGAAGTTTAAAGTCAATTACACGAGGAAACTCCAGCATTTTGCAGCGTACATGGTGCCATTGGTTATCAAGTCAGACTACGAAGGCCTGATCGCGCTGGCCTGGGGTGATTTCTTTACAATGCTCGGCTTCCTGGTTCTTATCAAACCAATCCGTGAATGTTCCAACTTCTTTATGCTGCAGTTCAATTCCCTGGACCGTCCAGAAGACCGTCCTAACACGCTTAAGTGGATCGTTGTAGGCAACATTGCACCAGGCATGTTCATTCTCATGTTCTTTAAGTGGCTGTTCGGTGCGCAGGGAGCGCTGACGTTCATTCTTGTATTCATCACGGGCATTGGTGACGGTCTAGCTGAACCTGTGGGGATCACGTGGGGACGCCACAAGTATAAGGCATACAGCTGCTTTTCGAAGAACAAGTACATCCGTAGCTGGGAAGGCAGCGCATGCGTGTTCATGTCTGGTCTGGTATTCCCCGCGCTTCAGTATGCTGCGTTCGACAATTTCTGGCAAGTTTTGCTATCCATGTTGATTTTGGCGCCGACAATGGCGTACGCGGAGGCTACGGCTCCACACACGATGGACACTCCCGTGTTAATGATCGGGTGCGGCGTCATTCTGTATGCAATTGTGAATCTTGTGTAAACGGAGAGAATTATCTACATAGCAACGGAACATGGCTACGTATTATCGAATGAGATCGGCATACTTCTGCGATAATTTTGTTTATTGTAACCACTTGCAATCGTAGTAAAGGTCTTGCGATGTGGAAGTTGCTCGAGGATACTCCTTAGACAGCAATTAGCAGCTCCGCATATACGTGACAGCAAACTCTCTGCATACGTAGTAGTAGTATATAGTAAACCCTCTTGTTATGAACAAACTATGCATCTTCATACAAAATACGCACCGCATGCGTTTGACTTCGTAGCATGATACATAATACAGGAACCACTTCGGTGGTCATCCGTAAAAATTGGAATGATACATAATGCGTTTTCTTTACTCAACACAATAGTCGATGCAACGCTTTACGATATGCTCGCATAAAGCATAAATAAACAACGTAATATCACCTACTACTGGAATCTCAGCAGATTATGATTATGGGCAGCTTCCACCGGTAAAAACAATCGCTTGCTACCTCATCCTTCTCATCCACAGATCCGTCTGTCTCTGTCCCTTCCTATAGAAAATTTCTGTTTTCCATATGGCAGCATAAACCATGCACATTCGTTGTCTTTTCTGCTGAGTTAATTTCTCAGACTACCAAACAGAATTTTTCAGCATTCTTCCGAAGATTCTGAATAACAGCATCACTGTTTCCTGGCAATTTGCGAAACTGCTGGGACATGGCTACACATTAAATCAATATAATTGGTCGAAAATAAATATCGAAACATTCTTCATTGTCAGTATCAGAGACATAGGTTGATTATGTTCCTTCGTGACAATGAATTGACTCGTGGTAGTGATGGAAACCGACGAAACGACCGCGTGCGTGTCCTGGAGCTAGCGAGAAAGAAGCGGGAAGCGAGAAGTCGATTGAAGGAGCAGGAAATGGCGATGTGGCGTTTGCAGGCGTTTATACGTGGACGATTTGCTGCTCGAGACTTGCGGACTCAGACACGAGCGGAATTTGATCAGAAAGTGAGCGATATTGCCAATTTAAAGGTCATTGTACAACAGCCTACGTTGGCCTTGCCTTATGACGTGCTTTTTGAGGTGAAATGCTGCCACAATTGAGTTTTTGAAGTTTGGGACGAGGTCGACAAGAGAACTAACTGGTTCTTTATCTGCTACAGTTATTACGTCTGGTGTTGTACTTTTATACTGGGCGAGGTGAAGATGCTGAAAGACTTTTGAAGTTGAGCTCGCTTTTTGTAGATGCATTGGCTGGTGCTTTGGATGGAGTTAAAGAGATAATGGAGAAGCAGAGAGAGTGGCAATTACGGCGACTCATTGACTTGTGTCTACAATGCAACACATTGAATTCTGCAATAGTGGATATTTCGGTGGGATTCAAGACTGTACGGGCATTAACAGGGGCGCTGCCTGAGATGCAGCGATATTTGCTGTCTGGCCAACTGCTTTTCTTTCATCCGATGCAACAAGCTCGAAAAATGCTGTACAGTGAATTACCATACACTACTGTGACGCTTATTGTGCGGCAAGGATTGATATCTGCACGAGGACATCTCCCCATTTCGTCCCGTGCAAAGACGTCGGTGTATTGCAACGCGCTGGTGGATTTTGTAGTGCATCTTCTCACGGCGACTGGTGGGATTCTTAAGGCGTTCGTAATGGAAGTAAGTGGTCTCTTGTACTGTGTAAGTGGAAAGGGATGCTGATAGTGCTGTATTTATGTGATATTCGCTTGTGGCAGGTCTTTTCAGTGCCTCTTTTGAACCAAGTGGTTGCCGAAGACCGGCTGCTCCAACTTACTAATTTGTCACTATGGGCCAGACTGCTTAGTGCAGGACTGCACTTGTCCGTGTTTGACTTTCCTGCTTCGCCTGTAGTGGGTATTACGTCCGAAGCCTGGTTTCTTGGCAACATCCTTTGGATTTCTGAACGGTAAGTGCTTGTAGTAGTATTGCAGAATGTGCATGCAGAGAACAAGAAGACCTGACGAGTTGTTGATGTAAAGTGTGGAGAATAAACCCGACAGTATCGTGCTAAGCGAAGTCCGGCTGCTCTCGAAGCTGCTTCAATCCGTCCCTCCCGCAACTTATTCCGCATCAGGTGTAGCGGTCACCTGGACGAAAGTATCCGAGTCTCATTCCGTGCCCGTGGTCTTCCCAGAAGCTTTAAACGAGCAGCTACAAGTTTTAGTTAACGACCATTATCTGCGTTCGATGTGCAACCACCTCCTTTCGTTTTCTCCGAGTGCACTTCGCCACCCGTTGGCAACTCAACGGCCAACAGCAATGTATCCTGAAGCGCCGACAGTTGCGGTAAGAGCGACGTCACGTGCCACTTCATCCTTTCAGTCCTGATAACGGCACGTCTTCTAACGTTTTTCTGCTAGTAGGAACAATTCGGTTTTGGTGATATCGCATCGACGTCGCCAATATCGTTGTCGCTTTCTGTAACGTGGCAGAAGGTAAAATCCATTGGTAAATCGACCTGGGCTCGAAGTTTGTTTGAAAAGACTGGGCTACGATGTGGACGAGAGAATGGTGAGGATACTGGGACTGGTGGAATTTCTCAGCTGCAAAATACCTCCAAGGAGGCACGAAAAATTGCCGTAAATAATGTTGATGGTTTGAAAAAATCTACACCACTTCAGCAAGCAGGTGCTTTGAAGCTAGCATCAAGCTCTGAGCCCTTCATTTTCGAAAATATCGAGGCATTGTCGTGTTTGTGTGGCACATTCCTTTTTCGATGGGGACTGGGTGGTGAGAAACGGCAATCTTACGCAATGCGTCTATTGAACACATTAGCTTTCTATCATGTCGAGGTTGTTGAAAGTGCAGGGAACACGATCCAGAGTGTATCATTTGTTCACATGCTATGGTGTGTTTTGCAAGACACCAAAAATTTTGAAGACTTCACCAAGGTACTTGTGTAGAATTTGTATTGTTCAGGTATTGCATCTTTCGCACAAATTAACACCGTCTGTGGCAGAATGTAGATTTAATACATGCGCGGAGCTCAGATCCGTATGTATGCATGCTGGTGCTGTTTTGTATGTCATACGAGCATCTTCTGGTTGTAATGGACGATGAGGAGGTAAGCAAGTTTCCCTCGATGTAGTTCCTTTTCCAGATAATTTATCGTTTGGTTCTTGTATGTCTATGTAGATGTACGCACAAGAGTATCCGCTTCCTCTTTGCCAGATTGAGCGTATTGTTTTGAGTCTGAAACATGCGCTTCATGAAGCATATTGGACATACGCTAACCTTGCTCCGTCTTCAGAATCGGTTTCATTCGGTATGTTTGTCGTTGAGATGGGTACCCGTTTGATGAGAGTACTGTACAATCGATGCTCTCGCCAACCTTTTTGCAACGTCACGAGCTGGTAGGTGCTGGCAGGAAACTCTTACGCGTAAATTAGTGATGACGGTATCGAAGCGTGGTAACTGATATCAAAACGATTATGCCCATTGTAGGATTATTGCAGAGCTTGATAGTAATCAGCTGATCGAAGAAGTATTGATCGGCACACCTCGAGCTAACAAGCTGATCCAATCGATGCCTTACCTCGTACCGTTTCCTGACAGGGTCAAGTTGTTCCAGCGCCTGATCAAGGCAGATAAAGAAATTCATCAAAATGACCGCTGCTCGGTGTACCGCATCCGTATTCGTCGTGGAGCTATCTTGGAAGACGGTTTGAGAAAACTCAACACGATCAGGACGAGCCTAAAGAAACGAATCAATGTGGTCTTCGTGAACGCTGCTGGCCGCGAAGAAGTGGGTATTGATGCTGGAGGACTCTTTAAAGAGTTCTGGTTGGATCTATCGACTCTTGCATTTGATCTACAGTACGGACTTTTCCTAACGACACACGACCAATTGTTGTATCCTAACCCAAACTCGGCTTCCAGTCTTTTCACGCGCGAGAGCGATCACCTGACGATGTTTCAATTTGTCGGTCGGATCTTGGGAAAGGCTTTGTATGAAGGCATCTTGGTACAGCCGAAATTTGCCCATTTCTTCCTTTCAAAGCTTCTGCATTCGTTTAATCAGTTAAACGAACTGCCATCACTAGATCCCGAGATTTATAAGGTACGTCAGCTTAGTGATGCAGCATATGTGAAAGTCTTTGATGGTACTAACATGTCGTGTTGTGATCTCCGTTGTGCAGAATCTAATGTTTCTGAAGTCATACGATGGCGATGTCGAGGATCTTGGTTTGACTCACACGGTTGTTCATGACGTATTTGGTGAGCAGAAGGAGATTGAGATCATTCCAGACGGTGGCAATATACCTGTCACGAGTCAAAACAAGACGCGATACATTCACCTGGTTGCAAACTACTACCTCAACACCCAGATCCGTGAACAGTGCTCAGCTTTTCGCATGGGTATGTCTGATCTCATCGATCCGCGCTGGCTTCAAATGTTTAACGAGCCCGAGTTGCAAGTGCTAATTTCGGGCAAGAGCGGCAAGATCGACATCGATGATCTCAAGGCCAATTCCCGCTACGCTGGCGGCTACTATGCTTTAGATAAGCGTGTCGCATGGCTATGGCAAGCACTGGCAAGCTTTACGCCCTCTGAGCAGGCGGCGTTTTTGCGCTTCACAACGAGTTGCCAGCGAGCTCCGTCGCTGGGGTTTGCGTCGCTCACGCCCCAGTTTTGCGTGCAGAAGATCCCAATTCGAAGTGACGATGAGTTGCTACCAAGCTCCTCTACCTGTTTTAACACGCTCAAACTGCCCACATATTCATCCTACAAGGTGCTGCGCTCCAAGTTGCTCACGTCCATCTCATCCGGTGCCGGATTTGAAATGACATAGTGCTCCGTGTATGGACAAAGACTCACAACCTGGTTACGGTTTTACAAGTTTCTCATTGCCATCGACGATAATGTGCATAGGATCAATTTGCCTCGACTTTTCCCCCAATTGAGTTGCAAAACTCGCACATGCACGAGAGCTAGCGGCATTGCAAGCCCTAGCTCTCGTGTAAAAGGCTTATTGAGCTGCTGACTTTTAACGCGTGCAGAAAATGGTAGCGGTTGCCAAATGGGATGATGTAGTACATGATATATCGGAAGCGTGATGACCGTCTTCTGGAGCTCATTTTAATTGTCAACTGGCACGGATGAAGTACTAGGGCGACTAGTAAATGAAGGAGACGAACTTTGTTAAAGTGAAGTTGCAGAGCCCATAACTAGCATATCTCTTTACTTCTTGTCTAGACGTATTCATTATGATTAGTCCGACCTGCAGATCTGAGTGATCGTTTCTATGTTGCAGTCGCAACCGTCGGTCCACTTCATGCACTTCATCCAAAAAAGTACTCAATGGCTCAAAGCAACTTATCACAAGCAGACCGCAGTGTTGCGCATAGAAGCTCCTGTAGCTGGTGTGTCCATGTACTTACATGCAAAGACATTGCTGCAACTTTGTCGAATCAGTGCGATTTCAAGCGAGTCGATCGATAGTAGGACGACACTATGGCTGCTTGCAGGATTCGAGCTGAAAACCTAAGAGGGAATAACTAGAAGACGGTTCCAAGCCAAGCACGTTCATTTTGGAGGCTGTAAAGCTGTAAGACTGAGATGTAAAAGCAGGCTGCTCGCATGAAGCTGCCTTTGATACAATCCTTTGCTCATGTTGGGACACTGCGGCGATGCGGCTTTTCTTTTTGAGAAACGACACTTGTTGCAGTTGTCGATTCATATGAGCTCACAACATCTCTGAATGATCGAGCCATTCAGAGATGTTGTGAGCTCACTACTTGGTTTATATTTAAAAGGACGTATAAAGGTGCTACGTTGTGACAAACACATTCATTTATTCCTCTTTACATAATATACTAAGAACCATCATCCATATTTTTCCATTATCATTTGTTTGAATTGTGTGTAAAAAAACACCCTGGAGGTCTCGAACATTCGCTCTTGATAAGAGCAGCCCAAAATGAAACGTCAGCCATGTTCCTGATGCAGCAATTTATATTGTCCGACCCGTTATGATATGTTGATTTCTATATGCCACCGACCTGCCAAACTCAGTGTAGGATGATTGACCCGACTTGTCACAATCTAGAAGATTCTAAACTTTAGACACGTCTTCCCTCCTCAATCTATTAACTCGAAGTATAAATCAATCATGTCGCCTTGCCCCTCGATCGATGGAAGTTTCGATCTCTTCCGTGTCGACGCCCCAAAACAAGAAAGATCGTCTTCTACTTAATTTCGGTACCTGGTCAATTGGCTGGACCGCACCCCCTTTCGTATCATATCACGCCTCATTCTTAAATTTTCCCTGTTGGAACGAAACCTCAAGAACCTACACAAGAACCACATAAAAGACACACACAAGCAACATGAGCGCCCCCGAAGCCGAAACGTTTGCTTTCTCGGCCGACATTAACCAGCTCCTGAGTCTAATCATCAACACGTTTTACTCAAACAAGGACATTTTCCTTCGTGAACTTATCTCGAATGCATCAGATGCCCTTGACAAGATCCGGTACTCGTCACTAACTGATGCGAGTGTGCTCGACACGGACAAGAACCTTGAGATTAAGGTCATTCCAGACAAGGCCAATGGTACACTGACGATCCAAGACTCTGGTATTGGTATGACCAAGGCTGATCTTATTAATAACTTGGGCACGATCGCCAAGTCGGGTACCAAGGCCTTCATGGAGGCATTGGCTGCCGGTGCTGACATCAGTATGATTGGTCAGTTTGGTGTCGGGTTTTACTCTGCCTATCTCGTGGCTGACCAAGTGGTTGTCCACTCGAAGCACAATGATGACGAGCAGTACGTGTGGGAATCTGCTGCCGGTGGATCATTCACTGTGAAGCCTGACACATCGGAGCCCATCCTACGTGGTACTCGCATTGTATTGAAGTTGAAGGAGGATATGCTGGAGTATTTGGAAGAGCGCAAGTTGAAAGACTTGGTGAAGAAACACTCGGAGTTTATTGGCTTCCCTATCAAGCTTTACGTTGAGAAGACGGAGGAGAAGGAAGTGACGGACGATGAAGAGGAGGAAGAAGAGAAGGAGGGTGAAGATGACAAGCCCAAGGTAGAGGAAGTTGACGAGGAGGAGGAAGGTGAGAAGAAGAAGAAGACGAAGAAGATTAAGGAAGTGACCCACGAGTGGGACCACTTGAACAGCCAGAAACCTATCTGGATGCGTAAACCTGAGGACGTGACCCACGAAGAATACGCTTCGTTCTACAAGTCGCTTACCAACGACTGGGAGGAACACGCTGCTGTGAAGCACTTTTCGGTGGAAGGTCAGCTTGAATTTAAGGCTTGTCTGTTTACCCCCAAGCGCGCGCCATTCGACATGTTTGAGGGCGGTGCCAAGAAGAAAGTGAACAACATTAAATTGTATGTGCGTCGCGTGTTCATCATGGACAACTGCGAAGACCTCATGCCTGAGTACCTGTCGTTCGTCAAGGGTGTCGTTGACTCGGAGGACTTGCCGCTGAACATTTCGCGTGAGACGTTGCAGCAGAACAAGATATTGCGTGTGATTAAGAAGAACTTGGTCAAGAAGTGCCTCGAGATGTTTGCGGAGCTTGCTGAGGACAATGAGAAGTACAACAAGTTCTATGAGGCCTTTAGCAAGAACCTGAAGCTGGGCATTCACGAAGACTCGACGAACCGCACGAAGATTGCCAAGCTGCTGCGTTACTACTCGACCAAGTCTGGCGAAGAGACGACGTCTTTGGACGACTACATTTCGCGCATGCCGGACAATCAGCCTGGTATTTACTACGTGACGGGCGAGAGCAAAAAGTCGGTCGAAAACTCGCCGTTTATTGAGAAGCTCAAGAAAAAGGGATACGAGGTGCTGTTCATGGTAGAGGCCATCGACGAGTACGCCGTGCAGCAGTTGAAGGAGTACGAGGGTAAGAAGCTTATCTGCGCCACCAAGGAAGGCCTCAAGATGGAGGAGACGGAGGACGAGAAGAAGTCGTTCGAGGAGGCGAAGGCTGCCACTGAGGGTCTGTGCAAGCTCATTAAGGAGGTCCTTGACGACAAGGTGGAGAAGGTCGAGATCTCAAACCGTATCGTCGAGTCGCCGTGTGTGCTGGTGACGGGTGAGTACGGCTGGTCGGCCAACATGGAGCGTATTATGAAGGCGCAGGCCCTGCGCGACAGCAGCACGTCGTCCTACATGTCGTCCAAGAAGACGATGGAGATTAACCCGTTGCACCCGATCATTAAGTCGCTGCGTGAGAAGGCTGAGGCCGACAAGAGCGACAAGACGGTGAAGGACTTGATCTGGTTGTTGTACGACACGTCACTGTTAACGTCGGGTTTCAGCCTGGACGAACCCACGACGTTCGCCAACCGCATTCACCGTCTCATTAAGCTCGGTTTGAGCATTGACGACGATGACGATGTCGCCGACGAAACGATGGAGGACTTGCCTCCGCTTGAGGGTGAGGATGAGGAGGAGAGCACGATGGAAGAGGTGGACTAAGTTTTTTGCTGGATAGTGGCTGACTGTGCTTAGCTCTTGCATTTTAGTGGTGAGATTTAGTTTACATCTTCGTAGTTGAAGGTTACATATATTTACGATTCGCCTGCTACATGATACGTTTGTGATTTTTTCTTATGGCCTTTATTGGATGTGCATGTATAGACGTGTAGAGCAATTCTTCGCGATGTCAAATGAGTTACTTGATGTCATCAATTCCTATCCATTAATCAATGGGTATGTACATGTCAAAACTATATCGTGTATCCACGAAAGAAATAGTGAAGCCATCAAACAAGGTTACACAGCCCAGGACGAGCTCTCAGCCAGTCAATTTCATTGATATAACCTAAGTCCGATTGTTTGTACACATTTCGTACCTTTTCGGGGATCGTAACCCTCTAAATGGCTACCATTCATCAGACCTAAAGCCGCCAAGTCGTTGAATCGCTCTCTTATCGGTAGCAATTATGGACGTGGTGAGTCTACACAACATTTTACTGCACACATTTAGTAACGACGATACGGCGCGTAAAGCTGCAGAGGATGCTGTTGCAGGTTTACACACCGTCCCCGGCTCAGTGCAGCTCCTCATTCAGATCACTGTCGAGGTCAACGTAACACGCGAAATCCGCCAAGCAGCCGCCGTATCGCTTAAGAACTTAGTACATAAGTATTGGGAAGGCACTAGTGGCCCGGAAGGACAATGGAATCAAGTTATTAGCCCCGCGGATAAAGTACTAGGCCGTCAGAACGGCCTCGAGGCGCTTTTGGTGTCACAGGATCTGAGTATTCGGTTGTTATTAGCCGAGACTGTCGCGCACATTGCACGCTTTGATTTTCCTGTACGTTGAATCGTATCTTTTGAGAGCTCTGGATACCAAAATGATGAGATTTTAATTGTTTATGTTTTGCTGCAATCATTGCAGGAGACGTGGCCAACACTTATCGACGATATCTGCAAGAATATTCAAAGTGGTGATGCCAGTCGTATTATTAACGCACTATTGGCGCTACGGCGTGTAGTGAAGAATTTTGAGTATCGCTCGGAGGATCGGCTAGCCCCACTCTTTAAGCTTGTGGAGGTCGTTTTCCCTATGCTGCAGAATATGATGATACAGATGCAGACCAACAATTCAATTGAAGCAGCACAAATGATGCACCTTATTTTGAAGACATATTGGTCGTGTGTCAAGACAAACTTGCCTCCGCACATTGCACAGACTGAGCAAGTTGTGGCCTGGATGAATATCTTTCGCATGGTGATTGCCAAGCCACTACCTGAAGCTAGTGAGAATGGTGAACCTGCTGGACAACCTACGGATGAGGAAGAACGTGGTAATTGGGCATGGTGGAAACTGAAGAAGTGGGCGATGCAGATTCTCTGCCGGTTCTACACGCGCTATGGCAACCCCAAAAAGGCTGAGGAAGAGTACCTGCAGATGAGCACTATGTTCCGCAACCAAATTGCCCCAGAGATCCTCCCGTGTGTGCTCGAGACCCTTGCGTTGCGCAAGAATGGACGCTTCTGCACAGATCGCGTGGTGCAATTGGCTTTTGTGTTCCTACAGGAAGCAGTTGACTCGTCTGTCACGTACAAGCTGATTAAGCCCCATCTTGGCTTTTTGCTGTTTGAGGTTATCCACCCAGTACTGTGTCTGACTCCGAAGGATCTGCAGCTATGGGCCGAAGACCCGCACGAATTTGTACGCAAAACGAACGATGTGTTCGAGGACTTTCTGGATCCCGTGTACGCCGCGGCGAACCTGTTGGCCGACCTGTGCACAAAGCGTGGCAAGGATTGTTTGCCGAACGTGCTGTCTTTTTACAACAATACCCTGAACACGTACATTGCTGCTCCGGATGACAAGAAAGACTACATTCAGAAGGATGCAGCTCTGCACGCTATATTCTCACTGGACGGTGTGCTGACCAAGTCAAAGGCACACAAGGACCAGGTCGAGTCCATGATCATTACGCACATCCTGCCGGAGTTTAAGAACCCACACGGCTTCCTTCGCCTGCGTGCTTGTAAGATCTTTTCGCGTAAGTACATTGAAAGCATCAAGTTTAAGGATGAGCAGACATTGATCAGCATCGTCAACGGAATGCTAGACGCTATGTTTGACCCGGAGCTACCCGTACGTATCGAGGCCGCCAAGACGATTCGTTTTGTTGTGATGTATCCGCATTCGAACACCGTTGTAGAGGTGCTTCGTCCGCGTCTTCCCCAGATTTTGGAGCAGTTTTTTAGCCTAATGGACGAGATTGGTAACGATGAGGTTGTCGTTGCTCTCGAACACATTATTGACAGATTCTCATCAGAGATCGGTCCGTTTTCATTGCAGCTGGTGGCCAAGTTCGTGGAGTTCTTTGGCCAGTTCACCGCTGTTGCCGAGGAAGACGAAGATGCCTCACTTGCTGCGGTGTCGTGCCTGGATGCGATTAACACAATCCTCATGAGCATCCACAACCATCCAGAGCTATATGCTTTGCTGGTACCTGCGCTGGCGCCGGTCATCCATAAGATTCTCACAGACTTCGACTACGTCGAGTACATGGAGAGCGGGATTGATATCTTGGGCTCGCTAGCCTTCTACAGCCACAAGATCGCGCCACAGCTTTGGGAACTCTTCCCACTCATCTTTGTGAGCTTCAACGATTGGGCGTCTGATTATCTGACGAACTTTGTCCCGGTAATTGATAACTTTGTGGGTCGCGACACCGACGGTTTCCTGTCGGGCTTTGTTGCTGACCCTGCCACTGGAGCGAACGTGCGTTATCTGGAGCTGGTATTCAACATGGCCAAGACCGTGTTCGAGAGCAAGAGCGTGCAGGAGATCGACCTGTGTGCTGCTTGCCGGCTGTTGTACTCGCTACTGCACAACCTGTTCGGTAAAGTGGATGAGTGCATTCCTCCCATCACGCAAATGGTGTGCACGAAGCTGGCGGAGCCGCTTGTGGACTCCACCGCGCGCAACTTGCTCGGTGTGTTCGGCAGTCTGCTGCACTATAACCCAGCGCTCACCCTTGATGCTCTTAATTCCCTCGGTGCTGCTGACGGCGTTCTGAAAATCTGGCTGAGTGACCTGTCCCGGTACGACAACCACCTGGATCGAAAGCTTTTCGTACTGGGCGCAATGTCGATTCTGCGTGCGCCTGCTGACAAGATCCCGGCTGCCCTGGGCCCTCACATTAAGCAGCTGATCCAGGCCGCCATGAAGGTACTTGCCGAGTCTATCCAGAACCCGCCTGCAGGCATCTTGGAAGGTGGCGAGGAGGCAGAGGAGGAAGAAGGTGAGCAGCTCGAGGAGTTGCTGGAGAATGGCGGCTACGCCTCGAATGAAGACGCCGAGGACGTGGTGGACGACCAGTATTACGCCATTTTGCGTCAGCTACGTGAGGAGGCGGGCGGTCAGTTCAGCTATGATGATGAGGGCGATGATGATTACATTAGCCTGCTGGACGAAGTGGACGAGGTGGAGTTTTTCCTGGGCTCGCTGCAGGGTTTTGCTCAAGCACACGGTCCCGAGTACCAGGCTTTGGGACTTGAAGCTGACAGTACGATGCAACAGGCTTTGGTTCTTTTCCAGGCGGAGCACGTCAAGAGAAAGGAGGCCCAGGCTCAAAAGGTCCAGGAATGAGGGAGCAGCTGCAGCAGTAGACGATAGTTTTCTGTCATCTATAGCTGCTATGATAGCTAGCACCAGACAATGCTGAGAGAGAGACACGAGTGAGTGATGTGGTTTTTTAAGACAGATACATTTTGTTTAACATATGCATCGGCTACTCAGCAAGTAATTGGTTGTCTTATCTATTCCTCCATTACAGACTCCGAGATGTCCTTGAGCAGTAAACGATAAGCTTCAAAATCAAATTGATCCGGCGTATTGTTAAACTTGTCGACGTGATGATAGAGTTTGTCGTGTTGGTAACTAATCAGCAATTGCTGGAGCAAAAGCTGCGACTCTTTCTTGTCCAACATGTTAATAACATCAGCACGAACCAAAGTCAAATTCTTTTCTGCTACCAAATTATCATACAATGAAATGACAACACAAGGTGGTGCAGCATTGGGATTTTCTTTAAATGCATCCAAGTACGTGACCAAAAAGCACGACTGTTGGAATTGACACAACATGTTGAAAAATCCTTCTTGTCGGTAGACTGGAACGATAAAATAAGGTGCTACTGCAGCACGCTTTACTAAAGAATAAAACTCATTGGCTGTCAAAGTAGTAGCGATTGCATCGTCCTTATTAACGTGAAAATCCTCCCAGATACGGCAAATTTGCCGTCTCGACTCGTTCTTTAGTAGCTCCAGCTTGACAATTTGTTCTAGAGAACGTGCGCCTGGGTATGAAAAGCCAGCAGCAGATGATGTACTGGTAAAATGGCGCAGTATCAGCTGATGATGGTTAGAAGATAAGGCACAGCGAACGAGACGCTGCGTCATAAACGACATGACAGGCTGGAAGACGATGGACTGCTAAGTAAAAAAAAACTTATAAAAACGTACCTAACAGTTTTTGTAAAAAATCAAAAAAAAAACCAGGTGATCGCAATTATAGATAAACATTTTCGGTGTTTTGCAATATTGATAAAAATCTATGATTATAATTAATATTTTAACTAAAAGTCACGGGCACGTGCATGTCTCAGCAACGAGATCTGATTTTAATTGTAGAGTGCATATAAACGACTGTATGCGCTTAAAAATAAATACTGGATTTTTTTGTAGATGACGCAAATGACAAAAATACGGTGATGTAAGTTTTGTGCCACTAGCCACTAATGTCATGTGCCTTGATTATTTTGCGGTGTGAAAAACGGCCAGCACTTGGTGGTCCACCAACGATTTTGCAAGAAGATCCGCCACGTTGAATTAAAACGGTCCTTCGTCTCCATTAAGTATCATTTTCACTATACCATGTCTATACTATCTACGTTTACAAGGTGTTTCACGTAAATATCCAAGATCGGTAGCATCACCCGCCATTTCACATTGGACGTCACATCTCAATTTGCTCGGTTCGACGCACAAGGACCACAGCAATACAAAGATCAAGAGAAATTCATTTCTGTCATCATGGCAGATGCACTTCCTGTTAAGCCCATGGCTACACCCACACCTATAGTAGCACCTCTCGAGTGGCCTGAAAACATGACGACCACTGAAGGCATCGTCCTCGCCGTCCTGCCCTTTATGGCACTCGTGCTGTGCTACGTCATGCTTCGACTCGTGTGGCGTGTTCCCACGCCTCTTCCTGTCCGTTCAAATGCGCCTTCCTACGGCGCTACTGGTGAATCATTGCGCCCCATTACCGCCAAAAAAACGTCGCTGGTTGAAGAAGGAGAAGTGGCTGGAGACTATGAGGAACACTGGTACAATACCTTTGACATTGCGTTCCTTGTAGGCATGGCCATTTATGGCAGTGTAATGCTGGTCTTAACCTTCTTTTACGAGCCCCAATGGCTACTAGAATCTCATTTTTGGCTCATGCAATTGCCCAAACTCGTCGTCATGATGGTTGTGTCTCTTATTGGAGGAATCATCTGTCGTTGTTTCTGTGATGTTGACGAAAAGGGTTACATTATGACAAACAAGTCATCGAAATTCAAGGTCAATTACACGAGGAAACTCCAGCATTTTGCAGCGTACATGGTGCCATTGGTTATCAAGTCGAACTACCATGGCCCAATTGCTCTGGCCTGGGGTGATTTCTTTACAATGCTCGGCTTCCTCGTTCTTATCAAACCAATTCGTGAACATTCCAAGTTTTTTATGCTGCAGTTCAATTCCCTGGACCGTCCAGAAGACCGTCCTAACACGCTCAAGTGGATCATTGTAGGCAACATTGCACCGGGCATGTTCATTCTCATGTTCTTCAAGTGGCTCTTTGCTGCTCAAGGAGCACTGACGTTTATTCTTGTGTTCATTACGGGCATTGGTGATGGTCTAGCTGAGCCTGTGGGGATCACGTGGGGACGCCACAAGTATAAGACACGCAGCTGCTTTTCCAGGAACAAGTACACGCGTAGCTGGGAAGGCAGTGCGTGTGTTTTCCTGTCTGGTCTCGTCTTCCCTGCACTTCAGTACGCGGCTTTCGATAATTTCTGGCAAGTTTTGCTATCCATGTTGATTTTGGCGCCGACAATGGCGTACGCGGAGGCTACTGCTCCACACACGATGGACACTCCCGTGTTAATGATCGGGTGCGGCGTCATTCTGTATGCGATCGTGAACCTCGTTTAAGAGCTGTCACGTTGTTAGACAAGAGAGCTAGAAAGCACTAAACCTTTTTTTCTTAACATGTTTGACCAGCAACTACATCATGTGTCTACGTATTGCTTGCAGAGAAGGTCAATGTATCCGTCCGTTTGCTATTACATGCCTCGAGATCTCCAGTTGCACAGATCCAAGTCATCCGATTCTTCACTGATTGACTGCTGCTGCTGCTTTTTTAGTTTCTTCTGCTTCTTCTTGTACTCATTCATTGCCATGACAGCTGCACTCGAGTCATCTTCCTCTTCGTCGTCATCAACCACATCATCATGTGCTTTTCTCTTCTCTCCATTACGGAGACACGTCACACGTTCAAGAATCATACGATATCTGTCCACGTACTTCAAATTCTCGAGTTGTTCAACCGCTTCGCGTTCTTTCGTCTCATTCACTTGTACCTTTTCTTCTTTGATCGACTGTTTCTCAACCTCCGCTGCGAATTCCTGAAACGCTTCCCATTCCGTCTCCAGCTGCTTCTTTGCTAATTGTTGTACGTCGACATGACGGGCCTTGGCATCGGCCAACGCGTCATCGAAAAAACCAATGGGGATCACGGATTTCTGCGGGACGGCAGATTTTGCTGTAGGTGGCTTTGCAATGATAGATGAATCACTCTTTTGACGTGATGCAGTCGCATTAGGCTTGTGCTTGGCTTCCTTCATTAACCGCCGGATCTCATCTTGTGAACTGCCCATGACTTCGGTATTAATAATAGTTACACTATAGATAATATCACTACTACTATATATTTGTATAAATAATAGCACTACTACTACTAATATGTATATGACATTTTGTCGATGAATTTTTCACCAACACTCATAACATAAATTACCGATAACATGTACAGGCAGATAAATTTCACACATCAATTATAGTATATATTACGTCTGCGGATATCGTCACTAAGAGCTCAAAAAAACTACATAAATATTCCTACAATATTGAGCTCAATTGAAGAACGAAATCGAGATTCCGCGTATCGTTTTGTCCTCGTTTTTGTCACTGCGGCCGTTACATTTGAATGAGGTCGATCCAGCACATAACGAAGCATTCATGACAAAAGTCATTGCTGTATCTCTTGCAAAACCTTGTGACTAAGCGGTCTTGCAATTGTCTCTACTTCCGAGTACCAGAAACGGTCGTGATGGGTGGGTCCGGGGTGGTCGAAGGTTGAGCTGCAAGGAACTCGGCTACAGATTGAGGACTTGACTCTGACAAAAGCAAATCTTGGATACTTCCAGCAAGAGACGGAAGACTCACGGGGGTACCATGAATGTCTTTTGAGATGGCAGCAATAGCTTCAGTTTTGAAAGCAGAGGCAGTCGTCAAATTGTCTCTTCTTTCTGCTCCGTCGTTGAAAATCGGCAGTCTCTCGTGTTCAGCCAAGAAATTGACGTACTCATGAATGTACTGCTGCATGTAGAGCTTCACTTGTTCTTGCTGTTCACGGAAAATGGTCTGGGGATGAATGGGTTCATCATTTGCATCCATTCGAAGCAAGCCCAAGCTTTTCTCACCAATTGTTGGAATAGAGACAATGTCCATGTCCTCTTGTCCTTCGCTAGGCCGGTTACGCTTGGTTAATGACTCGCTGTCCGGCATGGTTTTTACGTCACTCCGACCTTGATCGTTTTGCTTTCGCTTCGAGCCGCAGCTACTGGCATCGGATTGAGAGTCACTGCTATCGTCAGACATGTCACTATTGCACGTCTCAGGAGATTTCATGGCGTCAGTATTGTCACCTTCGACACAGGAAGACATCACTTCGGTCTTCACGTAATCAGCGGCGTCGGTAAGAGGCTGGGAAGGCTTGGTCTCATCTCCATTAACGTTGCACGCACTAGCTTTTGGTGTCGTAGGGATTGATGCTGTGCTACGCGTTTTCCACCGAAATAAAGGCTTTCGGGAGCTGGATAGCTGCAACTTTTCGATCAACCCAACGCTAACCAAGACATTGGCTACGTCGTACAGTCGGCGAATTTTGGCTGTTGTGACGAGACATCCATTAATCTAGCAGCAATATAAATGAACAACAGTGACGCAACGTACTTTTCAAAAGACGATCCTCTACATTTTCGCTGTCTTCCATTTGAATGAGCTGCTTGGCAGCTTGATCCAGCGGGATTATGCAGTCCTCCTACGGATACAAATGTAATAAGTGTTAGCCACGATCAGTGTGAAAGTCTACTTGAAATGACGTACCTTTTCCAAGAAGAGCTGGACAAACATTTGACTCAACTTTGATAGTGATTTGCCTCTCCGTCTGTCACCTGTACACGACAATAATGTGTCATGAGCTCCTTGTTTGATCCAAAACCTTTACGATCCAACTTACTTCTAAAAGGTGGACACTCTGTTTTACTCGAACCAGTTGGTAACGATTGTTGTACTTCAGCATATCGTTGCTTTACAACCAATATATCCAGGTGCATATTCAGTAAAACACATGTGACAGAAACGCTATAGATAAACACTACCGACCTACCTTCATCTCGTTAACGGATGTTGGAAGTGCTACTAATCCGTGCCAATTGTACAGGTTCTTACTCTTTCGACTCACAAGGTGAATACTCTCTAGAATATTTACAATATCATAGATCCGCCTTCTCTCAACCCCCAGCTCTGTAGCTGCTCGATCAAGACAGATTTCTGAGATTTTGTTATCGCAGTGCAGCTTGAGAAAACTACATACAAAAGCAACAGCAACAATCACCATCTCTCAGTATCCCTCTCTGTACTGTTCTATCTCTCCTTCACGTACTTTTCACAAAGCAGTCCAAGCGACTTTTCCTTCCGATTGTACTCTCGAAAAGGAAAGAACGTGACTTTGTTCCCATCCATTCTCAAGTCCTCGTTCTTGGCGCTTCTCTCGCCCTCTTTCAACATCTTTGAACCTTGATCGGCATCGATTTTGACTGGAATATGTCCCATTCCCGCTGTGTCCGCGTCCATCCACGCTGTTTTAATCTGTCTCTTCGCTGACGTCCCCACCTTTTTCGGAGCTCTACGTACGTATCTCGACTTTGCTTTAGGCTTAAAAGCTGCACACATTTTATTCTCTTGGTTGGTATTGCCTGTAAGTAGATGCATCATAGCAGCTGCAGCTTCTGTACGATTGGGACTCGGTTGGATACTGAAAGTTCCGACGATGGGGACGCTGCCAGGTGTGAGTGGTGGCAGCTTTTGGGCTTTGCAATGGATCGGACTCATCGTGTCCTGGGCTGCCATTGTGAAATATCGACAGTGACGAACTGAACAATGGACATGTCCAGGGAGATTCAAAGCAAGTGTCATTGACGCGCCAAAGCCGCTGATTGGTGGAATCAAAAACAAATTTCAAAAATGTGACCGCGGGAAAGTTTAGCTCCTCCCGCCAAAAAGAGACACGACAAGCAGAAAAATGTTGTCCGAAGGCGGCGACTTCGTCTTTTACTACTATAAAAGACTATTTATCAGTAATATTATCATGACTGTACTACACATATATTTAATGTGGACACGGTAGCTATAATATAATTATGCTCACTCATACTGCTGAAAAAAATAATACAAATTGTTTAGACAACCAATAGAAAAGAATCAAGTATACGCCATGGCAGCACGACGAGACGAGTACTTGCAGGACCAGGAGCTATTTGTGACTCTAGCAGAAGATTCCAAGTCTGTTCTATTTGAACTCGGATCGCTTCTTAATCAACACTATCGGGACCGCAATCCAGCACATGAGACACAGCAAGTTCTTCGACGCAAGAACGAGACAATCAAGCGTTTGAATCAGTTTATTACAAGACAGCAGAGATCGCGTGAATGGGGAGAAAGGTTCGACCAAGAAACGTATGAAAACCAACAATCGATTATTGAAAGACTCAAGAAACAGCTGCAAGATCAAAAAGCAGTATTTGACCGTGAACGAACGCGTTTACAGGAGCAGCAAGCGGTCCGTTCAAGTGCTCAGGGAGAATTGGGCTCGTCACTTAGGAGGGTGTTACCACAATTGCGGGAATTGCTCGAGGCTTATGACCGAGAGCAAGGACAATTTGTTCACTACACTCATGCTGGGACAACAAGTGCTGTCAAATCCTCTAATGAAGAATTAAGTCGGCGTTTGAAAGAGATGGAGACTGACTTTGATGCAGAACGAGAGAATCTTATGGAAGAAGTAGATGACGCACTCGCTACTCAACGGGAGATCATCCAACAGAATTGGGTCGACAGAGAAGCAGCGCTTACGTGCCCAATTTCGTTGGATTTGTTTGAGGATCCGGTCATTACTACATGTTGTGGAAAGACCTTCTCATCCGATGCGTTAAAACGAGCACTGGGGCAGAATCACCAATGCCCAGTTTGTCGCTCGTACACAATTACGGTTTGTGAAAACCGGGACATTGCAAATTTGGTGGAGCTCCACAGCACGGAGCTGCTGGATTTGCCAGAATATACTGTAACGAGCTCCACGACAGGAAGGTTAGCGGTGGAAGAAGGATCCGATCGTGACCGTGAATTGATGACGTCAGCCCGACCAAATGACAGCGTCCACGCTAGGGCGGATACTCCTCATCGGCAATCTTCAAGGACGACGACTCACTCGGGCTCAAGTAGCTTGTCCACACCAACTGTCTCATCTCAAGCACCTCAACGCATGGTTTCGAGAAATGTCTCGGCGTCAACCTCTACAGCCAACACTACGCTATCGAGGGTTGCGCAAATTTCCTTGATACAAAGAGCGATTAACGCTCTACCGTCGACCTCGGCAAACACGGCTCATGGTATAGGTGTTGGTGGCAATTCCGCCCAAGGCTCGAGAGCGACTACATCTCCTGCGTTAAGTTCTCCAATTGTAACCATTGGTCCCCTCCTACAATTCTTAGGCGGAGCGACGAACAACTCATTGTTATCTCAGCCGTACGACCGATACAATGACTGGGACTCGGACTACTAGAAACTAGCAGGACATTTAGGAATGTTACTATGCAAATCTTGACACTTCAAAGTACAGGTAGAGTTGCGGACTAACAGATATAATTTTACTACAGTGTACAGACAAAACAATATGGAAGGAAGAACAAAACATTGTGAAAACTGGTACTAAAAACATTTACACTCTACGTCTCCAACATGGAAAGTAGATGCGGACTAGCGGAAGCGATATTGGTCCTTTTTATATATTTGGTGTCGGATCAAATTGGAGGTATAGGTGCCCTCAATATACTTATAGTTTTTGGACATTTGCTGCGCTTGTGCCATCTTGCTTACTTGCTTTGGCGAATCCTGGCCCTTTCTGGCTGTTTTTTTCAATGTGAAATGATTGTCAACTCAAGAATTTTATATTAGCAGAAGTGCCTGACACTATACTCTTTGCATTTTGTGTGACCGAGTAACCGAGCTAGCACTGACCATTGAAGTGATGGACAAGTTCTGACTGCCTTCCATCAAATAATGTGTGTCAAATTAAAAGTGATGGGTGATGGATTTAATTTTATTTCCTGACTTTAATTTTTGATTTCGTTTTGAAAGGGTGGTGGAGTCAGATGTGTAGCGGAGCTACATAGCTCTTTAGTCAGAGAAGACTTTGAAGGCTAAATGCCTGTTAGTTCTATAGAACAAATAAAGTTACGGCTTAAAGCCACTTAGTTCTAAGGAACTAATCAAACGACTACGAAGTCTACCCGTTCTACGGAACTGGGAGGACCTTAGTCTACAAGCAATAAGCTTAAGGGTTCTGACAAGCAGAGTGCAAGAACAAGCTAACAGCTTAAAGGTTCGAGGAACCAACTCACGAAGTGCACAAGAGAAACAAGCCAATACCGGCTTTATCTCTACGACTCAAAATGAGTACTGATTTTATTTATGCATTAAGATTTAGTCTACTCTAAGTACCCTACCCTGCAATTATAATAATTATAATATGCCATTGCTTGTATCTGGATATGGAATCATTCAATCATCAGTGTATGTTGTAATTAGTACTACTGTATCAATTATGAAATTGATACCGATAGTATAAATTATTACTGATACCTTATAATATCACTCATCTATAATACCCCTTTTTAATAAGGATCGGTATTAAACATACATTACATGCAATATAGAGCTTCAAACGTACTGCACTTCGGTAGGATGTTACAACCGTCTTGTATCCCCATAACACTCTCCCCCACCAGACTGACGCTCCCATAGAATGTCATTCGACACCTTTTTCCTTTGCGGGTAGTGCTTTAGCGAACGTTAGACCTCACGGTTGTTCACGTCTTGCGCTACTAGCTCCTCAGCGTACAGCTGACTCCCTTTGAGGGAACGAAGTTGGACATAAATACCCGAAGCCCCTGAGTCAATTAAAATTCACCATGGCTTTTCAAAACCTCTAATGGTTAACGACAAAACCAACAAGCCTGTTTGGTATTCCTGCTTCATGGAAGCATCCACAGAACCACCTGGAGCTAATCCATGCTTACCTTTACCTCCTAAAGGTTCAACAGAACGTAGTTATTTCCCAGTAGGGCGCCCCGCACCTACTGGAAGATGACGTTTCCCCCTGCCGTGCTTACCTTTGGATAAGATAAGGGTTACGGCTCTGACGATTTCTGACGTTGCTTTCGCAACGGACAGCTAGGGCGGAGGTGCCTTGTGCTTCCGCACATGTAACATCTAGGATGTTACTTTGCTGCTCTGCGGCTTGAAGCTTAGCTTTCCTCAGCATGGCTGAGCGTCATGAGTTCGGACCTGTAAGATGCATTTTGATTGTACCATGGTAGAACATAGCTAACAGATTTGAGCGTTAAACTCTATGTTCACGGCTTCTATAAAAGTCGAAGGCTCGACACGAAATAATTATGTCCTAAAGAACGAAGTCCTTCCATGAAAATGGTTAACCTGGACTTCCTCTTCCAGAGAGGCCTGCTGCATAGCAGCAATTGTGGAGAAGTGCCAGAGAAATGGGGGGCCCTTCGTAGTTTTTATAATAACTGGCGTGAAAGATCTCGGTCACTCTCTTGAATGAGTGACAGGGAGTGACCAGGGCCCCGAACTGGTCCAAGGTCCCGAGTTCGGAGAAGGTACTAGGATGTCCTACACTACAGACCAAAGGACCAGTGCTGCTAGGGCAGCTTAGGTTGACTCCAGGTGACAGGTGGACCCCAGGCGACAGGTGGACCCGTGTGACAGGTGGACCCCAGACAACAGGTGGACCCGAGACAACAGGTGGATCCTAGGTGCCAGGTGGACCCCAGGTGAAAGGTGGACCCCAGACAACAGGTGGACCCCAGACAACAGGTGGACCCCAGGTGATGCCCATGTGACAGGTGGACCCCAGGTGAAAGGTGGACCCCCGACAACAGGTGGACCGTAGGTGACAGGTGGACCCCAAGTTATAGAAGGTACAAGGCTTCCTTAAAGTGCAGATCCGGTACAAGTCCCATGCCCTAAAAGAGCCAGTGGTTCTTCCACAAGTTGACACGTGGTACCATCCAGAGCGAAGGGTTAGGGTTTGGCAAGAAAAGCATACAGAGAATAAGATAAATAAACACTCGAATTTGCATTACACGTGGCAGCTTTAAGCGCCCCTTCTAAGCTTCTCCGTCGCTTCACCTCTTCCGGGCGGGATACCCTTTGGCCCCCCGACGTCAGCAGGTGTTAGACGGCTCAAGCTACGCAAGTTGAACCTCAGGATAGTTGGCCTGAGGTGTCAAGTAAGTGTCAAGACTCTACGACACGCTACAGGAAGCGGTTTCCTTACGGGGAAGAACACAAAGGGGTCCAAGGACCAAGAACAGTCAGCCACCAAAGGGGTACCTAGTACCAAGTGAATCGCTTTCGACTAAGTCGATTGAGACCAAGAAACCCGGTCCCAAGTGAAGTATATCCACTCGGGGACCACCAAGTCCAAGTCTTATACAAAGACCAAGTCTTTAAGTCTTCTGCGTCAACCGAGGAGCAAGACCAGCCAAGCCGACGGGTACACAAGGTGAGACCCAAGGTTAACACGACACGGTATCGGGGTACCCCCTCCGTAAGTCGGCAATCCGGCGCTGTGTGTGTTTGTGGATCTCCTACGTTGTTTGAGAATCCACTTCACCACAATGGTGCGCGTTCCCGGATCTTCGGGAGACGCGAGATTTCACCGTGAGTCCCACGAAGAAAAAAAGACAACGGTCAAGATAGACCAAAGAACAACCAAGAAACTGTAAACCGGATCGCCAGTGATCAAAAAGGAAGAAGGATCGGAGGACCTGCAGAGCCCGGGGAGGAGCTCTTCTATTGAGGTCAAGGTAAAATATGAAGAAAAACCACAAAATCCTCCCCCTTATGTATTCTTTGAAGAAAACAACATGGGCCATATTAAATATTATGGTCCAGGGGTCCCAAGTTTGACAGCGAAAGCTAAAATACAAGGGGCCCCGAAACAAGTCTCCCAACCTACCACTTAAGAGCCAAAGGTGCCCAAGAACAAGCAAAAGAAGCATACCAAGTTGAAGGCACCGAGAGGCGGAGACACGACGGACGAGTCGGGAGAGAGCCAAGGCGTGGCTAGTAAGGACTGGACAGAAGAAGATTTGGAAGAAGCCTACCATCGGAATAAATTGAAGAAGTTTCTTCGAAAGGACCCGGTGATGAAGACGCTCAAGGTCAAGCTTCTGGACCAGGTCCACGGTCCGATAACGGCTCTTCCCACCACGACCACAGACCTGAAGGTCCTCAAGGCCGTAATGAATCTGCTACATGAAGCTGGGATGGATGCTGGGAACTTCACCGCTGAGACCCTCTTCGATTTCGGGTTCGAGACCTTGAAGAAGACCTTAGTGACCCTGCATGGTCACCTCAAGACGTTAGTGGGGGAGTTCCCCCCAAAGGAAGTAACCCGTCAAGATGAAGGAGTAGTGGATCCTGGTGTGGGCTCTCCTGCTGGGTCACTCGATGAATCGTCACCAAGGTCTCAATACGAATCAGCCACCTCATTTATGATTTCGGCCCTGATGGATACGATGGATCGAATGCAATTGGGTCCAGCTGGTGCAGCGTTGTTAGAAGCACGAATTCGTGAAGCTGGCCATATGGACACAGAAACCCCATGGGTCCAGCGCCAAGCACAGGGTGAGAAGGAAGCCCGGTGCAAAGTGGAGCCAAGGTTGATAGGGACAAAAACGGATCAGGAAACAAAGACCGAGTCAGTTTCCCCTAGCGCACTCCAGTAGTACTTTGATTAGGCGATGACCAAGTTCCTTGAAGAGCAAGGCTCCACAAAAGTTGCAGTGGACCACGAAGGGTCAAGGACCAGTTCACCCCAGGTCCTCCCAGCGAATTGAGCGCCTAGGACCACTAGGCGATATCCCTGATGTGGACATGGAGTCTGTGGGGTCAACCCATGATGAATACGACCCAGATGACTTGACGTTCCCGATGACCTCAGTGCGAGCGACTGTGGCCGCGGCTACGACAGGAGGACCCTCTACTGTTGTTCCACACATTAGGGTATCGTCCTCGTCGGATCTGAAGGAATTTAGCGGAAGGGACCACGATGAAGATCGTGCCAGAAGCTGGAGCACTAAGGTAAAGACGGCTTTCCTCCGAGACCAGGCACCAGACAGCGAGAAGTGTCTCATTTTTGGGTCCCTGCTCAAAGGTCCAGCTCAGAATTGGTATCGACAGCTAGGTCGAACGGTACGCGTCGACTGGAAACTGCTTCTGCGAGAGTTCCAAGCACAATTTTGAGGCTTGGGGGTGTCGGTGGCCCGTCAATATTATCACGCCAGAAAGAGAACCGACGAGGCACCCTTAAAATATCTGTACCGTTTGAACGTGGCGGGGCTCAGGGCCAAGCTAGATATTAAGGGCGGACCCCCCAGTGTAAAGCGTGAACACGTGGACCATTACGTGGAAACCTTGGATGATCGAGAGTTAGCGGATCAGCTTACATTGCTCAGACCCTCTGATGCAGACGACCTGGAGGAAGTCCTGCTGGCTCGTCAGAGAGCTAATACGCGTCAAGGAAGGGTCTTGTTCGGTTCCAGAAAGTTTCGCTAGAAGGCCCCAACCCCTCCAGACCACACCAAGAGTCAGCTGAGAAGACCCGTCTAAGTCATCCGAGCCTCTTCTGAAAGTGAAAATGACCAAGAGTCCATCTCCAGTGGGTCTGAGGGAGAAGGTGACCTCAGAAGAATTTATGCGGCGGCGAGTAAACCTTACACTGGTAGGGCGAGGAACGCAGATGACCCCAAGACGATCAGGACCCAGACCGAGGTCGACGCATGGCAGAGGGAACTGGACAAACGGTGGTCCCAGGGTTACCCGTGGCAAAGTGTACCCATTGTGGATCTAAGAAGCATGGGGATCTGGACTGTTGGAAGCGACTGTTGCTGTGGAAAGAAGGGTCACCCAGCCGACCACTGCCTGTTTGTGTGTCGCGGTTGTGGCAAGGTTCATGACGTCGGCAAGTGCCCGATGAAAGAGCTCAACAATATGATTCGCCAGTGGTACAACCCGACCAAACACGCGGGGCAGCTGCCCGAGGAGGCGGAGAAGATGTTAAATTAGAACGCTCGCCAGGTTTGAATCTGGTACGAGCCGAGCGTTCTAATTGGTGCATTTATGCATTTGTGGAGAAACACTCCGTGGAGAAGGTCAATAAGATGGATGAATTGATTGAAAATACATCGGGCTTTTGCATTAATTATGTTGCTTCTGTGGCCAATGCATGTATAACTCATGTTTATTCCCAAGGAGAGACTATGATGACATTGGATTTATTGCCGGGATAATCAAGAGGATACTGGAAACACCATGCTCCAGGAAAGTGGTTTAAGCAAGCCAAGGCATCTGGGAAAGTTAACAATATTCGTGCGAAGCTACTGTTTGATTCTGGTGCCGAGATATCTATTTTGGATATCGCCTTTGCTCGTAAGGCAGGCTGCCAGATTAACACAAGCAAAAAACAAGAGTGCGTGGGCATTGGAGAAGCAGTTTAAACCACGGAAGGGCGAACGAAGATCAAGATAACGCTGAATGGTGTACTAGTATACTTCTTCAATGTGTGGGTCGGTCCATGGCCGGCCAGGATGTACTACTAGGAATAAACTTTATGGTGCCAGATGGAATTCGTTTGGACATGGCGGACGGAACTATTTGCTTGCCAGGCGAGGTTCGAATCCAGCTGACAGGTCACAAGACCTTATATAGTGGCCATATTTCTGAGGTAAAATTGGGCCAGTTAGTGAATTTACCGGCGACAAGATATGTCGAGGTTCCGCTGAAGAGGTTACGTCGGACCAGCGGAAATTATGGATGACCCGGGGAGACAGATGGGTGACTACGATGATACAAGGACATGGACATAGCCAATTCTTGAAGTCACCAATGTGAGTGACAAGGACCTGATCCTACACGAGGATACCAAGCTGGGCATCTGGCTGGCTAAGGACCGGGTTCCCCGGTCTCAAGGATTCGTGTCAGCTGGTAATAGGAGGTATGCTGAATGGAAAAATCTAGCCTACCAAGCAACCAACGACGAGGACGATGCAGAATCCACTCAAGAAGCAGTATACCAAGGTCCGATGGTCGAGAAACCCCAGTACACGACTCCACAAAAGATGTTGCTACGGACGGGGACCCAAGTGCCAGTGGTTAACGCGGTGCACGATTCTGTTATGAGGAACCCTGAGTCATTACCATCAGATCAGGAGTCTGGAGGGGAGGCCCTCGATGGAGGTCAAATAGCTAGAGCTAGCATGGGCAAGGAAGTCTCATTTTAGGATATGACCGATATGGAGAGGTTCCACCTGGAGGAGGGTCCACAGGTCCACTCAGAGGTGGGTCCACAGGTCCACCTAGAGGGGGATCCACAGGTATACCCAGAGGTGGGTCCACAGGTATACCCAGAGGTGGGTCCACAGGTCCACCCAGAGGGGGGTCCACAGGTCCACCCAGAGGGGGGTCCACAGGTCCACCCAGAGGAGGGTCCACCGGTCCACCCAGAAGGGGGTCCACAGATCATCAAGGCTGAAGTAGATACTTCCGATGACCAAGTCTGTGTTCACGCGAGTGGAGATTTATGTGCCGAGGATATCGACAAAAATTGGTCTGTTATCCCTGAGGTCACCCCATCTACAAACGAAGTTATGTTGGAAGACATATAGATCCCAGATCCCGGTGATTTCCCAAAGGAGGAGGTAGACCGCCTCCGTCAGATAATGTAAAGAAAACGACATTTGCTGATGGGAAAAGGTAACGTATTACCCCCGGCGGCTCGAAGAGCAGTGTGCGACATTGATGTTGGGAACGCACGGCCAATCGCCCAACGGGTACGGAAGGTGGCCCCTCAATTTAGGGAGAAGCTGGCAGACCTGATAAAAGGCCTCTTGTCATCCAAGATAATCCAGCATTCCACCTCCCCATGGGCCAGTCCAGTTGTAATTATTGTTAAGAAGAATGGGGTGGATATAAGGCTGTGCATTGACTACCGGATGGTGAATGACTTAACGCGGCTTATGGTGTACCCTATGCCTCTCGTGAATGAGTTGCTGAAAGATCTAGACAAGGCCCTGTGGTACTGCTTACTGGATATGGCTAGCGGTTTTTGGTTGGTCAGCATGACTGAACGAGCTTGTTTAATCTCGGCGTTTGTAACCCCGCTCGGATTGGTTGAGTGGAGACGAATGCCGTTTGGACTGAAGAATGCACCGCAGATCTATCAGAGATTGTTGGATAACGCTTTATATGGATTACTAACGATTTCCTCGAAGCCCAACGCTGAGAAACAGGTTGAACTGTTCGAAATTGGTCAACCTGTAGCGGACCACGAGGAGTCCATATTAGGACGCCGGTCTTATATCGATGATATTTTGGTAACCTCTGGATCATGGGATGACCTATGCTTAAAAGTGGGTAGACTATTGGAGGTTTGTGATAAGTGTAATTTATCGATCAGCGCGGTCAAAAGTTCATGGCGATGTAAAAAAGTTAATTATCTTGGGCATCGAGTATCCGCGGAGGGGTTGGAGGCCCACCCTAAGGATCTTCAGTCATTGGTGGACTTACCGCTGCCCACCACCCTAAAAGCCATGCAGTCATTTCTTGGAAGTCTCAATTACTATAGCCGGTTTATAGAAGACTACGCGATTTATGCGTCCATATTGTACGATCTAAAAGAATTGGATTATCACGTATTACGACGCCGGATGAGTGGGACTGAGGACACCCAGAGGAGTGACCAGGAGGAAGACCGATGGTCTCGGGTGCAGGTGGCCTTTGCGATATTGAAGAATAAGATCGCCACCGCCCCAATCCTCCGCCATTTTGATCCTGGACGAGGACCAGTCATCATCGTTTATGCCAGTGAGTGGGCCATCTCGGCATCCCTGGTGCAGAAGTATGAGGAGGTGTATATACCGGTAACTTTCACGAGTCGGACTTTGAAGCCAAACGAGATCAACTATGGGCTGGTGGACAAGGAAGTTGGCGCTATTGCGGATACTAGACCTTTGTTACACGTCGCTGGTCACCGGGATTGGGCTGCGCTCCTGTCCCAATGGACGTTAGAAGTGGTCAAGTGTAAGCGCGGCGAAGATGAAATACTCGGGACATTAGCGGCAAGCATTACGCCTCGCGAAAATGTGGACTCTATTCTATCTTCAATTGCCCCCAAGAAACACCCGCGCCAAGCTATCACGGTGGTTTCTCCTACAGTCAAATTCGAGGAGGTCTTGTACGTGGTCAGTTTCGATGGGTCTGCACGATTTAAACGTGGAGGCGGAGCCTGCAGTGCTATCGTATGGAAACTCCCAGGGTGGACCGTGATTGCAGCAGCATCAATATATTTAACGGAGGCAACGGTAAACGAAGCAGAGTATGAAGGCCTATTGTTATGTTTTAGCCTACTGGAGAAATTGGATCGTAGATGTCTGGTGGTGTGCGGTGATCACAATCTGGGCATCCGTCAGATGCGAGGGGAAATTAAATGCAAGGCACCAGGTCTCACGGTACGAAGGTTGAAAGCCCTGAACCTGCTTATTTCCTGGCCAGTTCATGAGTTTCTACACATGAAGCGTGAATGGAACCAGAGTGCAGACCGTCTCGCTAACGCGGCCCTGCAACAGCAACAAGGTGTCGAAATAATACCTGAGTAAGAGTGGAAAGACCTCGAAGAGATTAATCGTTTGCCTGAACTCTTGGTACCCAAGTATCCCAGCCCAGCAATGCGAATTACGGCTGTCACGAGGTCTCGGGTCCGGTCCAGGATGCCGACAGAGGTTGTGCAAGAAGAGGTGGTGCAACGGATACGAATTGAGTGAATTTCGGCTGCCCAAGACGAAGAAATGTGGATACGCGATTTGAAGCTCTACTTACGGGGTGAGTGGATCAGTTTACCCTCAGAAGTGGCGTTGGCATGCGTCAAGATCGAGACGGATTACGCTTTGGATGATGACGGACTTCTGTTGTATTGCCCGGGTCTGGGGACAGCTGAAGAGGATCGCGATAGGTGGATCCGGCTAGTGATACCCGAAAGCCTACAACAGGATTTTCTACACCATTACCACAAGAGTCTAGAAGGGGGACACCAAGGAATCGGCCGCACGTACCAGCAGATACGAAGACATTTTCATTGGAGAGGGCTGTTTCGAAGCGTACAACGCTTCGTCGGTACTTGTGTCGACTGTGAGACCGGAATAGGTGGACCCGCCTTACGAGGGAAGACCCCAGGAAATGTTCGGGCCACCTACCCATTTCAGGTCATCGCGATGGATCATATCCCATCGGTGCCCAAGTGTTCAAGGGAAAGACGGAGCTGTTGATATGGGTGGAACTGTTTACTGGTTATGTAATTACTAAGGCCAGCTCGTCGAGGTCGGCTCAAACCGTGGCAGAAGGGTACGAAGAATGTGTATTTTGAAAGCTTGGGGCCAGTGAGGCGATCCGACACGACATGGAACCAAGTTTGATGTCAGATTTCTTTCGCGCTTTCAACCGCATGATTGGGCAAAAGCAGCGGGCCACCATGGCCTACCGGACGCAGGCCAATGGAACTGCGGAAAGGATGGTGCATACGATCATCCGATCTATCAAGATGTATGTGTCGGAGGTGTACCAGAAAGATTGGGATGCATATGCGGAACGGCTCACTTTTGCGCTAAACACGACACATGTAACGGGGCTAGAACGTACCGTCACTAGCTTACACGTGCGCTTGAGGAAGACTCAAGCCCAAGTATTAGGTATTAAGTAAATTTAACTCTGATTTTTATTTTGGTTTTAATTCGTACTAATTACGAAGATTTTAGTCGTAATAAATACGACAGTGTTCCCGCCTTTCGGGAACCACACAATTTCAGGTTGGTTTATCATTGGTCCATATTGGGGACTTTAGGCCCAATAATAAACCAATAATAAATTACCACGCTGTGCCCGCTATTCGGGCCCAGCACCTGCCTACATATGTAATTGTTTATTTGTGTTAATGCTATATGTGTAATGTAGCCCATTACATCACCCCCTTCTCATGACAGCACTCACCAACCTTGAGTGCTCAACTGTCGAAAACCCTTCGCCCACAAACGAACAAGCAATGTCCGGAGACCCAGAACCCAATCCAGCAGGACGCCCAAGATACATCAGCGGGAATGCATCAACCAGCATCATGGCGCGGCAGCTCATACCTTGGTCGCTGTACGACTTGTCCGGAGCTCACGCTCCGGACTCATTGGACATGATGCGGGAATACTTCCGCCGATTTCGAAAACTGCGCGGGAAAGGTCTTGATGGAATCGAGCATGAAGCTCTACAACGTTCTTGGTGCGCCTTCATCCAACGTTGGAATCGGATGCTCGAGGATGGTAGCAGCTTCCAGTTATGGCTCGCCAATCGAGAGGAACTTCGCGCCGATCACTCCATCGGCGCGCTACGCGAAAGAGTGTGTGAGGAAGCTTGGAATGAGGACCGTCTCTGCTTCGTTTATGTCAATGAAGGATGCCAATCTTGTGACTCGACTCCACGCCCAACTCATGACGAATGGCGACGACACATCGCTGAGTGTCCACTCAGCGATCGCGAACGAAGTTGGATTGCAAAGTATGAGCGAAGTCTGAGCGAACGGAGAAGCGCAGTTATTCGTGGTGCGCCTCGCTGGCAGCACCACTCGCGACAGCGGAGTCAATCTCCGCGGGATCATCAGCGCAGGGCAGCGACACGTTCGCTTGTCCGTCCTGCTTCGCGATTCTCGCCTCGCAATCGTGATATGTATTCACCGCGACGTTCTCGTTCACGGCGTCGTTCTCATTCGCGACATCGTTCTCGTTCTGGTCATCGTTCCCGTTTCCGACAACGTGAATCTCCTTACCGCTCTCGTTTGTCACGAGAGCGTTCGCGTGCTCGCCCGCCTTGGAATAGTCCGACTTCGTGGCTTCATACGACAGAACCACATCTGGAACGTCACGAAGGAGCGAGGAACGTGGTTCCCATGTATCCTGCTCGGGAGGGAATCCAAGCCAACGTACTCGGTACCTACGCACGGATGGAACCGCACGCTTCTCATGAGCCGATTGCAGTAATGGTTGTGGAGGGTCCTCGTGACCCACAATGCGGTCTACAATCCAGCGCACCTGTCCCTCCGCATCAACAAGCGGAGGAGGGCCCTCGCGGTGGTAGAGCTGGCGTCCTGGTTGCTCAGGACGATGTTGATCAGGCCGTGAATATAGCTGCCGATGCTCGGCTGGAGGCTGAGGCTGCCAGTGAACGTGCTGCCCAGGCGGAGAAGACTTCGAGTGAGACCCGGCAGTCGAACCGTGAACTGCTCGAGCGGATAAGGATTCTGGAGCGCCAGATGCTTGGTCAGGTTCAGACGGGATCGAGACCCCGCCCCATGTCATCGGCGCGTCGAGCGCGACGGGAAGGCCGTTCGACTTACGAACCCCTGAAGCCGGCGTCGGAGCCAAACCGTGAAGCGTAGCCGGACGATATTCCTTCAGCCGCCCGACATAGAATGTCGGGTGGAGTCGCAGTGAAGAGGGGACGTCGAGTGTATATGCGTCGCCAATTGCCTTCAGAACCTTGAATGGACCGATGAAGCGTGGCGCGAGTTTACTCGCGCCCAGATTAGTGACCGCAGAATCCCTTAAACCTTCCGTCGATAATAATACACGGTCACCTTTCTCAAACTTGCTCATGTTCTTTCTTCCATTTTTGTCAGCGTTCTCCTTCTGTTGGTCTACAGCAGTTTGTAGTGCGTCGCGCACAAACCTGGTGATGGCTTGACGTTGGAGTATAAATTCCGACACGGCCATGTCATCAATTGGTCGCGCCGACTCAATCGGCGCGTAGTTGGCAGTAGGGGAACGCTTACCCGAAGACGGGTCAATCAATGTCTGCGCAGTCCATCGAGCTAATGGGGACGCCACTTCTGATGGCGTCAAAATGGCCGTCTTTGCCTTGGATCGGGTTACTGCATTCGCGCTCAATATACCGTGAGCTGCACTCGATCCTTGTTTATCACCTTTATCCCCCCCAGAGTGGAGCCACTAGGTGTTGTGGGTCGCCCCACGGCCAGGACAGTAGGAACACGAGGGTGACGAGCCGAATTTACAAAAAATGGCGTCAACCCTGTTGACGCGTGTACGGCGTTGTTGAGTGCGAACTCAGCGAGTGGTAAAAATGCACTCAAACTTGTAAATGACGTAGCATAACTCCGTAGAACATCTTCGAGGACTCGGTTTGCGCGCTCGGTCTGCCCATCCGTTTCCAGATGGGCTGCCGTCGACATCAGCAGTTTTGTCCCGAGGAGCTCGAAAAGTGATGTCCAAAATGCGGACGTAAATCGCGGATCACGGTCCGAAACAATGTTTTCTGGAAGGCCATGATGACGGAACACCGCGTCGATGAAGTGCGCCGCGGTCTCTGCCGCGGTGACCTTAGCGTGAACAGGCACGAGATGTGTCATCTTGCTGAATCTGTCAACAAAGACCAAGATGCCCGTTCGAGCTTGGCTATCGGGCGCAAGCCCGAAGATAAAGTCCATCGAAACTGATCTCCAGGCCTCTGCTGCAATTGGCAACGATCGCAAGGGAGCCTGTGACGATGGAGATGGCTTCACACGCTGGCATATTTCGCACGTTCGGATCCAGTTTCGTACCCACTTATACATGTGGGGCCAGAAGAAGTCTCGAGACACAGCCGCGAAAGTCTTTTCGCGGCCTAAATGGCCACCAGCAGGAGCATCGTGATACTCGTGAATGATTCTTGCACGCAAATCCATGTCATTGGCAATCACCGTGCGAGGAGAATCGAATTGGTCGATGCTATACAGAAGCAAATCGCCATCTAAACTGTATCGATGAATACGGTCGCGCTTGGTACGGGATAATGCTCCCAGTGCAGCATCGCTGGGAGCGCGCAGATACTCGATAATGTCTGCATAATTTGAGTCACCCTTGTACGCTGCGACGATCTCATCAAATAAACACGGCTCGGGTGTAACCCGAGTTAAGTTCAGCGATACACACATTGCACATCGGTCATCATCGTCCTCGTCATCAGTAGCCTGGCGACTCAGAGCAGTCCGAGGATCGTAGTCGGGACGTCGTGACAAGGCGTCAGCGAGAATATTGGTCTTGCCTGGCTTGTAATGCACGACGAAGTTGTACTCAGAGAAGAATGAGAGCCATCGTGCCATCCGTTGGGACAGCTTGGGGCTCTTCGTCGCTGTGCGCAGCGATGCATGATCGGTGTACAAAGCAAACGTACGTTCACCAAGGAGATGCACGCGAAACTTGATGAGTGCATAGCGCATCGCTAATAACTCCTTGTCGTAAACCGGATAGTTCTTCTCAGCTAGCTTCATCTGTCGCGACTGGTAACTCACGACTCGTTCACGGCCCTCATCATTAAATTGCATGAGGGCACAACCGATTGCAAATTTACTGGCGTCGCACACCACGTGGAACGGCTTGGAGTCGTCTGGTAGGACCAGGACTGGCGCTGACGCTAGGCTCTTCTTTACTGCTTCGAAGGCTGCTTGGTGCTCGGGACGCCACAACCACGTGACGTCTTTCTTCAAGAGTGACGACAAAGGCTGGATAGAACCAGCATAATCCTTTGTATACTTGTGCAAATAATTAGCCAAGCCGAGCCACTGGCGCAACTCCGTAGGGTTCTTGGGCGTGGGCCAAGAACAGATGGACGACACCTTCTCTGGATCAGCTCGAACTCCCGATTTACTCACATAGCAACCTAACACCGGAATCTCCGGTGCACAAAAGACACACTTCTTGAGATTCGCGTACAACTTGTTGTCCCGCATAACTTGAAACACTTGCTTCAGGTGTTGAAGGTGAACTTGGACATCGTTGAGGTTGCCCTCGGCGCGACTATGGACGAAGATATCGTCAAAATAACTTGGGGCAAAGTTCCGAAGAGGTCTCAACACTTGAGACACCATGCGGTTGAAAGTGGCCGGAGCGTTCTTCAACCCTTGTGGCATTACCAGCCACTCCCATAACATGCCACTCGGGGTGCTCACCGCGGTGAGTGGGATATCGCTCGGGCGCATCAAAATCTGGTAAAAGCCATCGGTCAAGTCGATGGCACTGAAGATGACACTACCTGACATGGAATTCAGCACCATGTCCTTCCTGGGAATTGGCGTTTGCGCAGGAATAGTGGCATCATTCATCTTATTGAACGCATGCACTATCCGCCAGCCTCCCGTAGCCTTCTTCACGCAGAAGGTTGGACTCGAATGCGGTGAGATACTCTCCCGCACATGACCCGCTTTGCGGCGGCCTTCAAAGAATGCGTCAATAGCTTGGACTTGATCTCGAGTCAATGGCCACTGCCGTGTCACACAATACTTCGACCCTGGCAAGAGATCAATCTCGTGCCGAACACCGCGGTCCGCAGGAAGTTCAGCCGGGATCTTGTCCGGTAACACGTCTGCATACTCACGAGCAATGTCGTAGACGGGGTTACCAGACTCTCGCAGGGCCTCCCATGACTGTGATGCAAACCTTTCTTCACGCGCAGACTTCGGCTCAGCGCTTCGAGGACGCGCCATATGCTTCTTCGTTTTCCACGGTAACCACCTCGTTGGTGATTAGACACACTTGTTCCACAGTGCCTCCCTTAAGGTCACGTAGGAAATGCTTCCAGGAAAGCCCTGGAAGACTTGTAATGGAAGACGCATTACGAGGAGGACTCTCGACCTCGATATATTGGCGCCTTTGTGGACTCCCTTCCACGTACACGATAGCGTGGATACATTCCAACGCTAAATTCTCGGTGCTGTTGTCCCCATCGTGCTTCGAGTCACTACTCGAAGCTGGCGAACCGCAGTCAGGTGATAAATCATCACCCCTCTCTAGGCACTGGATGTCGTCATCCAAGATGCCGGAAACACTGGACGGGAGTACCCCAAACTCGACCGTCGACACTTGATGCGGGAGCTCCTGCTCGGCCGCCGTAAACCCGCGTGGGAGCCCCTGCTCAACCACAGTATGCCCATGTGGGAACCTCGGTTCGACCACAGTGGGTGATGATGGAAACCCCGGTTCGACCATCATGCTCTCGCGTGGGGACTCCTGTCCGTCCACGTTGTACTCGTGTGGGAGCCCCTGCTCGACCACAATATGCCCATGTGGGAACCTCGGTTCGACCACAGTGGGTGATGATGGGAACCCCGGTTCGACCATCATGCTCTCGCGTGGGTACTCCTGTCCTTTTACGTCACACTCGCTGTCGAGCTCTTGCTCGTCGTCACAATGCCCTTGTGGGAGCCCCTGCTCGACCACAATAGGTGCAGATGGGAACCCCGGTTCAACCACTGCATTCACGTGCGGGAACCCCTGTTCGACCGCGTCGTCCTCGTCGTCCTCTTCGCTCTGTAGCGAGGAGTCACTGTCACTTGTGTCCCGAAGAACAGCACAAGCAGTGCAGAGAGGGCCATCGCTCGCTCTGTGCACCGCCAACGTCGTGGAATCGCGATCCACGACTGTGACGTTTGGCCAGTCACTTGGAGATACCAAGAGATGGGTAAACACTTCACTGACATCGAACTTGCGTCGACGTCTCACTGATCTGGCTAACCAGTCGATCTGGGGCTTATAACGTGCCAACCATGGCATGCCCAGTATGCAATCGAATGCATAATTCATCGCGATCACCAAGAAATCATCATTACTGCGAAAGCCATCAAACGTATACGGCAACGACACTTCGCGCCGCGATACGCGGTGTGGTTTCCCGTCAGCCAACTTGACGACGACTTGGCCAGGTCCCTCACGGACCTGAATGCTGGGAGGCAGCATCGACAAACAAGATTCACGAAAGAAATTGTTTGTTGCTCCTGAGTCCAGGAGTGCTCGCAGAGGTCGCCGGACGCCGGCGACATGTAAACTGACAATAATCAGACGTGAATCACCACTCGTAGTGGTGGCATTTAACCGTGCGCGTAGCGCAGGAGGACTGGAAGGTTGGGCTGCCACCGGGGGACCCGGACCTCCGTTCCAACCAGTAGGGCGCCCTGCACCTACTGGTCCCGACCGTTTTTTGGACGTGCGGCCGGTACAGCACCCTCATGATGGGCGTCCACTACTTGCACCGATAATGGGGCTGGCGCACGGCACTCTGCCGCGCGATGTCCTGGCTTGCGACAACGAAAGAAAACCATTGGACGCCCGGTGCGAGCGTCTCCTTTATGATGAAAGACACGTCGCCGGTCACCCGACGACTCAATAACGTCGATCTCCATAGGTTCTGGGCCAGAAGGCCGGGGAACGCTGACGACCGAGGGTTTGGCATAGGCCTTTGTGACCCTAAAGTCTTCACGGAGTGCGATGGCAAATGCCTCCTCCAATGTGGCAGGCTCGGCGCGCTCCAGCGATAAGCGGGTCTGCCCCTCACGCATACCATCCACAAAGACATTCACCTGCGTGTACATGTCCATGGGGTGCGTGATAATACACGACGCCAGATGCCTAGCCATCTGTACGTAGTCGCGCATCGCCATTTTACCCTGTCGCATCGACAGAAATCTTGATCGCACCAGTTTCTCCTCTTGTGGTGGCTCGAACGCAAGAGGGAGATCGTCCTGGATGGTATCCAAGGTGGGAAATGCGTGCTCGTCCACAACGAAATTTTAGTCGTAATAAATACGACAGTGTTCCCGCCTTTCGGGAACCACACAATTTCAGGTTGATTTATCATTGGTCCATATTGGGGACTTTAGGCCCAATAATAAACCAATAATAAATTACCACGCTGTGCCCGCTATTCGGGCCCAGCACCTGCCTACATATGTAATTGTTTATTTGTGTTAATGCTATATGTGTAATGTAGCCCATTACAGCACAGGAACGGGTCCGAAAGGAGACTCCGTTCTATCTAGTGCACGTTTGGGACGCACGAAGCACGTTGGAGGCCACTATACCACTGGGTAGTACCAGACGGCGTGACTGTGACCCCCGCCGGTGGCGATATAGCGTACAGCGACAGTATCGCCGGGCAAGGGAACAAGCCAACGAATTATTGCGATCAGCAATGGAATGTCGAGCCAAGATCCACAATGAAGAGGTGGCGGATAGCAAGATTGAGGCAGAATCTCAGGTGTGGTTGTATCTAGACCGGGACAAGGAAGGCTATGCCCGAAAATTGGCCCACCTATGGCATGGGCCATTCCGAGTACGGGAAATGGTGGGGGACCATGCAGCTCGCCTGGATATCAGTGGGACAGCTTATCGCATTTACCCGTTAATGCACCTTTCGAAGTTGAAGCTAGTCCGTCAATATTCCGACAGACCGAATACGGTGTTGGTGGTGGACGAAACAGGATGGGTGGATTTCACGAAGCCCTGTTACCAGAGGATAGTTGGGATGCAGAATTGGAAGACAATGAGTATGAAGTGGAGATGATTCTTGAAAAGCGCATGGGAAGGAAAACTCGGTATGTTCGTATTCAATGTGAATACCTGGTGCAGTGGAAAGGATACTCCGATCCGTCGTGGCTAGACGAGGTGGACCATAATTGCGGTGGACTACTTGAGGACTACGAGCGCAGGCAACTCACTCGGAATCGTTTCGAGGTGATGCAGAGCCATGAGGAGTAGAGGGGGGGGGGGTTCATCTTAGGAAGGCCAAGATGATGCAAGAAGGAGGTGGTATCTGTTGTATGCACAGAAATTGGTCCAGTTATGTATTCGAGAAGTGAAGCAGAGCAAGAAGAGTAAAGTGTACAATACATTGAGGGACCACCTAAAATATGGCATCAAGGAGGAAGATCGAGAATGTGCTATGGATTTCGAGGTGGGATGGCATTATCAGCTTATGATGGATACACTTAAGGCTAGTGATAACACTCAGGCGTTGTTGGGCGGAAAAAACTTGCCATGGAGACGGGAAACCCCGAAAGCGGGATACTCGTGGATGTTCTTGTGGAAAAAAATTATGCGCCAAGGTTCGGCATCATCCACTACCTGCAACGCCTCCATCAGCCCCAGTTGAGAACTCTCCTGGTTGACCCTTGGGGTCCAGAAAGACAGTTGACGTGTGGGGGTAACTGGCTGGAAGAAGGGGTCCAGCAGGATGTCCAAGTCACAGTGACCTGCTACCATCCCTTGCAGGACCTTCTTCAGCACTCCCATCCAAGCCTGCGTCACCTTAGCCCGTCGTTTCTTCCTGGCATTATAAATTCGGGAGATGTACGCACTGCTGGCACGAAGAGCTATGGAAAAAGGAAGACGGTGCCGGTCTCCCACAGACTCTGGCGCGATGCGTCTACGTAGGCATCGTGGAGCTCCACCAGTCCAACAAACCAGCCGTTTACGGCGAATGAGAGAGGATATTCAGACACCGTCTGCTTCTCCCATGGGCGCGAGTCCATCAACAGCCGGAGCTAAGATTCCGTTACGAGACCATTAGTCTCGCCCAGGCGGTCCTTGGATCTTTTGTCTGAAGGGGGGGGGGGGCGGACCCATCCACGAATCCGGAAGGGTCACACGAGACCACAGGTCTTTCACGCTTGATTGCGTAATCGCAAGGGGACCGACCATAAAGACGGGCCATGGGGCAACGTCTTTGGTCTTGAACACACTTGGATGGGCGTATCCCGGAATGAATAGGCCCTAGGCGCTGGAACCAGCAGGACCTTTGGATGCTGGCACCCCTTAATCATCAGAGTCGAGACTCTCAGTATAGAACTCGGAATGACCAAAAAGCTGAATGAACAGGTCGGAATGAAGCGTAGGTGTTTTTTTCGAGTTGGAGGAAGCAACAGGTGACGCCTGTACTTTGGGAGGAGGCTTGGACGTTGATTTCCTAGTGGACCCCGCCGGTTTAGGAAGAGGCTTGGACGTTGGTTTCCCAGTAGACCCGCCGGTTTAGGAAGAGGCTTGGATTTTGGTTATCCAGTGGACCTTGCCAGTTTGGGAGGAGGACTGGACTTTGGTTTCCCAGTGGACCCCGCCGGTTTGGACTCCATTGATTTGGGAGAGGACCGGACTTGGGTGTCCCAGTAGATCCCACGGACGTCGAAGAAGGGGCGGATGTAGGTTTTCGAGACAAGTCTACCACCTCTGGAGCGGGTTTTTCCACAAAAGCCACCGGGCTATAACGACGACGAGAGGCACGTGACCGAGCCATCGCAGCTAGTAGAGACTCATCGCTGCTGCTGGACTCGTCTTCAGGGGAACTTGGGGCACGGGTAGTCCGACGCTTCTTCGATGTGGAAGGGGCTGGAACTTCGGCATCAGGCGACCGAGATCTTTTAGCCCTTAAAGGTCCTGGGAACTTAGTCCTAGGCGAGGCAGATCTAGCCGCGGCGCTCCGAGCTACGATCAGCTAATTCCAGAGTTGGTCCCGTTGACAGGCGACTTGCTTCACGAGAGCTTTAGAGCGGGCCAGCTCATCTCGAAGTAGTGATACTTGAGATACTTTGGACCGAAGATCGGCCGTGGTGTTATCCAACTTGGCCTCCAGTTCTTCAATCTATAGTGTGAAGCTCTTCACAGTGGCCTCATACTGACCCCTCCAGTACCGAATCTTGGACCGAGACGCTTTAACCTCAAGGCGATAATCCTTCAGGGTGGCGAGCGCATCTCAGTACTCCGCAATAGTTAGCTGGTCGGTTTCGTGGTCGCGGACGAGATTCCGAATTCGAGCCTCGATCCGGGGAAAATCAACTTTTTTAAATCGAATGACCTCGTCCACGCGGCTCTGCAAGGCTTAGGCCCGGCGATGCTCAGCCTGATAGGCCTGCTGGAGGGTCCTATGATTTTTAGCGAGGGTCTTCATAACTTGCGCTCGTTCCATCACCAGCTGGATCGCTTCCCACGCCCGGGTGACACTCGCATAGTCGGGAGGCTCCCCGACGAGGTCTACAGTCGGAATAACCAAGGCAGGGTCAGGTCCAGGCAGTGGAGGGACAGACCAACGGCCAGGTGATGGGGGTTCGTCAGAGAAATTATTGGAAGAGTTCACTGGTGAATAAAAGGTGGGTGAGTTGGTGAATACGGAGGATCGTCAAGCACATGGACACCTACTTATATGTCGAGGAGACAGGACAAGGATGCACGGGGTCTTGCCGCAATTCGGAAGACCAGCGCGCAGGGGAAAGCTGTGGAGAAGTGCCAGAGAAATGGGGGGGCCCTTCGTAGTTATTATAATTACTGGCGTGAAAGATCTCGGTCACTCTCTTGAATGAGTGACAGGGAGTGACCAGGGCCCCGAACTGGTCCAAGGTCCCGAGTTCGGAGAAGGTACTAGGATGTCCTACACTACAGACCAAAGGACCAGTGCTGCTAGGGCAGCTTAGGTTGACTCCAGGTGACAGGTGGACCCCAGGCGACAGGTGGACCCGTGTGACAGGTGGACCCCAGACAACAGGTGGATCCTAGGTGCCAGGTGGACCCCAGGCGACAGGTGAACCCCAGGTGACAGGTGGACCCAGGCGACAGGTGGACCCAGGTGACCGGTGGACCTAGGTGACCGGTGGACCTAGGCGACCGGTGGACCCCAGGTGAAAGGTGGACCCCCGACAACAGGTGGACCGTAGGTGACAGGTGGACCCCAAGTTATAGAAGGTACAAGGCTTCCTTAAAGTGCAGATCCGGTACAAGTCCCATGCCCTAAAAGAGCCAGTGGTTCTTCCACAAGTTGATACGTGGTACCATCCAGAGCGAAGGGTTAGGGTTTGGCAAGAAAAGCATACAGAGAATAAGATAAATAAACACTCGAATTTGCATTACACGTGGCAGCTTTAAGCGCCCCTTCTAAGATTCTCCGTCGCTTCACCTCTTCCGGGCGGGATACCCTTTGGCCCCCCGACGTCAGCAGGTGTTAGACGGCTCAAGATACGCAAGTTGAACCTCAGGATAGTTGGCCTGAGGTGTCAAGTAAGTGTCAAGACTCTACGACACGCTACAGGAAGCGGTTTCCTTACGGGGAAGAGCACAAAGGGGTCCAAGGACCAAGAACAGTCAGCCACCAAAGGGGTACCTAGTACCAGGTGCATCGCTCTCGACTAAGTCGATTGAGACCAAGAAACCCGGTCCCAAGTGAAGTATATCCACTCGGGGACCACCAAGTCCAAGTCTTATACAAAGACCAAGTCTTTAAGTCTTCTGCGTCAACCGAGGAGCAAGACCAGCCAAGCCGACGGGTACACAAGGTGAGACCCAAGGTTAACACGACACGGTATCGGGGTACCCCCTCCGTAAGTCGACAGTCCGGCGCTGTGTGTGTTTGTGGATCTCCTACGTTGTTTGAGAATCCACTTCACCACACAATGATAGTCCTCAACTCATGGACATAGTCCGATGATTTTTTCTAACCCTGTCGGGTAGCTAAGAAGCGTGAGCGCACACGATAATCCTGATAAGGGGGTGCAAACACGAAAGGGAATTAATTTTTAAGCATATCCCACGTGGAAAATGAAGCAATTACAGAGACATCGCTCGTCAGAGCCCATTTTCTAGCTCTTCCACCGAGCTTAGAAATTGCCAGTAAAACTAGTTGCTTACCTGACACAAGCAAGGCGACATCCATTGCCATTTCAGCATCTTGGACCTAGAGATGAATTATTTCTACTTCCTTCCCCTCAAAGGTTTAAAGCTTAGGACGAGTGGGCGAGCCGTTGGCTTTGCATCGGGCACATGTATTGCGTTGGCGCAGCTGACGCTGCCTGGACTCGGACCTTCCCGAGTAGCGTTGCTTCGTAGCGCATGAAGGCCTCAAGTGAAGCTTTGAAAACCTCCAGGCCTTGGGTGAAAGAACCTTGATTGGATCGGGCCCAACGAACGCAGATAATTTAACTAGTGCGAGTCGTTGCGCCTCAGAGAGATGATTTTGACTCTCCATCCTCACAAAGGGTCAGTCTAGAGACTCAGGCGTAGGATTGACACGAAGTTCTACTAAGTGTAGCAGAGCTACACAGCTCTTCAGTCAGAGAAAGACTTTGAAGGCTAAATGCCTGTTAGTTCTATAGAACAAATAAAGTTACGGCTTAAAGCCACTTAGTTCTAAGGAACTAATCAAACGACTACGAAGTCTACCCGTTCTACGGAACTGGGAGGACCTTAGTCTACAAGCAATAAGCTTAAGGGTTCTGACAAGCAGAGTGCAAGAACAAGCTAACAGCTTAAAGGTTCGAGGAACCAACTCACGAAGTGCACAAGAGAAACAAGCCAATACCGGCTTTATCTCTACGACTCAAAATGAGAACTGATTTTATTTATGCATTAAGATTTAGTCTACTCTAAGTACCCTACCCTGCAAATATAATAATTATAATATGCCATTGCTTGTATCTGGATATGGAATCATTCAATCATCAGTGTATGTTGTAATTAGTACTACTGTATCAATTATGAAATTGATACCGATAGTATAAATTATTACTGATACCTTATAATATCACTCATCTATAATACCCCTTTTTAATAAGGATCGGTATTAAACATACATTACATGCAATATAGAGCTTCAAACGTAATGCACTTCGGTAGGATGTTACAACCGTCGTGTAACCCCTCACAAGATGTGTCTTATGTATGTCCGCAAAATCTGGTACATGTATATCATGGGTGGGTACTTACGGGCAAGAGGGTTGGGTAGCACAAATTTCCAAATCTGAGTCTGAGTACGTGGTCTAGTTGCATGTACAGTGACTAAACGATTTAATAAGCTAAAGCTGATCGGATTATCGTTCGGGAAATAAAATTTGCACCATCTTTTTTTAATAATTTGCACCCCCTGTATACTTTTCATATGTTTTTGTGTTGTTACCCCGATGTAACAAATAAGCAAAGCTGATAGCCAGGCCAGCCAGGAGCAAACATCCGAAAGATCAAGGAGAATGAACCTAAGTCGTATGATTGACCTTGCATAAGATGAGACTTTGTTGGTTGGTCGCTTTAGCTTTGCAGACGGTATTTATTCAGATTGACTCCTGTACTACGATGCAATGACGTTGTGCTCATATCGTCAGGTATGTCATCTATAAAGCAAAATGCATCCATAGTCAGTAGTGTTGTGATGTCACTTTGCAATCTTTTTTGATTGAAGCGCGAGCGGAGGGACGTAGGGACCATAGAATGCGAAGCGTAGGAAACTTTCGTTTTTGTTGAAAAATTGAAAAATTGACTGATTTGTCGTAGCTTACTGCCTACTACATCATTTATACGCGGGACCACATATAAATCATGACTAATTTTAATCAACCTACTCGTCTAATTAATTCTGAGTGATTACAGCAGGAGCTATAACGTAAAAACTAATCCTTGAAATTCGGATTGTACACGTAAACCTCAATACGCCCCCTCAATCCGAACACGCATGGATGCCGAGCGCCGTCGTCAATTCCTTGTGGCGCGGTCCTATCATTGCTTTCTTCAGAATGTCCGCGAGCATGATGGAAGTCTCACAGTACTCAAGCTCCACTTCACCACGCTTACCCTAATCACGGATGTAATGGTATGATGTAACGGGCTAAGGACCCGTTACCGTCTTACACTAAAAGGGCGTTGAGGAAGCGCTCTTAATTAACTCGTAAATATAACTCTGTTTTATTTTTGTTTTAGTTTTGATTCGCAGTAAGTGCGAATATGTTCCCTAGCTCATGGGAACCACTCAAATATGGAAGTCAATTTATTATTGGCTAATTATTGGGTCTGGCACCCCAATAATAAACCAATAATAAATTGACGCGCAGTATCCGCTAATCGGATACTGCCCTATGCCTACTTATGTAATTATGTATTAATCCTATAACTACTTATGTAATAGGTAGACCCATTACATCATCCCCCTCTTTAAGTTACGCTTACCTCAACGTAAGCGCGAATCGCAGAATGTTTCTTCTCGACCAACGGCGTAACTCCGAACCTGCTCAGTTAGACTTGACTGAGCAGCATGGACACTAGGCGCCCACGAAACAATGTCTCTGACAGCCAGAACTGGGAACACCAAGCGACAATCCGTAGAGAGCAGGCGCCGCAGATCATGGATGGGGACTTGAAACCGTGGCGCTTGTATGGTCTTGAAGGTGCTGTCGAACCCGAGCCACTCGAGGTCATGAAGGACCTTTTCACGCGATACCGTACAGTGAGAGGCAAGGCGACGAACAACGCATATACCGACGATGCGTTGCAGAGGTCTTGTTGTGCCTTCATCAGGCGCTGGAACGCGAGCCGACGTGAAGGAACGTCCTTCACGTCCTGGTTAGACGGTCGCGAGGGAACGCGTGATAGACACGCTATTAGCGACCTGCGCCGGCGCATCTGTCGTATGACTTGTGACGAGTATCACCTTTGTTACGTCCACATTCGTGAATGATGTCCAACGTGCAACGTGGGCAGGTCGCGACCGGTCCGGCAGGATGGGACGACTTAGTGTGTGCGCGAGGCATGCCCGACCATATTCGTCCATGGATTGCCCGTTATGAGAGAAGCCTTTCGGAGCTCCAGGTGTCCGAGCTACGGCGAGTGAGAACGCGTCCTTACGATCTCCGACGGCATTCACGTAGTCGAGATCGTCAACCGTATCATCCATATGCTCCCGAGCCTCGTAATAGGTCTCGGTCTCGGAGTCGCTCGGGAGGTCGTCGCGGTTTCGTTGCTCGCGAGCATTACGGCTCGTGAGATCGGGGATGGAACCGTCAGCGTTGGTTGCGATCACCGTCTTTCTACGGGACTCGTAGTCCTCGACCACGTCCGGTACATCTTGGGACAGCGTACTCGATGGCTCCCATGTATCGTCCGCCGGGGAATATCCCAACCAGCGAACCCTGTAATGTTTCTCGACACGCTTCTTCATGGGCGCCGAGTAATAACTCGGCGCCTGGGACTTGCGATCCTCGTGATCGACAATCCGGTCGACAATCCAACGTCGCGCACCCGATGCATCGACTAATGGAGGAGGAGCATCACGACGGAAGGCCTCTGGCGATGAGCGCCGATTCGCGTAATCGGGCGCCTGTACAGTCGAATGATGAGCTGCGCCTACTCCGCGCTGAAGCTGAGGAATTGAAGAATGCCCTACTTGATGCTCGCGAGATGGCTGAGAGAGCTCAAGATCGTGCGGATGCTGCGACTGAGGCTGCTGAGCGGACCCGACGTGAGCAGCTGGTACTGGTTGAGCGCCTACGTCAACATGAGACGACTGCGTTCGGAGGGCCCCAGCAGATCGAGTCTGCACGCGTTCGGGCAGGACTTGGTCCCGGTCGTCGTCAACGTCGTCGTCAAGGGATGTCGGATTTCGAGCCGGCACAGAAGAGCGGGGAAGATTCGAAGGGAGATCCGCCGGCAGGTAAGCCTTGAGGCGCCCGACGTAGAACGTCGGGTGCAAACGCATAGATGTAGGTATGTCTAGCGTGTAAGCGTCACCATGCACCTTAACAACCCAAAATGGGCCAATATATCTTGGCACTAACTTATTAGCGCCCAAATTCGTCACTGAGGTGTTTGGTAATCCACTTGTTGATAACAATACTCTGTCACCTTCTTGAAATGTCAACATATTCTTTCGACCTCTTTTGTCTGCATTCTCCTTTTGCTTGTCGACTGCCTCTTGTAATGCATCACGCACAAAACGCGTGATTCCTTGTCGTAATAGTAAAAATCGGTTACTGCAGCCGAACTTACAGGTGACGTATGTTCTTTTAGAGCAAAATTGGCAACGGAAGACGCGATGGAAAGCATCGCGTCAGGAGTCGATATGCCGTTGGCCACAAAATTACCAGTAGTAGGTGCATTGGCAGCAACCTTATGCGCATCGTAATCACTCAGCAATAGTTTCGGCGCAATTCCATCCGTAGATACTCCCCCACCAAGCTTGGAGACAGGGTGGTCTGAAGCTGAGAGAGCAAGCAGCGCCGGAACGCGAGGATGCCTCGCGTTGTTAACGAAAAAGGGCGTCAACCCGGTTGACGCGTGGACAGCATTGTTGATTGCAAACTCTGCAAGTGGGAGAAATGAACTCCATGATGAGAACGATGTTGCAAAACTGCGCAAGACATCTTCGAGCACTCTGTTTACGCGCTCCGTTTGCCCATCCGTCTCTGGATGGGCCGCCGTAGACATAAGAAACCGCGTGCCTAATAGCTGGAATAATTCGGCCCAGAAAGCCGAAGTGAAACGCGGGTCACGGTCCGAAACAATAGATTCTGGCAAGCCGTGATGCCTAAAGATAAGATCAATGAAGATCTTCGCTGTAGTCTCCGCCGTAATGTTGGCGGAGACCGGAGCAAAATGCACCATTTTGCTGAATCGATCCACTAGAACCAATACGCCCGTGCGTTTCTGTTCATCCGGTGGAAGGCCAAAGATAAAATCCATGCTGACCGAGCGACCAGGCTTCCGTAGCAATCGGAAGCGGACGCAATGGGGCTTGTGAAGACGGCGCAGGCTTCACACGCTGACAGGTTTCACAGGAGCGCACCCATTTCTGGATGTATTTATACATTCGCGGCCAGAAAAATACGCGAGAAATAGCTGCTAACGTCTTTTCGCGACCCAGGTGTCCGCCAGCTGGGCTGTCGTGAAATTAATGAACCAATCGGGCTCGAAGGTCGTCATCAGCAGGGATGACGACACGCGGGGAATCAAAGACGTCCATCGTGTACGTCATCAACGGACCGTCAAGCGCGTAACGCTTGATGTTGTCGCGTGTTGGTTTCGTCAACTTCGCGACATAATTAGTTGCAGGCCATCGAACGCTTGGTTGCTCCACTTGTGCCATAGGGGGTGCGCGTCAATCGTTTTTCTCTTCCCTTCCCCTTCTTCTTCTTGTCGTCGTCGCAAAAGTTCCCGTGAGCGATCCGCGCGCCACCTCGGGAATTTTATCATGGTCTTCTGGTTGTGTATTTTGCGTGTCGGGAAACGTCTGATTATTTTTGACGTATTGCGTCACCATGACGATGTTTTCCTTGTGAATAAAGACATGGTAACCCTTAGTCTCGTCGCTGCGCCCCACGATCGTTCCAACTTGCGCTCGATGTGCGAGCGAATTCTTCTTTGGGTCGCGATACACCGTGCTTGTTAATCCAAACACAACGATGTCGCGCAATCGGGGGCTTGATTCGTCAGCACCTAGATTGGAGACGCACGGTTGATGTTCGAGCTTGTAGGACTGCGATTCAGGATGTACGTCGAGTACTCGACAGTATCACCCCAAAAATAAAGCGATAGGTCGATCGCAAATATTATGGAGCGCGCCATATTTGAAACCGTTCGGTGCATACGCTCAGCCTTACCATTTGACGCTTGATTTCGCGCCTTACTAATTTGTCTCGCCGCGCCGGATGACTTGCAAAGTAGGTCCACATTCTTGTACTCACCTCCACCGTCAGTTCGAAGGACATGAACCCGGCAATTGAAACGCTTTTCAAAAAACGAAAAGAAGTGCTCGAGCTTTTTCGCACCTTGGTCCTTGCTACGCGCGAGAAACACGCGGCAGTAATTGCTTTTGTGATCCACAAAGTTGACAAGATACCGATTTCCCATTAGGTCCTTCGGCGTTATTGGTCCTTTAAGGTCCGAACAGATTACACCACCAATACGATTAATTGGTGAGTGCACCCTGGTGTCCTACTTGGACTGCGAGTTCTTCGTCTGCTTCGCTTGCGCGCACGTGACACACGTCACCCGTTGATTGTCTGTAAGCCGAATGCCGGAGTTAGACTCGCGAGCCATCCTCTCTATCGTGTCGTAAGCGAGATGGCCAAAGCGTTGATGAAAGTGCATTAGCGTTCCCACATGCACATCCTCCACATCTTTCTTCTTCGTTGCTTCATCAATCGCGGCCGTGACTGTGCCTACCATTTCTTCATTGACTTTCGTGTTTTCCGCCTCAAGGACGAGTACGTTGTTGCACATAGCCACGTCAAACACGCAGTTACCGGTAGTAAGCGAGATAAGCGCTCGCCGATTATCCTTGTATTTGAGCCCGTATCATTTTAGCTCAAGCGTTCCATACGACACAGTATTGCGTGTTATTAGCGGTGAGTAGTAGACATCAGTCAGCCGAATAACGCTTGCTATTCCTTATGCCATCACGTGAAGCAACACACTTCCGACCATTGTTGATCGAAGCGTCTTTCCCTCGACGACCACGCATTGGTCGTCACACTCACGTGCATCCTCTAGAAGCGCCATATCATTAACAAGGTGAGGTGCCTGCTAAACCGCTGTCCAGTAGCCACCACGTGTCCTTAGCTTTGTCGTCTTTCACGGACAGCGTGTAGTTAACAGCGTCCTTAGGCCTGTCATTGCCCCGCCACTTGCCCTTAGCACCTCTGTTCTTTTTCGACTTTTTTCTGTCGTCAGGACAGGCGAACTGGATATGTCCGACTTTGCTACATGCTTGTATCAACGCGTGGATTGCTTTCAGCAACGTGTGTTACGACGTCCTTACCAAACGAGGTAGCATTTCGGGTGTCCAGCTCAGCAGACTGCGCGAAGTGTGCAAGCTCTTCAGCTTGAGCGAGGTAGTCGACCCGATTTCCGTCGTACTTGGCCATTAGCACCGTGTGAAGCTCACTTTATGCGTAGTTGAATAAGTTGTCAAGCAACTGCGCGTCAGCGCCACCGCATACATCACTCACCGCCACCAAGTAAAGGTAATGCTCGGGCCAGCTCCTCTTTGGGTTCATTTTAGCTGTAAACAGCTTCATCGACTGGGACGCTGTAATCATTGTCTTAAACATCTGATGCAGCCACTACATGACGTGTCCAAGCGTCGGAGTCTGGTGCCACCATGTCTCGACCTGCTTATTGTAGTATCGTCGGCTGTACCACCCAGGTAGTGACCAAGCAAGTCAGTCCTCACGTCTTCGGACCAGTCAAACCCACATGCCGCTTGAGCGTACTGGACCTGACGCATGAAGGTTCTTCCTTAGTCCAGAATTCCAGACCCTAAGCCACGATACAGCTCGGAGCCAACAAACTTTCAAATTATCAGCCGTCGCAGGCGCTCATCCGAAACTCGCAATGCTCGCTGCGCGTTCGGATCCATCCTTCTCGCGAAATCTCTAGCCGCCGCGTACCTTGAGCTAGAATACGGTGCGCGTACTGGTGGTGCTGCTTGCGGTGTTCGCCACTCTGGCTGCGCCGCATGTTGACGTGCTTCATGATGTAGCATGCTAGCATGACCTTGCCTAGTTTTTGGACTCACCGGTGAATTTTATGAGTGCATAGATATGCAACGGAGCACCGCCGAGACCGTTGGCAAGCGTAGAGCGGAACATTCCTGACTCAATCGCGCCCAAAATCCGCTCGTCTTCGTCGAGCTTCTGCTGCGAGAACTCCATCTGCGCCATCCACGCTTGGAGGTCGACGAGGACCGCGAGTATCCGCGCGTTGACGTCGCCGCCCCTTTCGTGGGCCGTCGGTGCGCCTTAGACCGCCGCTGGAGACGCTGCGGCCCTTTCATGGACGTCGTTGAAGCTGACTGGCGTTGGCGAGGATGGCACTCCGTCGGAGCCAGTCGTTGGGCTCATAATCTATTATAGCAGATGCGTAGTGCTCACTAGGTGGTTAATTGGATACTAACATATATTTGGTCCTTAGGTCGCCAACAAGTGCTACATCTAAGTCACTTCTATACTAACTATACCATACTCAGCTGATAACGCGCCCATAATCAACCGTCATCATGTCCGTAATCCTGCGTCTATCCAACAGGCGCCCAGCGGTGCGATAGTGTACCTTACCTTCAACATGTCCATCTTTTGACAGCAAATCTAAATTTGAAATAAATTGACGTCTTCTATAAAACTGCTGTCTGCCCCGCACTTTCTCGCGCTTAGCATTAAAGAATCTCCTGAGTTCATGTTTGATACGGGCTAAAAGTCACGCGGTTCGTTAATTACCGAATGCTTAACGGGCAGGCGTAAATGGGTACGAGGCACCTTAGGTCTGCCACTTGGTGTGGCACATCAATGTGACCCACCCTCGTGAATGTGATATATATGGATGGCTTCACATTCAACGAGGATTACGCCAGTTGGGACTGGGCGTCATGATGACGCTCAAACAGACGTCATCAGCGAGCTTAAATTTATTATAAGCTCGTAGGTAGGGATACGCTTTTAAAGAGACGCGTATTCAATCTTTAGATAATTAGCCAATCAGTAGTTAAACTTATATATAGTTAAAATCTATGAAATATAAGTCAGCCTTGAATTTACTAACTATTGCCTACTGCGCACGAGAAGCTTGATAAGCTTCTGTGTGACGTAAGTGAGTTACCTCTTAGTTGTTCGTTGCGCGGACCGCTCTAAGCGGCCGGCAACAGTTTGGTTCGGCGCTTTAAGCGACCGATTAACGCAACCACCACCGCACCCGGAGGTAAGACGGTTTAACCGCTTCCTCGCGCTGCTTAAAGGTGTGCCCGCGTAGTACGTGGCATCTTCTTAACAAATTGACCGTCTACAATAGCTATCTACGGCCCAAAGCTAGCTTCTCGTGTATGAAGCGAGACATTCGACGAGTTTGTGCGCTCCATCAACTTCAAAGTTTTGGCCTACGGCCCGTGTCTTTACATTAAGTCTACGGATGATTCATGCGTACGGTTACTGGCCTATGTGGAAGAAGTGCTGGTGACCGGAAGTACAGCTGAACTTACTGCACGCACGAAGAGTAACCTTAAAAAGCGTTTCGAGATGATCGACAGTAGCAAGTGTGCCTTTGTGTTATGGTGGATAGCACAGACGGTAGTGTGACGATGTGCCAGCGGCATTATGTGGATGAGATTTTGAAGCGTTTCGGCATGTAATTTTCCAAGGCTGTGATAAGCCCAGTCGATTTGAGCCCAAGTCGATCGCTCCATTTCGAGAAGCCGTAGGGGTGCTCATGCACTTGATGACCGCGACGCGCTCAGACATTTCTTTTGCTGTCACATGCCATGGAGAACCCTCAAAGTGAGCACTGTATTACAGTGAAGCGTATCTTTAGCTATCTACAAGGGACCAGGACGCATGGATTTGCTTTAATTTTGGTGAAGATGTTGGCTTTGGTGGATACTTCGATGCAGACTGGGCTGGAGACCACTGGGATCGCAATTAGACTTCCGTTTACATGTTCATTCTCATGAGCGCGCCAATCAGTTGAGCAGCAAGAAGCAGTCAAGTGTGTCGCTGTCAACAAGCGAGGCTGAGTACGTTGCAGTGATTCTTGCATTTCAAGAAGGCAAGTGGATTCAACGGCTACTATGCGAGATTAGGCAGCATCGAAGAAGTCGGCACCAGATCAAAAAAAGGTCTTGAAGACAATCAGTCCTGCATCAAGATAACGAAGAATCATGTAAGAGTGAAACACATCGAAATCATATGTAATGGGTCTACCTATTACATAAGTAGTTATAGGATTAATACATAATTACATAAGTAGGCATAGGGCAGTATCCGATTAGCGGATACTGCGCGTCATTTTATTATTGGTTTATTATTGGGGTGCCAGACCCAATAATTAGCCAATAATAAATTGACTTCCATATTTGAGTGGTTCCCATGAGCTAGGGAACATATTCGCACTTACTGCGAATTAAAACTAAAACAGAAATAAAACAGAGTTATATTTACGAGTTAATTAAGAGCGCTTCCTCAACGCCCTTTTAGTGTAAGACGGTAACGGGTCCTTAGCCCGTTACACCTGGTAGCATTTCGTAGTCCTTCCAATGACCAGATTCGAGATGAACATGGGCGAGTCTTCGGTGGCTTCAGCGGTCTCGCTGGAGCATTCTGATTTCCCACATCTCACCTCGGTGGAGTGGCAGGCACTACATCGCCTCGCGGCGGTGTCTGGTGAAACTATTGTGACGTCGCTGCTGAGCACAGCGACGCCCGATGATCAACGTGCCGCCATCCAAGACTTTATGGTGCGCGAGCTCGCCGAAGCGAATCGGCGAGTATTGACTCCCTCGCGCACTTCGCACCATGACGCTATCAAGATGGAGACGTCAACGTACTCCGGTGATGGTCCAGATCGTCTCCCCCTCAGTCGCTGGTTTCGCGAGGTGGATATTGCAATAGCGTCAAGATTAATTGACGCTCCGACGGCCAAGGTCAATTTCCTGTTGTCTCGTCTTGCCGGCAAAGCCAAGGAATGGGCCATCGGAAAGCTCGTCGTAGATGAGTCGGCGTTTCCTACGCTGGACGATATCCAGCGTGACTTACGACTGGCTTTCGAGCCTCCTCAAGATGAATCTCACTTGCGTGCAGATTTCTTCTCACTCCGACAGGGCAAGCTGTCGATGCGTGACTACGTGCAGAAGACACGTCATCTTGCTTCGTGCATTACCACGCAGCCAATTGACATGGCTTCACAAGTCCATGTCTTTATTTTTGGTATGCAAGAGGGCATGACGCGTTACTGCCTCACACGTGCTGAGCCAAAGTCCCTCGAGGAGGCATTTGCCCTCGCGCTTCGTGAGGATTACACTGTCGCGTCGTCGTACCTGCACGCAGCGTCACAACATTCCCGGATGTCTGGCCCAGAGCCAATGGAAATTGATGCAATTGAGTCCTCTCGTGGTCGCGGCAAATCATTAAGCCGCGACATTCGCAATCCTAACACGATGAAGCGTTTTCGCTGTGGTAAAACAGGCCATCGTGCGGCTGTCTGTCGTGCACCTGCGCCGGTGACGATGAACACAGCTGTCTCACGAGGAGACGCTGTGTCGTCGGTGGTCCCGCCAAAAAACGAGCGGTTCCAGTAGGCGTGGGGCGCCCTACTGGCATAAATGGAGCCCCGAGTACTCAGGTGGCAGCTCGGGCTCCTAGCCCCAAAGTGATTCATACCCACTTCAATGCCACCACCATGCGCGATGATTCGAGACTGATTATTATCAGTCTCATCGTCGCTGGAGTGAAGCGACCATTTCGAGCGTTGTTGGATTCTGGTGCTTTCAACAACTTCTTTCGTGCATCCTGTTTGTCCCTTCTCCCGTCGACTGTCACGGTTCGAGAAGGCCCAGGTGACATCGTTGTCAAACTTGCCGATGGACAACCAAAACGTGTTCCGCGTAACAAAGTGGTTTTACCGTACACTATCGACGGTTTCCAGAGAAACGACGAATTTTTGGTGTACGAGATGAACTATGCATTTGATTGCATACTTGGGATACCGTGGCTGTCACGGTATCAGCCGAAGATAGATTGGCTATCTCGGTCCGTCAAACGACGAAGCGGTTATGACGTCAGTGAAGTGTTTACTCATTTGTTGGTCGCTTCATCCGATTGGCCTCACGTCAGGGTCGTGAACGAACTCGCCACGACTAGTAGTCAACACAAAGAGAGCGATGGCCCTCTGTGCGCAGTATGTTCCGTTACACTGACGGAGCCACAGAACGAAGCGGTCGAACAGCGATTCCCGCATACACAGACATCGGTCGAACAGGGGTTCCCGATGCACAACGAGGCGGTCGAACAGCGGTTTCCGCATACACAGACATCGGTCGAACAGGGGTTCCCGATTCACAGCGAGGCGGTTGAACAGGGGATCCCGCATACAAGCACATCGGACGAGCAGATGCTCCCGATAAATATCGAGGCGGTCGAGCAGGGGCTCCCGCAAACAAGTGAAGCGGTCGAAGACGAGCTCCCGCTTTTGATTGACGAGATTGGGCGGACTACGGATCCGCATGAGACCGACGTGGTGGAGACAGAGCTCCCACGTCTAGAGGGGGGTACATCATCCTCTTGTGATAGCGACGTGCCAGTCTCGAGCAGGGGCTCAAGACGCAAAAGAAAACGCGAGAAAGGAGCACGCCGATCACCGAGACGACGAAATTCACGTCAAGATGCTGATGCATTTGATTCCGTAGTGACGGAATTCGTATGCGCGCTTGAATATGTGGAGGGATCTCCACATCGTGGCCGCTACATTGAGGTAGCGAGCCCACCATGCACTCCTGCAGATATCACATCTCTGTCAGACCTTTCATGGAAAGATTTTTTCGCGACCTCAAGGCCGGAGACGTCGAGCAGGTGTGCGTCCTTTCAGCCACCGAAGACGCCAGTGAAGAAGTTCTGGAGGCTCTCTCAAAGAGCGCCGAGCCTAAATCAGCGCGCGAAGAACGCTTCGCGACACAGTCTTGGGATGCTCTTCGTGCTTCGGGCAACCCTGTATACGATATCGCCCGTGAGTACGCCGACATTTTCCCGGAGAAAATTCCAGCTGAGCTTCCGGCGGATCGTGGTGTGCAGCACGAGATAGATCTCGTGCCAGGATCGAAATATTGCGTGACACGGCAGTGGCCGTTACCGCGCGACCAAGTCATCGCTATTGATGAATTTTTCGAGGGTCGTCGCAAGGCTGGCCATGTCCGCGAGACATTCGAGTCCGACTTTCTGTGTGAAGAAAGCCACCGGCTGTTGGCGCATTGTGCACGCCATCAACAAGCTGAATGACGCCACGATCCCGGCTCAAACGCCTATCCCTCGAAAAGACATGGTATTAAATACCATGTCCGGGAGCGAGATCTACAGCGCCATAGATCTGACAGACGGTCTCTATCAGATCCTCATGAGGGACAGTGACATTCCGTTCACTGCGGTCAGCACCCCAAGCGGGATGCTTTGGGAGTGGCTAGTCATGCCACAAGGCCTTAAGAATGCTCCAGCTACGTTCAATCGGATGGTGACACAAGTACTCCGCCCACTTCGCGACTTTGCACCGAGCTACTTTGACGACATTTTCGTTCACAGCCGCGCTGAGCAAAAGCTCAGCGCTACGGAGGTACACCTTCGACACTTGAAGCAGGTGTTTCAAGTTATGCGAGAGAATAAATTGTATGCGAATTTGAAGAAATGTGTCTTCTGCGCTCCCGAGATTCCAGTACTCGGTTGCTACGTCAGCAAGGAAGGTGTCCGCGCTGATCCTGAGAAGATCTCATCGATCTGTTCCTGGCCAACGCCCAGGAACCAAACTGAATTACGTCAATGGCTCGGTCTGGCGAATTACTTGCATAAGTATACGAAGAACTATGCTGAGCTAATTCAGCCATTATCGACTTTGCTCAAGAAAGATGCAGTATGGTTATGGACGGCAGAACATCAATCTGCCTTCGACTCCGTAAAGAAAAGCTTGTCCGAGGCACCGGTGCTGATGTTACCTGATGACTCTAAGCCATTCCACGTCGTGTGTGACGCGAGCAATTTCGCTATAGGATGTGCCCTCATGCAATTTGATGGCGAGGGTCGAGAGCGCGTCGTGAGTTTTCAATCACGACAGATGAAACCTGCCGAGAAAAATTATCCGGTACACGACAAGGAACTTTTGGCTATGCGTTACGCGCTAATCAAGTTTAGTATATTTGCTCGGTGAAAAGATGTTTTCTATCTACACAGATCACGCATCATTGCGTACCGCCGTCAAGAGTCCTCACTTGTCCCAGCGTATGGCACGGTGGTTGTCATTTTTTGCCGAGTATAATTTTGTGGTGCATTACAAGCCTGGCAAGAATAACATTCTCGCCGATGCGCTTTCTCGTCGTCCTGATTACGATCCTCGGCGTGATATGGGTCATCAAACGGAGTATGTTGATGAAGACGAAGATATCTGTGTGTGTTGTATTGAACTGGGACTTAATGCGGTGATTTCGACCCCCGTGCTTTCGATCCGAACTCAGATCGCTGAATCCTACGCGAATGATTCCTTCTATGCAGGAATCATCAACTATCTCAGGGACCCGAGCGAAAAAGTACTAGCCACCGCTCTACAAGTCCACGAGCCGGACCCGAAGACACATGCTGAGGCGATAAGCAGCTCGATGGACGAAGGTTGGAGTAAAGCCATGCTCGAAGAAATTCAGGCGCTTGAGGACAACGACGTGTGGAACGTGATCAAGCCACCGGCCGATGCAAACCTGCTACACAGTAAGTGGGTATACAAGACCAAGACATATGCAAACGGCGCAGTGGAGCGACTTAAAGCACGACTGGTTGCATGTGGGAACGAGCAAGTCTTCGGTATCTACTACTCACTTACCTTCGCCGCCGTGATGGAAATGTCGACGATGAAGGTGATACTGGGACTCGCAGCGACATGGGGTGTACCTGCGAAACACGGAGACATTACAAACGCGTATGTGAAGGATGACAAGGGGGAGCATCAAGAGATAGTACTGCACGTACCAAGCGGCATGCAGATTAAGGACTAACGGCTCAAGGCACTTGGAGCGGAAAGTGCAAGCGACGTCACTCTCGAATTAAAGAGAGCCTATACGAGCTCAAACAGGCAGGACGACTTTGGAGTCAGCTGTTTCAGACAAGACTCATCGACGCAAGGTTTATGCAGTGCATAAGTGACATGTGTCTGTACTACAAGCGAGACGGTGGCGAGGTGACCGTAGTGGGTGTCTACGTTGATGACCTACTAGTCACGGCGACTACGACGGCAGCTGTTGATTGTTTTTATGGCGATGGAATCGCTTTCGATCAAAAACCTGGGACAGGTGTCGAAGTTTCTTGAAATTCGAGTAAAAGCGATTGATTCGAGCGCGTATGATTTAAATCAGGCGATTCAATAAATGAGCTGCTTCGAAAGCACGGATTGGCGTCGGAGAACCCGATACTCACGCCGATCACCGACGACTGTTACAATGAAGCCACTTCGGACAGCATCCTGCTTACGAAAGTTGTTGAATTTGGAAAACCAACAATCAAGTCGTTCCAGTCTCTTGTTGGAAGTTTGAGGTGGGTCGCGAGATGTACTAGGCCGGACCTCGCGTTAGCGATTCACAAAGCAACGCGACACACTCATGAGCCACGGGAGCAAGACTGAAAATTGGCGAAGAATCTTGCGCGTTACTTCGCCGGGACCAAGAACATGCAATTTGAGATGCGTACCAATACCAATGATAATTTGGCGATTACGCTGGAGTTTTACAACGATGCAGATTTCGCTGCAGAAAAGGGCGATAGGAAGTCCCTGACCGGATCAATATTGCTGCTCAACGGTATGCCTGTGAGTTAAGCTGCCAACAAGCATGGAGGAGTTCGCTCTCGACGATGGAGGCTGAGTTCGTAGCAGCGTCCGAAACGGCTCGCGAGCTTCTTGAAATTTGAGAGATGCTGATGAAACTACGACTTCCACCGAGCTTTTCTATGAAGATGCATGTGGACAATCAAGCTGCAATCTGCCAGATTGAAGGCGAGGCTTCGTCCTCAAGGGCAAAGCATATTGATGTACGGCTCAGGTTTATTTAAGGACTTTGCTCGTCGCGGTATACTAGAGCCATGCTATGTTCGGTCCGAAATGATGCTCGCGGACTTATTGACCAACCCGGTCGACCAGCACAAGCTCGCTAAGTTGCGCTTACAAGTGGGTTTGCAATAGCTGATGCGTAAGATGCGATCGCGAGAAGGAGTGTTGAAGATGGACATGTTGAAGGTAAGGTACACTATCGCACCGCTGGGCGCCTGTTGGATAGACGCAGGATTACGGACATGATGACGGTTGATTATGGGTGCGTTATCAGCTGAGTATGGTATAGTTAGTATAGAAGTGACTTAGATGTAGCACTTGTTGGCGACCTAAGGACCAAATATATGTTAGTATTCAATTAACCAACTAGTGAGTGAGCACTACGCAATATCTGCCTTCCCCCTTTTATTTGCAAGGGGGTGCAAATAATCATAAAGTGGGGGTGCAAATATTATTTTCCTATCGTGCTCTAGCAAATTTATTGACGAACTACTCGGACTAACGCCATGACAAGTTTTTGTAATGAAAAATGATATATGTATTGTATTTTTCGGGTAAATAAAAACTATACCAAGTAAAAACAAATATAATAAAAACTTGAGATATATATTGAGTATACTATCCGTATGGCATGACCGACTGGCAAATCATTTAATCACAATAGCCAAATTGATCAACAATTGTAGCACTTCATGTAAACTTTGCGACTTAGACAACCAATAGAAAAGAATCAAGTATACGCCATGGCAGCACGACGAGACGAGTACTTGCAGGACCAGGAGCTATTTGTGACTCTAGCGGAAGATTCCAAGTCTGTTCTATTTGAACTCGGATCACTTCTTAATCAGCACTATCGGGACCGCAATCCAGCACATGAGACACAGCAAGTTCTTCGACGCAAGAACGAGACAATCAAGCGTTTGAATCAGTTTATTACAAGACAGCAGAGATCGCGTGAATGGGGAGAAAGGTTCGACCAAGAAACGTATGAAAACCAACAATCGATTATTGAAAGACTTAAGAAACAGCTGCAAGATCAAAAAGCAGTCTTTGACCGTGAACGAACGCGTTTACAGCAGCAAGCGGTCCGTTCAAGTGCTCAGGGAGAATTGGGCTCGTCACTTAGGAGGGTGTTACCACAATTGCGGGAATTGCTCGAGGCTTATGACCGTGAGCAAGGACAATCTGTCAACTACACTCATGCTGGGACAACAAGTGCTGTCAAATCCTCTAATGAAGAATTAAGTCGGCGTTTGAAAGAGATGGAGACTGACTTTGATGCAGAACGAGAGAATCTTATGGAAGAAGTAGATGACGCACTCGCTACTCAACGGGAGATCATCCAACAGAATTGGATAGACAGAGAAGCAGCGCTTACGTGCCCAATTTCGTTGGATTTGTTTGAGGATCCGGTCATTACTACATGTTGTGGAAAAACCTTCTCATCCGATGCGTTAAAACGAGCACTGGAGCAGAATCACCAATGTCCAGTTTGTCGCTCGTACACAATTACGGTTTGTGAAAACCGTGACATTGCAAATTTGGTGGAGCTCCACAGCACGGAGCTGCTGGATTTGCCAGAATATACTGTAACGAGCTCCACGACAGGAAGGTTAGCGGTGGAAGAAGGATCCGATCGTGACCGTGAATTGATGACGTCAGCCCGACCAAATGACAGCGTCCACGCTAGGGCGGATACTCCTCATCGGGAATCTTCAAGGACGACGGCTTACTCGGGCTCAAGTAGCTTGTCCACACCAACTGTCTCATCTCAAGCACCTCAACGCATGGTTTCGAGAAATGTCTCGGCGTCAGCCTCTACAGCCAACACTACGCTACCGAGGGTTGCGCAAACTTCTTCGAGGGCAAATGCTTCCACTCTACAGTCAAACAATCGTGAACAATACGTACCGCAGTCGTACATTGGACACTATGACTCGGACTCGGACTACTAGTATTTTTTAGTAGCTAAAGTGGCAGCGTGAATGAAAACTTCTAAGCTTTCTCGGAAGCTTTTCAACGAATTAACTTGAAGTAGTGAAAACAACAATTGTAAGAAGAAAGAGGTACTGGGTGCGTTGTGAGGCAAACAGCGCCAACATGTTAAGGGACTTGTGAAGATAAAAAAGAGAGAGAGGAACTGCCCGGCATTTGTGGTTTCAACAATGTCCAGATTCGTACGACAGGCCATGAACGAGTTGTAGTAATGATAATAAAAACAATGCGTATTATATTCGTCTAAATAATATTTCAAAGCAAACATTATCATGTTAGTCAAAACTTACGTAATTTATCAGCAATATTCTAAATTTTATAAATTCTTTTCAAGAATAATGCATCAATATGACTCATATAATCGTAGCAGTTTGGTAGACACCGCCACGAGTGTGTGGAACCAGTATTACCCAGAAGACCATAATATAGGCATTCGGCAGCCCGGTGAGACTCGCTCCATGCAATATTATAATCCAATCAGTGACACCGACGGCCGCTTTCAAGCTGCCATGACTTTTCTCAATTGTTTCCGACATGGCCAGCAATGGGCGCCATTACTTCAAGTAAAGAAATAATTATTATTGCAATTTTTTATCTGCATAAAAATGGTCATAGGATTAATACAAATTTAATTTAAATAACAATATTTATGTGACAGTGTGATCTGACGCAAACAAATGTGACGGTGGTGTGGCTGCACTACTCGGAGCTCATTCGGACCGGCACGGAGGACTTTGAGCGAGCTGTGACGGAGAATATCGAAGACGTATTGCTTTGTTTAGGCATCGCCTTGTGTATGCGGCGACATGAACTTCGAGTGGAAGAAGAAGAAGACATCACACGGAAACGAAGTGTGCCCGTAGATCGCACCAAGATCACCGTTCGACTCCATGGAGTGACGCCCGTGCTGCCTATTGCAGCATTAAAAGCTGATGTCGTGAACCAGTTTGTCAGTGTTGTCGGTACAGTCGTGAGAGTGAGTGCTATCAAGCCGCTAGTCACGAGGTGTGACTTTGTGTGTGCCAAGTGCAATGAAGCTACGTCCAGAGCATTTCCAGACGGAAAGTTTACTCCACCACAATCGTGTGAGAATGCAACTTGCCGAGGGAGAACACTGCTACCGAATCGATCGTCGGTAAATACGGTGGATTACCAGAAAATCAAGTGAGTGGGAAACAAACAAGGAGACTGCTTGCATCTACTTACCTGTACGCACTATTATTTGCCTGTCGTAAAGGCTCCAGGAAATGGAAACTACAGATGTTGGTCCTGGCCGCATGCCACGAATGGTAACACTTCACTTGGATGAGGTTCGACGTGTATAACCATTAACGAGGTTATGGTTTTATCCACAGATTGAGGTGGAATTGTACGAAGACCTTGTGGATTCCTGCATTCCTGGTAACGTAGTGACAATCTCAGGTATTGTTAAGAGCATCAACTCGGAAATTCATGAAGGTAGATACGGCAAGCGTGCGCAGGCAAACAGTCTTTATATTTTGTACATCAGCGCTAACTCAGTTGAAAACTCAGCCAAGGTATGCAACTTCGCACTTGGCCGCCTACTGACGTTTAGATGTTTGACCTTACTAAAGTGGCTATCGCTGTTTGTTCTAGGTGGACAAGGACAAAGATAAAGCTTCGGACATTAATTTTACCAAGAAAGATCTGGAGCAGATCAGCAACATCATCAACCAGGGCAATGTGTTCGACCATCTTGTTCATTCCTTGTGTCCAGGCATTTACCGCAATGACATTGTAAAAGCTGGTCTGGTTTTAGCTCTGCTGGGCGGAACCCGGAACTCGGACGATAAGGACACTACATGTTTGCGCAGAGCGGATTCACATGTGCTTGTTGTTGGAGATCCAGGACTGGGTAAAAGTCAATTGCTTCGGGCTGTGTCCATGGTTGCACCACGAGCTGTGTACGTTGGTGGAAACACGACCACGACGACGGGGTTGACTGTTACAATGGTGAAAGATGGATCTGGCGATTACGCGCTGGAAGCCGGTGCACTCGTTCTTGCAGACCAGGGTGTATGCTGTATTGATGAGTTCGATAAAATGGGAATTGACTACCAGGCATTGCTAGAAGCGATGGAGCAACAAAGCATCAGCATTGCAAAAGCAGGTATTGTGTGCAATCTGAATGCACGGACATCGGTCGTCGCTGCTGCTAACCCTAGCGGTGGTCACTACGACCGTAGTCGCTCAGTGGGAGAGAACCTGAAAATGAAAGCTGCACTGCTGTCGCGCTTCGACCTTGTTTTCATCCTGTTGGACCGACCAGACGAAGAGAGAGATCGACTGTTGTCAGAGTACGTGATGAACTCGCATGCGCGCGGCAAGCGAAGACCAAGGAAACGTATGCGAGACAACAATGCATCAATGCCTTTTCAAACCTCCAGCCGCTACGTTGACGAACCAGCAGTAAGCGGCTACGAAGAGGCTGCAACGTCTGGTCGTCGAATGCTGTCGCATCGTCTCCGTCAGAACGCATCCGAGTTCAGTGCAAACGCCATTCCTCTCTACTTTGTGCGGAAGTTCATCGCTTATGCTCGCCGGTACGTGCATCCACGTCTGTCATCCCAAGCTGCTGCCGTGCTCCAAAAGAAGTACTTGGAGCTGCGTTCAGCGGGTGAGGGTCGGCAGAACCCGATGGATGGTATACCCATTACAACACGACAGCTCGAGTCGCTGATCCGCCTCTCACAAGCACGCGCCCGAGCTGAACTCGCCGAAACTGTGTCTGCCGAGCACGCTCAAGACGTTGTTGACATCATGCAAGAGTGTTTGCTGGACACGTACGTCACTGAAGACGGCAACCTTGACTTTGGCCGCAGTGGAGGCATGAGTCTGGCCAAAAAGGTCAAGGCGTACGTCGCTCGACTTATGAAAGCTGCAGCTAGACGCAACACTTCTCTATTTTCCATGACCGATCTGCTTGAAGTCGCCGATAGTATGGGACTTCAGGTGGACGACTTTCGAGATTTCGTGGAAATTCTACGCAATGAATGCTACTTGCTGAAGAGAGGTCCTGGACAGTTTAAAGTGCAAGTATCATCGTACAACATGATGTGAACCAAGGCACAAGATGCTCTAACCAGAGCTATTCGAGTATCCGAACAGGCGAGAAACAAAAGCTCAAGTTGTGTCTGTCATTCTACCAAGAAGTCCAATGACAAAGTTTAAACTACGACGTGCAACTCTACTTGATGTTAAGCTTCTCACGACGAGCCTTTATCTGCTGGTCCACGATTTCCTGTGGTCTCTCGGAAGAAAAGAGGTCGTGACCAGCCTTTTGTTCTATGGAGACAAACGAGAATAAAAGCGTGTTAACAAATACGATAGTAGAAGAAGCGGTTGAGTGCGACTAACGGAGCGTACGTTTTCGGATAACGGGGTACGAACAAATGGCCAAGCAAATGCATGTACCGACAAATACTTTGCCATTCTGTCCAAATGGCAACTTTTTGAGAAACGTGAGCAGCATTTTGATCTGACTGAACGCCTTGTGCTTATGAGGTGCTCAGTACCCTGTTTGAATCGCTAGCGAAAATGACAGGGTACTTGTTTGAGATGATTGGCTGCGTTGGGTTGAAGTAGTGCCACCAATCATCACTTAGGACGATAATTGGAGTGCTTTACACTATGCTCTGTACTGTACAGAGAGAGACGGCCTTCTTATTGCAACTGACTGACTGGCAGCGGCAAACCTATTGCAACACCCTCTCTCGGCGACTGCTCTATACGCCCGTAGGCGCTTACGGCCACCTGAGTCGCTACGAAAAAAGTACCATTTGATACTGGACGTCAGCACAAAATCCCCATGGCTCGTTGCTGTCAAGTTGCAACTAACATGACTTTAATGATCATAGGTCGTAATCAGAAACATGAGTCACTGTTTCCGACAACTGCATGATACGTCGTTATGCCCCAGGGCGAACTGCTGGCATTAACATTTCAATACATTTTTACCTTGTTTATTATGGGGCAAATTGTGCTTGTCGCCAATTTGCCATGAATTAATCACGTTATATCAGGCTCTTCAGACATGTATCTGTTTTGTTCTCTGCCGTCATCATGGGTGTCCTTCGCCTTACGTTTAACATTTAAAAGTCCACAATCCTGCGACATGTATCATTTCGAACCTGCCTTCAAAACCTGTTGAAACCGATCGCATCAAGGGAGGCAAACGCCTGTCTAAAGTCATAAGAGAAGCCACACATAGCTATCGTTGGAGCTGATCATGGAGGGGACTACGCGTCGAGGTCTATTCTCGCCCACAAACACGAGTGAGTTAAGTCCCGCCGCAGCTGCAGCTGCAGCTGTAACCCCCACTAGATGCCGCATGCGTTCGTCACTAGGCAGTAGACTCAGTATGGCACCAGAGGACGCGTTTGCACGTGAGCCCGAGTGTGGCGTATGCTCCAAGTCGTTTAATATTTTGCGTCGTCGTCATCACTGTCGTTGCTGTCACATTGCCGTGTGTAAAGAGTGTGGATGCAAGGCAATTGACCGTAAAAAGACAGAGCGAATGCGACCACAATGGTATTGTATGGGCTGCTTGAATGATGACGCAACGCTCGAGATTACAAGCATCAGATTACCTAGTGGGAGTAAACGTCGAATGTCATCGACGTTTAGTGTCCCACCGAATCCGCCCCAAGTCACAAATGTGAGTAGGGTTGGACAAGTTGAAGTTACACCGGCTGTTTTTTTTGGTGGTGATTACTGTTGCTAATGTTCGAGCTTTTTTCTTTGTATTTTTTTACGTGATTGACAGTTAACGAGCACAGCTAAGTTTTGTATTGAATGTGGCTATGAATTACCACCACGAGTCAAGTTCTGTATTGAGTGTGGTACATCAGTGAGGCAACAGTTGATGTCTCCAGTGAGTGTATCAGATGTCGGAGTCGGAGAAGTAGATCGAGGCAATCAAGGATCAAATCTTGTGGTTATTGATGAATCAAATGGATCACCAATGGATCAGACGGACGGATCAGAAGATGACGCACCTGTGGAAGAGGAAGAGGAAGTTATGGTGGTGGATATTGCGAGAGACATTGTTGAAGCGACTCCAGAAGCAGATGAAGAAGCAGCAGCAAACACAAAAGAGGTTGAGGAACTTGTGGCGCAATTGCAGGCTGAGAATGAAAAGCTACGCAATCGTGTTGCGAAGTTTAAGCACAGGATATCGGAATCAGAATGTCGACGGCTGGAAAGAGAGGAGGAACACGCACGTGCAGTATCGGAGGCCACTGCTGCTGCTGCCGCTGCTGCTACGGCTGCTGCTACGGCTGCTGTGGAAGCACAAACAAACAAACAAAGAGCATTGGAACCGGCTTCTCAGGCTGCATCGACTGAGGTAGTGGAGAAGGCACCTAATAGCAATGGAACGGGTATTGCAGCTAAATATCACCCAGACTATTCGAAGTTTTTCAAGTTATTGACAATGGGACTGCCTGCTGAACAGGTGAAGATAAAGATGCAAGCGTCAGGCGTCGACCCGTCGATTCTTGATGAACCAGATGTAATCATTGGTGGTGCTGTTTCAAGTACAAATAATGTGACAGCTGTGCCTATGACGTCGAGTGGCAACTTCGTGAAGGAAGACGAGCAATACGCTAAATTTTTCAAGCTTCTGAAGATGGGAATGCCTTCTGAGCAAATCAAGCTGAAAATGACCTCAAGTGGTCTGAATCCGGACCTTCTTGACACGCCGGATGCACTAATGCCGGGATCTGGTGTTGCGGCAACACTAGCAGCGACATCCAACCAGGTGATGACGGTGAAGGAAGACCCAGGCTACGAGAAATTCTTCAAGTTGTTGAAAATGGGGATGTCGGCCGAGCAAGTAAAAATGAAGATGAGTGCCGCAGGCGTAAATGCAGACTTGCTCGACACGCCTGATGCACCGTCACCTAACCAGAAGGAAGCAGGTAGTAGCGGCGGTGGTGGCGGCCTTCTTGCTGGTCTTCCTCCTCCAGCGGAGGCGGTAAAGGTAGATCCGTCGGTACTAGAAGCGAGCTTGACTGTAAAGCTGGGTAAACCGACAACACCCGAGCAAAGTGAGGAGTCTCAGCTTCCAAAGAAGGACACTGTGAAGCCAAACGTCGAATTACGCCCGCTCTTTTGGACTCGTGTGCCTGTCAACGTGGTAAGTAGCACCGTGTGGATGAAGCTGAACGATTCGCGTGCCAAGCTGGACGTAGAGGAAATGGAGTGGATGTTTCGCAAAAACCCGGTAGAGGTATCAAAAAAGCAGGATGAAAAGAGGAAGGAAGCTGAAAAGGTACCAGTCCATCCGAAAGAAGTACTCCTTTTCGACCCGAAGAGGCAGCAAAATGTGGCAATCGCGATTGCTCGATTCAAAATGTCATCGAAGGACATTAAAGAAGCCATATACGCTTTGGATGGCCAGAAGCTTGGGTCTGAGGTGGTGAATGTGCTGATTTCTATTTCACCTACGCTGGAAGAAATTGACATGCTCAAGAATTACGACGGGGATGCAAAGCTGCTCGGAAATGTGGAAAAATTCTTCCTTGATCTTTTGACCATCCCGCGCTACACTCAGCGAATTAAGTGCTTTAGATACAAGTTACAGTTTGAGAATCGTATTCTGGAAACACAGGCGCAGATGGATACACTGGTTGCTGCTACGGACCAAGTGACCGAGAGCGACAAGTTTCGCCGTGTCCTGGAGCACATTTTGGCGATCGGCAACTACTTGAATGGTGGCACGCCTCGTGGTGGTGCTTACGGCTTCAAGTTGGATACCCTTATGAAGCTGCACACACTGAAGTCAGTTGATCCTCGAATCACTTTGATGCACTTCCTATTACATCAGCTGGAAGAGAAGACCCCGGACGTCATTACGTTTGCCGGAGAAGTTCCACATATTGTGGAGGCTAAAAGGTTGTCACTTGATCAATTGCGGGCCGACTTGTCCTCCTACAACGCCGAACTAGCGATGTTGAAGGGTCAAGTGCGTGCTTCTAAGAGTGATCATATTGAGGGTGACAAATTTTACGAGGTGATGACTCCGTTTGCGAAAGACGCGGAGGAGGTGCTGGAGGAGCTGGGGCGTGACTTCACTGGTCTGAAGACGTCTTATGAAGAGCTTGTGAGCTCTTTTGGCGAGGACCCCAGGAAACTCGGTCCGATGGAGTTTTTCACTATTCTATACGAATTTGTGACCGAGTTCAAGAAGGCCTACCGCCAAAATCAAACGAAGGAATATCAAGCTATCTACGAAGAGGCTGCAGCTGCGCGCGTTGCTGCTGAAGCCGAAAAGGCTGAGCGACTAAAGTGTGAAGCTGAGGAACGCCAACGACAAGAAGAGGACCGACAAGAAAAGTCGCAGGAGACCAGGGGTATTTATGCCGATATCATGTCCGTCATCACTACCTGGGCTGCGAAGCATTCGCCTGGCAACGAAGATGCGGTGATTGAGCAGTTCAAGGACATGTCACGGAAATTTGGCATGGACGAATTAACAGCTGACGCGTTTTGTGACCAAGTGCGGCAGTGTGTTGGGTCAAAATGTGCAAGTAAAATTATCCCGAACAGTGCCAAGCTATTATCCGATGAGGAAAAGCAGAGTGCGTTGCTGGAGGCATTTGCACGCTTCAAAGAGGCTCTGAAGAAAGAAAAAGAGTCGAAGAAACAACAGCGCAACTCACTCGTGTCTCCGCCATCTGAAGGGCGTGAGAGAGCGGGGTCCTCTTCGGCAGGCCGCAGACGCAACAAGGTTGTTCCAATCAAAGACGTTGAACCCGTTGTCGGAGAAGAAGCACAGCTATTGCACAAGTCTATCCTAGAAGCAGTCCTCGTGGCGTTCGGTGGTGATGTGAAGAAGATGAAGTCATTTACGTCACATACTCGAAAGTACGGGAACGAGCAGATCACGGCGCACGAGTTTTACCAATATTTAATTGATTCCTTCGACCCCGACTTCGTTGGACGTCTCGTGCCGGACCTTGCGCGTCTACTGCAGGATTCGGAGAAACGACACGCATTGATTCGTGCGCTGTGTGAAAGCGCACCGGGTTGGGCAAAGTTTGCAGGTTTATAGAGAGACGTCTTGGTGAGCGTCGATCGAAACAGCATTGTGACCTGTCCGTTTGTCATGTGGACCTAGAGGTTGATAGGTGGTATGAACTGGACAGGAAGCTAACAGAAGTCGCTGTCCATAGGCAGTGACTAAATTTTAATGTGGTGGAGTCAATGCGCTGAGTGGTAATTTCAAACGATACGTAGTTTTGCGACAACAGTGGGAAAGTCGTGTACTGCATTTGCAACACGCCAGGTCCAGGAGTGTACTGTCTTATTCTTGCATAGCACGCCACAGGTGCATCTACTCCGCGCTTCATGTCACTTATAGCTCTCATGCTGATAGTACTGAGCTTCATGCCACTTGTTCATAGTAATATTTTCTAGAATTAGCACCGTGCTAGTTCTATCGTAGTACTATTTTCTATAATTAGAACCGTGCTAGTTCTAAGAAATATTACTTAGAAATGGTGTTATTTAGTGTGTCACGGGTGTGTGTAAGGCACACATACAATACATCAGTTTTGACTAATGCTGTGTATCTTGTCGTTACTCTCATCGCTCGTCATGTCTCCAGCAATGACATTATCATCTCCACCATTGACGTTGCGTGTGGAATTCCAGCAACAATTTAGACAATTCGAGCAATTACATGGTCCAATGACACTACGATTGACACATGGTCCCGTTTCATTAATTGAACTGCAGGACATTATTCAGCAACACTTGACACAATATTTCGAGACTCCAGCCACTAAACTTGACATTAAAATTGAAATTCATGACCAGAAATTACAACGATTTACACCACTCAAGGAGCTATCACAACTAAGACGTCGTTCACGATTGAGTGTGATTTTCACAAACACGTCCGAACTATTCCAAGATCACACGTGTCTAGCACTCCCATCGAGAATCTTTGGCTTCAATGCGGCGGCTACAAATGACAAGATTATTATTGATAAAAGAGTGGTACATATTGAAGAAGTGGGGAATGCCGGCAAAGGCACAGGGCTAACAACGTGGGATGGATCGGTGGTACTAGCCAAGTATCTGGAATATCAACGTCGTGATGATATTGCTGGCAAAAAAATTGTAGAATTGGGGGCTGGGACTGGACTTGTAGGGATCGCTGCTGCGTTGCTTGGAGCACAAGAGGTGATTCTTTCTGATCTTGACTATGTGATTGACAATCTTGCGAACAACGTGGCAGAGACAATGAAGCTAGCAGCTAATGCTAATCGACCCGTTGACTGTGACGTCTCTACTCGTGTATTGAACTGGTTTGATCCACCCATAAACTTGGGAGACATTGACTTTATATTGGCCTCGGACGTTGTATGGATTGAGGAACTTATTCCACCACTCGTGGCAACTGTTGACCTATTGCTACGTCATTCAGCTGTAAAGACTGAGATTCTCATGTCGTATCAGAAGCGCAGCATTGTGTCCGACCAAGTGCTAGTCAGTGAATTGAAGCGCTACAATTTCGTTACGACGCGTGTACCAGTGACAAATTTACATCCCGAGTTTTCTACCGATCGTATCGATGTGTGGATCATTAAAAGGGACGACAGAAGGAACTAGAAGGCAATGGTCGAATAGAACCAGAAAACTGACTATAACCTTCATCAGCGTAATCTTGTGATGGACTGGAGGCATCCAAACATTTCGACTGGCGTGGAAGCTTGGTGAATGTCTAATCGAATATCCGCTAGAATCTAATTATTCTTCCACTCTATATATCCGTTATTCCTCGTATCTACGTCAATCACACTCTAAGAATTAATGAATATGTTTTACTTATCATAACGTGTCATTCTTGTATTTGCTTCGTTCCAGTAAGAAGATGTTTGGTCCCCTTCGTGTTCCTGTCCGTCGTGTGCTTCTATCGCGTCGTAATGCTTCGACTGAAAGTCTCAAGTGGTCCACTACTATGAACAAGTCATTGTCACTATCAGATCCTGCACTATTTGACATTATTGAGCGTGAGAAACAACGCCAACGCAACTGCATCAGTCTTATTGCGTCGGAAAACTTTACTTCAGTGTCAGTACTGGACGCACTGGGCTCTATAATGTCAAACAAATACTCGGAAGGATACCCAGGCCAACGCTATTATGGTGGGAACCAGTTTATTGACCAAGCAGAAGAACTCTGTCGTGCACGAGCCCTGGAAGCTTTTAACCTTGATCCGGAAGAATGGGGAGTCAATGTCCAGTCATTATCTGGCTCACCTGCTAATTTTCAAGTCTATACGGCTCTACTAGAGCCACATGACCGTATTATGGCATTGGATTTGCCACATGGCGGTCATTTGTCCCATGGTTATCAACTTGGTCGGAAGAAGATTTCGGCGACGTCCATTTTCTTTGAGAGCATGCCCTATCGTCTAGACGAGAGCACGGGTCTTATTGATTACGATGGACTGGAGAAGACAGCGGCACTATTTCGACCGAAGCTTATTGTTGCAGGCACTAGTGCGTACTCGCGTCATATTGATTACGCGCGTATGCGTGAGATCTGTGACCAGCAGGACGCTGTGTTGCTTGGTGACATGGCTCATATTAGTGGACTGGTAGCAGCTGGTGTTGTACCCTCGCCGTTCAAGTACGCGGACGTGGTGACTACGACAACTCACAAGTCACTGCGTGGACCCCGTGGAGCTATGATTTTCTATCGGAAGGGTGTACGCCACACGGACAAGAAAAGTGGTAAAGAAGTCATGTACGACCTGCAGCAGAAGATTGACTTTGCCGTGTTTCCTGGTCTCCAGGGTGGACCGCATAACCACACAATTGCTGCTTTGAGCACGGCCTTGCTCCAGGCACAGAGTTCTGAGTTTAAGTCGTACCAGTCGCAAGTGATTGCGAATGCTCGTGCCATGGTGGCTGAATTGATGAAGCGTGGCTACGAGGTGATATCAAATGGCACGGACAACCATTTGGCTCTCGTAGATGTGAAGAAGTCGCGTGGCATTGATGGCGCTCGTGTCGAGTTTGTGCTTGAGAGTGCCAATATGGTGGTGAACAAGAACACGGTGCCTGGTGACAAGAGTGCGTTTGTGCCTGGTGGAATTCGTCTTGGTGCCCCTGCGTTGACCACGCGTGGATGCACGGAAGAGGATTTCCATCAAGTGGCTGCCTTCCTTGATGAAGGTGTCAAGCTCACGGCTGAGCTGAATGAGCGTGCTCGTGCACAGGGCATGAAGAAGGTGAAGGACTTTAAGGAGTTTGTTGCAAAAGACGCTGAGGCGATGGAGAAAGTGGAGGCGCTGAAACGCAATGTGACTGCGTTTGTGCGGCAGTTTCCTACCATTGGCTTCAGTGAAGAAGACATGAAGTACAAGGACTAGAGGTCATCAGACAATGACTTGTTGGTAGAGGGAATCGATTGCATACTGGCTGCTTTATCCCGAAGCTCTCTCCGAGGATGGTCAAGAGAACGATTAAAAACGAGGCGGTTCCTGTTCCTTGTGATTGTTATGATTGGCAGCGGGCACCTTTTGGCTCCTGGAAAAAGGCACGAAGCGTACAGGAATTATTGAATTGAAAGCTGCTTTTAGTAACATCCTTCGTGGAAATTTTCTTTTAGTGTCAGTTTTTACGGCTATTATATTAGCGCCAGTATTTACGATTATAATTTGCAATCCGTGACAACGCCATCATTTATCGTTGATCTAATGTATCGCTTTTGTCTCGATTTACAACTTGAATTAGTCACTTCATTTTTCTCAGATTGTGAAATTATTATTTAAAGGAGGCGCTATTTATCCCCAACCCTTTTAGCTTACCAGCCCCACTCCAAATGTTATTGAATAATCTGATTGGTTAAAGTGCCAAATTGAAACATCTCATTAAAAATTATACAAAAAGAATTGTCACGATTTTTATAAAGTTTAGACCTACATCTACTGCTATTTCTACTGGTGCTTGTGCTTAACGTGGCTGGAAGAAGATTTGCACCTGGACACAAAAAATTGCAAGAGACGGCTAACGACACGATTTCAATAGATCAGACAATGTGTAAATGTAGAAAGTAGACGTTTTGTACTTGATGCAACAAAGGTAAATTTAAACGTGAAATGGACTAGCGTTAACTACTACTGCTGTTTGTAAATACTGCAGCATGCATCATTAAAAAGTAAGAATAAAGTTTATATGAATGACTTGTACAATAACGCGTGTCAGACGTGTTTCGGCCCCCGCCGGGGCCTCGTCGGTGGCTTTGCTAATTTACAAGTGAGAACCTTGATCATCTTCCTATCTAAGATCTACTGTGTCCATAAAAGCATCTAGAAGCCTCTACAACATTCCATATATCCTAGCGTAGATTGAAGCTCTGGAGTCAATACCAAGTGTAACTTGCACTTCCAACACTCCCGCCCTCGACAATATGAGATGAAGCCCGCTTTAGCATGCATCTATCCGTGCTGTATTGCCTTCAATGCAGGTTTTTCCTTGAGATTTTCCACCTGTGCTCCGGCCAGCGTCTGTGCTGCCTTGCTTGTCAAGTATCCCAGCTACCCCTCCTTTGTGACTGCTACGCATAGCATCACTAAAGTTGCTTTTGAGGCTTGTCATCTGCAGGTATCCCGGCTCCCCCATTGTCCAGCACCATGTCACGTCTTGACATCTTGCAGTCGTCGTTGAGCTTGTCCGTAGTTCCCTTCCTCTTGACACATTCACCACTTTACTTGACTCCCCTATCTGTTGCAGAGCTTGGTCACCCTTTCGCGAACGTAAAGAGCAGCTGCGTGTCGCCGTGCGCTCAAGGGATTTGATGTAAAATACTCGACGATACCTTTCGCGACGTCATGCACGATCAGCCCTGGCGCACATCCCAGCCTACAACGCAGTTACCAAACCAAGCCTGGTGGGCTCATAACCTGTTAGAAAGTAAAATAAAGCAACATGAATGGCTCGAATACTAACGCGTGCCACGCGTCTGGCACGCGTTACTTTACGAGTCATTCATGTTAACTTTATTCTTACTTTTCAACAGGTTATGAGCTCATCGACAGAGGCAGCCGATTATAACAATACGGCACAGGCATCGCCGAAAGTCAGTCACGAAAGGGCTGCGTCGAAACCTGTTGTGGTCATCCCCCCGCACGCTCACGCAAGGACAGCAGAGACAGACGTGATGTAGAAGGTTCTCGAGATGCTGAGTGGAATGGACGAGCGCATGAAGAAGATTTAGCTGTACCAGACCAGGGATGGACCAAGACGAACGTATGCGTGGCTGTGTCTACAGCAAGATGTTTAGCTTGATTCTTGGCTCAGACTTCGCGGGTAAGCTGCATCGTGACGTGCTAGGCTGGTCAAACTTGCGAAGCCACCAAGTTCCTAATCCTAATAAATGAATTATATTGATGGCTCCAGGCCAAGGCAACAGCAACCTGCGCCGCAGCGCGCACAGAAACTTTCACAGCCGCCTCTTCCATTGCTTAGTACCAGCCGATGCAACAGTATCACGCGCCGCAAGATGCGCCGATGCAAGTTCCTTCGTCAACCTAGTATCGTACACCCGACGCAAGGCAGCATAAGCGTGCGATCCGAAAGTTCCACGAAACGAAGTGTACGTCGGACTTGGGCTCGGTTTTTTTCGACTGGGGTAAGACTTTTTGGCGACAAGTAGACATGGCACAAAAGTCGTGCGGATTTTTGTGAACCGAAAATGTCAAGACTGATGTCCTTGCCAGTACTTGTCCGTTACCATAGGAAGCTATGTTCAGCAAGAAGGTCTACACATGATGGATGAGCTGTGCTGCCGACTCTACAGTACGTATTGCAGCGTATGCTTTACACATTCAAGACGACTGTCACTGCTCAATCAATGAAACTTTTCATCATGAAGAAGGACGGTAAGCGGTCCTAGCCGGAGCACTACCTTTTCCTTGTTGGAGTCAGCGATGCGGCTGGCAGCGCTGAGCAGCAGGTGCTCGATAACATCGTGCGGCATGCATCGAACGAGCAATCGACGAACCTGCTGAAGAAGTAAAAGACGTATTGTTTCGACTATCTAGTGCACGACGAAGAGCTCTCACATTACGCGCAGGAAATTGAGATGGAAGCCCGAACTGGACGCTCTCTTGGAAAAGAAGTCGTCACGCACGTGGATGATTCTATGTCGCGCAAGGAGACGCGCGCCTGCTATTAATGTGGATCGACAGGACACGTCAAAGACGACTGTCGCAGAAAGAATACTGGCGAAGCAAACGGCGGCCGTCGCGGCAAGAGTGGCGGCAGCACTGTGCTCGCAATAGTCGAAGGCGCTAGCCAAAAAAGGGTTCGCGTCGTTTCAAGTGTGACCTGACACTGTCGATTAGCGAAAACAGCGACGAAGAAGGCGACGACTGGATTCTGGACAGTGGTTTTAGCTGCACCTAGTAAAAAACGCGTCTACCCTACTGGATGTGTAAGACTATAAGCACGAGCGCCACCTGACAGACGGCGAGGAAATCAAGCTGTCACGCACCGGTAGCGTGGTGCTGACTGTGATGGCGAAGGTACATAAATGCGACGTGACATGGTGCTGGAAAATGGGGGAGCCGGGATACCTGCGCAGATGGCAAGCCCCGCAAGCAACTTTAGTGGTGCTATGCGTAGCAGTCACAAAGGAGGGGTAGCTGGGATACTTGACAAGCAAGGCAGCACAGACGCTGGCCGGAGCACAGGTGGAAAATCTCAAGGAAAAACCTGCATTGAAGGCAATACAGCACGGATAGATGCATGCTAAAGCGGGCTTCATCTCATATTGTCGAGGGCGGGAGTGTTGGAAAGTGCAAGTTACACTTGGTATTGAATCCAGAGCTTCAATCTACGCTAGGATATATGGAATGTTGTAGAGGCTTCTAGATGCTTTTATGGACACAGTAGATCTTAGATAGGAAGATGATCAAGGTTCTCACTTGTAAATTAGCAAAGCCACCGACGAGGCCCCGGCGGGGGCCAAAACACGTCTGACACGCGTTATTGTACAAGTCATTCATATAAACTTTACTCTTACTTTCTAACATGCATTTTCAACGGCACTACAGCATGGCCATATCAAGCTACATATGGTGTCTATCTGGTTCGCCCATTATCTCATAATGGTCCCACGCAGCAACCATACGTTCGAGACACTTGTCACCATCAAATCAAGATTCGTAGCGTCCATATTTGGCCATAAAATTGTAAGTAAAATAGAGAAGTTTTCATTTTCGCATTGCATCACGTGACTGTCGCGCACTCGCAGCAGTGTGCCCAGCGGCTAAAGGCCATATTCTCTTCCTCCCGGTATCGACCACGAATCAAAGGATGAAATCAGCAAGCGACAACCTTTTGCACTTACCAACACGCAGCAAGTGTCAAACAATCTCATCATCAACAGCATGCAACGCCGCACCAAGAAAGTACTGCTGTGCGCCCGACTATCAAACATTTCAGTCTCTGCTTGGAACTTTGCTGTGGATTGCTCGCGGCACGAGACCGGACATATCTTGTGATGTCAACCATGCTTTTCGACGTGCACACGCACCAAATATTGAAGATTTGAAGCTAGCGAAACGTATTGTGCGTGACTTGGATGGAAGTGATGATCTCAAATAGCTATGAATTAAGAAGGTGGACCCAACTTACAGCTACGCATCGAATGGTAAGCTGATGCTGATTATTTGCTGAGTATACGCAAGACAGAAAGTACATAAGTGGCGGAATGGTTCGAATAAATGGAATGATTGTGGGATATCATTGCAAAAAACAAACTACAGTGGCGTTATCGACCGCTAAACTGGTATATGTGGCTGCATCCATTGGCCTTAGAGAGACATTTGGTTTAAAAAAGCTGGATGGAGAAATTGGGTTACAGGTTGCGCTTCCAATGATCATTAAAATACACAAGCCAGGCTGCTATCAGCAAAAGAAATGAAGAAAGCTTAAACCAGGCATAGAATGTGGATGTGCGCCTAAACTTGATGTTGGGGACTCGTCACTGAGGCTACAAGCAGCTTCCTTGGCAGAAGCAGTGCACCTCGGACCGCTCTGTCCGCAGTACGTGTCACTGGAACTATGACAGCACTTCCTAGTGCAGCAGACGCCGCAGCAAGAGCAGCATGCGATGGGTCCTGCGCATCGAGTACCGGACGCGCGTCAGCAAGATTGGTGATAAGGAAGTTCGACGGAGCGAGCTCCACCATGGGCTCGTCTCTGCCTTAAGTGGAGAGAACGTTCTCCCGACAGGTAACGATGGCCCAGCACGCGTGAGGCTTTGCATGGTCCAAGGATGTCAAAGCTGACTTGCTTGGACACTATCGCAGAACGCTACTACAACAAGCAGCTGAAGGTGTGGTGGACGCAGCTACGTATACTAGACCACGTCATGGAAAGGCTCCTGCACCACAATCTCGGCGTCGCAGTGATACAGCTCTTTACGGCGTGTAAAGACCCTAAGCGAAGCTGACCAAGCACTATCTATATATTTGGTTTCAGTCAACGACGCGCTTAATGGTGCGAATCAACAGGATCTGACAGCATCATGCACTACGCGTCAGCAGGCTCGAGCAGGTGTCTAAAGTGATATAGGACGAAAGAGATCTCGTGGTGGTCGGGCCTACTCTAATGACCTGCTCGCAACCGGCACGACCGCAGCATTGGCTTACCGCTTCATTACAAGTCTCACCAGCCTGACCTAGGCGGCGTTAACAAATTACTAGGGATGCGAGATGCGTCTTCGACGACGGCAGCTGCGTAATCGACCAAGAAGGCACCATCAGCGACCTTCTGATAGAGCAATGACTCGAAGACGCGAGCTCGACACGCACTACCATCAGCGCGGACTGCGACAGCGACTTTTAGTCACGGCAGATGATGGACAACCAAGAATATGAAGCTTTCAATCACTCGTTGGCAGTTAAGCGCTGTACGCCGTCAGATATTTCGTTCACCGTCCACAAGGCGACGCGCCAGATGCTTTAGCAGCGTGTCTACGACTCCAAACTTTCTAAGGCAATTTCGCCATACCTGAAGGGTGTTCGCGCTCTCAAGTTGCGTATGATGCAAACGAAGAGCGCGCGCAAGTCGTTGAAGTTAGGGTACTACTCAAAGCGGACTTCTCTGCCGACAAAGCGAATCGAAAGTCGCTGACTGGGCACCGGGCGCCAGTGGAGAGTTGGAGTCGCATCAGAAATTTTGCGAATCCCACTCCACCACACTGGCGGGGTCATCCTCTAAAACGGAATGGCAGTAAGATGGACGGCCAAGTAACAATTCGGTGACTCGCTCTCCATTGTGTGAAGTGCTTTGCGAATTTGAGGGTCCCAAAGGTCAATTGAATCCAGGGAACAAGGGAAAATGTACCAGGAAGAAGGGCGGACAGAAAGAGGGCCTCGAGGCGAAGCGACCGTTGGCTAAAAGCAATTTGCTGGACAACAGAAGGAAGATCACTACCAGGGTTTCGGTGAAGCGACACTGAAAGTAGTAGACTACTGTATTTATTGGAAGTCTCTATCCTCCTCGGTAGACCTCGGTCTCCCTCGGTAGGCGTGGGTACCTCCTCGGCAGACTGGGTTCCTTATTGGTAGACCTGGTCTCTAATCAGTAGACATCGGTCGCCCGAGATTGAGCTACTTCTGACCAGTCAACACAAGAATTCAGAGTCAGTCAACACAAGGGACCAGGGCTTCAGGCAATGCTATAATAAAGGAGCTTAACGATAGGAATATATTGAATACTACTCAATTTGCAATCTACATAGAACGACTTCGTCGCGCTTACAGGAAGTGTAGCGGAGCTGCAAAGCTCTGTAGCTAGAAGAAGACTTTAAGCTGGAAGCCTCTTAGTTCTAGAGAACTAATAAATCCACGGCTAAAAGCCACTTAGTTCTAAGGAACTAATTAAACGACTTAAAGTCACCCTGTTCTAAGGAACGAGGAAATCGACTTTTAGTCAGCAAGCAATAATCTAAGGTTCAGAGAACTAACGCACAGAGTGCAAGAACAAGCTAGAAGCTTAAAGGTTTAGAGAACCAACGCACGAAGTGCACAAGAGAACAAGTCAGAACGACTTGCGATCTTACACTTAAAATGAGAACTGATAATATTTGTGCATTAAGATTTTTATGAAAAGTCCTACTCTAAGTACCCTACACTAAATCAATTAGTTATAAAATGCAGACTTTGCTATTGGACGACGTATCGTCTAAACATCTGTGTATGATGCACTTAGTACAGCGTTATCGATTTATCGAATCCTAATCGATAAGATACGGTATTACCGAATACCGTATCTTTAACGCTTATACTTAATACCTCTCTAACGAAAAGTATCAAAATGCATTATATGCAATCAAAGGGAAACTTTAACCGTAAACTTTTGGAATGATGTTACAACCGTCGTGTAACCCCGTTACACTCTCCCCCACCAGACTGACGTTCCCATAGAATGTCATTCGACATCTTTCCTCTTTGAGGTAGTGCTTTAACGAACGTTAAAACCTTACGGTTTGTTCATGGCACATAACATGACGCCTCCTGGAACTGAGTCACAGACTCTACGGGACCTTATCGAAGGCGATCTTGACGAAGCGGTTGATTACGAAAGTGACACCGTCTTTGTGGGACCCGATGGGTCCCCTTTAGCCACCCTCACGGGTGAAGATGACACCGAATCCGTTCCCTGAACGTGATGCAGCAGATGCGATAACAGCGTTACGTGACCCGCCTGACGTATCATCTACGGCGACGGTTAGCAACCCACTCGACGAGCAGCAACAGCAGACCATCGATCAAGAGGAAGGCGCCAAGCGCCGGACGAAGAATATGGCGAGGCTTCAAGACCACCGACAATACAGGTTCAAGCCACCTACAGTGGTAGAACGCCTTAAGGAGGCATCTGGCCCTTCCCTCTCTGGCTGGGCCATTGGGCCTGAGGCCCTTTCACCCGAGAATGTTGCTACGCGAACGGCCCTTAGACAACGGTATCTGGAACCTCATATCACTACGCAAAGCCAATACTTGGCACGTCTTAACAGGCAAGTGCGCGGTGCGCCAGTTCCTCCCATAAAGGGCGTTCCCATCCTTCTGTTCGCGGAGGAAACCGATAAAGAAGAAGACACGGCTTTTAGCCGCTGGGCGCATTATGCGCGACGTTTTTTAAGCAGCATTTAGGCCCTACGGGCAAGTGCCGATGTGGCAGATGTTCGACTCGAACGGAAAATGAGTTACGATTACGCTAAATTGAAGGCCCAGGAAAAATTGAAATCCCAACGAACGCATTATGCGACTGCTACCCAGCACCCCAATGTTTCGGCTACACCTGTAGCCGCGAGTCCACGATAGGCCGAGGCCGCTAACTCGCCTAACCCCACCACTACTGGTGAGAAGCGTCACCACCAACAGGCTGACCCTGCGCACGACGCTCAAAAACGTCCACGGCGTATGGGCAAATCTGCCGAAGGTGAACCTCAAACTCCCATGAGTTCCACAACTCGGGATAACCCCGCCACTTCACCAGATACTGGTTTTGACCATGGCGGCGACGTTTCTGCAACAGACGTTCAACATGGAACTGAAGGTTCCCCTGCCCATCAAGCAAAGCCGGAGGAAGCCGGTGTATCGGCACAAGCTCATGCCGAGCGGGGTCCCTCCGTGCGGATATGCAGTCGATGAGCTCCCGTCTTGAGTCACTGGAAGAGAGCCGAACCCGAGTGCAGGGTCAGCTTGACCTGTTGTGCAGATGATTCGCCCCACGACAATGTCGATGAACTCGGCGCGAGCATCTTAGCGTCTATTTGGGACGGATCCCGATATGTTTGAGCATGCCGACGTAGAACACAGGATGGGTACGCATTTTGCGCGGCAAATTAAGCGTATACGCTATGCCTTTCTTGGCAATGACCGTAAAGGGTCCGATAAAGCGCGGACGCAACTTCGTCTTAAAGACAGCAGATACTACATTGGTAGGTAGGGTTTTAGCATTAAGTAATACTTGGTCTCCTACCTCATAATCATTAATACAACTTCTGCCTTTAGCATCTGCATATTCCTTTTGTTTATCTTGACTATCAGCCATTGCATCTTGCACATGTCGTAAAACATTTAGTCGCGTTGCAAGAAACGCATTTACCTGTTTCTTAACAGTATTAGGGCTGACATCAGCAATCCGATCGGCAACCTCTCCCCCACCAAGCCCTGAACCACTCGGTGGTAGCGTTAAAGGAACGCGTGGGTGTGTGATACCATTCACATAGAACGGAGTGTAGCCGGTAGAGGCGTGCACGGAGTTATTGAGTGCAAACTCAACTACAGGGAGCATAGATCTCCATCGCTTAGGCGTTTCAGCAAAAACGCTGCGGAGAATATCTTCAACAAAGCGATTTACGCGTTCACTTTGACCATCGGTCTGCGGATGATCCGCTGTGGACATGTCCAAACGTGTGCCTAGCACCTGAAAGACGGACTTCCAAAATTTACTCGTAAAACGAGGATAACGATCAGAAACAATTGCCACTGGCAATCCATGTTGGCGAAATACTCGATCGATAAGCAGCTCCGCTGTACCTACACCATCGATCGAGTCTGGCACAGCCGCTCTTGCTCAAAAGGTCAACAAAGACCACAATACCTGTATTGCCATGCGAATCTTTTGGTAGACCAAATACAAAGTCCATACTAATGGACTCCAGCACCCCGTGGGAATAGTCAAACTAGCCAGCGGCGCTGCTGAATGGGGCGAGGGCTTCACCGTTGACACATTTTACACGTACGCACATATGTGCTCACCCATTTATATAATTTGGGCCACCAATAACTTTGGCATACTGCCCCATAGATCTTTTCACGACCCAAATGACCACCGATGGCGGTGTCATGCACCTCATAGAGGATACGATACTTCAGATCCTCGTCATGAGGAACCACAATACGCGGAGGATCCGCCACATCCGTAAGATAGTACAACAGCCCCTGATCGATATAATATCGATGGAGGCTCGCACGTAATCGTGCCACCAATTTAATCTCCGAGTCTTTAAACTCATCACTGCCAAGAGCATGTAGCAACGCTATACAGTGATCATCTTTAGCATACGCCGATCGAATGAGATCACTGATAGAAGACGAAAACGTCGTAACATGAGCAAGCTCATAGTCAGGTCTGCGTGACAACGCATCAGCCAAAGAATTTTGCTTGCCCGGCTTATATTTCACCTCGAAATTATATTCGGCGAAGAATGACAACCATCTGGCCATTCTCTGCGAGAGATGCGGCGACTGAGTCGCAGTGCGTAAAGACGCATGGTCGGTATAGATCACAAAAGTCTTTGGGCCCAGCAGATGAACTCCGAATTTGACCAGAGCATACTTCATCGCAAGTAGCTCTTTGTCATGAACTGGATAGTTCTTTTCTGCAGCTTTCAGCTGGCGAGATTCAAAAGCGATTACACGCTCACGGCCTTCATCATCTGTTTGTAACATAGCACTGCCAATGGCAAAATCCGACGCGTCACAGACGACGCTAAACGGTCGGTCAGGGTCTGGCAAAGCCAAAATAGGAGCATGTAGAAGGCTCGCCTTCACCGCTTGAAAAGAATCCTCGTGTTCGGCATGCCAACACCATTCCACATACTTATTAAGGAGATTGGATAATGGCCGAGCCATATCAGCGTAATCCTCGCTGCACTTATGTAAGTAATTGGCAAGGCCAATCCATTTACGCAAGTCCTTCTGAGACTGTGGAACAGGCCAATCGACTTTGGCTTTGACCTTAGCGGGATCCGCTCTGAGTTATCGCTTCACAATGAAGCACCCTAAAAAGAATTTCTTCAGCCCCGAAGATGCACTTAGATGCATTAGCATATAGTTTATTAGTGCGCATGCACTCGAGCACAGCTCGTAAATGAACAATATGGTTCTCAATATCTGACCGCCCATTTTCAGCTTGACTATGGACAAAAATGTCATCAAAGTACGTTTGTGCATAACTTTGATGGGGTCGAAATAATTGCTTCACCAAACAGTTAAACGTAGCCGGAGCATTAGATAGCCCCTGGGGCATCACCAACCACTCCCAGAGCATACCTCTCGGAGTACTAACAGCAGTAAGCGGAATATCGCTAGCTCGCATGAGCAATTGGTAATAACAAAGGACTAAGCCGAGCGCACTGTACATGGTACAACCGACCATATTGTTCTGAAGAACATCCTTTCTAGGTATTGGCGTCTGTGCAGGTATAGTGGCTGCATTGAGCTTATTATAAGCATGAACGATACGCCATTTACCATTCAGATCTTTAACACAGAAAGTGGGTGTCGAGTGCGGAGATTTGCTCTCGCGCACCATGCCCGCCGCGTGCTTTGCGAAAGAACTCGTCAATGACGTCACACTGTTCTTTGGGTAAAGGCCACTGCCGTGTTACGCAGTATTTGGTTCCAGGAACCAAGTCAATCTCATGACGTACACCTCTATCAGGTGGTAGAACCGACGGTGGATCGTGAGACACCACGTCCTGGAATTCCCTAACAAAAGGATAGTAGGGATCTGAAGTGTCCCTCAGAATAGATGCCCCACTACGTGCACTTAGTGCCGCCTTTGTATGTCTCATCGACAAGCGAGGATGAGTTCAGCTCGAGGTTAGGTCGAATGACCACCATATCGGATAGAGCACCAGCCTTCAAGGCTTGATGAAATTCATCCACAGACATTTCGTCTAGCTCTAAGAGAGCATTTAATGATGGGAGGGCCTCAAGGTCAACCTCGCCATCTACATCACCTGTCACTCCGTTGACCAGGGTGTATAACTGGTCACTGACATTACTACGCGATAAACCAGACGCTTTGCGCCTCGCAGCCGCCATCTGGTGCCGCTGCCGTCTCATTAACGAGACCTTACCATTAAAAGTACTTTGGATATCATCATCTCCAAGGTCAACAGATCCCTTGACCATTACATGCCCTATACGAGAGCAGATGTCATTACCGACATCCAGTGATTCACTATCGCAGGTGACATCACTAACAAGGTCATCGACCTTAACTTGCTCTTTACGATTGTCGATGTCATTACCGACATCCAGTGAATCGCATTTACAGCCAATTACTAACAAGGTCATCGACCTTAGCTTGCTCTCTACGAGAGCCGATGTCATTACCGACATCCAGTGAATCGCATTTACAGCCATTATCACTAACAAGGTCATCGACCTTAACTTGCTCTATACAAGAGCCGATGTCATTACCGACATCCAGTGTCTCAATATCACTATGAGTATTATACGTGCCGTTCCACTAGCTGTCATTGAGCTCTGCTCGACACTATTATTGTTGACATTGGAGTTTATCAACTCAGACACTCCAATGTCAAGCACACTAACTGACTTAGTTAATTGCTCGCGATAATAACACTTCTGTTTTCTAGCGACGGTAGGTTCATGGCTCTCCAAAGCTTCGCTAGGAACATTGCGCGTGGAACCTAAGGTTTTAGACCTCCAATCGATCCATGTTTTATGAAGTTCCAGCCAGGCCATATTGGAATGAGATCATATCTCGAGTCCAAATCTAGGTCAAGACAGCGTTCAATGCTATTGGAATTTAAGAACTTCACGTCTAAGCTCAATGGAACTTTAGGCACGGCGACACGTACACCTGTTGCGAGGCGAACGATTATACTGTCACCCTCTTGCGCTTTTAGCGCCTCAGCATACAGCTGACTTTGTTCAAGGGAACGACGCCGGAAATAATTACCTGACGCCCCTGAGTCAATTAGAATTGACCATGGTTTCTCAAAACTCTTAACGGTTGCCGAAACAACCAACAAGCCTAGCTTGTATTCATGCTCCATGGGAGCTTCCACGGAGCCACCTGGGGCTAAGACCTGGTTACCTCTACCTCCTAGAGGCTCAACGAAACTTAGTTCTTTCCCAGTAGGGTGCCCCGCGTCTACTGGGAGCTGACGTTTCCCCTGCCGTGATCACCTTTTGTCTAGGATCAGGGCTACGGCTCTGGCGACTCTGACGTTGCTCTCGCAACGGACAGCTAGGTCGTAAGTGTCTAGTGGATCCGCACATGTAACATCTACGGATGCTACTTTTCTGATCTGCAGCTTGGACCTCAGCTTCTTCTTCTTCAGTATGGCTGAGGTCTATGGGTTCCGCCCTGTTAGAGGCATTTGAATGATACCATGGCAGACCATAGCGAGCATATTTAAAAATTAAATTCAGCGTTAAAAGCTATGCTTACTGCCTCTTCAAAAGTCGAAGGCTGGACACGGAAAACTTCCGTCCTGGCGACCCCAGTACGAAGTCCTTCCATAAAATGGTTACTCGGACTTCCTCTGCCAGAGAGTCCTGATGCTAGGAGCAATGAGAGTTCTCAACTCTTGGACATAGTCCGACAATTCTTTCTTACCCTTTCGGGTATCTAAGAAGCGTGAGCGCACACGATAAGCCTGATTAGGCGGTGCAAACACGCAAATTAATCAGGTGGGGAATGCAGCATTTACAGAGAAATCGCTCGTTAGAGACCACTCTCTAGCTCTTTCACCGAGCTTAGAAATGGTCAAGCCAACTCGTTGCTTATCGGATACAAGCATGACGGCATCCATTGCCATTCAACTTCTCAGATACAGAGATGAATTAATTATCCCTCCTTCCACTTAAAGGTTTTAAAGCTTAAAACGAGTGGGCGAGCCTTTGGCTCTGCATCGAGCTCAGGTACCAATATGTACTGCGTAGGCGCAGCTGACGCTGCCTGGTCATGGACCTGCCCGAGTAGCGTTGCCTTATAACGCATAAATGCCTCAAGGCTAATATTTAAAACCTTGGGGCCTTGGGCCAAAAGGGCCTCGATTTGATCGGGCCCGACGAACGCAGATAATTTATCGAATGCGAGTCGTTGCGCCTCAGAGAGGTAATTTTGATTCTCCATCCTCACAGAGGGTCAGTCTTTAAAGACTCAGGTGTAGGATTGACTACAAGTGCTACCAAGTGTAGCGGAGCTGCACAGCTCTTTAGCCAGAGGAAGACTTTTCGGCTGGAAGCCTCTTAGTTCTAGAGAGCTAAATAGAGTTAAGGCTAAAAGCCACTTAGTTCTAAGGAGCTAATTAAACGACCTAAAAGTCACCCTGTTCTAAGAAACTAGGAGAGAGACTTTTAGTATGCAAGCAATAATCTAAGGTTCAGAGAACCAACGCACAGAGTGCAAGAACAAGCTAGAAGCTTAAAGGTTCAAAGAACCAACGCACGAAGTGCACAAGGGAACAAGTCAGAACGACTTGAAATCTTACATCAACAATAATAGTGTCGAGCAGAGCTCAGTGACACCTAGTGGAACGGCACGTACTCCGTTGAGTGATACTCATAGTAATATTGAGACACTGGATGTCGGTAATGACATCGGCTCTCGTATAGAGCACATTAAGGTCGATGACCTTGTTAGTGATATTGGCTGTAGATGCGATTCGCTAGATGTCGGTAATTGTAATGGGGCAACGTAGTACATGAGTAGTTATAGAAACAATACATAATTACATAAGTAGGCATAGGGCAGTATCCGATCAGCGGATACTGCGCGTCATTTTATTATTGGTTTATTATTGGGGTACCAGACCCAATAATTAGCCAATAATAAATTGACTTCCATATTTGAGTGGTTCCCATGAGCTAGGGAACATATTCGCACTTACTGCGAATTAAAACAAATATAACACAGTTATATTTACGAGTTAATTAAGAGCGCTTCCTCAACGCCCTTTTAGTGTAAGACGGTAACGAGTCCTTAGCCCGTTACATCGGGTAGCACTTCGTAGTCCTTCCAATGACCAGATTCGAGATGAACATGGATGAGTCTTCGGTGGATCCAGCGGTCTCGCTGGAGCATTCTGATATTCCACATCTCACCTCGGTGGAGTACATCGCCTCGCGGCGGTATCTGGTGAAACTATTGTGACGTCGCTGCTGAGCCCAGCGACGTCCGATGATCAACGTGCCGCCATCCAAGACTTTATGGTGCGCAAGCTCGCCGAAGCTAATCGACGAGTATTGACCCCCTCGCGCACTTCGCAACATGACGCTATCAAGATGGAGACGTCAACGTACTTCGGTGATGGTCCGGATCGTCTCCCCCTTAATCGCTGGTTTCGCGAGGTGGATATTGCAATAGTGTTAAGATTAATGGACGCTACGAAGGCCAAGGTCAATTTCCTGCTGTTTCGCCTTGTTGGCAAAGCCAAGGAATGGGCTCTCGGAAAGCTCGTCGTAGATGAGTCGGCGTTCCCTACGCTGGACGATATCCAGCGTGACTTACGACTGGCTTTCGAGCCTCCTCAAGATGAATCTCGCTTGCGTGCAGATTTCTTCTCCCTTCGACAGGGCAAGCTGTCGATGCGTGACTACGTGTAGAAGACACGTCGTCTTGCTTTGTGCATTACCACGCAGCCAATTGACATGGCTTCACAAGTCCAAGTCTTTATTTTTGGTATGCAAGAGGGTATGACGCGCGACTGCCTCACGCGTGCTGAACCAAAGTCCCTCGAGGAGGCATTTGCCCTCGCGCTTCGTGAGGATTACACTGTCGCGTCGTCGTACCCGCACGCAGCGTCACAACATCCCCAGACGTCTGGCCCAGAGACAATGGAACTCGATGCAATCGAGTCGCGGCAAATTATTAGGCCGCGACATTCGCAATCCTAACACGATGCAGTGTTTTCGCTGTGGTAGACAGGCCATCGTGCGGCTGTCTGTCGAGCACCTGCGCCGGTGACTATGAACAAAGATGTCTCACGAAGAGACGCTGTGTGGTCGGTGATCCCGCCAAGAAACGAGCGGTTCCAGTAGGCGTAGGGCGCCCTACTGGCAGAAATGGAGCCCCGAGTACTCAGGTGGCAGCTCGGTCTCCTAGCCCCAAAGTGATTCATACTTCTTTTCATATGTTTTTGGCATGTTGATTGGCCAACTTTATATTTTGCAATAATTGGTTTTTGTCACACTTTTCCTTAATGTCTCTACTATCCTTACGTGGTGCTACAATTTAAGATGGAAAGCCCACGGTCGCGCCGAAATCGACTGGCCCGGAAGCGACGTTCTCGGAAGCGTGCCAAAGAGACGAAAGAACAGCGAGCCGCACTACGGCAAGAAGCCCGCCGTGCGCAACGCACTCGGCGGCTACAAGATAAGAACGTGGCAGCAGAGCGCGAGCGCAACCGAGTGAGGCACGTGGAACGACGAGCCGAAATGATCCACGAAGATGCAACGCTTGAGCGCGAGCGCAACCGAGTGGAGCACGCGGCACGACGAGCCAAAATGACCCACGAAGATGCAACGCTTGAGCGCGAGCGCAACCGAGTGGCGCACGCGGCACGAAGAGACGAAATGACCCACGAAGATGCAACGCTTGAGCGCGAGCGCAACCGAGTGGCGCACGCGGCACGACGAGCCAAAATGACCCACGAAGATGCAACGCTTGAGCGCGAGCGCAACCGAGTGGCGCACGCGGCACGAAGAGACGAAATGACCCACGAAGATGCAACGCTAGAGCGCGAGCGTAAACGAGTGGCGCACGCGGCACGAAGAGACGAAATGACCCACGAAGGTGCAACGCTTGAGCCCGAGCGCAACCGAGTGGCGCACGCGGCACGACGAGACAAAAAGACACGCGAAGACGCAGCGGCAGAGTGCGAGTGCGAACGAGTGGCGCACGCAGCACGACGAGCCGTAATGACCCACGAAGACGCAGCGGCAGAGCGCGAGCGCAATATAGTGGCGCACCAGCAAGCTCGCGCGGCCGAACCAGACCTTCCGGTCGCACTTCGCGCCGTTGTAGTTGAAGCGCCGACGCGCCGACGCACGCTATGTGCTGAATCGGGCAGATGTGGTCTGCCGCAACTGCGCAGCACTTCAGTGGATTCAGTAGTGAGTGCAGGCTCCCGGCTCAACCCTGGCAAACCCGCAATTTACGCTGTGCTTTGACCGCGGCAAGGTAGCTAATATTTCACCGCTAGCGCAACCACCTGAGCCGCTACGGAACCTGCTGCGGGATCAGACGCCCATCGTTCGGGCTTTCCGGCAAAACATTCGTGCGTACAACAACGCGCTCTCTTTTACGTCTTTGGGTGCGAAACTGGACGATCGCTTTACTTAAGGTGGAGTTTACACGTTCCGACTGGAAGGCGCCCTATACCACCATATGGGTGCGCTCCTCCCGGAGGCAGGCCATGCAAGGAAGTTTGCCCAGCTTTACATTGCCGACAACAGCGCGGCGCTTGCTGGCCGGGTGAATGTTTTTCCGACCCTGAATCGCTGCGTCCTTGAAGAATTTTAGACGATGCTCGAGCTGAATAACCCTTATGCAGCTGTACGAGCAGGTTCGTCATCGGATGGAAAGTGATCAGGTTGTGGATCTGGAAATGCGTCTATTCTGCCTGCAGTCGAACAAAAGACGCAGGTACAATACACGTACGGCAAATGAAATTGGCGCGATCATGGTGGGCGACGGTTACGACGGCAGCATCTCCGATAGTGACATCGTCCTTAAGAGCCGCGACGGGCGCTTGCAGCGCATATCAGCATTGCACTCCGCCTACACGCCACTCCACCATGTCTTCTTTTCCCAGACGGCCGACTGGGATGGACGCCAGCGATACCACTTAGGGGACTTGAGTATGACAATGGAGGGAGGCTGTTCCAAGACAATGACGGGGATGCCGCCCGTGGGAGGGCAGGATCGAAACGCGTGTCTCAGATGCAGTACTACTCCTACATACTGCACCCTAGAGTACCAGGGGAGAATCATCTTCTGTCCGGCGGATCTTCCAGCAATACGTCGTGGACGCGTGGGCACGCGTGGAGCAAAATCGTCTGCAGTACATCGCCGACCACCAAGGCGAGCTGAGGTGCGAGTTGTATTCCAGAGTGATGGACGTAATCACTGAGGGAGATCACGACGCCGCGCAAGTAGGGCGCAAGTTGATACTTCCGTTGACTTTTACCGGAAGCGACCGTCAGATGAGTCAGCTCTACCAGGATGCAATGGCCATCGTGCGCAAGTGCGGGCGGCCGGACCTTTTAATTACATTCACGTGTAATTCAAAGTGTCTCGATATCGCAGCGGAGCTAGAATTCAGAAAGACGGCGCAGGATCGATCCGACTTGGTCGCAAGGGTTTTTCACATTAGGTTGAAGGAGCTCATGCGTTACCTCAGCAAGCGGAAGATATTCGGAAGTCGTTGTCGGCAAAGTCTGGGTTATTGAATTCCAGAAGCGCGGCCTTCCGCATGCGCACATCCTCTTAATACTTGATGATGCATCAAAACTACGCACCGCCTAGGAGATCGACTCGGCCGTTTCAGCGGAAATCCCGGATCAAGTATTCACCTGGATGCACAAGAGACCGTCACGCGCAGCTGAGCGCATGGACCTTGCGGTGTGGACAATCCGAAGGAGCCATGCATGGAGGACGACAAATGCACCAAACACTATCCGAGAGCCTTCGCCGACCAGACTTTAACCGACGTGGACGACTACCCTGTATACCGACGGCGTGATGATGGGCGTATTTTTGTTGACGCAAAAGTCCGCCATATGGACATCCGCTAGATTGTGCCGCACAACATCTACCTCTGTTGCTAGTATGATGCGCACATCAGTGTCGAGGTAAGTCTGACGTAACTGCTTTCAGAGAAGACGGCGAGGCGTCCATATTTACACTGACAAATACTGAACATGTTCACAGATCTGTTCATCGATCATGCCATCATGTATATTTTCAAATACATCTACAAGGGGCACGATCGTACGACCGCAGTGCTTCAAGACGAGAGCGAAATCACGCAGTACATCAACGCTCGCTATGATTCTGCGCCGGAAGGATGCTGGCGACTTTTAGGTTTTAAAATGCACGACCACTCGCCGCCCGTCCAGCGCTTGCAAGTTCACTTACCGGGCCAGCAACACATTGTATTCAATGAGGATGGAGACTTGATGGACACGGTAACGCGGACCTTGCGCGAAAAACGAAGCTTACTGAGTGGTTTGAAGCCCATAGAACGATCGCTCTCGCGCGAAATTCGACATATCTGGACTTTCCATCCCGATTTGTGTGGGGGGAAAACAAGGAGTGGACGGTCCGGAAACGCGGGAAGTGCATCGGCTGGCTCTACTTTGTAAACCCAAAAGCAGGCGAGCGGTACTTCTCAAGGACACTTCTAACGACTGTGAAAGGACCAACATCCTTCACCGACCTGCGGACATACGACGGCGTCGAGTACGAAACGTTCAAAGCACCCTGTGTCGCGCGCGGGTTGTACGAGAACGACGAGGAGTGGCAGCTTTGCTTGCGTGAAGCTTCGGTGATGAAGAGCGGAGCGCAACTACGCTGTTTGTTTGTTACGATCCTAAATCACGGAACGCCTGCTAAACCGAGACGGCTATGGGATGAGTTTAGCAGCCATTTGTCGGACGAATGTGCTCACCAACTTTGTCAACGTGGAAATGCTGAGCCGTCAGCGGAACAGATAGCTAGCTTTGCTCTCAGCAGCTCCTACGCAGGTTCGACAAGACGCTCGTCGACTTCAACCTTCCGGCACCAGCTTTTCGAATAGACGATCTCGAGGGCAATCGCTTTATCATGGAGCAGCTCGCGTTGGATGTCAATGCTTTGAGACAAGAGACTGACCGTGACATATAAACCCTTAACGCCGAGCAACTCAACGCTTACCGTTAGATCATGCTGTCCTGCAACCAAGGGGACGGCCGCATATTCTTTGTCGACGGCCCAGGCGGGACAGGAAAGACGTACCTGAAAAATCTCATGCTAAATTCGGTGCGTAGCCAAAAGAAAATCGCGCTTGCAGTCGCATCCTCCGGCATCGCAGCGCTGCTGTTGAGCGAGGGACGTACGGCGCACTCAAGATTCAAGATTCCTATCGATTTGAAGCCAAACGCGTTATGTGCGATCAGCAAACAGAGCGACCTTGCAGAGATGATCCGCCGTACGACGCTCATACTGTGGGATGAGGCCCCAATAATGAGTAAATTTGCTTTCGAGGCTGTGGACCGCACGCTACGTGATATAAGCGATTGGCCGAACTCGCCGTTTGGAGGGATTACTTTCGTTATGTGTATGCGACCTCCGTCAGGTCCTACCTGTCGCCTCAAAGGGCCTACGTCCAGACGTTGTCGCAGCTTCAATGAAGGAGTCATACCTATGGACGCATGTGAACATCTGGCATTTGCGAAAAACATGCGCGCCGTCGATTCCAAGCCAATCGCAGACCTCGGAAACAAGACGTTTGCAGATTGGCTGCTTGCTGTTGGAGAGGACCGGCTGGAGAAGCTTGACGAGGACCGTATACGCTGCCCTGACGCAATGGTTATTGACCCTCAATCTCTCGACGGGGTAATTAATTCCATTTATCCTGGCGTTGCGGATGCTGTAATGAATCCACGAGAGTACTTCAGCCGTCGTGCTATCCTTGCCGCCCGCAACGACAACGTTGCGGACACCAACACTGCGGTCCTCAACATGATTCCTGGAGGGACTTACGAATTCCTCAGCGCCGACAAGGTTGATGACGAGGAGGGCGCCGATGTCATTCCGACCAAGTATCTTGACCGACTAGACATAAATGGCTGGCCGCCACATCGCCTGCAGCTTAAATTCGCTCACCCATCATGCTCTTACGGAACTTGGATGCATCGAGCGGCCTGTGCAACGGCACCCGTCTCATCGTACGCCGGTGCTCCCCACGGTTCAATTGAAGCTGAAATGTTGACGGGAGCTCACGCTGGATTTGTGTGCTTCATCCCACGGATCGCGCTAATTTCCGAGCAGTCAGGTCTTCCATACGCCGTCAGGCGGAAGCAGTTTCCCGTACGCTTGGCTTACGCAATGACAATTAGCAAGTCCCAGGGACAGACACTGCAGCGAGTAGGTATATGTCTTGCAAAAGACGAATTCTCGCATGGACGTTGCCTTCTCACGTGCGACGGCACCTCAGAAGGTGTCGGAAATTTAGCGGCAAACTCCACGCTACGTCGAGTAATGCGCAATGTTGTATATAGCGAAGCGCTGCGTTATGGTTATCAAATATAGCAAAGCGGTGTGTTTGAAATGCAGTGTTTAATTCAGCGAAGTTCTGCGTAAAGGATGCATATATATCTAAAGTAGAAACAACCAGATCAGACTTTGCGAACTATGTCCGTCGGAACGACGGGTACACACCCTAGCAAATCGCTGCGTTTTCTAAAAAATTCCTACAGTATATATATTACATTTCGCACCGTCGTAACGACGAGTGAACACCCTAGTGCATAAATAAAGGGAATCGCTATTTCCACACCATAACTTTGTCACGTTTTGACTATTTCCACCACACCATGAATTTTGTTAAATTACAAAAAACATTACTACACCACCACACCACCACACCAGCCTCTGTACTTATTGTGTTGAAACATTGCTGATGCGCTTTCTGGAAATTTAGAGCCTGACTATTGCGAAATACAAGCGCAACTTGAGACCTCGTGTGCTGAAATGCATTGGGGTGCGTTCTGGTCTCTTGGTTTCTAATAGCGTTTACTTACGAGCGTTTCTAAATAATTTTTTGCTAAACAAGATGTACTTTATGTAACAAATTATGGCGTTTGTCACTGATACCGAACATGTTTGACATTTAGCCGCAATCAATCTGTTGCACTGAAATTGCTAGTGATATTGTAACGGATTTACACGACGGTTGGAGAATCATACCGAAAGTACATTAAGGTTCAAGTTTCTATAATGCATATAATGTATTTTTAATACCGATCCTTTTAAAGTGGGGTATGATAAATGAGTGATATTAAAACTGCCTCCAAGTGCAAATATTTATTTCTATTTGTTTAATCCTGCGATGTAGCTCATTACATCACCTTATTCCTTAGACAGCACTTAACAATCGTGAGTGCTAACTATCGGAACCGTAACGCTCACAAATAAACCAAGCGATATCCGAACACACGACTCTCAATACTACAGCACCCCCAAGCACCATCAGCGGGAGCTGCAACCATCCACGTAATGGACCAAAAATTCCTTCCTTAAACTATCTATGAATTTTTTGGAGCTCGCGCTCCGGACTCACTTGAAACGATGCAGGACTGCTTCCGGCGTATCCGTGGTCTGTGCGTAAAGAGTCTTAAAGGAATATCATACGACGCTTTGCGACCTTCATGGTGTGCAATTTATTAGACGTTGATCGAATGCTTGAGGTTAGAAGTTGCTTCCCACAGTGACTTTCCGATCGCGAAAACATTTGCGCCGATCACATAGTCGGCGCGCTACGCAATAAGGTATGTGAAAATGCTTGAAATGGAAACCGACTATGCTGTCAACGAAAGATGCCACTCTTGCGACTCGATGCCATGTCGAACGCTTGACCAATGGCAGTGACACACCGCCAAGTTTTCACTTAGCGAACGAACTCGAGCTTGGATTGTGTGTTATGAGCGCAGTCGGAGCGAACCGAATACTGCTGATATTCGTGGTGCGCCTTGCTGGCATCACCACTCACGACAGCGGAGTTAAAATCCGCCAACATTTCAGCGTTGGGTGGCGGCACGCTCGCCTTCCTGTCCTGCTGCGCAGATCTTGTTCTCGTGGACGTGGTTAAAACATTCACCACGATGTTGTCGTTCTCGAAATTCTTCTCATTTTTACCGGCGTGTATCGTTTCACCGTTCTCTTTCACCACGAGATGACCAAACTCCATGGATTCACATGCCCGAACGAAGTATGAAACTTCGGGAAGGAGCGAGGATTGCGGCTCCTACGTAATCTGCTCAGGTGGGAGCCCATGCCATCGTATATTATACTTGCGCGCAGCTGGATTTGCGCGCTTTTCATAAACCGTCGTTGTACGTCAGTGGCTGTTGCCTCGAGATCAAGTCGAAGCAATTGACCCATTCTTTGTAGGACGTCGCAAGGCGGGTCATGTGAGTGAGAGTATCTCACCACATTCGAGTCCAACCTTCTGCGTGAAGAAGGCTACGGGATGCCAGTGATTTCGCAATCGGTTGTGCCCTCATGCAATTTTATGATGAGGGCCTTGAACGCTTAGGACAGATGCGCTGGATTGTGAATCGTTTGGTGGGGTCTACGTGACCCACCATGCGATCCACAATCCAGCGCATCTAGTCTTCCGAGTTTACAAGCGGTGGAGGGCTTTTGCGATGGTAATACTAGCGTCCTGGTTCAGCTAGAAGATGAGGCTATTCTTGGATGTACTGCACAGGCGAAGAAGACCGCGAATGAGATCCAACAGTCGAACTATGAAATGCTAAAACTGGTGAGGCACTCGAACACCAGATTTGTGGTCGTGCATAGATGGAAACGCAGCCACGTCCGGTGACATGGGCGCGTCGGGCATGGCGGGAAGGCGGTCGACCTACGAACCTCTGAATCCGGCATCGAAACCGATTCGTGAATCGTAGCCGGCGATATTCCTTTAGCCGCCCCACGTAGAATGTCGGATGTAGACGCAGCGTGAGGATATATTCAATGTGTAGGCGTCGCCGATCGCCTTAAGAACATTTCAAAGTCCGATAAAGCGTGACGCGAATTTAATCGCGCATATGGTGGTAGCTTCAGATCCCTTAGCCTTCGGTAGACAATAACACACGGTCATTTTCTCTTATAGTTGTTAGGTTTTTTCGTGATATTTGTCTGCATTTTTGTGTTCGTCCACTGTAGACTAATGTGAATCGCGCAGAAATTAAATGAAGCTTGACGTTGGAGTATAAGCATTGACAAAGCCATGTTATTAGTTGGTCGCGCCGACTCAATCGGCGCGTAGATGGCAGTAAGCAAACACTTAGCCAAAAACGGGTCAATCAGTGTCTGCGCAGTCTATCGAGCTAGCGAGGACGCGACGCCACAGGGCGTTAGAACAGCAGACTTTGCCGTGGATCGGGTGACTCCATTTGCGCTCCTAATACCGTGAGATACACTTAATCGTTGTTTATTACCTTACTTGACGCGTGTACAGCACTGTTGAGTGAAAAATCAGTATTTGGTAAGAATGCACTCCGGCTCGTGAAAAAGGTCGGATAACTTCGAAAAGAACAATTCGAGGACTCTGTTTACACACTCGGTTTGCCCATCCGTTTCCAAATGGGCCGTTGTCGATATCTGCAGCTTCGTCCCGAAAAGATCGAACAGTGACGTCCAATGCGAATGCGAATCGCATATCACAATCCGAAACAATGTTTTCTGGAAATACTTGATGAGAACACACTCTGTCAATGAAGTGCACCGCGGTCTCTACCGCGATAACCGTAGCGTGAACAGGCTCCAGATGTGTCATCTTGTTAAATCTTTCGACAAAAATTAGGATACCCGTTCTACCTAAAAAATTAGGCGCGATCCCGACGATGAAGTCCATCGAAACTGAACGCCAAGACTCAGCTGCATTCGGTAACGGTCGAAGGGGATCCTTCGACGAGGGACATGGCTTTACAAGTTGGAGAGGTTCGCACATACGATTACACTTTCGCAAACACTTGTACATGCGGGGCCAGAAGAAGTCACGAGACATAAAAGCGAAAGTCTTTTTGCGTCCTAAATGACCGTCAGCAAGGGCATTGTGATACTCGTGAATGATCCGAGCCCGCAAATATATGTTATTGGCGATCACCGTGCGAGAATCGTCAATACGATCGATGCTATACAGAAGCAAATCGCCGTCTAAACTGTATAGATGCATATGATCGCGCTTGGTTCGTGATAAAGGTCCCAGTGTAACATCGCTGGGAGCGCGCAGATTATCGCTAATGTCCGCATATCCTGAATCGTTCTTGTACGATGCGACTATCTCGTCAAATAAACACAGCTCTGTGTGACCCGAGTTATAGTCAGCGATACACACACCGCACATCGATCATCATCATCTTCGTTATCAGTTGCTTGAAGACTCAGCGCAGTTTGAGGATCGTAGTAGGGACGTCGGGAAAGAGCTTCGACAAGAATTTTAGTCTTGCCCGGCTTGTGGTGCACGAAAAAGTTGTACTTGGAACAGAAAAAATCCACCATACCATCCGTTGGGACAGGTGCAAACTCTTCATTGCTGTGCGCAGCGATGCATGATCGGTATACAAAGATAACCCACCTCATCAAGTTATGTGTTCACCAAGCAAGTGCACGCGAAACTTGATGAGTGCGTAGCGCATCGCTAACAACCCCTTGTCATGAATGGTTCTTTTACACCGGCTTCATCTGTCGTGACTGATAATTCACGACTCTTTCACGGCCCTCATCATCAAATCGCATGAGGACACAAAGGATTGCTAATTCACTGGCATAGCATATTATGTGGAACGGCTTGGAGTCGTCCGGTAGGACTAGCACTGGTGCTGACGCCAGGCTCTTCTTCACTACATCGAAGGCCAATTGATGCTCGGGACGCCATAAGCCCGTGGCTTATTTCTTTATAAGTGACGATAAAGGCTATATAGAACCGGCGTAGCTCTTAGCTCAAGATCGTGCGGATGCTGCGACTGAGGCTGCTGAGCGGACTCGACGTGAGCAGCTGGTACTGGTTGAGCGCCTACATCAACTTGAGACGACTGCGTTCGGAGGAGCCCAGAAGATCGAGTCTGCACGCGTTCGGGCAGGACTTGGTCCCGGTCGTCGTCAACGTCGTCGTCAAGGGATGACGGATTTCGAGCCGGCACAGAAGAGCGGGGAAGATTCGAAGGGAGATCCGCCGGCAGGTAAGCCTTGAGGCGCCCGACGTAGAACGTCGGGTGCAAACGCATAGATGTAGGTATGTCTAGCGTGTAAGCATCACCATGCACCTTAACAACCCAAAATGGGCCAATATATCTTGGCACTAACTTATTAGCGGCCAAATTCGTCACTGAGGTGTTTGGTAATCCACTTGTTGATAACAATACTCTGTCACCTTCTTGAAATGTCAACATATTCTTTCGACCTCTTTTGTCTGCATTCTCCTTTTGCTTGTCGACTGCCTCTTGTAATGCATCACGCACAAAACGCGTGATTCCTTGTCGTAATAGTAGAAAATCGGTTACTGCAGCCGAACTTACAGGTGACGTATGTTCTTTTAGAGCAAAATTGGCAACGGAAGACGCGATGGAAAGCATCGCGTCAGGAGTCGATATGCCGTTGGCCACAAAATTACCAGTAGTAGGTGCATTGGCAGCAACCTTATGCGCATCGTAATCAATCATCAATAGTTTCGGCGCAATTTCATCCGTAGATACTCCCCCACCAAGCTTGGAGACAGGGTGCTCTGAAGCTGAGAGAGCAAGTAGCGCCGGAACGCGAGGATGCCTCGCGTTGTTAACGAAAAAGGGCGTCAACCCGGTTGACGCATGGACAGCATTGTTGATTGCAAACTCTGCAAGTGGAAGAAACGAACTCCATGACGAGAACGATGTTGCATAACTGCGCAAGAAATCTTCGAGCACTCTGTTCACACGCTCCGTTTGCCCATCCGTCTCTGGATGGGCCGCCGTAGACATAAGCAACCGCGTGCCTAATAGCTGGAATAATTCGGCCCAGAAAGCCGAAGTGAAACGCGGGTCATGGTCCGAAACAATAGATTCTGGCAAGCCGTGATGCCTGAAGATAAGATCAATGAAGATCTTTGCTGTCGTCTCCGCCGTAATGTTGGCGGAGACCGGAGCAAAATGCACCATTTTGCTGAATCGATCCACTAACACCAATACGACCATGTGTTTCTGTTCATCCGGTGGAAGTCCAAAGATAAAATCCATGCTGACCGAGCGCCAGGCTTCCGTAGCAATCGGAAGCGGACGCAATGGGGCTTGTGAAGACGGCGCGGGCTTCACACGCTGGCAGGTTTCACAGGAGCGCACCCATTTCTGGATGTACTTATACATTCGCGGCCAGAAAAATACGCGAGAAATAGCTGCAAACGTCTTCTCGCGACCCAGGTGTCCGCCAGCTGGGCTGTCGTGAAATTCATGAACCAATCGGGCTCGAAGGTCGTCATCAGCAGGGATGACGACACGCGGTGAATCAAAGACGTCCATCGTGTACGTCAGCAACGGACCGTCAAGCGCGTAACGCTTGATGTTGTCGCGTGTTGGTTTCGTCAACTTCGCGAGTAATGTTTCGCTCGGGTCCCTGAGATAGTTGATGATTCCTGCATAGAAGGAATCATTCGCGTAGGATTCAGCGATCTGAGTTCGGATCGACAGCACGGGGGTCGAAATCATCGCATTAAGCCCCAGCTCAATACAACACGCACATACATCATCGTCGTCATCAACATACTCCGTTTGATGACCCATATCGCGCCGAGGATCGTAATCAGGACGACGAGAAAGCGCGTCAGCGAGAATGTTATTCTTGCCAGGCTTGTAATGCACCACAAAATTATACTCGGCAAAAAATGACAACCACCGTGCCATACGCTGGGACAAGTGAGGACTCTTGACGGCGGTACGCAATGATGCGTGATCTGTGTAGATAGAAAACATCTTTTCGCCGAGCAAATATACTCTAAACTTGATTAGCGCGTAGCGCATAGCCAAAAGTTCCTTGTCGTGTACCGGATAATTTTTCTCGGCAGGTTTCATCTGTCGTGATTGAAAACTCACGACGCGCTCTCGACCCTCGTCATCAAATTGCATGAGGGCACATCCTATAGCGAAATTGCTCGCGTCACATACGACGTGGAATGGCTTAGAGTCATCAGGTAACATCAGCACCGGTGCCTCGGACAAGCTCTTCTTTACGGAGTCGAAGGCAGATTGATGTTCTGCCGTCCATAACCATACTGCATCTTTCTTGAGCAAAGTCGATAATGGCTGAATTAGCTCAGCATAGTTCTTCGTATACTTATGCAAGTAATTCGCCAGACCGAGCCATTGACGTAATTCAGTTTGGTTCCTGGGCGTTGGCCAGGAACAGATCGATGAGATCTTCTCAGGATCAGCGCGGACACCTTCCTTGCTGACGTAGCAACCGAGTACTGGAATCTCGGGAGCGCAGAAGACACATTTCTTCAAATTCGCATACAATTTATTCTCGCGCATAACTTGAAACACCTGCTTCAAGTGTCGAAGGTGTACCTCCGTAGCGCTGAGCTTTTGCTCAGCGCGGCTGTGAACGAAAATGTCGTCAAAGTAGCTCGGTGCAAAGTCGCGAAGTGGGCGAAGTACTTGTGTCACCATCCGATTGAACGTAGCTGGAGCATTCTTAAGGCCTTGTGGCATGACTAGCCACTCCCAAAGCATCCCGCTTGGGGTGCTGACCGCAGTGAACGGAATGTCACTGTCCCTCATGAGGATCTGATAGAAACCGTCTGTCAGATCTATGGCGCTGTAGATCTCGCTCCCGGACATGGTATTCAATACCATGTCTATTCGAGGAATAGGCGTTTGAGCCGGGATCGTGGCGTCTTTCAGCTTGTTGCAGGCGTGCACAATGCGCCAACCGCCGGTGGCTTTCTTCACACAGAAAGTCGGACTCGAATGTGGCGAGATACTCTCGCGGACATGGTCAGCCTTACGGCGACCCTCGAAAATTTCATCAATAGCGATGACTTGATCGCGCGGTAACTGCCACTGCCGTTTCACGCGATACTTCGATTCTGGCACGAGTTCTATCTCGTGCCGCACACCACGATCCGCCGGAAGCTCAGCTGGAATTTTCTCCGGGAAAATATCGGCGTACTCACGGGCGATATCGTATACAGGGTTGCCCGAAGCACGAAGAGCATCCCAAGACTGTGCCGCGAAGCGTTCTTCGCGCGCTGATTTAGGCTCGGCGCTCGGGCGGGCATCCATAACTTCTTCACTGGCTGCTTCGGTGGCTGAAACGATGCACACTTGCTTGATGTCGCCGGCCTTGAGGTCATGAAGGAAGTCTTCCCATGCAAGGTCTGACATAGATGTGATTTCTGCAGCAGTGCACGGTTGGATCGCTACCTCAATGTAGCGGCCACGATGTGGAGATCCCTTCACATATTCAAGCGCGAATACGGATTCCATCACTACGGAATCATCTGCATCAGCATACTGACGTGAATTACATCGTCTCGGTAATCGGCGTGCTCCTTTCTTGCGTTTTCTCTTGCGTCTCGAGCCCCTGCTCGAGATTGGCACGTCGCTATCACAAAAGGATGATGTACCCCCCCCCTCTAGACGTGGGAGCTCTGTCTTCACCACTTCGGTCTCATGCGATTCCATAGTCCGTATACTTTCGTCAACTAAAGGCGGGAGCTCGTCTTCGACCGCCTCACTTGTTTGCGGAAGCCCCTGCTTGACCGCCTCGATATTGATCGGGAGCTTCCGCTCGTCCGATGTGCTTGTATGCGGGAGCCCCTGTTCGATCTCTTCGTTCTGTGGCTCCATCAGTGTAACGGAACATACTGCACACAGTGGTCCATCACTCTCTCTGTGTTAACTACTAGTCGTGGCGAGTTCGTTCACGACCCTGACGTGAGGCCAATCGGATGAAGCGACCAACAAATGAGTAAACGCTTCACTGACGTCATAACCTCTTCGTCGTTTGACGGACCGAGATAGCCAATCTATCTTCGGCTGATACCGTGACAGCCACGGTATCCCAAGTATGCAATCAAATGCATAGTTCATCTCGTACACCAAAAATTCGTCGTTTCTCTGGAAACCGTCGATAGTGTACGGTAAACCACTGTTTTACGCGGAACACGTTTTGGTTGTCCATCGGCAAGTTTGACAACGATGTCACCTGGGCCTTCTCGAACCGTGAAAGTCGACGGGAGAAGAGACAAACAGGATGCATGAAAAGAGTTGTTGGAAGCGCCAGAATCCAACAACGCTTGGAGTGGTCTCTTCACTCCAGCGACGATGAGACTGATAAAAATCAGTATGCAAGAGGGCGTCATGCCCTCTGGCATACCAAAAATAAAGACTTGGACTTGTGAAGCCATGTCAATTGGCTGCGTGGTAATGCACGAAGCAAGACGACGTGTCTTCTACACGTAGTCACGCATCGACAGCTTGCCCTGTCGAAGGGAGAAGAAATCTGCACGAAAGCGAGATTCATCTTGAGGAGGCTCGAAAGCCAGTCGTAAGTCACTCTGGATATCGTCCAGCGTAGGGAACGCCGACTCATCTACGACGAGCTTTCCGAGAGCCCATTCCTTGGCTTTGCCAACAAGTCGAAACAGCAGGAAATTGACCTTGGCCTTCGTAGCGTCCATTAATCTTAACACTATTGCGATATCCACCTCGCGAAACCAGCGATTAAGGGGGAGACGATCCGGACCATCACCGAAGTACGTTGACGTCTCCATCTTGATAGCGTCATGTTGCGAAGTACTTGTGCAAGTAATTGGCAAGGCCAATCCATTTACGCAAGTCCTTCTGAGACTGTGGAACAGGCCAATCGACTTTGGCTTTGACCTTAGCGGGATCCGCTCTGAGTTATCGCTTCACAATGAAGCACCCTAAAAAGAATTTCTTCAGCCCCGAAGATGCACTTAGATGCATTAGCATATAGTTTATTAGTGCGCATGCACTCGAGCACAGCTCGTAAATGAACAATATGGTTCTCAATATCTGACCGCCCATTTTCAGCTTGACTATGGACAAAAATGTCATCAAAGTACGTTTGTGCATAACTTTGATGGGGTCGAAATAATTGCTTCACCAAACAGTTAAACGTAGCCGGAGCATTAGATAGCCCCTGGGGCATCACCAACCACTCCCAGAGCATACCGCTCGGAGTACTAACAGCAGTAAGCGGAATATCGCTAGCTCGCATGAGCAATTGGTAATAACAAAGGACTAAGCCGAGCGCACTGTACACGGTACAACCGACCATATTGTTCTGAAGAACATCCTTTCTAGGTATTGGCGTCTGTTCAGGTATAGTGGCTGCATTGAGCTTATTATAAGCATGAACGATACGCCATTTACCATTCAGATCTTTAACACAGAAAGTGGGTGTCGAGTGCGGAGATTTGCTCTCGCGCACCATGCCCGCCGCGTGCTTTGCGAAAGAACTCGTCAATGACGTCAAACTGTTCTTTGGGTAAAGGCCACTGCCGTGTTACGCAGTATTTGGTTCCAGGAACCAAGTCAATCTCATGACGTACACCTCTATCAGGTGGTAGAACCGACGGTGGATCGTGAGACACCACGTCCTGGAATTCCCTAACAAAAGGATAGTAGGGATCTGAAGGGTCCCTCAAAATAGATTCCCCACTACGTGCACTTAGTGCCGCCTTTTTATCTTCGAGGACTGTCTCATCGACAAGCGAGGATGAGTTCAGCTCGAGGTTAGGTCGAATGAACACCATATAGGATAGAGCACCAGCCTTCGAGGCTTAATGAAATTCATCCACAGACATTTCGTCTAGCTTTAAGAGAGCATTTAATGATGGGACCCAGGTCTACCAATGAGGGACCGGGTCGACCAACGAGGTACCAGGTCGACCGATGAGGGGCCGGGTCGACTGATGAGGGACCCAGGTCTACCCATGAGGGACCCAGGTCGACCGATGAGGGACCGGGTCGACCAATGAGGGACCGGGTCGACCAACGAGGGACCGAGTCTACCAATGAGGGACTCAGGTCTACCAATGAGGGACCGGGTCGACCAATGAGTCACCCAGGTTGAACTATGAGGGACCCGGGTCTATCAACGAGGAGCCAGGTCGATCAATGAAGGGCCATGATCAACTCCCTTCGGTACCGCTTAACCGATATCCTGATACTGATTTTCTTCGGCGGATCCTGCGGATTGTTCTCCACCAACGGTCGCTCCCCTTCGAGGCCCCTGTCTCTCTGGCCCCCTGTCCCTGACCCACGGCCTATACTCCAAATCCAACTGGAGTCTGGGACCTCCACATCACAAAATTAGCACTTCACCACACAGCCGCCATCTGGCGCCGCTGCCGTCTCATTAACGAGACCGTACCATTACAAATACTTGGGATACCATCATCCCCAAGGTCAACAGATCCCTTGACCATAACCTGCCCTATGCGAGGGCCGATGTCAATATTGACATCCAGTGAGTCACTAGTACCAGTGACTTCACTAACAAGGTCATCGACCTTCACTTGCTCTATACGAGAGCCGATGTCATTACCGACATCCAGTGAGTCACTAGTACGAGTGACTTCACTAACAAGGTCATCGACCTTAACTTGCTCTATACAAGAGCCGATGTCATTACCGACATCCAGCGAATCGCATTTACAGCCAATATCACTAACAAGGTCATCGACCTTAACTTCTCGCTCT